>JAWNPL010000153.1:7575000-8775000 GCA_035047545.1 Drosophila paranaensis
GGACCTCGTGCTCGTCGTTGACCAGCCCGTTCATGACGTGGCACAGATCGATCATGGGCTCGTAGACGAGCCCGCTGGCCAGGCCGCTCTCCAGGTCCTTGTTGGCGCCGCGCACCTCCACGCCGAAGCTCGCCCAGCCGGCGAGGCTGCAGGCGACGACGGGCTGGCTGCTGTTCACCCACGAGTTGGTATCGACGACCAGGAAGTCCACGTCCAGAAAGAAGTCAGTCTTCGCCTTGATGTGCTCCTGCAGCCCGGTGCTGCCCACCTCGTGCAGCATGTCCACGATGAACTTGATGTTGACGGGCAGGTCGCCGTGGATCTTGAGCCAGCACTCGATGGCCTGCAGCCAGCCCACGATCATGCCTTTGCCGGAGGTGACGCCCCGGCCGTAGAGCAGATTATCATTGTTGATCAGCTTGAAGGGATCGCTCAGCCAGCAGTCTGGCCTGACCGGCAGCACATCCAGGTGGCCGTAGATGAGCAGCGTGTTCTTCGAGGGCGACGAGAAGTACCTGGCGAAGAGCATCTTCTGATGGGGATCGATGAAGCAGTTGGCCGGATTGTCCGCTATGGGATACTCGTAGGTCTTGAACTTGAGCTCGGCCAGCCGATTCGCCACCCAGTCGATCGCCTTGCAGCTCTCCAGCAGCTGCTCCGGCTCCACCGAAATCGACTTGAACGCGACCAGCTGACCCAGGTCGTTGATCAGGTCGTCAATGCCATCATCGATGGCCTGCAGCACTTCGAACCTCTTCGAGGCGATGCGTTCGCGCTCGCTCTTATACGCGAGGCTCGGCGTGCGCAGCTGGCACGACTCGCAGCGGCACTTGGCCGGCGGCGTAAACAACGTGTCCTCGTCCCCGGATCGAGTGGAGCCGCGCGCCATGCTGACTCTCGACTTGCGACTCGACGACGACGATCGCGTTGACTCTCTGCCCGGTCGCATTGACTCTCTGGGTCGCATTGACTCTCTGGGCCGCATTGTTTCAGCTTTACTTTTGATTTTGATGACTTTGACAACTAGTTAACTTTGATAACTTTACAAAATGTCGACTTATCTGGCATAGAAAGGGATTTGAAGGCTTCGCAGATCTGAGATGTGATGCTAATTCATACAGCTCTCGACCGAGAGGAAGAGCAGATCGACAAGGTATCATCCTTCGGATCTAACTAGATTCCATTCCTCTTACACAATTATTGTAAATAATATAAATAATAAAATCTTTCTTAATGTTAATATATGTTAATAAATGTTAATATAGTTGGTTTATTTATTTATTTAATAAGATAGTTGACATAACTAGAGTCAACTTGAAGACAAACTTAACTTGAAGATAGACAAATATCAGCAACCCGTTGGGGGTATTTAACTTGCCAGAGTGCGGCCAGCTATGTCCCAATTATTATTATATTATTATACAATTATTATATTATTATACATATAATGTAGTTCTATATAAACAATGAAATACGCTCAAATTATATATAAATTATTTATAAGTCCAAGGTTTGCCAGATCATCAAATTTATCCCAGTAATTGAATCACCCTGTGATAGTAATCTAGTTCTTTCTTTTGATAATGAATAACTAGATTAAGTTGCCATTAAGGTAGTAGGAAACTAGTTTAATAATGGAATAAATAAAATATATTAAATAGAAAGATTTTCCTCTGTCTGATTCGATTTGCCGACATTATCTGGAGGAGTCTTTGGCGGCGCAACTTGACGAAGGCTGGGGGTTCGCTCGCGTGAGATTTTCGCGCCAAAAAGTGTGTCAGGCTCAGGCAGCCGCTCGCGGAATCAACAATTGTAAACAAACGCGTGCGCCGCAGCGGAGCTCTGAGCGCTGAGCGGCTTCGTCAGGTTGCCAAGGTGCGCAGCAATGGGGCTCGGCACGCCAAGTGGCGGCGGGAGTTTCGACTGGCAAATCAGAAAGTCGCTGAAGCTCGTGGCAGACGGTTGTTGGCTCATTCTGCACTCGCAGCTGAGGCAATTGGCCTTTGAAAGTGAGACGCACACGCAACCAGCGAAGGAGCCATCAAAATCAGGCTAAACATATAAAATTGTGTAGTAAAAGTGAAGAAAGCAGTCCAAAAAGAAACCCAAAGCAATAAGAATACCAAAGCGGATGTGTTCTTGCTTGTTGTAGAGGAAACATCGAGTCGAGTCGAGTCGAGTGTGTGTGTGTGTGTGTGTGTGTGTGTTGCCAATGAAAATGCAAATTGTTGGCAACAAATATTGGTAAAACAGCAGCAACAAAATAATACAATTGTGCAATGCCCGAGTGCAGGCCAGAGGCAATGCAGGGCGAGCGCTAGAGCGCCAGAGCGCTAGAGCGAGACAGCCGAAGGCAGCATAAACAATTCCCGTACAGTAAGCAACAATAAGCTGCAGTCTCCTTGCCTCCTTCGTGCCTGGTTGTGTAATGGCCAGTGGTCGCGAGTGAGCCAAGTGGAATGTCGCAGCCTCGTGGCGGACGCGGTGGGCGCGGCGGCGGTGGCGCTGGTGGCGCCGGCGTTGGCCGCAAGACGCCCTCCTCACTGACGGGGCCGCCGGACGACTCGGCCAATGCCAGCGAACGCGCGACGCCCGCCAGCAAGGCCGACTCGGATCCCAAGGATGACAGCTCCAGCAATGGCGACAAAAAGGATTCCGATCAGTTCCCAGCGCCCAAGCCGCCCAGCGCGGGCGCCTCCATACGGGACACGGCCAACAAGGTGCTCGGGCTGGCGATGAAGAGCGAGTGGACGCCCATCGAAGCGGAGCTCAAGAAACTGGAGAAGTATGTGGCCAATGTGGGCGAGGATGGCAATCACATACCGCTGGCCGGAGTGCACGATATGGTAAGACAATGAGCGAGAGAGAGAGAGAGAGAGAGAGAGAGAGAGGGAGAGAGAGTGAGTGGGTACAGGACTTTGTAAAATCAATTTTGGAGCCCATCGAAAGTCGACGTCGCCCTTATCAACGTCCCCAACTGCGGCTCGACGGCGGGATTTCAGTTCTTGTTGGTTGTTTACCAGCCAAAATAACGACACACAGTATGTGTGTGTGTGTGTGTGTGTGTGTGTGTTGGTGTGTGTGTGTTGGTGTGTGTGTGTTGGTGTGTGTGTGTTGCTGTGTGTTATTTGATAGCGCGGCCCAAATGTTTGGCTGCCAAGGCAATGGCGGGCAGGCAGGCAGGCAGGCTACACAAGTCCTGCCACAAGTTGCGCTGACTACCCCCGAATAAACTCATAAAGCATCGAAATTGAAGCGCTTCGATTTCAATTTACCATAAAAATATCAAACGCAAAAGTCGTTGACATAAAATTAACGTTGCAAGCCTTAAGGCCGACAGCGGGCGCCCAACAACGGCCCCCCAAAAACAAACTGACAATAAAATGCAAGCAGCAAGCAGCAAGCAGCCAGGGCAAAAACAAAAGGAAATAATACAACTCTGAATGCAAATGCCCGATTGGAATGTAGACTGAAATAATGGGAAGCAGCAGCAACTACGACGACGAGGACGAGCCACGTCGGAGGGAGAGCCTAGCAAAGGGTTGCCTCTCATGCAAATTATTTGACTGTGCGAAAGGCATCATTAACATACACAACTTTTGTTAGACTGCGGCCAATGATACCCTGTAGATATATGCAAATTATATAGGTAGGTTGGTATGGCCAGCAGGCCACGTTTGCCACAGATCGAAGTAGTTATGGGTCAAAAAGATATATGAATAAACCTTATCTAGACTTGGCTAATCTGAAGGCTTTACAATCCAATTTGGCTATACATCTGTTAGAGCTCTATAAATTTATTGAAATTATATATCATATAGCTGAGTAAGTGTAGGGTATCTTTCAGTCGCTAGCGCTTTCTTCGATTTCGTTCCAATTTAGTTTATTTGGCAACTATTTGTGGTATATTTTTGGCTGCCAGACAGGACTAGGAAATTGTTATTATTTTGGACTTGATTTGGTTTTAATTATGAAAATTACGCAAAAAAACAGAAAGAATAAATGAGGTGAAAATGAGGTCTTATCAGCGATGGTAGGAGCATGGAAACAAGCAGGAACTAAGAATACTGATATATATATAATCCTATATATATATAATATATATATTAATTATGATGACATTTCAAATTAGGGTGCAAGTTTAAGTGTTCCGCAAACAAGATCAAATATTTGAATGCTCGAACTTGAAACATGAAAATATTCTTGTAGAATTATAAGTGAAAGTTTAAGCAAAGTTGAAGAATGTTGCATTATTTTAATAAATAAAATATATATGACTATATATATATGTAAAGTATGGCATAATATGTGTGTCCCCTACTTTGTCTAACTATATTTCATATATTTTTGCTTGACTATAAGGAGAATTTTATACTTATAAAATATTCATCTAACTTTTAGTATCTGCAACAGCTAAAGCTTCGACTCTGTCTATTAAAATTGCACAAATGCTTAGATAGTATTTAACTAGGCTATCGATATAGAATTTGGCTTTAGAACTAGAGCAGAATTTTGTATAAATATATTTTCTGAGCAGTCTGGCAAAATTTGATAGGGAAATAAGAGCTGAAGCCTTAGCTTGTATCATTCGCACCCACGGAAACTTGTCTTGCACAAATTTGAGGTGTTCTGCTTAGCATACAAGATAGTCGGACAATCTAATCAATCAAATAATTCTCACACATTATATTTGCTTTAAAGTATATTTTCCAATTAATTTCATTTAAATTAAATTTCGAATATATAAACATTTGCATTCACAACTCAAAAGATCAAGTTTCACTAATGTCTTCGTTCTATTTTACTGTGGTTTCAGAATACCGGCATGACTCCATTGATGTATGCCACGAAGGATAACAGGACGGCGATAATGGATCGCATGATTGAGCTGGGCGCCGATGTCGGAGCACGGAATAACGTGAGTATCGAGTGTTGGCGCTTTAAGCCAGGGAAAGCGTCTTAAATTACCAAGATATGGCCATTCAGAAGCAGCTGGCAAAGAAAATCGCCAAAAGCAAAAGGCGAAGAGGAAGCAGAACAAGCCGCGGCTGGAATTGTGTCAAATCGATAAAAACCGCATAATTAAATCTCATGCGGGGGCGTAGCTCTGCCAGAAGAGGGGTTGCTTATGAAGTGAGCCCGGCTAGCGGCGGGCTAGGGGCTGCGGTCCACGCACCTGCCGCGCACGCATTGCCGGAGGGAAATCGCCGGCGGGACGCTCAACTGCCACTTAAGCACATAAGCGTCGCTGTGGGTCAACCGAACAGAGCTTGGCCAACAATTGTTTCTGGCCCAGGCGACACGCACAGGCGCCGCGGAATGTGGTCTCACGTGGGGCATCAGCGCAGCGGGGGCGCCATTCCGACGATTCATATTCTCCGATTTCTTTTGCACTGATTTTATGCTGCATACTTTGAGGCGCCGCCACAAAAATTGCAAATTTATTTTTGGCACGAAATGATTGAGTTGAAAATGAAGAAGCGGCGTGACAATCGAGTGTGATATGAATCTTAAATGAATTGATCACAATGATTCAGTGTCGGAAAATGTATTAAAATATAAATTGAAAGTAAATTATTTGAAATTCAGCAAGAAATTGACCTGGAAAGATGGGATCGGCTTGTTGGAATAGGCATATAATCGATAGCAAATGGTGGACAGTGTTGTAAAATACTTTTTTCGATGAGTAAATTTAAGACACATGGACTTTAAGTACTTGAAAACAATCATATTTCTGCCATATGTTGCTATATAGAATCAGGAAGAATATTATTAGAGCACATGGTAAGTTTTTCAGTGTTGGAAAGTGTGCTTAGTTGGGAGAAGTGACAGATTGAAGCATACAAATGAATACAAAGAGTTTCCAGCTAGTTCACTCTCTAAAGCCATACTCAAATTATAGAAATTGGCACACATTATTTCAGTGTTGTAAAACGCTCAAGTCTAATACTAAAAATTATTAATATTAATCTTGTAAAATATACTTCTGCTTTAAAAAGATAAATAAATTCTTGCAGTGTTGTAAAACACTCAAAATGAATATTAAAGCTAGTCAATTCATAGCTTCGCCTCTTCCATCGCCGAACAAAACACCCAAATTGAGCTCCATAACAAAATATGAAGTGAGCAATTTGAGCTGATTTGTCATTTGTACACTTTGGCTGGCCAATTGGGCATTGGGCATTGGGTTTTTGGCATTTGGCATTATGTTTGCATGCCGCAATTACTTACAACACATTTGGCCGACTGCGGGGCACACACGTACCAGATTTTCGCCGCGGAGGCGATAAAAATCCTTGACCTAATTACAAAATAATTGTTGGCGAACCAAAGTCACCGAATTAAATTACCAAAACAAACACAGAAAACTCCGATTTTGCTGCAGACTCACAGAAAAAACCCGCTCGGCAGCAACATTCCCAGCTCAGCTCGTTGGGCTGGTGTGAAATGCTAAAGGTTAATTGCACTCTTCTGAATAATAATAATACAACTGTGACTGCAAATGTAAAAATATATATAGCATATATTAAATATTTCTAATTTATGCAAAATTCTGTTCGTACATGTGAAATTTTATTGGACTAGCGTCATATAAATTAAATCTGTAGGCATAGTGGGCATACGGTTCGGATTAGTTCTTTCTTTTATTGTATAAATATCTGGATTTATTCAGAAAACTTTTTAGAAGGTCATAGGACAGCTCGAGGCAGAAAAGGGTAAATGCGTTAAACAATTTTTAAATGATTTTCTTGAGCCAATTTGTCTTTATAAGTGACAAACTGATCCAGAATCTTACATTCTTATATTTTTGAAAGTTAAAGGGTATACATATCACAGAAAAGATTGAAAAGAATCTTTGAAAGGTTGTAAGTCAAAAGATCTTAAGGGTGGTGACATCTGCTATCCTTTTATATTGGGGACTATTAGATCTAGACATCCAACCAGGCTCTTTGAGCACAAATTTAGTCTCTCGAGGTATTCATACTTTCTTTAGCATATATGTATGCAGAGAGCTGGGGTTGCTAGTCTGATATCATCTGCTTTTACTGTTCATATCTCTCTTCATCTCATATCAAAATTTCATAGCTTTTCTTAATTTTCATATATACCTTTCAGCCATTTCTTTATGAAATTTCCCATACAAAAACCCAGCTAAAATTTTATTAGCAAAAAAGAGTGTGACTTTTGCTTGTTGCACACGTAATTGCGATGTTATCTCAACGTAACCCAACCAGATCTGAGTACTTTATGGCCAGTTAAATGTCAGGCAAGCCTTACTTCTATAGAGTATGACAAATTATATATACTTACCACACAGAAAAGATGCGTCATCTTTCGCTTTAAAGGAGAAATCTTGATGAGTTCATGCAATCGGACAGCTCTTGAGAGTGTTTTATAGCTGAAATATATAAAGAGTGAGGCTAGTTTTAATTAGAGTTGACTTTTTGCTAATGAATTAAAAGCAGAATGCAGAAGGAAGGAAAGAAAGGAGGAAGAGAAAAGCACATTTCACGTGTGATGAAGCGTGTTTTGCATTATGTCATTTAATGGCTTATCTGAAAGTCGGACAACTCTAAAGTAATTCGCAGTCAGCACGACACTTGGCACACGTGTGTGGGGCACGGCCAATGAAGTGAAACGAAATGATGTAATGAGTAGAGGCTAATTAACATTTTGAGGCTGTCAAATGAGGGCGAAGGGGGCGAGAACTTGGACTCTGTCATTGTGTGGCTGCAGCTAAATGGAGTCGAGGCTATAGCAGGAGGCGTTGCCAACTTCATTTGTTGCAACTTAAAAGCCAATTAATCAGGCCGACAGACTTTTTTCATACGCCCCGTTGGCAGCTGCCACGCCTCGCAGTGTCAGAGCAGGCAGCTTTTTGGCGCTGACCTTTTCGCCAAGACAAATGGCCGAAAAAGGCAGAGAATAGAAATAAAGGAGCGCTGAGGCTATTCATGGCATCTCATACACACTCACACACTCGCCCATCTATTTATGCAATTTTAATTAAAGCGGACTTGGGGGGCACTTGGTATTTATTTGCTTGTAGCTTTTCGTGGTATTTAAGCCACATGCGCGATGACAGCGTGCAATTTTTAGATTAGGCCATTAACTGGCCTCAGACTCAATTTGTCAAGTGTTGTGCGTGAGCACACGCACAGCTGTGTGTGCGAGTGTGAGTGTGAGTGGGTGGCACTCGAATTAAGTCAAAATTAATTAATTTAACCTAATGCTTTGCCAGCCACTAAAAAAAGTGGGCAACGCTAGCTGAGCTGACATCAGCCAAGAAAATAGTTTAGAAATTTCATTTTATAATTTCATTTTTTTAAGTGTCTGCTGTGGCAAGGGTGTGCGTGTGTCTGCACGAGTGTGTGTGTGTGTAAATGACTTCATATTGAGCTTAAGAAATTGTAGCATACTTTGTTGCGCGCCGCAAGGTTTGCAAACAAACCGAAACTGGGTCGTCTTACGGGCAAACTTTCCCCTCTCTACTCTGGCTAGCGCTCTAAGCGCTTCCCAAAGCGGCCCGCAAAAATGTGCTGGAAAATTTGCGCTTCCGTTTTTGTTGTATTTCCGGTTTTTGCTTTCGTTCCGCCACGGCACAGCAAAAACAATAACAACACACACACACACACACACACTCTAGGCTTGAGTCGACTTATTTGGAGTTAAAAAACTATGCAAAACAGGCGCGTGAAATATTATCTGTCTGGCGTTTACTTTTGCAGGCCACTGTTTGCATGCTCGCCCAACTTTACGAGCACCAGCCTGAGCCTAACCAAAACTGGGCTGTACCCAATGTCTTTCAACCGGGACATGTGTCAAAGACTTCGACTTGCGGTTTTTAGCCCTGGGTTCTATGTAAATTAGCCAAGAACAACGATCAGCAATAGGTGCTAAAACTGAGAGGTTGCGAATAGAGACAACATGACATGAGTTACGTATACGCCGGGTCAGATAAGAGAATGCCAAAATGAGATATGCCCACGGCATAGGCCATGTAACTTGAGCTCTGTTTAAGTTCTAAACGAACGGAAAATATTTTAGATTCAGTTTATAATGCAGAGAGAATGGCAATTAGATTTTTATTTGAATTACTTTTATGTAGTTTCTTTTAAATATAAGTGAAATATACCAAATTTATAAAATATTCAAAATTTCTTTTATTTGATTTTTTTATTTTATGTGTAAAATATTTAAACAATTTAAATTCTTTAAAAATATTTTTAAAGTATATAAAATTTATTTATAATTTTTTTTTAATATTTTAAATTTTGTTCTATGATAACTTCATGTAATGAATTAATTATAGTTCCCTCTGCATTTCCATTTACTCCATTTCACTCTGCAGAACTTCTCCAAGCAAGTTATTTTCTGCCCTTTGCCCAACTTAGATACAAACTTAGCTTAGATATTTATAATCACTCCATTTGCATATATTGAACATTAAATAAAACTTGGTCTAAAGCCAAACAAATTTAGCTTAAATCCACGCTTATATAACTGCTCCACATTGGGCGGCCCATGACAGCGCATTAGAGCGACTAATGCATATAACAAGGCGCCTATAAAAAGCTCGACTCACTTCCGCTGGCTGGTGGCAGCAGCTAAAATAAAAGCATAAGTAAAAGAAATGTCCACGAGTCGAGTTATAAATTAAGTAAATCCGCCTTTGGGCCCATGCGGCGTATGTGTAACATATTGCGTTATGGCTTATTACATAAGACGCTATATGGTAATGTGGCCCAGCTCTGGGCCTGACCAGGCCCTGCCTGACTCACTGGGAACGTGTCGCCAAATGACTAAGGCAATCACAATTTGGGCTACGTCGTTATCTTCAAATAATTTTCATTGCTGGGTCATGAGGTAAGTCGGAATTTGGGTTTCTGTTCTGGTTTTGGTTTTGGCTTTGGCTTTGGCTTTGGTTCTGATGCAGTTGTTGCATGTGTGGCACCGACCTAACGACCATTAAGAAATGGCCAAAAGCGAAAGTCCACATGCAAAGATTGTGCTGCAAGGTGAACCAACAAAAACAAAAGCCAAGCCAATCAGCCGCACCTCTTGGCCAGGCCATGCAAAGTGCCCCAAGTGCATGGGCGGGGATAGCCTGTGGGGGTAGCTAACAGATTAGGGGTAGGTTTTGGGAATCGACTGACTTTGACCCATTCAAGCAACTGCTGCTGCTGCTGCTGACCTGTGCTACTTTAGACACTCGAATGATTTTTAGCAATTGATTTAAGGTCTCACCCACTCATTGTTGCCTTCTCTTTCTAATACTCCCTTTCTCTCTGTTGCAGGATAATTACAATGTGCTGCACATTGCGGCGATGTATTCGCGTGAGGATGTCGTCAAACTGTTGCTGAACAAACGAGGCGTGGATCCCTTCTCCACAGGTGGCGTAAGTATACCCAATCAATAACTATATCTATATCTATATCTATATCTATATCTATATCTATATCTATATCTATATCTATATCTATATCTATATCTATATCTATATCTATATCTATATCTATATCTATATCTATATCTATATCTATATCTATATCTATATCTATATCTATATCTATATCTATATCTATATCTATATCTATATCTATATCTATATCTATATCTATATCTATATCTATATCTATATCTATATCTATATCTATATCTATATCTATATCTATATCTATATCTATATCTATATCTATATCTATATCTATATCTATATCTATATCTATATCTATATCTATATCTTTATCTATATCTATATCTATATCTATATCTATATCTATATCTATATCTATATCTATATCTATATCTATATCTATATCTATATCTATATCTATATCTATATCTATATCTATATCTATATCTATATCTATATCTATATCTATATCTATATCTATATCTATATCTATATCTATATCTATATCTATATCTATATCTATATCTATATCTATATCTATATCTATATCTATATCTATATCTATATCTATATCTATATCTATATCTATATCTATATCTATATCTATATCTATATCTATATCTATATCTATATCTATATCTATATCTATATCTATATCTATATCTATATCTATATCTATATCTATATCTATATCTATATCTATATCTATATCTATATCTATATCTATATCTATATCTATATCTATATCTATATCTATATCTATATCTATATCTATATCTATATCTATATCTATATCTATATCTATATCTATATCTATATCTATATATCTATATATCTATATATCTATATCTATATCTATATCTATATCTATATCTATATCTATATCTATATCTATATCTATATCTATATCTATATCTATATCTATATCTATATCTATATCTATATCTATATCTATATCTATATCTATATCTATATCTATATCTATATCTATATCTATATCTATATCTATATCTCCATTAAGTTCTCTTCCTTTCGTCGATTTTCCAACATTTTGAAGTCCATTAAACGCATTTTTTTGTATGTGCAAAGGTCAGCGCCAAAGATGTTGCCGCATGTTGCATGTGACTTTGGCACGTTAGGGGCTAAGGGGCCAATTAGTGGCGACAAGGTTAAGACTTTGGCTAATGTCGAGTCACAGGCACCCTAATTTAAAAGCCAGCTCAACAGCCAGGGCCAGCCGCTCTTAGGTAAACAAACTGCGGTTACCAAGCACCATCTAATTTCTATGCCCAAGTAGAGCCCGGTCTGTGGGGTGTATGATTCCTAAAAGATGGGCATATCTGAATATGATATATAATTGTATATAGAGAGTGTATACAGATAGGCTTATTCAGCAATCTTAAGAGAGCTTGTCAAACCTTTTCATACGTTTCTTTGCTTCATTGAGTTAAACCTGTGTGCAGGGTATTTCCTAGTCAGTCACTTCGTAGTTAAACATATTTTTTTCAACATTTTAATTTCGTTTTTTGCCGCAATGAGTGAATGACGGGGCGTGGAAAGGCGCCTTATAGCCCAAATTACTGATGTTTATCAGTAGAGCACTCAGAAAGAGAAGCAAGGCACTGAACAGAGGCAGATAGCTATAGCACACACTTACTCCTACACTCTCTAACACACACACATGCAAAGCAGATGTTAACTTTTGTTTTAGCAACAGCCAACTACAGACTGAAGTGGGAGCCACTCGTGTGCGTGGCTAACGCTAACTCGAACAGCTGGCCCCCACTCGCCCTTCTCCACTCCATTTCGTTGGAGCTGTCAGTGTCAGAGCAGAGCAGGAAGTTTATAAAGCGCTGTTGCTGTCAATCTGTGATATGAGACGGTGCTAACAAAAAAAAAAAAAACGAAGAGAAGAGAAATGAAATGAATAAAAAACACAGCCAAGTGACACGAAATGGGCTTATAAACCAAAAAACTCAGCGCTCCTCCATTCAGTTGCAATTGGGATTTTGAAGTGAATAGTTTTTTTTTTGTTGTGTGGTAGGCATAAAATATCTATTGCCTACTCTTAGGCGACACATAAAACAGATCATTAACGTGCTGCCCAGGTGCGTGCCAGTCACAGCGCGCACTACGACTCCAATATCAATATTTATGGCGAGCATAACAATATTAACTACTCTTGCATTAATTTCTCTTTGCAGTCGCGCTCACAAACTGCGGTGCACTTGGTGTCCAGTCGTCAAACGGGCACAGCCACAAACATCCTACGAGCTCTACTCGCTGCCGCTGGCAAGGATATACGCGTGAAAGCAGACGGCGTAAGTATGTGTGTGTGAGTGTGTGTGTGTGTGTGCTTGTGTTTGCCTAGAGCCACAAGTGTTGTGTGCAGAGCTTCTAACTGGCCAAGTTATGAGCCGCTGGCAGTCGACATTATGTGAAGCACACTCAAACCCAGCCAGGTGCCAGGCGGTGCCAACGTAAACAAAAGTTTAATAAAAACAAATCGAAAATAACAACAACCATATATAAAAGCAAACAAATTGCGAAAAATCAATATGCTAAATGTGCCCAAAGACCAAGCAAATGCAGTTGTGCGCAACGAACGCGAAACAAAAAACTATGAATCAAAGTAAAGTACTGAAAAACAAAGAGGAGCCAAAAGCATAACACTTTACATACCCTGTAGATAATGAAAAAGATTTTAGTCGGGGTATATTGTAGTGCAAGTGTATGTAGAGAAATGAATGAATGCAAATATGCGCTAAGGACGATGCTGTTTACTACACATATAGGTTCTATTCATGGTCTGGCGAGATGCCAAGATTTCCTGTATCTCGGATGCTGAAATTCAACTGCTGAAGACTTATTGAATGAGAAGCATTTGTGTAAGTTTGTTTAAAATATTCAAATCTATGCCTATCAGGAATATCTCATTCCTCTTCTACTCAGCCCAAATCAGGCAAGCACAAAGTAAAGAAGAAATGTATTTGACTGATGATCGCATTTAAATGTGTTCTCTAAGCATGAAATATTCTCTCAAATCTTGAAAATGGTATCCTCTTCTGTTGTCTCATAAGAATGCATACTAAACGAAGTCTCATATACCAACTCCCAACTCTTATAGGGTATCCCACGTCTCCGGCATACTCTCTAGCTAAAACACACCCACACTCGTTCGACGATTAACTTGCATTGAATTGGCTTAAGAGCCGAAAACTAGCTAGCTGCGCCCGCAGGGAATCGGCTTAGATGCGGAACTATTTGTCGCATCACGTGCATGAGTGCAAATTTAGTCCGATATTTGGGCAACGCACGCGACGCGACTAGTGCATAAATTTACTTTAGCTACACTCCTCCCATCGCTCAGTCGGGTCGATTGATAGTCTAGACAAAAGACTTTTGCGATTCGGCAACTTGATTTAAATCAATTAGAGCCATGCCCAGCTACTGCTAGGCATCTGCGCTCGCTCGCCCCCACTGTTAATGGCGCTGTCAGACGAAATTAGCTGGATAAAGTATTTAGGTAGCGGGTGCTTCTCTCTCCCCTCCCTCTCACCTCTCACCCATTTCCCAGTTTGCCATTTCCCATTTCGATTTCGATACGAGCCCCCACAAATAGTTGAACTAACAATGACATCGGCACGCACATTTGCCGCGTCTATGCAGAGCTACACTTCCTATATAGTAGATATATATATATAAAGAGAGAGAGCGAGAGAGAGCGAGAGACTATGTACCTCATCGATGAGGGCGCTCAACTCGTTGCCAACAACAAACACATAACGGAAGAGTTGGGCATTCGGAGGTGGGCGGCGGCGGCAGATCCGAAACAACTGAAAAAGGGGGTCACAAGTTGCTCTACAACTTGATTTACCTGCCAGCTGAGCATGGAAGGGTCCGAGGGAGGGCCTGAGGCAGGAGGTGTTAAGCGGGACTTCTCATGCGCCTTTGCCAGTTCAAAGTTCGCGCGAAAAGTTGCGAACTTGGCTAAAAATAGGCAAAAACATGCAGCCGTTAACACTTGAGGCATGAATTGGCTAATTGGTTATTTATGTGTGTGTGTGTATGTGTGCGTGTGTGGGTGTGTGTTGTAGCCATAATTATGTTACCAATTTCAGCTATATATGAGTATCTATCTATCTTTATAGCGTGGCAAAATCCCATTGCTGCTGGCTGTGGAGTCGGGCAACCAGTCCATGTGCAGGGAGCTGCTAGCCGCACAAACGGCAGAACAACTAAAGGTGAGTCGAACGAATTATAGTGCTGCATATTTGCTATTAATATATAGTATAGATAGCAAGACGAAGTGAACTGAAGTCATATATTTGCTATAAATATATTTGTAAAATAAAATAGAGTAAGCGGAAGAGATAAGATGGAAGACATGCGAGTCGAATGAGGTCTATAAAAAATAAAAATAAATTTCAAATAGAACAAATATAAATATCTGATGAACAGAAAGAAGAGTTAAGAGTATGGAGTATATAGATCATGTTTGCATTTAGTAAAATATATACTACCCTCCATTCTTCTTAAACTTCACTTTTAAACATATATTAAAATATATTATGTATATTTGATTATTATCTCTTATATATTTAGCTTCTAAAACAACTTAAAATTCAGTTAATATTCCGACTCATATCATTTCAAGCACCTAATCTACATTTCAAACTTTAGACACATGCAAATTGCATAAATTAAAATTTTGCGATGCGTGAAAGAGATTTGCCAATCAAATCACAAGACTTTTTTTTTAGATTTTATGCTAATACCCCAAGCACAGGGTCACAAATCAAAAATGTTATCAAAATGCGGCAATCAACCAAGTTTCAACTGTCAGAGCTTGACCAGGTTATAAGGAAAACGCAAATGCCTGAGCGATATGGCAACGCTACGCACAAGTGAAGTGCGGCAACAGCGCACGCAATGCGAAAGGCAAGCGCTAAAAAGTGCAACAGTGCAAAATGTGACATTGGCACAAAGTTTTTAGTGTTGTTTTCAATTTGCACGGCAGACACACACATACACACACACACCTGTACACAGGTGTGGAGTCAAGAGCAGTGCGTGCTAATGAAATTAACCAAAAAAGGGGTTAAAGTTAAAGTTCGAGTTAGTTGACTTTGGGCCGCAAGTGCTTGGCACGCAATCAGCCGGCTAACAAAGTGGGTCAAAAGTGTTGCGAAAACGCAGTTAAAATATATTGAACAGGCCAGAAGGCAAGGGAAGGGAGCCAGCTGTGTAGTCCAAGGAGTTAACCTTGTTACGGGCCTAACTCGATTTGCATATTCCAAAATAAACCCAGAGGCGATGGCAATCGCGCTGTTGCCTGATTTGGAGTTGCACCTTCTTAAGACCTCTTTCGCTTTTAGGCAACGACGGCCAATGGAGACACGGCCTTGCATTTGGCCGCCAGACGGCGGGACGTCGATATGGTCCGCATTCTGGTCGACTACGGCACCAATGTGGACACCCAAAACGGGGAGGGGCAGACGCCGCTGCACATTGCCGCCGCGGAGGGCGACGAGGCGTTACTCAAGTACTTCTACGGGGTGCGTGCATCCGCCTCCATAGCGGACAATCAAGGTGAGTCAGCGGCAGGCAAAAACCTATTCGTCAGCTAATTTTTCTACTCTTCTCCTCTTCCTCCCCCCACACAGACCGCACACCCATGCATTTGGCCGCGGAGAATGGACACGCACATGTTATTGAGATCCTGGCGGACAAATTCAAGGCGAGCATCTTCGAGCGCACCAAGGATGGCAGCACACTGATGCACATCGCATCACTCAATGGCCATGCTGAGTGCGCCACGATGCTCTTCAAGAAGGGCGTCTATCTCCACATGCCCAACAAGGATGGCGCCCGCAGCATACACACTGCCGCCGCCTACGGCCACACTGGCATCATCAATACGCTGCTGCAGAAGGGCGAGAAAGTGGACGTGACCACCAATGTGAGTAGACAGATATAAGAGCCTGAAAGGTAGAGGAGTCTTGCCTTAGCACTTTTCCTAAGGTCGTTTTCCTATGTACTTTTCCCTAGGGACTCTTCTTTCAGATCTTTTGCCAAGTACTTTTCGTGAAGTACTCTTCCTTAAAGACTTTTTTCCTAAAAACTTTTCCTTGGGGACTCTTCCTTAAGGTATTTTTCCTAAGTACTTTTTCCTTAGGATTTTTCCCAAAGATCTTTTTCCTATCTACTTTTCCCCAAGGACTCTTCCCCTTTAAGGTGTACTGAACTACACTCATTTATTCTCTATTCTCCCTTTCCAGGACAACTACACCGCACTGCACATAGCTGTCGAGTCAGCCAAGCCCGCTGTTGTGGAAACTCTGCTCGGCTTTGGCGCCGATGTGCATGTGCGTGGCGGTAAGCTGCGGGAGACGCCTTTGCACATTGCTGCGCGAGTGAAGGACGGCGATCGCTGCGCTCTGATGCTGCTGAAGTCCGGTGCGAGTCCGAATCTAACGACCGATGACTGCTTGACGCCAGTGCATGTCGCAGCGCGTCACGGAAATCTGGCGACAATGATGCAGCTGCTGGAAGACGGAGGCGATCCGCTCTACAAGTCCAATGTGGGTAGACTTGATCAATATAGATCCATTCACAATACACCAAAGCCTCTTGCTTTCCCTTTCCAGACTGGGGAGACACCCTTGCACATGGCATGTCGCTCGTGTCATCCGGAAATCGTGCGTCATCTCATCGAGACGGTGAAGGAGAAACACGGCCCGGACAAGGCCACCACGTACATCAACTCTGTGAACGACGACGGCGCCACGGCGCTGCATTATACTTGCCAAATTACCAAGGAGGAGGTGAAGATACCCGAATCCGATAAGCAAATCGTGCGCATGCTGCTCGAGAACGGCGCCGACGTGACGCTGCAGACGAAGACTGCGCTGGAGACGGCCTTCCACTACTGCGCCGTCGCGGGCAACAACGACGTGCTGATGGAGATGATCTCGCACATGAATCCCACGGACATACAGAAGGCCATGAATCGGCAGTCGTCGATCGGCTGGACGCCGCTGCTGATCGCCTGCCATCGGGGGCACATGGAGCTGGTCAATAACCTTTTAGCGAATCATGCGAGGGTCGATGTCTTCGACACCGAGGGACGATCGGCGCTACATCTGGCCGCGGAGCGGGGCTACCTGCACGTGTGCGACGCACTGCTGACGAACAAGGCCTTCATCAACTCCAAGTCGCGCGTGGGCCGCACCGCCCTGCATCTGGCGGCGATGAACGGCTTCACGCATCTGGTGAAGTTCCTCATCAAGGATCACAACGCGGTCATTGACATTTTGACGCTGCGCAAGCAGACGCCGCTGCACCTGGCGGCGGCCAGCGGGCAAATGGAGGTGTGCCAGCTGCTGCTGGAGCTGGGCGCCAACATCGATGCGACAGACGATCTGGGCCAGAAGCCCATACATGTCGCCGCCCAGAACAACTACTCTGAAGTGGCCAAACTGTTCCTGCAGCAGCATCCCTCCCTGGTGAATGCCACCAGCAAGGACGGCAACACTTGCGCCCACATTGCTGCCATGCAGGGCTCCGTCAAGGTGATCGAGGAGCTCATGAAGTTCGATCGATCCGGCGTGATATCAGCTAGAAACAAATTGACCGATGCCACGCCCCTCCAACTGGCCGCCGAGGGCGGACACGCGGACGTGGTGAAAGCTCTAGTACGCGCCGGCGCCTCCTGCACCGAGGAGAACAAGGCCGGCTTCACGGCCGTCCATCTGGCCGCCCAGAACGGACACGGCCAAGTGCTGGACGTGCTCAAGAGCACCAACTCGCTGCGCATCAACAGCAAAAAGCTGGGCCTCACGCCCCTACACGTCGCCGCCTACTACGGCCAGGCGGACACCGTGCGCGAGCTGCTGACCAGCGTGCCGGCCACGGTCAAGTCGGAAACACCCACGGGTCAGAGCCTATTTGGAGAACTGGGCACCGAGTCGGGCATGACGCCGCTGCATCTGGCTGCCTTCTCGGGCAATGAGAATGTGGTGCGACTGCTGCTGAACTCGGCGGGCGTACAAGTGGATGCAGCAACCGTGGAGAACGTAAGCCAATGCTATGACCTTTCTCTACAGACCAACTAGAGCTAGGAGTGGCCTCTTCATCATTTCTATATATCCAATCATTTACTGATCTTACTTTCTTTCCCAGGGTTACAATCCGCTCCATTTGGCTTGCTTCGGTGGACACATGTCAGTGGTTGGTTTGCTTCTGAGTCGGTCGGCGGAGCTCCTGCAATCCACGGATCGCAATGGCCGCACTGGTCTGCATATCGCGGCCATGCACGGCCATTTCCAGATGGTGGAGATCCTGCTCGGCCAGGGCGCGGAGATAAATGCAACCGATCGGAACGGTTGGACGCCACTGCATTGTGCTGCCAAAGCCGGCCACTTGGATGTGGTGAAGCTGCTGTGCGAGGCGGGCGCCTCGCCCAAGTCCGAGACGAACTATGGCTGTGCGGCTATTTGGTTTGCCGCATCCGAGGGTCACAACGAGGTGTTGCGCTATCTGATGAACAAGGAGCACGACACGTACGGCTTAATGGAGGACAAGCGCTTTGTCTACAACCTGATGGTCGTCTCCAAGAACAACAACAACAAGCCAATACAGGAGTTTGTGCTGGTCTCGCCAGCGCCCGTGGATACGGCAGCCAAACTATCCAACATCTACATAACACTCTCGACTAAGGTGAGACAAATTATCCCTGAGGATCATCTGTCCGATTTCTAATATATTATGGCACTGCAGGAGAAGGAGCGCGCCAAGGATCTGGTGGCAGCCGGCAAGCAATGCGAGGCCATGGCCACGGAGCTTTTAGCTTTGGCCGCCGGCTCGGACTCCGCTGGGAAGATCCTTCAGGCCACGGACAAGCGGAACATGGAATTTCTCGACGTGCTGATCGAGAACGAGCAAAAGGAAGTCATCGCTCATACGGTGGTCCAGCGATATCTGCAAGTGTGTTAATCCATCTAACTCGCATTGCTTTAGCCAGATTTAATCTAGAACTGACTCTTGACTCCTGCTCTAGGAACTGTGGCACGGCTCACTGACGTGGGCGTCGTGGAAGATAATGTTGCTGCTGGTTGCGTTTATCGTTTGCCCGCCCGTATGGATTGGCTTCACATTCCCGATGGGGCACAAGTTCAACAAGGTGCCGATCATCAAGTTCATGTCCTACCTCACCTCGCACATATACCTCATGACCCATCTGAGCATTGTGGGCATCACGCCCATCTATCCGGTGCTGCGGCTGAGTCTGGTCCCCTACTGGTACGAAATAGGCCTGCTCATTTGGTTGAGCGGCCTACTTTTGTTCGAGTTGACGAATCCCTCGGACAAGTCGGGATTGGGATCGATCAAGGTACTCGTCCTGCTGCTGGGCATGGCCGGCGTGGGCGTGCACGTGGTCGCCTTTCTGTTCGTCTCCAAGGAGTATTGGCCCACACTGGTCTATTGCCGCAATCAATGCTTCGCCCTGGCCTTTCTCCTGGCCTGCGTACAGATCCTGGACTTTCTATCCTTCCATCATTTGTTCGGGCCCTGGGCCATCATTATTGGCGATCTGCTTAAGGATCTGGCGCGCTTTCTCGCCGTGCTCGCCATCTTTGTGTTTGGCTTTTCCATGCACATTGTGGCGCTGAATCAATCATTTGCCAATTTCACGCCCGAGGATCTGCGCAGTTTCGAGAAGAAGAATCGAAATCGGGGCTACTTCAGTGACGGTAAGTCCAGACGTTTGCTTTTTGCTTAAATTTCGAATTATTTTCCAAGAAAAGAAAACCCTTTTGAGTTCATCTTTTGTGTTCTGGAATGTTTTCGCAACATCCTCTTTGGTTTGTCTTACAATTATCATTATTATTAAAGTTCAATGTGTCTTGATAAGTATCTGTGTCTGCCTTGAATGAAACTGTGTGCTCAATGTTCACCTATGAAATACAACTACAACCACAAAATACAACAACTATTTGCATGCTGTACAACAAACCAAACTGAACCAATCCTCTCTTTGATGTCGTCATGTGTTAAACTAAAACCAAAACCCAACCACCTACCCCACTTACCCCCGCCCCGACCCGCCCCAGACCCCTTTGTGCTATATCGAAACCCCAGCCTAACTCCCCGAAAAACTAATCAATCTCTTTCTCTGCTTTATCCATGGATAATCCCATGCGTCAGATGATATGCCCACTCCACGCCCTCCGCCCGTGGAGAGTTATGTCGATAGTCGCTTCAGCGAATTCCGACGCAAACACAAAGATGATCGTAAGTTCGCTTCAGTCTCTACTTGCATGGGCCCCGCATAGCCACATATGTGTGCATATATATGGGCTCTATGTCTGTCTCATATATTACTTACTCTATATACTCGTTCACTCAACTTATATCCGCAGGTCGGCGGTCCTAGCATTATTTTTGGGCCAGCCGTCCGCAGTTCCTCTTGCCTTCAATGTTGTGTGTAAAAGTTTTTTATTGTCATTTTTATCTTATTTTCCAGTTGTAATGGAAAAAGCAAACGCTACCAATTCCCCACGCATATAACTTATACCCGATGTTAGCCTTGCCTTCTTGCTCTCTTTAAGTTCCTTTCGTTTTGAGGCATGTTTTCGTTCGTCATGGTCAACGGATTCCGTTCTACATATAAATATAAATATATATATATATATTATATATTTATATATTATATATTTATATATATAGATATATATATATTTACTTTGTGCATTCTCGATGTTGTGGAGCAATCAATGTTTTATAGGTATCATCTGCTACATTATTATATTATTATAAGTATATTTTTGTGTGTTCCTTTTCTAATTAAAAATACTTCTGTTTGATTAATTTCAAATACAGATTTGAAGTGCATGCAATTTGTTTTTCATTCCTTTTTTATTATCAGTTAAGAACAAATAAACATTGGTAGTTTTAAACATTATATTAAATTTTAATTTTAAGAGCTATAGACTGGGCTTAAGACATGTTGATAGCAATTTAATTTGGAACAGATTTTATATTAGGTTTTTCTGTTGTTACAGGATGGCTATGGAAGTCTTTCAGGTTGAAAATATTCTTTTAAATATTACAATATGTTTTTATGTACTAGAATTTATACTCAAATTTTAGTTTAATTAAAATCAATATACTATATATAAATAAGAATTGAAAATGGCAAATGGAAAAGTGCAAAGCAGATCCAGTAGATGATAGTAACTAGACTCAAGTTTATTCCTTATGTTTGGTGGTATAAAGAGCTATACAATACATTTATTAAAACTATATTTATCTAAATTATTCTCTAAGTTTTTATTTAATTTTCTGCTATATAATTTTCTAATTTTCTTTCATTTCTTTACTGCATTTCCCACATTTGCGCAACGTGTACAAACTAAATCAAAATCAAATAAATAATTCAGTATTGCATGTTGATGTTTTGCAAAAAAAGTCGCCAAAATGAACACTAAAATATATACTATGTTTAAATCAATGTTGAAATTCAAACAAGATATTTTCTGGGCTTGAAGCTTGTGCCGCTGCCACTAGGCAAACACAAAAAAAAACGTAAAATTTAAATTAATTCTGCACAAAACGGCGAAACGAATCATATGAAGAAAAGCCCCACACGAGATATCGATAACTTATCGATGCTGTCGTATGTGTGTTGAACCGATAATTAGTTAAGATCGATTGCCTGACGTGTTGCTGTTGTTGTTTTGCTGCTTTTAGCCAAGAAAACTCGTAAGAATTCTTGCACACACGCCTGTGCCAATATCAATCAATCAATCTCAATCAATCTAACAATCTGCAGCATATATTAGCCCACAAATTCCGCCTCACAGTTAGCTCGTGTGTTCTGTGTGCTATGTTAAAAGATATATGTATATGAATGTACTTGGAGAGAAAGACAAACCAAAAATTCTTTGGACGTTGTTAGGACCCATGACACCATTTCTGGCTTTCGAGCGTCTGTTCTTCGCTGTGTTCGGACAAACGACCACCGTGGACATCAATCCCATGCGACATCTGCGTCCCGAGTGGACCGAGGTGCTGTTCAAATTTGTCTTTGGCATCTATTTGTTAGTGTCTGTGGTTGTACTCATTAACCTGCTAATTGCCATGATGTCGGATACTTATCAACGCATACAGGTTTGTATTGACAGTCTTCACTAATCGCAAACACTCTCTCTTCCCCCTCTTTCTCTCTCTCTCTCTCTCTCTCTTCCCTCTTATATACAATATTTTTGATTTCATTCCAATATATATATATATAAACATATTATTATTATATCATTTTAATTTAAATGCTGTGTGAACAACCCCGTGAACCGCAATTGGCGCTCGTTTCCTGTTGCTGTTGTTGGGGGTTGTTCGATGGGGCCAAATCGAATCGCAACGCGATTTGGCCAATTGACCAACCACAATCTCAAATGGGCGTCCGTTATCTTTTTATTTTTCAAAACCAATTTCGACGCTGTGTGGTGTCCGTGGACATATCAAAATGGGGGTTGCAATGTGATTCGGAAATTAATATTTGATGATGGCTTGGTGCTGGGGTCCTTCGGGTTCGGTATCTGTCAAATGTGTAATGACATCGGAATTTGGAATACGAATACGCATACGAATACGAATATACGAATACGAAAACGGAAATATACGGCACGACACAGTGCGCATGCATCCGATTAACTCATTCGAGTTACTGTTCTTCGCCGTGTTTGGCCAGACGACGACGGAGCAAACGCAAGTTGATAAAATCAAAAATTTAGCCACGCCCACTCAACCGTACTGGGTTGAGTATCTGTTCAAAATTGTCTTTGGCATATACATGTTGGTATCGGTGGTTGTACTCATTAACCTGCTGATTGCTATGATGTCAGACACCTATCAAAGAATCCAGGTAGTATTGCTAATAGCGCTTAATAACGAACAATCTCTTCTTATTCTTTAATACTATTTTCTTATGCTACTCAATATAATATCCAATATATATTCTAATGTATAAGCTATGTATTTGATAATATTTAATACTAATTTTCAAGTCTTTTTCAGCCAACAACGAGAGTATTTAGTATATAAAAAATGAGTAATATTATATATAATTAGAGAAGTCTTTACGGGGAAGACATATAGTGACCACTTTAAAGAAGTTAGATAAGTGAGGACCAATTATCAATAAGACAGTGGAACAGACTCTAAATGAGAACTCTGCATGTCATCAAAAACTAGAAGTCTCAAGAGATTAGGGCACAGAAAATTAGTAAACTGATCAACTAGAAAGAAGAGTAACCAAATGTGAAGGGAGAAGCGAATAATACAAATAAAAAAAAACCAAGAAAGAAATCATGAACAAATTGTAATAGATGCTAGAAGAGGTATAAGTATTACTTAAAGAAACTCTTAAAGAACACAAAAATAAGTTTAGAAACAAGGAAGAAGCGTACAAGACCAAGGTAACATTGGAAAAGTAGCTGGAAGTTTAGAGCGCAAGAATATAAAAAGGCAAAGTTAAGAAATGTATTTGTAACAAAAGGTATACGCATGATAGTTATGTAGGAGAACAGCATCAGAATATATCCCTCCTTCAACCCATGGCCAGCCAGCTCTTAGCCAACATCTACATAAATAACCTATACTAAGATAATAGAATAACAAACTATATTCCCCAAGCATTTCTAGGATTGATTGTGGCAACTTTTGTAGATCCATCAACTGCCCAGACTTGCATCTTCCAGGTTTTTTCGAGAAACTAAATTAATAGCTATCTGCGGGATACAATCTCTATTGTGTCTCGCAGATTCAACACCCTGGCTTATAGATTAGATTGAAATTAGTTGTGCTAAAACCAAAACCAACACAAAATTTCGTCTGTGTTTCTAGCTTTAGACTTAGTTAAGCGCCTAGCGAAAGTAGCTTTTTGTGACTAGTGTTGAGCAATACGCGCGGCCAGTGTTGGCAAATGCATGCTTTATCATACCAATAACTGCTGCATGTTTCTGTGTCTATGTCTACGTCCATGTTTAAGTCTCTATATACATATATATGTATCCAAAATATACCAATAAATGCGTCAGATTTTGTATACCAATTTCTCGATCCGTATCTATCAGATACTGGAGAGTGGAGAGATGCTCTATTGGAAATTGTTAGGCAAAACCTACGTCTGCATTTGTATATTTCTTTTATTGAACTTTCTCAGTTGCAGCGCTTAAGATAAATATTAAATGAATATGTATTCAAATCGAAAATTGTGAATGCTTGAACGAAGTCATGAAACTCATCTGTGTAAATCGTGTTCTTGTTCTATTTTATATACTTATATTTAACTCATGTCCCATCAACATCACCATCAATGATCATTCAATGCGAAAAACCTATGAAATACTAGGCACAATCCGACATCGAATGGAAATTTGGCCTATCCAAGCTTATACGCAATATGCATCGCACCACAACAGCGCCATCGCCGCTTAATTTAGTTACCACCTGGTTTATGTGGATCGTCGAGAAGGTCAAGGTAAAATATCAAATGAAACAAAAACAAAAAGAAAACAAAAACTAAACTACAAACTGATTAAAACGAACTATATATAACACACTTAATCAGACTGTGTCCATCGATCAGAACTCGCGTAGTTGCTGACCTTTTCCGCCAACCATTTAAAGCAATTTGGCAACAACCGCAAGTGGGGCCGAGTCGATCGCCCCGAATTTTGATTTCGAAACAAATGTGTCTACAAATGCTTTAAGTGTGTTGCCTGTGACTGCACCCTGTATGTAGCTGCACCACCCTGTATTCTAATCTGTACTCTGCGCACCTGGTCACACCTTTTTCGATTATTATTTCTCTCTATTTCTTTGGTTATTTGTGCTCTTGCTGCTTTTGATGTTTAATCAATGTGTTGTTGTGTCTCTTGTCTCTATGTACGTTCTGTTTGATTGTCATGTCCCGCGTCTCTTCCCCCCTCTCAAATGCGCCTTGACCCCAATCAAACGCTCACGCCACAGGCACGCATGAAGAAAAAGAAGCGTCCAAGTCTGGTACAGATGATGGGCATACGTCAGGCCAGTCCACGCACCAAAGCCGGCGCCAAGTGGCTATCGAAGATCAAGAAAGGTGAGCAATGTATGTATCGTTACCTTACGAGTGAGTGACCTCCCCCTAAATGACTTACAAAAGAGAAAGCATTTCTCTCTCTCCACGCTCAACGTTGGTAAAAGTGCAAGAGTTTTGTAGCAACAAGCGTTTGTCCGTCAACTCACTCGGTCTATCTCTCTCTCTCCACATAACTTTGAATGTTTTTTATCTATCTCAACTTTACTCCTACAATTGGCGCGCTCTAGCTCAAAATTTCTTTCTCAACTTCCAACTTCTGCTCCTTTTCTCTCTCTCTCTCTCTCTCTCTCTTCTGTTAGAGAAGCATAGATAACTTATATTTTTTTAATTCTCAGACTCTGTGGCCCTATCCCAGGTGCATTTGTCACCTCTAGGCTCGCAGGCCAGCTTCTCGGCTGCCAATCAGAATCGCATCGAGAACGTCGCCGATTGGGAGGCAATTGCGAAAAAGTATCGCGCGCTCGTTGGCGACGAGGAGGGCGGCTCTCTCAAGGACTCGGACGCCGAGAGCGGCTCCCAGGAGGGCGGCGGCGGCGGAGGCGGAGCGCCACAAGTGCCGGCACAGGTGGGCAAGGGCAAGGGCAAGGCAGTTGCCAAAAAGTAGAACTACATTTTGAACGCTTGGCTTACAAATTTGGGCTCTTACACATTGGCTTACTAAACGAGTTTCGATTACAGGTCTAAGCATCAACCCACTCTGCTACTACTACTACTACTACTTTCTACTCTATCCAAAACTTCTCTTCCTTACTTCCCTTCTTCAATTCTTCAACTCTCCCATCTCGACTGTCTTTTTGCCTCTCTAATCTAATCTAATCTAATCTAATCTAATCTAATCTAATCTAATCTAAGTGACTCTTATGCTAAGTTGCACCCAGAAAAAAACAAAATACGAAAAACTACTCTAAACTAAGCTTCACTTAAACTAAATGAATTTAGCTAGAATATTGAAATTGTTTTTGGTAATTCGTAAGCCTTTTTCATTTCAATTTAGTTAAAGAAGAAACAATTTTTTTATACATATAACAAACAACATTCCAAAAATTACAAACAACAAAACAAGTTTTCCATAATTTGAGCTAAGTAAGTTTTTAGATCCTTTTTGGATCCGCGCCGAAGTCATCCAAATTTTGCCTAACTTCCAAGCATTTGAATATTTTATACTTAAGCTAAAACTACTTGAAGAAGAAGACCTGATGTTGATGTTGAAGATGATGATATGTGTAGCATTATTTATATATTCGTATTTGGTAGTTTGTAAGTTTATAACTTTAGCTTCAATCGAGAACATTTTTTTACCTTTAAGCTTTTCATATAATGTGGCGTTGATATTTTTTATTTCTTTTAATATTTTAATAAATGTGAAATTTTCAAATTATTTTTTAATCGAATTCTAAGTGTAAAATTTATATATGTATTTACTAAAGAAAACAAAAGAAACGCCTTAAATTTGTTATGTGTACTTATGTGTAAATAAATAGTCGTATTTTAAATAACAAAATTAACTTTTAAATGTTAATGCCTTTATTTATTTTATTACTCTAAAATCTCATAATAAATTTATTTTTTAATAAGATACACGAATGTTTTTTATTACAACTGTATAAGAAATTTCTCCCAGTGTAGTTAGTTGTTTTGTCTCTTTTGCACAGTTCGTTAAATGTGCGTGAGTCTATATTTGCCCTGCTCTGTACATGGTTGTGTTCTTTGCTTAGGTTTGTCTTGCATTATGCATGGTTGTCTTCTTTGCTAAGGTTCGAATTGCAAGGTTGTGTTCTTTGCTCAGGTTTGTCTTGCTCTATGCAAGGTTGTGTTCCTGGCTTGGATTGTTGTCTTAGTTACTTTTATAGCCACCAGAGGGCGCAGGCATAGTGAAATATATTTATTTATTTTAATAAATAATAAAAAATATTTCTTAAATGTCCGAAAATTGTAGTAAATTTTCTAATATTTAAAAATATGTACTAAAAATATAAATATACAAAAATAAACATAAAAATTATTATAAAAATGCTTTTATACTGTGAGAACTACTAATATTTCAAAAATATTACGTATTTATACTTTTCTCAGTTTAAATTAATTTAAAAAAATAATTTTTCTTTTTGTTTATTAAAAATACATATTGTAGATGATGTTTGGAAAGCTTCTTAGTATATTTGCTGATAATTATGTGGACTCCTGTATTCGTAAGAATGTCTACGTCAGATTAGTATTATCAGCTGACAAAATATTGAGAAATTTATCTGACTCCATTAAACCCACACTTTTAGCCACATGTGAATAATAGCAATAAGTCTCTGACAGTTAAAGCCCATATCGACGCTTGCAATACAGCTCAGAGCAATAGATTTTTATAGAATTGAATAAAATGAATTTAAACGCGTGTCAAACTGCTTGTCAAATGCATTTTGCGAGCATTTATCTCATTTGAGAATTAATTTCTGTATGTTTGCGATTGAAATTTTTGAAATAGCTGGAAATCAACAGCTAAGGCAATTATTTTAACACAGGCAGAGAGACATACACACACGCGTGTCAAGAGCTTAAATTGACCAAGGTGTTGAACTGAGCAAGTGAATTTTAATTTGGCTTTAACTGCAGCAGCAGCAGCAGCAGCAACGGCAACAGCAACAGCAACAACAATTGCAGGTGTCACATTTTGGTTGCAAAGTGTTGAAAACAGCAACTGGTCGCAAACGGGTTGCATAGTTGCTGCTGCTGCTGCAGTTGCTGTTGTTGCTGTATTTTATTATAGATAATTGCCTTTTGCTGCTGTCACTTGATTGCTGACTATGTTGACATTGTTGTTGCCGTTGCAGCAACGATATTTTTAGCCCGATAAGCCGGCAAACGAGTTGCCGCACATGTAAAGCAGCAGCTTTTGTGTGTGGCTCTGTCTCAGCCAGGTTTATGGCCAGCCGCCTGTCAAATTTGCTTACAATTAGGCAGTTAATAAATTTTCCTGCTGATTTGCAATGCATTTCCTTTGCGATAGCCCAAAGAAAAAGAAGCCGAATTGATTAATGCCACTTTCTCGCATCGGCGCTACCGAATAGCCATAGCGATAGTCGAAGATGGACAGCTGCATGTTAACTGAAAATAAATTCAAATGAAGCCAGCGGACAACTCGCTCTCAGACCCTGTTCATCATTCATCAAAAAGCCAGGCCAGCAACAGCCAAGGCGACTGCAGCAGCAGCAGCAGCCAGCGCCAGGAAGCGTGCAACTACAGCAAACGGCAACAGCATCCACAGCCACAACATGTGTGTGGTGTTTGGCACAGCAGGTGACATTTTCAGACCAGGAAAAGGCATCAAATAAATGTAAACAAGACAGAACAACTTTTAGGGGCAAGCCGCAGTTTTAATGACCTTTGAAGTGCACGGCTCAGATAAAGTATTTATGGGAGAAACTTAGAAGAGCTTCTCATGAGAGCAAAAGTGTTTTTAAGAGGTAAAATTTGATAAGATGTTGAGGAAATTTCTCTTTGAAGACATTTCTTAAATAGATCTATAAATGCTGAAATCCTAAAATCTATTGCTATAGAACTACGTATCTGATATAATGCATAGAGATCTTAGCTTGCCTGAAGAAAGCCTAAGCTAGAGACTATTTAAGACTAAGATACTTCAAGATGTCAACTTTAAGTCGAAATACTTGGATACATAAAACACTTATTAACTTATTGAAGAATATATATAATGCCCAGGATACATACAACATAATCATAGAACAGCTCCAAGCACTCATGCATAGATGCATAATCTTTAACTCGCCCAACTCCTAACTCATATCAACAATATCTAATATATATACTAATTCCCCCTTCAACAACAACTCCTTCTAAACGTTACACACATCATAAGAAAATTGAAATACCCTACAGGAGAGTGTACATACATGTGTATATCCCAGTGAACACACACCCAGATGAATCGAACACGACATGGAACAAGTTGTAGTTAGTTGTGGCTTTAATACAAAACACTTTTTCATATCGAAATTTGTGATATGTTTTGATTAATGGCAAGCGACACAAACACTTAATTTGACGCCAGGCGCCTTCGAAATCGAAATAAAAGAAAAGAGAGAACAAGCCAAAAGCAAAAACAAACAGCAGCAAAGCCCAAGCGAACCCAAACGTGGAATGATCTACACATCGGCAACAGTTGCTGCTGGGAGAAACAACAAAAAAAAAACATAATCTCGAGCAAGATTAATTATTGTAATCATATCAACAGCAGCAAGGCAAGCAGAGAAAGAGAGAGAGAGAGAGCAACAACTAAAATGATCAATGATCATAAGTTGATTTGAGGCGAGTGTGAGTGTGCGTGTGTTGGGCTACCCTATAGCCATGAGGCTGGTATGGGGGTATGGGCTTACACATTTCATTGGCTAATCAAGATGCTAATTTGAAGAAGATTAATTTGTGCGCAACTATCGAGAGCTTGAAGCTGCTGCCTGAGAAGATTGTTTATCTGCTATTTCACGTTAAGAGCAACAGAGACAAATCTGAAGAGTCTCGTTATTAATACAAAAGCCAACCTGATGTCGCTGGATCTGCGCATTTCATTAAATACGCCGCCATTTAGCATAGGCTATACACTGAGCGAAAAAATGTGTGATAAGAGACTTTCTGCAATATCTTGAGTTTCAGCTTAAAACATTATCAGAGACATTTCAACTGTGAGTTCGAGACTTTTCGCTCAGTGCACTTCTGCTGTTGCTGTTTCGCTTGCACAGTGACACGCAGATTAATTGAAATTTTATGAGTAGCGCAGACGTAAACAATCAGCGAGACCACCTTTTGCCAGCCCCTAAGGTCATAAGAGCCTGTCTTCAGCGTTCCGTTCAGTCTCTTCACGTTCTTCCACAGTCAGTCGTATGTCTTCAGCCAGACGGCGGACTAGGACTGCGACTGTTGTTGTTGTCGCTTATGCGGGCTGATGCTGCTGTATGAGCATGAAAAATGGCCTACTAACTTGCACAGTGGGCAGCACATTTGATGGCAGCCATGCACATAACTCTCGGGTGATCTATTGAATTAATTGCACATACAATTTTCAGATTGTATATGGATAGATTTTCCTGTTTTATGTTATAGTTTACGCTCTCAAGTGTATGCGAATATTAGTTTTTGTTTCAGATTTATGAACATTTACAGTTTCTATAATGTACTGTGCACATCTTTGGAGTACTCTTCTGCAATAAATCACTAAATCGAACATATATAAATATATATTTGTTCTATCAATTCTAAAAAGTTCTCATCATACATATTAAGGTTTCATGCTAAGTATCTCTATCTATCTATCTATCTATCTATCAATCTATCTATCTATATATCTATCTAGTGTTCTCCATCAGTATAAGTTGTCTCTATCTATATACTATTCCAAGTTTGCAATAATAAGACAACTCACATCTTGGCTCTCACGTCATCTTTCTATCAATTTTATATCCCTACCACTCACTTTTATACATATGTATACTACCAACCCGATCAGATTTGCATTTTCATCTCATTCTTCGGCCTTTCAACTCCACTGTCCCTGGCAGCTGACGCGCTCTGGCCGCTAATTGATAGACTGTGAAATTATTTAGCAATGGCAAGAGAGTGAGCTCGATGTGCAACTCCCGTGCTGTGGCCGGGGCATCGGTCATCAGGAGTCGCAGATGAGTGCGAGACGACTTCAAGTCGGCACATCGTTTGGTCTGATGCAGCAGAGCGCATTTTAATATTCGCCCGCTGGCAAACGTGGCTAACGTGGCTAACGTGGCTCTCAGTCCCCCCGAGAGTCTAAGTGAAAAGTGTTAAAAAGTGAGGCTCGGCTATGCCGAATTTCAAGACAAATGAGGGGCATCAACGGAACGACATTTTTGACATTTGCAAAATTTGAAATGTCAGCCGAAAAGCGAGCGAAGCGCTTGACGAAGGTTCCACTCAGCTCAGCACAGCTCAGCTCGGTCAGGGTGGGCCACGAGAGATCTGGAGTCTGGAGTCAATGTTGGGCAGTGGCCAATGCTGCGGGGCGGGGCATTTAAATTAAAACTCAGGTGAAAGGTTATTAATTTGCCAGCCGAAACTGGGTCGTCGTCATCATCATCATCATCATTGCTGTTGTTGTCGCCGTTGCTCTGTGGCTGTTGCTCTTTGCCACGGCTCATTTGATTTAATGCTGATGTGCGAAGAGAGCGAGCAAAAACGGGCAACGAATTCAAGTGATGACGAATGCCAGCGAATGACAATGACAGCGACAGACGGTGAAATGAAAGCGGATGTGCCAAACAAAACTAAGCTCAAAGTGAGAGAGAGAGAGAGAGAGAGAGAGAGAGAGAGAGAGAGAGAGAGACAGATATGAGTAAGAGCACATAGGCAACTAGGCGTTGGGGAGTCGAACACACTAGTCCCTGAGCTGTTGACTATGTGAGGAAGTATCTTCAGCTTGTTTATAATCATAGTTAATATATTTATTAAGTCATTAATTAAAGTTATTTAAATTATAAGCATTCTAAGAGATATACGAGTTCTGCACCTGTCGAAAGTCGGAAACCAAAGAGAGTCAGTGTCCTGCCTGGCTCGATATTAGCCTGTGAAAGCGTTGCCATTTCCTGGAAATCGTTATCTTAACTTTGCTATGTGGCTAGCTTTTGCCCGCCCACCTAGCGTTAGATATCTTTGATAGCTTAACAGAGTTTATGTCAATTTTATTGAAGCAACCTTGCTCTTCTGTGCAACTGTCAAATATCTACACAATCTTAACATATTATATATACTTGAATATCCACGCTCTTATCTCGCATCATGAGTACTTGGAGCTATTGTTAAATTATTTCAATCTGCGCTTGACAATCAGAAATGCTGAAACAATTGTGGGCAATTTGCGTGTTGTAACTTATGGGCAACATCAGTGGCACAATTAAAATCATTTAGAGGCCAATTAAATTTCGTTAGCAGCATTAAAAATGGCAATGGGCACAGAGACGGCCAACTGATTGCCATGGGTCACATGAGAACAATTGCGTAATCGCAACGACAAATGCTGCTCGGCGCGAGGGCGGAGTGGGGAGCAGTGGAGCACTGAGCACTGCACTGGACAATTAAAATCACGAAAAATGGCTGCTGCTGCGCCAGTTGTCCTGTAAGCCGAGCCAGAACCAGCTCTGCTCCAGCCCATCCCAGCAGGAGGAGTGCATGTGCGTGTGCGTGCTCTGCTGTGATTTGGCTTAAATTGTGCTCGGCTAGCATTTGGATTGTGTGTGACTCTGGCTCTGGCAGGAGCAGCTGGGCTGCCCATTAGAGAGTGCTTGCCCAAAGCATGGGAATTTCAATTAGACAACTCTACTGAGCGAGAGAGAGCGAGAGGCAGAGTGAGAGAGTGGGAGCTGGAGTGAAATTTTCCCACCATTTGAGCAATTACTCGTATTTGTTGGCCACTCGTCGCACATCATGTGCTGGCCAAAAGCAGAAAAGCCAAAAATAAATATCAATTCACTGGCAGAAATTACACATTGGTCGCCTACGTGTTGCAGCCACGTTGCTTAAGTAGTATTCAATTTTCTAAAAAGAAAAGGATTTGCTACTCTTTCGCCGCAACTTTCACAGCTTCTGCAGTAGACCCGACTGTGACGGACGGCGGCGACTATGCCGTGTCTTGGCCTGGTCTTGGCCAGCTGCTGATTATTTTCTTTTGGCCATCCCCACAATTATTGGGTAGCTGCATTTTTTACGCCGCCAAATCGAATAATTTTTGCGAGTTTTGCGCATAAGTTATGGTCACAGTTAGTTTACGTATTTTCCTCAGCGCTGTCGTGCGTGCTGAATTTCCCTCGCTTACCGTTACGAAAATCCAACTATCGCATCGACTTTGGCCACAGGGGGGCCAAAGGGGCAGCCAACTAGCTGAACATGGGCCACGGCTCGTTGGGCTACCAACTAAGCGCTAAGGCTGAGCGCGCGGTCGCAGCTAAAACGCTTTTCGCTCAGGGCTAAAGCTCAAGCAGCTGCCCTATGCCACAAGTCGAGCGTCGCGCGAAGTCGAGCTGTAGCTGCAGCTGCAGCTGCGGCCCACCCCAACGCCTGGGCTAGGCTAAGCAAATTTCACACTTTAAGCAAGGAAGTCGAAGGAGAACTCGAAGATCCTAACAGCTGAGAGGGCAATGAATAAGAGTGAACTGAAGGCGAATAAAATGTACTCTTTGATCTTCAAGAAATTGCTAATAAAATTTATAATAATATTTGTAATAATAAAATTTAAAAAAAATATTAAAATAATCACAAAAAAAGGAAAAAATAATTTAAATTAATCTATTATTATTTTTATTATATTTTTTCTTCATTTAGTGATTTTAAAAAAATATTATTTAAATTAAAAAATATTATTTTTTTTTTTTTGTAAATACAATAAAAGTTATATTTTAATTATTATTTGTACTATTATTATTTTACTAATAATAATAATGGAATTGCAATTTTTATTTAAATATATAACCAATAAATTTTAATAATAGTATATTCTACAATTTAAATATAATAATTTTCATTGCATTTTTTCTTCTTTTATTAATTATAATAAAATTTTATTTTTGTAGCATTTTTATATATTTTTTTTCTATATTCCTAGATCTAATTTCATCATTTACACAAAAGTTTTCATAGTTTATTCAATCAAACAATGACTTAGCATGCAAAGGCCTCCATTCCAGCCAGAGGTTCACAGCCTCATCTTGGCTCGGTCAAAGTTCATGTTAAAGGTGCGCTCAGCTTATGCCAATAATGAAAGTAATAATAATGTTTAGTATACGCACAGCTCTCAAGCTGATTTGAGGGGATCTAAAGAGAGTTCTTAGGGCAGGGCTCATTTGAGTCTCTCACTTAAAAAAGCTCAAATGCGAAACGTTTTTATACCCTTTCCGACGATTGCTAAACATTCAACGGGCAGCTAGGGCCAGCTTAGCTTTGGCTTCATCCTCAGCCTCAGTCTCAGTCTCAGCCTCATCTGAGTCGTCGTCGTCGTCTTTCATTTCCTTTGATCTTGTAGCGCCGATCAAATCGATCAAATGTAATTTTCGCAGCACGAACGTGCGGCATGGCAAAGGGGCAGCCACAGCGCCAAGTGTTGTGCCCTGTTTGCTGCTGTTGTTGTTGTTGTTGTTGCTAGTGTTGTTGTTGTAGCAAAGTACATTTACACCAATTGCGCTGATCGATCTGGGTGTAAGTTATATGCCACGGCAGCAGCAGCAGCGCCTTGGGACCGTGCCAAATTCTTAATAGTTGCGAGCTTACTATGAGATCACACACACACAGAGATCAGTCGAAATACAGCGAGTGTAAATAAGAAGAAGCATAGGGAACACAGCCAGAGACAGAAAGTCAGCACCACCAGCAGGCACCACCGACTGGTGCGCCCGTGATAAAAGCGTTTTGTGGTTTAGAGTCTCTGGCGGTTTCGCTATAATTAAGGACTTTGGTGTAATTTGTACACCTATTTAGGATCGCGTTGATTACAGGCCGGCGTTTTATTGCTTTTGACACCTAAAGGGAACCGGACAAAAGCTGCCCAACCGGCTGGTGGAATCTGTGCGAAAAGGCTGAAAGACAGAGAGGAGAGAGAGAGAGAGAGAGAGAGAGAGAGAGAGAGAGAGAGACAGAGACAGAGGGAGCGAGAGAGCGTGGCTCTCGATCTCAATCTGAGATCTGGCGTTGAAGATTGCGACTTGCCACAGTTGAAGTGGATTTATTGGCTGACGTGAGTATTTAGTGTTGACGGCATAGAACAAAAGAACTCGCAGCGGCAGCCGCCGCCAAGGCTGTAGCCGTGGCTGCTGTACCGCCCGCCCGCACAACACTAACTAAGCCGCACACCTGGCCATGGGCTGGCAAGGATGCTCAGTCAAGTCTAGCGCTGGAAGCTTAAGCTGAGCTTGGGGGCCACACAAAGCTACAAAGTGGATAACTTGTTGGCCTGTTGATGGCTGATATGCGGCAGAGAGAGAGAGAGAGAGAGAGAGAGAGAGAGAGAGAGAGAGAGAGTTGCTAAGAAAACTAGCTGAGAGTAAAGTGAAAATCTATACTTATAAATTTAATGATTGATATATAATAAATAGATTGATGGGAGAAAACTAAAATAAAAATCTAATTATTTATATTAATTATTTATATTAAATGTCATAATCTAGAATAAAAAGAAGAAAATATTAATATAAATAAATTTATATTAAATCTACATTAATGTAGAGCAAAATAACAAAATATATAAATTTATATAATATATATTTGATAAAAAAATTATGTATATAAAATTATAAAGATTTATATTATTTATTTTAGATATAAATTTAAAAAATATAAAATATAATTATATATAAAGTTTTATAATCCAAAGTAAAAAGAATAATAAAATATATGAATATATAAATTGATATTAGATTCTATTAGCTAGAGTAAAAAGAGTAAAATATCCGAATATTATAAGAGATCAAATCCAAATTTGTATTATGTATTATATTATTGTAAAAAATATAAAAATATATAAATTTGTATTATATTGTATATTGCATAAAATATTTGAATATTAATAAAAAATAATTAAAAATTCAAGTTCAAAACAGGAAATGCGAACAACATTGCCAAACAACAACAACAACCTGAACCTCAACAACAACAACAATTATAATACAAATATATATCTAAGCCATAATTCATTAACGCATTTAGACAGCCAGACAGATAATGGGCGATAGTTGACGGTCTCGCCCGAAAAATGGCATAAAATTATATAATCATAAATAAGTTGTCAGCGGGCGCTACTTAATCGACAGCAATTAGTTGCTCGTGGCCATTTTCGGGCCACAAAATTCGCAGACAAATTATTAGAAATAAATTTCGAAATGGTTTTGGCCAACTGAAAACCACAAGAGAACACTGAAAGCTTTTGTCATCGCTTGATTCCACGAATTTGAATGCAGCAGCCAAAGCACACACACAGAGAGAGAGAGAGAGAGAGAGAGAGAGAGACAACACACGCAAGCTGCACAAAGAGGCTGGCTGGCTGGCTGGCAACTCTGGCGCTGCTTCCAGGGAACTGCCAGCAGTTGGGCGTCTCAGCGGGTGGGCGTCGATTTTGACACTTGAACGCGGCTTAAAAAATTGCGGATATGTCACACGATTTTATGTGTATATATAGTATAAGCTGCAACAGCAGCAGCAGCCGCAGCATCCACTCACAGCGGCTCGGGGGCAAATGCTAAATCATTTGTATAAAATGTTGCACAACAGGACATTATATGAAGTTCACTCCTGGCCACAAGCCGCATGCTCCGCTGCTCACTTACGTTGATTTCACACCTCGGGGAGTCCTCGCACATACTGCCAGTCCAGCTCCAACGACGGCCTTTGGGGGGCATTTAACCTGACAACTGCGATCCCCCTCCTTCACTCTACGCTCTAATGTGGAACGCGGTGTGGTCCCATGACTAGCTGCTCGTCACTTAGTTAGGCGTCTAGTCTAGATTAACGCATTTATTAGCCAAATGCACAAATCGCATGACGAACGCACTTTGCCTAAGCTGACAAGACAAGACGAGACTAGCCGGCCTGCTAATGGGTATTACGGGCATTACAGAGCAGCTTAACTGAGCTATTTGCCATAAAGCGTTGGCCTGAGAAGACTCTGACTTAGTTGACCGAAAATGCATGTGAATAAATTTGTGATTGTGTTGGGAAATCTAGAGTTATCTTAAGTATTCATTATAAATAAATTAAATAAAAATAAAAATCATTGTGATCAAATATGAAAATATCTCAGAAAGCATTTCAAACTTATATCTAAATGATCGAGAGCTAAAGAGAATCTTGGCGTATTTTATTATATTATTATTTTGACGAATCATTTGAAGTACTGTAAAAATGGCTTTTAATATATAATTTTTCAATTTAAAATTTTTACCTTTTTCCCCTTTTATAATCTTCCCCTTTATACCAATTTTCCCTGCGCAACTTGTTAGCTTAATCCCGACCGCATAGCCAGCGCGTGCCGCAATCCTTCTGCATAAGGCAACGCCTTGCCTTGCCAATGACAACTTCGTTAAGTGTGGCAACCCTGTCTGCAGCTCTACGTGCTGATTGCTTGCATTCAACCCTGCAGCATATTTTGTGGTCTGACTGTGATGTCAATGATTGGCTCAAACCAACACGCAACAGCAACTTGGGAGCTGTTGTCGAAAGAGGCAATATTATTGAGCCATTTATAAATTGTAAAAGAAGGACACTATGTTACGTTAAAAAAAATAATAAAAAAAATAAATTAATTATAATAATAATAATAATAATAATAATAGTAGTAATAATAATAATATTAATAATAGTAATAATAATAATAATAATAATAATAAAATAAAAAAAAATAATAATAATAATAATAATAATAATAATAATAATAATAATAATAATAATAATAATACTAATTATAATAATAATACTAATAATAATAATAATAATAATAATAATAATATAATAATAATAATATATTCTATGAAATATGCAATTTTATAATCTCAAGAAATGCTCTAAAAATAGTAGAAAAATATTATTTTATTTGTATTTTTTATATATTATATATTTTCTATTTATATTTTTATATATAGTTATTTGCTATTATTATTATTAAACTCTGCCATTTTTGTACAATATTTTTCTTTATTTTCAGTCCGAAATTCCCCAACATTTTCAAGCTTCTTAAACCGAATTCTTTCTCCTTTCGACCTTCATTTCCCCCTATTATTTTCAGAGCTTGTAAAAACAGAGTTATCAAAATTGTTGACCGCAAATCAACCGGCAAATGCAACGCGTAATTTAAATTAGCAAATGAAGTTTTATGCAACGAATTGTGGCTCCTCTTTCGGTCGCTACACCCTCGACGCGAAGTCCTGCATCGCCCCTCGCTCCAGCTCGCGAACTTCAATCAAAACACAATTTGCTGGCGCAGCGCAGGGAAAGCCTGTGCACAACACACGCTCGTCGGCGAATGGCAAAGGCGAGCACAACAACAGTTCCTCTTGGAGGCCCCCTAACACGCTCCAAGACCCCTTCTTGAGGCCATCTTCATGTCGGCAACGGCATCCTTTGAGCCTTTTGCCAAATTACCGCGCATTTAATTTTAACTTTGATGTTGCATGCGGCACACCTCAGTGTGTGTTGGGAACACACTTCAAAGAGAGCATGAAATGGCGATAACTGGTCAACTGGGCAGCCGAAAGCTCATTGCCAAGCTCCGCGCTGATTTGCATGTAAATTTTCCTTTTCACATTTGCGCATAATTACAGCCCTCATATGAATTGATTAGGGCCGGGGCGTGGCAGAGAACGCCGAGAACGCAATCAAAATGTAATCAAATCAAAATTCACTTTTATTACAACAAATCTGACCCGAGCAGTGTCAATGCCAAAGACGCATTTGATTCAAACTCTGGCCCAGGCGAGAGAGAGAGAGAGAGAGGTGAGAAGTGAGGCCTCGCTAACTGCGGGCTCAGGCTGGGTTAGGCTCTCGCCCCCAATTTCGGCATTACAAAGTTCAGTTGCCTACACAACTGCCCCAGCACAAAGAAAGAGCCAACTTTATGGACATTTTGATTGGTGTTTGCGAGCTACACAAATATAAAGAGAGAAGAACGAAGAAGAAGAAGAAGCAGAGGAAATAACGCCAGTGGGCACAAAAATTACATTTTGCCGCTCGTCAATTTCGGGCTGTAAATGTCTGTAGACACACAGAGATACAAATGATATATACATATAAATATATAAGTATATATATATATGTCTGCTCGCTCCATTGTCGTTGGCGGTTGCGCTGCGACTTTTGCCGTTGACAACATGTTGTTGGCGCATTTCGTGGCGGCATTATGATAATTTTATGGCAAATCATTTTGTTTACAGCACGTCGCGCTCAGGTGTGCGCCCGTGTGGGCGTCTTTGGGGGCGTGCCACAAAAGCTTTACACATAAATGCTGTCAATGATTATCGATTTTACATGCCAAATTGCTGGCCAGACCCGAAATGCAAATAGTGGCCAAAGGTGTAACAATGGCTAATGTCTGTCTATAGACCTTAGTTATGGAGATTATACAGCAAGCTATTGAAAAGTATAAAGAGAAGTTTGTGTTGAATACAGAAAAGACATAAGTATTTAACATAATAAGAGAAGCTTTCACATACAACTAACCATATTCAGCTGAGGTGAGGCTTTGGGTGAGTTTAATATGAAAACTTTTGAGTTGAGTGAATGAAATGAATTGTAATATAATGAAAACAAGAGATAATATTATTTTTTGATTCAATATTCAATATTCATTCATTATTTACTCACTCATTCATATTTTCCTACATGAAATCCAATCAGAATAAGTTTTGAGACCAAAACAAAGTCAATTGCCAAACAGGAAGAGTCTGTCTAGGACTGATCTGCCAATATGATCTGCTAAGGACTGCATAAAGCCTGATCTCTACTTCATGAAATGAACTTCGATTTATATTCATTCCATCCATCAGACAACTCTTACCCACCCAAGCTCAGCTCAAGTGCCGTCGGCTGCTTGCGCTTGTCAGAGATTTGCTAAACTCAAATCTGCTTTCCACTCAGAACAAAGTTATGCTAAAGATTCTCCGTGCTAAACCGGCCCTCGCGACTCAGAACACAAAGTAGGCAGTGCCATAAAAGATTCACTCAAACTGCACACATAGTTGGTCGAATCTGGTCTGGTTCGAGTCGGCCAAAGGGGGCTGGGCAGGCAGGCAGCGGGGACTGGTCCAACACTTAAGTTTTTGGAACGAGCGCTAAAGAGCTGCTTGTGCCACGGCCAAAAGAAGAGTCAACTACAAACCAGTTTACCTTAAACGGCAAACGAGTTAACAACAACAACAACAACAGCTGTAGCCACTTTTGGCCAGCTGAACGAATCAGTGCCAATGAGCAAGAGGCTGGCTAAAAAGCTGAGCAGCTGAAGAGCTGCAAACGCCAGGCAACGCCCTCCCGCTCGATGGGAGCCCACCTCAACGACAAAAATGGCTGCAAAGCGTGCAGAAGAAGCAGAAGAAGAAGATTACTAATAATGGTCGATTATGATGAGAGACGAGTTTGGCTTGGACAAAAAAGAAATAAGTACTCTAAGTTATTATTTTAAAACTTAAAAAAGTATTATTAGGCATCGATAATTATTGTTTGTAGGGGGAGAGTGTAAGAACGGAATGAAGAAGTTTTGAAGTCACTCAAATATATTTTTAATTTATTTAATAATATATAATATAATGGAATATCAAGGTAAAATATATAATATATATTTATTAAAATATTACTATGCATCGATAACTATTATTAATCGACGAAAAAGCAGAAAAATGATTTGCAAAAATATTTAATTTAATTAAATATATTCCTACCATTTATTCATTATATTCATTGAGCCAAAGAGATATCTGCAAATGGAGATAAAGAAAACTTTAAACGAATATCAATATATATAAAAAAAATTAAAATATAACAAAAATCAAAATAAATATTATAAAATATTTGAAATATATACAATTTTGTTCTATATAGTGTAAACACTTTTTTTTTAGCTTCTCGATTAGCTCTGAAAGTAATCAGATGTATTCACAAATGGAATGAAATTTGTGCTTAGATAAAATATATATAAAAATTGCATGGAAGGATGAGAGAGATCAAAATGATATCAATTTGCATAGCAATATAAACGTATTCAATCATGGCGAGTCCCATTTTATAGTGAATTTTTATAGTTAACAAGAGATCTCTGCCTATCTCCCTTATAGTCAGCTTCTACTTCACCTAATTAGACTTCACCTATCTCTACATGCATATCTATACAACATTAAACACAATTAGAACTCATTTCTGACACTAGAAAACATGTCTCAAACTCTTTACGGTCCTTACAGATAACACAATTCGTATCAATTTTCATGCCGTTGCCACTGAAGCTGAGCATTTTCCATTTCTTTCGTGGGGCCACAATGCAATTAATTTTACTAAAATTACCGCAGACCTGGAAAATAGGATTAACAAAACCAAAAAGAGAGACAAACTGAAAAACTGAAAAATTATGCGTGTGGTTTTTCACACTTCTCATTTTTTTAGAGCTCTCAAAGGTTGTTTTCTCCGGCTTCACGCCTCGCGCACTTGCGCCCGAGGTGGGCGTGTCCTTTGTCATTCTCCACAATTTCGTATGCTACTCCGGCGTCTGATCTGTGCTGCTGATCCGTTGCACTGGCAACACACACAGCGAAATGGAATCCAATTGAAAATGGAACTTTCTTTCACAATTAAGCACGCTTTATGCTCAATTTTGATCATTTTCGTTTCCTTCGCACGCATCTCACAAAATGTAAAACGATGCCACATGTGTGTTTCTCCTCTGCCAGCTCAGATCGGCTCGTCAGTGCGTAATGTATCTGCATCTGAGTCCGTCTCGGGTTGAGTATCTTTCTCTAACTGTAGCTGTTGCTGCGCTTGTTGAGCGTAAGATTGGTTTTTGCTCGCCTTTCAGCTTCGATTCGTATTGTTCGAAGGCATCTTTGCTGTTGTGTGTCTGCTCTGTGTGTGTGAGGTTGTGTGTGTGTGGCATGTTTCATGTTTTGTTTTGGGGCGCTTGCACACTAATCCCTTTAACAAATATGAAATTATTTGATGCTGTCATAAGTGCAGTAGTTAGAGGGCAACATAGATGGGAAGAGTGTAGAATCCATGAGCAGTTGAACTGATTTGAATTTGTAAAATTTTCCATGGTTTTTAGACGAACAAATTTGGTAGAGTTTTTGTGTAAAAGCTGGGATAGAATTTTAGATACTGAAGTAATATATATAAATAAAATAAATTTCGGAAATTTTTAGACAGAAAATTAAAAAAAATAAATTCTTATTATATAATTTAAAGGCATATAAAAGAAAATATATGAAATGATGACAATCGAAATTTTTATTTAAAAATCATATATATATATGTATATATATAAATATTATTATACTCTGACGGTTTTGTTTCCCATATATTCTTCAGCTGAAGTTCTTCTGACTTACTTATATAAGTTTAATTCCATTTAAAACTGTTTCCTATTTATTCTATTTCAAACTTATAATGCTTCAACTTATACCTAAATCACTTCCGTTTCACAATTAGCTTCCAAAGTTCTTCATTTCCTATTTCTTTCATATTTTCCTTCAACATTTTCAACACCTTTTTCCATGACTTTCCAACACTTTGCCTTAAGCTTTTGCTTACAATCTAAAATATTCATAATTTTGCTGTCCAAAAATTGGGATTTAATTTCAGCGCATCTTATTGTCATTTAAGGTTCCGGGGCCTTTGCGTACGCAATATGTGGCCGGAGCGGAGCATATATGAGGAAGATGCCACACAATCTGCGGCGCAGCTCAATCTGCGCTGTGTGGGACTAACGTGCCGCCAGCAATTTGCATACCAATTGCAGCTGCATACGTCAAAAAATGTGAAGTTTAATATAGAAAATGCTCAAAAGGTTCGCAGGGATCAGGGATCGGCCAGCAGGATGTGGCAGGCGGCAGGCGGCTGGCGGCTGGCGGCAGGCGGCACTGGCTGTGAGGCAGCCATTGACTGACAAGGACAAGTCGTGTGCGACAGTTGACAGCTGCTGCCTGCCACCGTTTGATGCCCACAGATTGGGCTGGAGCAGTGGAACAGGCAGGCGGACAGACAGGCAGGCAAACGCCATGGGGTGGCGCCACCTAGCGCACAGTAGCCAGTGGAGCTCGGGGCCAAGATGGAACTGGACAAATGACAGTAAATGTTGCAGCTGCAATTGATGAATTTATGCGATGGCGCACGTTGCGAAATTCATTTTTCATAAATAATTGAAACGAGCGAAGCGAGAGAAAGAGAGAGAGAGAGAGAGAGAGAGAAGAAGAGTTGCACTGAAAGTGCATAAATAAATTATTTTTCAATTAATATGCATTTACGAGCATATTTTCATTTCGTGTTATTCGTGCTTTTATTTACTTTTCAGTTAAGAAGGTAGTAGAAGCGGGGCAGGGGCAAGGGCAGGGGGGCGTGTCGCAGGCCTCAACAGCAACAAACTGTCAGACATTTTTATCAGCAATTAATCGTGTTAATCAAATGCGTTGTCAGCATCATTTACGCCAGTCCAAAAAGATCCACAAAACTGAGCTTACGAAATGCGTTACAAGCGCAACACGACGACTTGCTATACACTTTGGATACCCTGTAAATGTGGAGATGTGCGAAGGGTTTAGACTTGAGAGTGGAAAGTGAGAATGCATAAGACATGAAATGGGAAGAGGGACAGAAGTGAAGGTATAGTGCATGGGGATAGGCACAAGAGATTAGAGCTAGAAAGCTCATCTCAGAGTTCTATTAAGATTTATTGAAACTTTTCGTTGCATATATATATATATATAATATATATCTATATATATCATATATATCACATATATCTTATGTTCCATATATTTTAAATATTTTAGTTTGTATTCAATATATTCCATATTTTTTTATTTATTTGATATGCCTTTATATTGATTTATTTTATATATTCTTTATATTCTCTCTACTTTACTTTCCATATATTCTCAATATTTCATGTATTCCACATAACCTTTATACTCTATATGTTCCTGGCATTCCATGTACATTCTATATATATTATATATTCTATAAATCTTCCATATATTATAGACCCACACATCCATTTACAGGTCATCTGCTCGCCCATCACCTGCTCTACCCGCACATCTTGACACGAGAGTGAAAAGCTCTTGATTTTTTTCTCTCCATCTTAAACAGATTTTTACAAGCCAATCAATCAATGACAAAGCGCAGCCGAGGGCAATTTTCATTAGAAATGCATTGCATTTTCATAATACAAATTGTTGAAAATGAAGCGCACGAGTCAACAACAGAAATGCGTGAAAAGCAGCCAAGAGCGGCCGTTCCAGGGGTCAGGGGGGCAGCAGCGTGACTTCAAGCCAGCCAGCATATATATGTTGGGCAATACAATCGGTGTAAGTGTGTACTTGCAGCGAGACAGCAAGACCAACAAAAAAGCGCATTAAAAAGGGTTTTCATGCTCGTGCCACATGCTTAGAAAGTTGCATGTGGCATGAGGCTGCCGCTGCCGCTGCCGTTGCTGTTGCTGTTGTTGGCGCTTATCTTGGCTGTGCATCTCAAGTTGTCATGTCAACGCTTCTGATTCTAGACATTCGTTTTTTTCCTCCCCTCCCTTTTTTGGGGCCACATTCCACGCATGTCACTCGGCCGCAGCAAGCTGAGCTAAATGCGCATTTGGAGCCAAGACTCGGGCTCAGCTCGCTCTTGCCACAGATTGATGCCGCACAGTTGGATACGGTTGCTGCTGCTGTCTGGCTGCGAGTCTGACTGATTGTATTGGGCTGCCTGTGGCAGCAGCATCAATGTCAGCATCAGTCGCCCAATATCATCAACAACGTCGCGTTCCGTCAGGTTGATTAATTTGCTGGTCCGATGGCCCAGCCTCAAAGGGTGGGGTGGGGTGGGGCGGTGAGGGGGACTCAGCCTATGGGGCTGCTTGACTTTGGCTTTCTGTTTGCATTTATTAAAAGCGGATTTAGTTAATGAGTTATCTTTTAGGTGGCTCAGTTCGCGCTCTGCGCCCATCAATTATCTACAAAATACTTCAGATACACTTCGTAGACGTGGAGCGTGCGGGCCGCCGCGCCAAGGTTTAACTTTGTTAATATGCAATGATTAAAAGTGTCATTTGTTATTGTTTCACAATTCACAAATCTCTCCGAGACGAACACGCATGCATTAAGTGCGGAATGCGGAGGTAAAAAGATACATTTATAAAGATATGTCAAAAGAGATCGTATCTTATGCTAAATATATGTATATATATACTTCTTTAACTTTAAAATTAAGCTTTTAAGCGAACTTCCTAAAAGGTTTGAGTGCGAGTGCAGTCCTCTTATCAAGCTAAGGCCAAGGTCCAGATCATTGTTATTGAGTTGTAAAGCTCTCCCAGTTATCCTGTTCATATGCCTTAAAGGCAAATACAACTTAGTCTTAATCATAGCCCAATCTATGCTTAGAATATACCAATTTCATTTAAATATATAATAATATAGTCTGTAAGTAAACCTAGTGTATCCATAGGGCTTCCATATTTCAGCTTAGAAAAAGTTTATATTAATCATTCTATCATTTTACATAGACTACAGAGTTATACATATACATAACTATAAGACTTATTAATTCAAACTTGCTATAAATAAATACAAATTAAATAATTCCCAAATATCAATATCTTAAGAATTTTTGAACTTTTCATGCATATAAAAAAAGTTTACTCACAAAAATAAAAAAATTATCTGAAATCATTGTATACTATGCTCACTGTAGTACATTTCTCTAGATACAAATGCAAAAGTTGAATACAGACAGATCATTAGCATCAATCTCGATCTCTCTCTCTCTATATATACATATATATCTATAAATTGATTATTTCTCTGCTAGAGTTCGCCTCTGTAGATCACTTCATAAGAACTTCTTATTCTCATACTTTTTGTTTTCTTGTTTACATGTGAGCCCGGACTTAATCCTTTCACAGTTTAACTTGTTTGTTATACGAAAATAGTTTTTTTTTTAATATTTTCAAATAAATTAATGTCAAATGACGCAGCGAAATTGGGTTCGATTTGTCGAAAGATGCGACGATGCGAATAACAAAACGTTGAACAAAAGCGCTGCAAATTCATTTATTTAACGAGGACAACAACAACAAACAAACAACAACTGAGCGGAAAGAATAAAAATCTGCCAAAATAATATTTAAAATTAATGAGTTTGTTTTTTTTTGGCTTTGCTTGCTGAGTAACCGAGAGGCCGAAGCGGAGGCTGTGACTGCTGCACCCACATGCCGCACTTCACACCTGTTTCTGGGACGGTGCGTGGCAAGCGGCAAATAATGTCAACATGTGGTCTCCACAGGATCCAGCTGTGCGCCGCTTGAGACAGTTGCCACGGCCAGGACCGATGCAGCGATGCAGGACTGCGAGCTGCTGCATCTTAAGGCTGCCTATTGAAATCGGGTTTTGTGTGCAAACAAAGCGACGCCGCTTTGTCTCCTGTTGTCCCTCAGTGACAGGCCGCAATGCAAACAGCACACACTCACACACACACACACATGTCCCTTTTTATGCGCAGCGAATATGCATAAATATTGCCAGGCCATAAGCAAGTCGTGTTTATCGCAGCCCATATCCTTTAAGGATATTTACTTATGGCTTTTGGCTTATTAATGACCTTATCCTGTTGTTGCTGCTGCTGCTGCTGCTGCTGCAGCCTCGCTCAACTAGAGCTAGGGTTTGCCTCTGGTCCTTTGACTCCTTGGGCTCTTTACTTTGTTATTTAGCGCTCTCCTGTTGCTGCGAGCAGCGTTTGTTCTTTGGCCGCTAAATTAGCAGAAATAACGGTGCAAGTAGGCTCTCTAACGGCACCCAGTGGCTACTGTGCCCGCTCAATTTGGCTTTTAACTTGGAATTTTTATTGCTCGCTGCGGTTGCCACATTCCACATTTGACAGACTCCGTGATTGCTGCCGCTGCTGCTGCCGCCGCCTGCCCAACTCCCTCGGGTCATATCTGCTCAATGAAACAAGTAGCAAGTGCCCGCAAATAAAGTAAGTAATGCAGAGAGACGGAGAGAGAAGGTGAGAGAGGGAGAGAGAGAGATTTGATGAGGCCGAGATATCCTTTGTGTGTGTTTAGCGTGTGAGTTGTAGGCAAGCGTGCTCTGATTGTAGTATGAATAAACTAGAAACTCAGGCAAAGCGTATTAAATTCGGTTAAGATTGATTTTTATACTCTTTCCTCCTTTCCTTTTTGAGCTCTGTGTTAAGTCTTATATAGAATAAGAAATATTTGTAATTAACTAACATTTATTTCGATTGTAAATTTGAATGTTTGACTTTCTCGAGTTACTCAGCTCTCACTCTCTCTCTCTCTTTGTCTCTCCCTCTCCCCATCTTCCTCTAGGCATCCCACTGTTTTTATGTGTATCTCTTTATCTCTGAGCCTCTCTCAATCACTCTTTATCTTCCTCTCCATCTATATCTATAAGTGCCTTTCTCTCTCTTTCTCTCTCTCTCTATCTCTCTATCTCTCTATCTATAAGCATCTCTCTCTCTTTCTCTCTCTCTCTCTCTCTTTCTCTTTATCTTTCGCTCTATCTATAAGTATCTCTCTCTCTTTCTCTCTCTCTCCCTTTCTCCGTCCCTCTCCCTTTCTCTGTCTCTCTCTCTCTTTCTCTGTCTTTCTCTTTCTCTTTCTCTTTCTCTCACTCTCTTTCGCTTTCTCTCTCTCTCTCTCTCCCTTTCTCTACAGCTCTCCTTGTCCCTCTCTTTGTCTCTCGCCTTTTACCCATCTTTCTCTCTAAGTTTTCTCTTTCTGTACATTTCTCGTTGTTTCTCCCTCTCGCTTCTTACCCATCTTTCTGTCTGAATCCCATTTTCTCCCTGAATCCTTCTCTGTATTTCTCTCTGTATAAATTTCTGAGATATACTAATGTGTTCCTCTTTCTCTCAGTCTCACTCTGTCCCTCTCTCTCTCTCTCTCTCTCTCTCTCTCTCTCTCTCTCTCTCTCTCTCTCTCTCTCTCTCTCTCTCTCTCTCTGCCTAAGTTCATATATCTTTCATTGAGTCTCAATCTCAGTCAGTTTCTCTCATCTGTCTCTTACCCCCTTCCTTACTCTATATCTCTATATCTCTACTCCTCTGCATCTATTCTTTCTGGATCTTTTTATGAGGACCTTCCTCTCACACTGTGATGCCCTTCAATATCATTTGCTTGCTTCGTCTATTTTACTTCTTTCCTCCTATTATTAGTATATTATTAGTATAAATATAATTAATTATTCTTAAACCTTTTACAGGCTGGCTTCCCACTTTCACACTCCAACTAAGCATTTAAATACAATTTACATAAAATACATATAAAAATATTACTAAGATCCACCTCTGAGGCCCCGCCTGTGTACTGCAATTTGCCGGACATGCATCGCATCTGATAGTAGAAATATAAACAACAAAGAGAGGCAGCAGAGTGATTACCCAAAATAATTGCTTGGCATAATTCACATAATCTGCATTTTAATGCAAGAGTGAGCCCTTGAGCTGTGGCTGGGTCTGACTGCAATGTAATGTCCATCAGGGGCAGGCGCAATTTGAGCACAATTTGGCTACTTCTTTGGCGTGTCTGTGGGCTCTTATCACGCTTATCACTCGTCGTCGATCAGCGAGGCGAGCCAGGGAGCGTTTGGTGTCAAATTTGGGTGTTGACCACATGAGCGCGTACATGGCAATCAACGCCAAATTATTTCCCTTCGACCCAGTCCAAGTTTGTTCCTTCCGCAGCTGCTGCTGCGTAGCTGGCAATTATTTCAGGTAGCCCCCGTGGAATGCAGCTCATCATTTTCATCATTTTCGGGTGTCCCGGGCCCCGTGCATACCCTGCACCTTGCGTAGATTACTACTGTAAATAATATTAAGCGCAGATTACGATCGTCGGAGCGTCGGAGCCGTTCATTATATTTTCATTTCTCTTTTCTTTTCTTTTTTGTTTTGTTTTGTTTTGTTTTGTTTTAGGCAATATCAGATTTCGTGTGGTTGCGCATGCGCATGCGTCGCTCCCTCAGCGGGCCGCCATTTTGTTTGACTAGCATTTGACGCACTATTGACAAGCTTTGTCTCCTCTTGCCACATTTATGCGGCATTTAAACCAACTAATTGCGCACAATTTCCCGCCACGTGAAAACTTTTTGCTCTTTTGTGTCATGTTTAATTATTTCCACATTTATGTAAATGGGGCTCCCGGCACCTGCCCCCGCCCAGGGGCGCACCTGATCCACAGTTATGCGCGCAATTAGGCGCCCAAATTGTTGCGTGTGTTTAGGTGCGCGTGAAAAAAAAAATACACCCAAAAAACCAGAGACAATCAAAGGCCCCAAAAAACTTTTGCCATGAAAAGTTTTCGACTTGGAATTAAGGCAAATTCGTAAATTATTCAACAAACTGTCACGCAATGTGCCAGCCCGAAAAATCAGTTGAAATCAAAGCGAAAACGTTTATTTTATGTCGGCCAATTGATTGGTAGTCAAACCGCCCATTGCCCTGACCCCGCCCCTACTGTGCGTGGCTGCCTTTTGTCGATACAGACAGCAGATAATGCCACGCACACGCACATGTAAAATGTTCAACAATTTTTGACAATTAGCGGTACTTTTCATGTGTTTCCGACGGACCTAGGGGTGCGCTAGAGGGAGGGGGGGGGGAGGGTGAGAGGGGGTGGGCGTGACATTGGCCAGTGTCACACTCACAATTTAGGCGCAAATTTGACGTAGTCGCTGAGCGAACGAAATATCTAATTCTATTTCCAACTACATATATATGTATATAGAGTGTATAATGCCTGCATTAATCCATTAGATACACGTTTGGTATTTATTTCGTCTAATTTGTGTATTTCCATTGATATCGAAATCGAAACACTGAACATTTGACATTCAAATGAACTTGAGCTTTAGAGAAACTAGAGACTAGAGACTGGAGACTAGAGACTAGAGACTAGAGACTAGAGACTAGAGACTAGAGACTAGAGACTAGAGACTAGAGACTAGAGACTAGAGACTAGAGACTGGAGACTAGAGACTAGAGACTAGAGACTAGAGACTAGAGACTAGAGACTAGAGACTAGAGACTAGAGACTAGAGACTAGAGACTAGAGACTAGAGACTAGAGACTAGAGACTAGAGACTAGAGACTAGAGACTAGAGACTAGAGACTAGAGACTAGAGACTAGAGACTAGAGACTAGAGACTAGAGACTAGAGACTAGAGACTAGAGACTAGAGACTAGAGACTAGAGACTAGAGACTAGAGACTAGAGACTAGAGACTAGAGACTAGAGACTAGAGACTAGAGACTAGAGACTAGAGACTAGAGACTAGAGACTAGAGACTAGAGACTAGAGACTAGAGACTAGAGACTAGAGACTAGAGACTAGAGACTAGAGACTAGAGACTAGAGACTAGAGACTAGAGACTAGAGACTAGAGACTAGAGACTAGAGACTAGAGACTAGAGACTAGAGACTAGAGACTAGAGACTAGAGACTAGAGACTAGAGACTAGAGACTAGAGACTAGAGACTAGAGACTACCTGAAATCTCTAAAGTTCGCTTAGGCTTCCACAAATCTCCTCCCACCATAATCAATTCCCAATTACAAAACCCATTAAATCCCATCAAATTCTATCCATTTCTACACGAACTCAACTCTCTATCATAGGCACTTATCATGGCCATGTCTCAGTTCCGGTGGAACAACGCGCATCAATTTTTTTGAATACCAAATGGAAAAGTACTCAAAAAGTATTCAGAAATTGCATAGTGCTCGGCGACTCGGACTGACGCATGCGAGTGACTCAGAAAACGGCAACAACAGCAACAAGAAGAAGGCCAAAAGCCAAAAGCCGCACGGCCATAAGGGAGAAGTCGTTAAATCAAAAGTCGTAAAAAGTTTACGCAAATTTTTGCCATTGGAAAGAAAACAAAATCACGAAAATGAAAATCGACCAAAAAAAAAAAACGAAAAGCGAAAAAGGAAAAAAAAAAAACTGAAACATTTTTATCAATTTCTTTTGAAATTTACTGGCAAAATGCTTAAACATGGCGTCGATTTGCTTAAAGAAATTCCGATGCGGGGTCGTCGCACATGAAAAGATCACAGATCAAAGAGAAGCCAAAAAGCTGAAAGAAGGGAAACGCCGAAGGAGCTGCCAGCTGCCAGCTGTCGAGGGAGGCAAGGGGGCGGCATTGGGGTATAATTTTCAATTTTCCACAATTACCGCAAGCAACGACGACGGCAACAATTTTATGCCCCAGTACAACAATGTTGTGTAGTTTGGGAGGAAATCTCCAAGAGAGAGAGAGAGAGAGAGAAGGGGAGTGGAGGACTGTTGCCTGTATATAAAGTGCAGATAAAATTAATTAAAATTTAATTCAATTCAATTCAATTCAGTTGCGCCGGCGCGCGCTCCAAACACAAAGAGATTTATCGCTGATAAACGCGTTGAGAATGGCCAATGGCCAAAAACTCGTTGGCTACGTCCGTCGCACAGATCAATGGATTCCACTAGAGACAGACAGAGAGAGAGAGAGAGAGAGAGGGAGAGAGGGAGAGCAGTACTTCAAAACAGTGCATGGATCAAGCTAGTTGATTAATACGCTCGACTAGCAGTTGCTGCTGCTGTTGCTCGGATCTTTGGCCATTAAAATGCTATAAAATTATTAATTAAGCCAAAGTGCAAGCCAAAATGCTGCTACTTGCCAGATTTATGACTGGCCAAGCTGGAAAACTCTGCTGCTGCAAGACAATGGGCCACACCTAACCACCCGCCCCTCTGGCCAGCCCTTGCACCACCTACGCCTCTGCTGGCCCTCTTGAGTGGCCTCGCGCGGCGTCTCACATGGGGCCCCAGAAGCATTATGGATTTTTAACGAGTTTTCAATTTATTTGCGCGCCAGGCTGGTTTAAATGTTTCGAGTGCTTTTCATACAGACACTTGACTATCAAGTGCTTTATTTTCCTCAGTGTTTTCTATTTTCGATTTTCCTGCGCTCTATGACGTGGCCAGTATGTGGCTGTGCCTGGGTGTGTGGACTAGTCAAGCAAAAGTCTGCGCAAAATGCAGCAGATGCCAACCATGAAATAAAAAAAAAAACAAAATACCGAAATTACACTATGCTACAAGAGTGGGAGAGACATGAGATGATATGAGTTGAGTTGATATGTTTAGTGCTTGTGGTTTATGGCAAGTATCTTAAGTAAAGCTAAGCTTTATTTAAAACAAGACTTAGCTGCAAAAGTTAGCTTGAAACTAGCTAGAAGTTCAATTTGATAGGGTTTAGTAAATAGATCGAACTTTAACTTTACGTTTGACTAAAGTTTCAAGAGAAAAGCAAATTTGTCTAGAATACTTCTTTCTCTATAGAGCTAATAGACGATCTCTGTCCTATATCATACCTTTGATAGACAAAAGCAATCCATAAAAGATAATGAAGATAAGCAATATAGTGTATAAGCAATTATATTTCCCATCAGCAATACATTATATGAGTAATGTCCTTTCTCTGTTAGGGATATATTATGTGAACCATCCTTGCTCAGCCATAATATTATTTAAAAAGGCATCAAATATCAGAAAACGAACCATCTCGCTGAATGTCAACTATAATGTAGCTAACAAATGGAACAACAAAGTCAACTTGCAGATCTCATCTAATCTAAATATAATCTTTGGATAACCCAGTGGGCTTTCATCCAGTCTCAGATAACTAAGTCTCTATACTTAAAGATCAAGATTAATATAGATCCTAATGCTCGCTTGATTAACCTCAGTTTATAGTTAAGAGTTGAAATGAAAATCTTGCAATAAATATCTAGTCTAGCTCATGTCACAGACATAACTTTAGCTTCTTTCCGATAGATGGCCCCATATCTGCCCCCTTCATCGACCGTATAAAGACATCGATAGCCGCAGCTTTGGTGTCAGTTCCCACATATAATTATGCCAGATCTACATCAAGTCTAATTACCATTCACAGCGCCTGCTTTAGGCCTAAGCGAGCTCTATTCGGCCAAGAGTTAGGCCCATTCCGCCTGGCCACTCACACCAATTAAAAGCGGCAACATTAGCTGCCCGGCGCATATCTGGCGCACATCATCACAGCGCAGCGAGCTGCATGCTCAGCCCACTTGGCTATTTCACACCTTATTTATGGGCCAAGAAGCAGCCCAGTCTTGGCTTAAATTGTATATATATAAGACAGCTTTCGTGCGCTTTCGGCATTTATGTCAAAAACATGCCGAAAAAGAATTAGGAAAAAAAATATATATATGTATACATATTTATATGTATAAAGAGCGCCAAAAACGACTTGTGCGATGCGCCGTTTGTGATAATTTGCAGTGGGCTGGCAACTCTGGCAAAGGCGATGCTGAAGCTCGAGCTGTAGCTGGCAGCAGCAGGCGGCAACCGGGCCGCACTCGCAAGCGTTAATGTGAATTATTAATAAGACAAAAGGCAGCGGCAGCGGCGGCTCGCTTTGATCCTCAACTGAACCGAAGTTGGCCACAATTCCGACTGCAGCTCCAGCTCCAGCACCAGTACCAGCACCAGCACCAGCACCGTCTTCTCGGCCTAATCAAGATGGCGCACAATTGCGGCCGAAAAGCAAACTAATCAGGCGGTGAGATTTAAAAATTAACGTAGCCCCCAGCACAATGGACCGTCTTGGCTTATGGCTCGTCTGTATCTGGCTGTGTCTGTCTGTGGCTATTCACCATTCAGCATTCAGCATTCAGCATTGAGTATCGAGTATTGGCATTGGCCATTGGCCTACCCAGTGAAAGTGGGCTGATAAGCAACGGCAACACATTAAAAATGCATAAATCAATGCGATAAACATGATTTGCCGCATGTTTTATTGACTATTGTTGCGGCCAACAACAGCTTGTTGCATGCCCCAATCGGACTGTGTCTTAGTTGTCGTTGTTGTTGTTGTTGTTGCTGGTTTTGCAGTTTTCTTAACTTGGTTTATTAGCGAACACGACTGTTGGCCCAAAGGGCAGCTGGGAAGTACATGATTTAGTTATTCTTTGTGCATTCGCTTAGCTCGCTTTTCTTAATTGAGGAAGACTTTATATAGCAGGCAAACTCCTAGCTGTTGCATATCTAAAGAAAACATTGAGAAGAACACATATATATGCCAGACCTTCAGCTGGTGTAGGAATAGACAACGTTAACTGACTTAACTCTCATTTAATTTGTCTAATGTTGGCATAAGAGAACAAAAGTCCAGAAACTTCGTGTAATTTATCTACTATAGCCAGTTGCTTTGGAAACTCTTGGTAAATTGACTTTTGGTATAAATATCTTGTTGGTATTTAAGTCAGAATTGAATTTCAGTATATCATATACATATATTGTTTTTGTTATTTTATACCTAACATGGAATTATGCATAAAAAGAAATATATTATAATAAATATAGCAAAAATTAATTGTCGATTCAGTTTTAGTCTAAAAATATAATTAATAAAAAATACTAAAATACTATTGTGAAATATATGCTGCTTAGCAAGTAGACAGAGCCAAAAAGATACCCAAATATTATGATAATAAAAAAAAGAATATTATTATTTAAAAGTCAGAATTTTCACAATAATTAACTTGAAGTTCGTTTAGAACTTTTTAAGATTTTCGCAAATTTAATATAAATTTAAAATTAATATTTTTTTTTATAAATATAAAAATATACTGCATATACTATAGGCTGGTACTCTTTGAATATTATGTTAAATTAATTTTAAATATCAGTTTGACCTGCTATTTTACACAAAGTCTCTGTCAATATATAAATAAAATGTGTAATAATATTTATTTTCTTTATTTCCATAGTCCAAATAACATATAATAGAGCCTAACATATTTCAACTCTACCCAAAAACTGAATTTCATTTATATCATTTTCGTTTTCAATATGCTTAAAACCTCAGCGCAAATGTCAAATATTTTAATGCCCAAAGTCTGTCACATTTGCACGCCGTTTCGTGCTCTGTTCGCTCCCGTTGTATTTGCATAGTTTCATAATTGAAGCGGACCTACCGAAGGATTAGACATGTCATTTGCCTCATTTGCATAGGTAAACAGGAGCCAGCCAGAGCTCTCTCTCTCTCTCTCTCTCTCTCTCTCTCTCTCTGTGTGGCGGTCGTCGCATGTGTCAAAAAGTAAACAACTCGCATAATTTGCATAAGCAAATTAAAATGGCTCAAATGCTGAGCAAACAATTTCCCGATACGGCATTAACTGGCATTAGGCAAAGGACTCGCAGCTAAATCAGAACTGTAGCATACTCTCAGGCGCAGCACAGAGCGAGGACTAGAGCCAGCGATAGTCGTAGCTGAAGAGGCGCAGGTTTTATGACTGCTTTCGGATACTCACTAATTGCCAGCAGACGCAAAAAGTAATCAAAGCGATGCGATGCGATGCGGTGCGGTGGACGGACGACTACTATAAAAGGGAGCCAACGTGAGATTTGATTAACAAAAGGGTTTTGGCCCGAATGCATTTTGTATGAGATTCGGTCGTAAATCTAAAGGCAGCTTGCGCAGCAGCCAACACAAATTAATAGGCAAGGGCGAGGGCGAGGGCGAGGAGGAGGAACTCATTCATTGTGGTCATGTAGCATCTTAGTCGCCATATCCCTTAAATGATGTACACAAAAAAAATAAAGGAGAGCAAAAAAACTGAAAGAAAGGCGAAGCTGAAGGCCATAAATGGATCAACTCGACCGCGTGCGCACCTGAGGCCACGCAGGATAAACAGCGAGCAGAGCCGGAGCCACGGACGATAGTCCACTTGGCAATAATAGCCAGGACACTGAGTTTTTATGGCCCAAACATGCGATGGCAGCCAGAGGTGTGTGTGTGTGTGCGTGTGTGTGTGTGTGTGCGTGGGGGGGTGCAGGCTACAGGGTGGGTTTTCGGTTCGGTTTCAGCTGCAACAAATCAGTGCAAGGATTTTTTTACGATTAACTGCGTAATTGAGTCGTTCCGCAGAAGCTGAAGAAGAGACAGCTGAAGCAGCAGCAGCAGGAGAAGCTGGGCACAGAAATTTAATTAAACTGTAATAAAGCAAATCCTGGCCGCCGTATCCCACTTTGGCCCGCCGCACGTAATGAGAGCTAAATCAAGCTTAAGCCACTCCACAACTAACCCACAACAAGAACAAATTGACATGAAACTTGCCTTTGATGAAGCTGAATGGGCTGAGGCAGGGCTGAGGCAGGGCTCAGGCTGGGGTCCGGGCTGTGGGCTGTGGGCGGCTGTTAAAGGTAATGCAAGTGGGGCACGCCCACGATATGGCAAATTGAGGCAGATTTATCATCGCAGCAGCTACGCAGCATCAGAGTGGGTGCCATAAAAAAGTTTATGCCGCAACAAGGTGAACCACAGTGGGTCCCAGCCAATTGCGCCCCTTCGAGAATCTCGAGCTCCTCGAGCCCCTGCCCAGCTCACACAGAGAGGGGGTGGCTCGTCCGGCGACCGCAAAATGGCTGCTAAACTGACAAGCGAACTTTATTATTTGTATTTTTTTTCCGCTTTTGTTTTTGTATTTGTTTTTGTGACTTCCCCCATCCCACTTTCACCTGGCACAAAGTTTTGCCTACTTCGAGTCCCGCTGCCTCTGGGACAGGCACAGCTTATGGCGCTTCGATGTGTTGTTGCTGGATGATGTGGCATGTTGCAGATGGAACTTGCCACTTGCGAGAGAGCAGTCGCAGCTGTTTCGTCTAAATTGCCCTCAACTAAAGCTTGGCGGCGTTGGTGCCGCTGAAGCAGATTCCGTTCAATTTGCTGCGAGAAAAATATGGCCACAATGTGTTTATGCGCAAAGATGTGAAGCGATGTGGTAGAAGTGGTAGAAGGAATGAAAGAGAAAAAGGGGGACAGGGAGAGAGAGAGAGAGAGAGAGTACCTGAAATAGGAGACTCCTTAAACATAGATAGAACAAATCTCCGGCTTCATTGCCATATCATATGTAAATGGCTGGAGATATCGGGAATAGAAGAGTTTGCTAAGGTAGCTCGGAGCGAGGACTAGATCGAGCGATAGTCGGAGATGAACAATCATTGATTAAAGAGTCTATTACACTTTACAGTTCCAGTACGCCAGACAGACTAATGAACTAACGTGTTGTAACTGCATGAACTTAGCTCATTGCTATATCCCGAATCTATTGAACAGGGAAATGATTGTGTAGGTATTTGGTACCGACGGTTTATATATCTTTTAACAAGACAGTGAACTGATCCAATTTGAATCTGTTTCATTAAATGTCTGTCTCGCTTTCAGTTCACTTGTTATCCTGTCTTTCCCTTGGTCTGTCTGTATGGATTCGATAATCTCGTGAGCCTCAAGCCTCAAAATTTTTAATGCAAATTCTGGATTTTCTACAGAGTGTCTATCTACACACTTGCTTCTGCATGTTGCACATATATGCAGAACCCTATTATCCGCCATTCAAATTCCTTTTCTAGAAGGCAGAATCCTTTGGATACTTCTTAAGAGTTTCTCTTTTCATTCGCAATCGATCCTCTGCTTTGAGCTAACTGCAATCGAGGAGAGTTTGAATTGAGTGAATTGTGAATCTCACTCTCATATTCATACTCATAATTTCCTAATTATCCAATAGGATAATAAGACTCGTTCAAATAAAGTATCTATACTCATTATCGTTCTCAATCTTCTTCTCCTTCTCCTTCTCCATTTGGTTGCGTTATGCAAACTTTGCTTAACTCTCCCTAGATCTTGTTGCCACTATTCGCAGTTTTACCTTTGCTATAAAATGCTGATTTTTATAGCACATGTAGCCATATCCACACACACACACACGCACACACAACCCCATTCATTGCCCGCCATAAAAATGCGCTTAGAGAAAGCATTAATAATACGCCTTTTGCATTCGCCCCACTTTTAATTGCATTTCAAGCTGCCAATTTTCGCATCAGCTTCAATTTGCAAAAACCAAAAAAAAAGTCGAGAGGAGAAACAACTGTAATTTCAGCACTTTGGCTCTTTATTACGCGTCGGCAATTATTCATGAATAGCGAGCGCTGCATTCGTGTGAATTCACTCGGCCCCTGCGAATACAGAAATGCATTTTCAACACTCAAATGGCGTCAAATTGTAGAAGAAACGAAAACAGAGAGAGAGAGAGAGAGAGAGAGAGAGGGAGAGACGGAGGGAGGAAGAGAGAAGTTTGGCCTAGAGATTTCCGCTGTCACACATGCCCCACTCGAGCTGCGTGTGCGTCTGCCTGTCTCTCTGTGTGTGTGTGTGTGTGTGGTGCCATTTGTGAAAACCTGTTAATTATTAACAATTTTTTACTCGGCCTCTGCGTGTACGTAATTAGCTGCATTTCCATTGAAAAGCTGCTGCAATTAAAATATAAAAAAGCAAAGAAAGAAAAACAAATGCAGACCAAAACACGCATCGAAAACGGCAAAAATATCAAAGTGTTCACTGTGCAAATTGTTGCCAACTTAGCGTACAAAATTATGACACACAAAGAGAGAGAGAGAGAGACGAAGAGAGAGAGAGAGAGAGAGAGAGAGAGAGAGAGATATGGCACTAGCTGAAGTCATATAAAAGAACTCGTGGAGCACGCTTGAGCGGCTTTCGAGGAAGTTGCCAATGCGGCGCAATTTGCAGCCGAGATGTGCCCGGCGTTGCCATACGTTGGGTGTCAGTGGCAATGCCATGCAATTAGAGCAGCAATTGCACTGAAAACTCAGCTAATTGCGGGCCAGTTTTATTGTATTGCCGAGCCCAAGAATGCGAAAGCTGCAAACGAATGAAGGCGCTTCTTAATGACTTTATTACGAAATAGTCGAGTTTGCATGCAATAAGAGACACTTGTGAATGCGCTTCGATGGGCAGAGATGGGGCAATATTATTGATTAATAAGAGATATTTGAGAGGCTGAGTGGAGTAGTTGGATATAGAAATTTATAGAAGAAAATACTTAAAAATATATTAGAGTAAAGTATGCGATGAAAAGCAGAATGAGAGATAGAGGAGAGCTGTAATAAGCTCAAGATAATTTAAATATTTATTTTTATATAATTCATGACTTTTTCTATGCTCGATCTAAGCTATATATGCTCTAAATAAAAGTATAAAAAATTCTCTAAATATATATCTAATTTATAACAAAGATCAAAATTACTTTACATACATATATACTCTAACTAAAATTATGTAAAATACCATACATATTTATTCACTCTATGTTTACAATAGCAAATACTCTGCATACACTGCTGGTCATAGGTTAGACGCACCACTTTTTTTTTCAATAAGTGCTTATATTTATTATTAGGCAAGTATTACTTGCCCCAAATAATTTTTTTATCGAAGTTCGACTCTTATTCGAAAAACATCTGTACATAGTTGGTTGATTTGCGAAAAGATAACTTTGCATTCGAAGACTCTAGAAACTTCAATGCAATTATATGGCTTATCAGCTGGTCAATGGATTAGACGCACATCAATTTTTCAAGTTTTGTGTTAAAAAGTGCAGCTATTTTGCTCAAATAAAAACTAAAAATTAAAAACTGAACTATTTTCAAGCAATGTTAAGAAAAAAAATGGGGAAAGCTACCATATTGAGTTTATTGGAACGTCAAAAAGTGGACTTCTTACACTCACAGGGATTATCAAATCGAAATATTTCAAAATAAATAAAACGCAGCTCCAGAACTATCGACAGATATTTAGGAGATCCGGTGGCTTATGTAACACATTTTAAAGGACGAAAACCAGCGCTGGCTCTACGGGATAAACGTAAAATTGTTCGTTTTGCTTCAAATTCGCCAAAGTCATCAGGGAAGATTAAGGAATTAGCCGGTGTAAACGCAAGCCTGACAACTGTTCAGCGTACAATAAGAAATGCACAACATCTTAAGCGTCTTAAAATAAAGAAAAAACCACCTCTGAATGCTATACGTAAAGAAAAACAGCTTCAATATGCCAGAGAACACATGGCGTGGACTGTTCAATCTGACACTCGACTGAATGACTGGCGTTCAGTGGTATTTACTGACGAAAAACGTTTTAATTTGGATGGTCCAGATGGTTTTCATTATTATTACCATGATTTACGTAAAGATAATCTGTATTTAAGTCGCCATCGCAGCCGTGAAGGTGGAGTTATGGTATGGGGTGCCCTCACGTTTTATGGCCCATTTGAACTATTTATTATAGATCAAAAGATGACCGGTGAGCGCTTCAAAACTTTGTTGCTATCCGCATTTCCTAAGGTTAAAGTTCTCTTCGGACCGTTGCCATGGATTTTCCAACAGGATAATGCACCAATCCATAATGCTCGAGCTGTGAAGTCGTTTATTGTGAGTGAAAATGTTCAGATGATGAGTTTGCCGCCGTATTCTCCAGATCTCAACATTATTGAAAATGTCTGGGGATGGCTTTCTAGGAAAGTATATGAAGGAGGACAACAATATGAAGACAAAGAAACACTAACTGCAGCAATAAAACTAGCCTGGAGCCAAGTTTCACTAAGTTTCATAGATTCCCTATTTCACTCCATGAAGGACCGGCTCTATGACGTTATATCAAACAAAGGAGGCAGTACTCATTACTGAAATAATTTTTTTCTTCTTCCCTATAAACTAAATATTAAAAAAAAATTAACTTTACATTTTACAATTACGATTTTTTTTTTTATAAATTAATTTGTTAAAGTGCGTCTATTCTAGTGACCATGAAAAAAGTGCCTTTTTTTTGAATAGCTTCAATAAAATGTAAAAAAAAAAAGATTTTAGAATTATTTCAATTTTTCCAATTGCTTACTTGAAGAGGCATTGAATATCGAAGGTTTTTGTGTATAAGTTTTTTTCCTATTGTTTTTCAAATAAAAGTTATAAAGCAAATTTTAAAGCAAGTAGCGTTGCGTCTAACCTATTGACCAGCAGTGTATACTCTCTATATAGTTGCTATCCAGCTCCCTTCCCTTTGGCCCACTCTAAAAAACGTATTAGATCTGCTCACATTTACACAGCCATAACGAATGCCATGAGAAAATAAATCTGAGGCCCACACACTTAAATGCTGGTCCAAAAACAGCGACCATAACTAACACATAAATTATGGAAATCGAAATACACAAAAAACAAACTGAAATAGAGAAACGTTTAGTGCCACAAATTAATTGGAAGGCATTAATTTAAAGAACACGAAGAAAAAAAAGCTGAAATACTCGAAAAATGAAGGCAAATTAATAATCGAAAATTGTTCGAGTCGAAGGTTAAGAGTCGAAGCTTGGAGCTTAGAATTTTATAGCTGCAGCAGCGTGACCACCAGCATACACACTGCACCACCAGCAACACTAGCACCACCAGCTGCAGCAAATGCCATGCAAGCGCCGCCAGCTTCATTTACAACTTCATTTGGCGCCATCAACGGGCCGGAGTTGCACCTCTCTCCGCACTTCTCACGCCATGCAGCCGCTATAATTATGGCAAATTAAATGCAAAATGTGTTTAATCCAAACCTAACCGTACCGCCAGGCCAGCTCTAGCTGCTATATATAAAAGATAAACTCAACTATGCATTCACGGACTTTTTGAATACCCTGTAAAAATGTTGACTGGCTATATTAGCTTAGCTAACTATTATATCTTATTATATATTATATACTCTATTTATCTCTGTCTCTCTCTCTCTTATTAAAACCCAATCCTAACTTGAATTTAAAGTATTTTATTTCTAATATAGAGTATAGCAACATCGACTTCATTTAATTTTGAGCGTAACTTGATCTAGCAACTTTAATGCTAGCAGTTCAGCACGCTAATCAGCGTAATGTGCGATGTCTATAACTATAGGCAAAAGTCAACGCATAAATAATTAGGTAGGAGCTAAGCAAGCCAAGCCAAGTTGCGCCAGTTGGACGGGAAGAGGCTGCGATAGGAGTGCTCAGGCCGCAGGCGCTACAGCAACAAGCCGAGAGAAGCGAGTCGAGTTGTGACAGGACAGAACATAATGCCAGGTTAATTAAAGCAGATGCTGCATGGATGTATAGCAGCAGCACGGGAGGTAAGTAGAGAGAGAGGAAGAGAGAGAGAGAGAAAGATTTATAATTTATGGGCAACTTTACAAATCAAGCGAGAACATAAACATATTTTTGGGTAAATGAGAGCAAGACACATGGCTGATCGAGAGAGAGAGAGAGAGAGAGAGAGAGAAAGAAGTAGAGGGTAGATCTCGCCCTCTCCTTCTCCCTCTCCCTCTGCCCCGCTCCAGCTCTTGCTGTGTGTGTTGGCATTTCATGTGGTTGGGCAACAATTGAACTCAACAATTGCTGCAATGCTCATGGCTCGCCGCTCGCTGCCTTTTGTGCGATTCGATTTTATTACATTTGCTCATTAGTGCAAATAGAAGGAGCTGGCATTGCGGCCTGGGCATATTTGTATTCTCTTCTTGGCATTTCACGTGAAACATGTTTGCGGGTTTTGTGTCTGTTCGTTCCTATTGACACAGCTTGCCAAATGTGTCAAATGCCTGCCCATAAAATTGCCCAAAAAAGGTGTTAAACTGGCAAAAAGTCAGTCCGTTTGCCGTATTCGCTGAAAAGCTGAAAATCAGTTGACCAGCCCTCCCATTGTGGTCCTTGACAACAATAAGGCAATGAGCCATGGGCAATGGCACTTCAGCAAACAAAACTCTGCCCCCCGCTCGCCATTCGGTAGGTTTCTCATTTATCATACAACCATGTGAAAAGAGACAATTGATGGCTCTTGGCACGATCCCTAGGCGACTTGATAGAGGCGCGTGTGAGTGTTACCTGAAGATTACTTAATGATCAGGGCGTTTGCAGCAGTCCGAAGAAAAGGTATGGACTTCCATAGGAAGTAGAAGCTGCTAAGTTGGCAGAAGGTATGAGGCTTGAAGCTAGAGTGTAGCTAGAAGGTATGAAGCCTCGTATCTCCAGGTATCTAGAAGTAATAAAGCCTCGTATCTACAGCCGAAGCTAAAATGTAGCTAGAAGATATGAAGTACGAAAAGATAGCAGGAGAAACTTTCTGCTGTATAGTGATGAAGTCTAGATGGGATTGGATTTGATAGCATAGAATTGGATGGGACTTGCAACTGATCAGCACTAAATTTATATATGCCATTGAATGGAATGACATATCGGAAGAAAGGCGAATACTTCATATATTAACTACATATATTTTCAGCTGAGCTTAAGCCTTCAGAAGAAATTTGAATAAATCTAAATAGATGCTCTAACTGCTCTAAATAATTGTTCTTTTATATTATAATAATACAAAAATATTTAAAAATTGTTCATTCTAGACCAGCAAAACCAAAAGATAAACTCTAACTACTTGTTAATGAATGCTATTAAGGATCCCAGATAGAGATTGATGAGAGCTAATTTACAATTCAATAAGATTTATGGCATCAACTACCGAGAGGCAGCCACGTAACTAAAGCACATTTCCTGCAACAATTTTTGGGAAACTCAAATCCAAATTTGAGTCCTAAGCCCATATTAAACAGTAGCCCAGAGACGTGTGTGCGTGTGGATCTTTTGTATTAAGTAAATGAGAAACGCTTTGAATTCAGTTACAGCTTCGGCTATGCCGTCGATCCCCCCGCTAAACGATCTTTATCGCATTGTCCTGTCCCAGTTGGCGTTTGTTTTGACCGAACAAATGAGGCTAATTTGTCAAAAGAGAAAGAAGTAGAAGAAGGTGAAGAAGAAGAAGAAGAAGGTGAAGAAGAGGGGCCTTCGCTGGGAGTTGCATGAAATTTTCATTTGACAGGCATGCGTAGGCCTTAACACTGGATATTAATAAGAGCCAAGTTAGTACACATTTTCTTTTATTTGGGTGCAACATCCTGCACTGCGCCTGTCAACTTAGCTGCAGGAATGCCGTTCTGCCGGACAGTGATTAAGCGAGAATTAAAAGGTATTTCGGGCCACATATTTCAAGCGTGAAAAGTGGTAGAAGACGAAAGTCAAGCAATCGAGTGGGAGGGCATATATCTCATATATGCCATACATATATATAATATATATTCATTGCATTCACAAATTGTAAGACGTCAATCAACGCAGCATCAGCTTGCAGCTTCCAGCTGCCAGCTGCCAACTGCCAACTTGGCTGGCAAAGCGTTAACAAAAAGGCAACGTGCAAAAAGCAAGCCAAAATATGAAATGATTAAAAAAAGATTATAAGCCAGCCAGACAGCTGGACAGACAGGCAGACTGGCAGACTGGCAGACAGACATACATATATATATGGTCATATACGTCTGGCCATCTTTTATATGGCAATGTCAGCGTCGTCGTTCACTCAACTCAAACTTGGACTTGCGACTCATTAAGCAGCCATGACGAATGCAAATGAAACTGATATATATGAATATGCCACTACTCAGAGAAACAGAGAAAGAGAGGCAGACCAGAGACAGCAGTTGGCATGTCGTGTGGCTTTATATGGCAGCCTGTTGGCTTAACCGATGCCAAAGGCCAGACGGAGTCTCTGGCTCACTGGCTCACGCTGGCCAATTCATTTGGGTGGTCTCTTGCTGATTTTAAGGTGACTTGGCGTGAATTTGTTAACTTTTGCTGCGAGCTCTTCTGGCGCTTCTGACGAACGCAATGTAACCAAGCACCACCAGCAGCAGCAGCAGCAGCAGCAACAGCCAATCAGTTCGAGTGCCATAAATAAGCAGAAGCTAAATGTTAAAGACGAGTCAAGACAATTTTCAGTTAAGTTACTGCGTGAGCAGCTTTTGAAATCGTAACCATTGTAAAGCCCACACTTTGGTCAAGATTTTGGGAATCAATAAAAATATGTTTTGATATAGATTGAATAGCATATAGAAGCCTCAATTCAATAGTATAGCCATTTACATAGTTTATAGAGTAAATATGCATAAGGAGAGCACACATATACGGTATATAGATAACTCAAACTTACCTAGCTGTCAGGCACTCAAGAGCCTCACATGAGTTACTTTATATTTAGTATCCATTTAAGGTTTTTAAATGTTATGATCTGCAAGAAAAAAATATATAATCTAAATAAAATTATAAATAGGAAAAATGAAATGAAATCTGTTTAAAAATAATACAAATTTTTAAATATAAAAATATATAATAAATACAAAAGTTAAAATAAATATCTAAAATAATTAATAAAAAATTTAATTAAACTTATTAATTTCTTTAAAAATAAATACATTTAAAAAATTTTAAAAACTATTATTTTAATATTAAATATTAATTCAATTATTTCTTATAAAGTTTAAATAAAAAAATGTTTTTAAAAAAGTAGAAAATTATTTTAACATTATTATTGAGTGTTGTAATATAGCTAAAGATATTTTCTTTTCGCTGCACTAAAGATTTATATGATCCATTTGCATTATTCTATTATAATATTTTATATGATCTATAATATCTTTTACACGTTCTGTTCGTTTTGGTGATTCAGTTAAATGCCATTTTTTTTTTAATTTTCCTAGCATTAAATAAAATAATATGATAATTCTCGGACAGTTAGCTTATTCAGCAAACTCGACCAATTCACATGATGAATTTGAAAACATAAACATTCTGAAGCTCGATTGTCAAGTAAACTTGTGGCATTTACCAACACCAACAGCAATTAGCTGGCCGGCAGCTCAGATGCCAAATGCAAACGGCCTCAAAGCCCAAACCAACTACTCCTGGAGTCCCTCAAGCACAAAGGGCAAAGACAATCCTCAGTGGAACTCGAGCTACAAATGCGCTTGGGCAGCTACATAATGGACGATTCAACGGCGTGTGCCGAAATTTAATCAAATCAGGTAAATTTCACATAAAGCAAAACGCACACAAAAAACGAACAAACATAAAGAGAAGATAAACAAGGAGAAAAAAACTAATTTTGAAATGGATTTCGTACGCAGTTTTGAGCACAAATTGCGAGCCTCAAACTTGGACGTCGCCTTGGTTTATGCTGCTCCAACTCACACTCTCCCACTTTCTCCCCCTCTCTCTCTCCCTCTCTCTTTCGCTCTCTTTCGTTGTTTCTCTAGCTTATTTGTTGTCTCTTTTGCAAATTATGCGAAACCATTTGGAAATTGAACGCATGACAGGATGTCCCAGAAAATATGCTCCTGCCACGCCTGCCATCCGCCAGCTATTTATCCATTATGACATTGGTCAGCACAAAACTTGCAAGTCATGGAAATGTCCTGCAGACTCACCCCCACCCACCCCCGTTGCTCTAATAATAAAGCAAGCAAGACATTTGCCAGCATGAAAAACTAATAAAACAAAAGTTTCCTCTGGCTTTCTGCTGCATGCCTTCTGTGTGTTTTTTTACCTTTTTATGTTAAGTGGGTGTGGGGTGTCCACTTGGGTTGTCCATAACACATGTGTCCTTATGTCAGGACCAATAAGCAGCCGCAGGACTGTTCGAAACTTGCGCAAAAAAGAAGTAGCTGGCTCCACTGTTGTTTGTTGCTTGGGTTCGTGATTTGCTAAACTTATGAAATTACTTTACGTGTATCTCAGATTCACGTTCAACCTACGTCCGTCTCCTGCTCTCATATTATTTTTTATTTCGTTTGGCCAACCTGCTGCGCTTGTCCTGTGCTGTGGCCGGCCATTTGGTCAATTCCTGCGGCTGTCATTGTGCTATTCCGACGCCTTATCTCTTCAGGATTTACATACCATGTGTATTTTCTGTATGGGTTGGCAAAACTTTTACGCAACTTCATATGTTGGATTAGATGTCCTTTTCCAGCCAACAACAACAACAACAGCAACAACTGCCATAAATAGCAAATCACATTAAGTTTCGGTAAACTCTCTGTGCTCTGTCCGTTCTTTTGCATATCCACATGCTGCGGCTTTGCCAGATAAGCATTTACCAAAGTTTCCAGTTTACGACCGAAACGTTTTTCTTTCTCTTCATAAGAAACTGAAGAAAAAAAAACATTCAGTTTTCTTTGCATATTATATTTTTATGTACAAAGGCAATCTATTAAGTCATAGAGCAAATCATATTTTTATTTAGCTGCTCTACCGATTGACCAGAATCCCGAATCGGATTTTCGTTTTTTATGACAGTTTATTTTGAAGGGATTTTTGCGAAATAAAGCGGTTCGGTACGGCAAGCAGCACATTGTTTGTTGAACTGAGAGTTAAGCTTAAATATGTATTAAAATTTATAAAATTTATATTTACAAAAAAAAAAAAAATAATAATATAAAAAATTTAAAGCAAATTAATTTTGATAAAAAAAACTACAAAATTGAGAAAATCCATGGTATTTAAAATGTACAATATTTGCATTATAAAAAAAATTATTTTAAATAAATAATGTATAAATATTTAACTGTAAATTTTATTAATAAAATTTAATATATGTATATACTTTATTTTAAATATTTTAAATACTTTTTTTTTGTCATTTAGTTTTCTTCGTATTATAATAAAAATTTGTATTTCCCATAAATATATAAATATATAATATAATTTTTAAAAGGTGAAGGTTTTGAGGAATTGAGTGCTTCAACTATAGTTTTTCATTATTCGACTACAGCGGAGCTCTTTTGTAGCATATGTTACTATATACCAGTATTCCATTTAAAATCTAGCTTAACCCCCTGAAAATAGCCCAGATTTTAGCTAAGAAATTTTAAAAAATTTCCTTAACATATTTTTTCGAATTTCTGACAAAAATCCACAATTGGTTTAAAGCTCCCTCTAGCATAGTTATCAACACTTGCGCTGAAAAAAAGTGCACTTCCAACACTCTCTGCTCCCTTTTTATGCCTTTGGCAACACTGACACGCTTCTTTATGCTTCGCACACTGCAATTTACGAATTGACAATCTAATATTTTGCTAGGCAGAACAGCTTGCGATTGGGCTTAATAAAAGTGCAGCGAGGCGTTAAGAAAAAGCAGTTAGCAGTCGAATGGCCGATGCCAATGGACGTTGATTGAGAACAGGCAACGACAAAAAAAAAGGGTTAAAGGATAAAGGGATGGCCAAAAAGGGATAGAGAGAGGGGGAGAGAGAGGGAGAACTGTAGATAGACCGAGGCTGAAGGCTTAATTTAAACAAATATTTTGCCAGCGTGTAATATTGACTACGAATGCAAGTGCAAATGTTGCCACGGTTTGAAAGGATATTCAGGATATCCCAGGCAAGGAGGCCAAGGCGAGGGCCATAGAGAGGCGGCTAAAAACCAAAGCAATTTAAGCCAGAAAAGGGTGTCACATGTGCCAAATGACTTTTGCGTGTGGAAATGACAATGATTTCTTCTGTGCGCTATGGAGACAATAACGAAATGCAAACAAACAAACAAAGGACGAGACACGTCACAGAATGGGAAGGGAGAGGGGCGAGAGAGGAGGGCAAGGGAGAGTGCTTCGTCGGAGACATGTGGCAACTTCATCGAAAGCCATGACATTTGCATTTGCCTGCCATATTTGTAAATGAAATTGCCAAGCTCCCTCCCTGCCAGCAACTGCCCGAACTTCAAATTAGTTTCCGCCAAAATAGTTTAGGCCCCATCTCCAGCCATGATTAAGCTGTAGGTGGGTATGCCCACCCACTGGCGCCCAGCATGTGCTGCTCCTGCTCCTGCTCCGGCTCCTGCTGCTTGCCCATAAAACTGTCTCCAAAATGACTTTACAACTTAATGTGGCAGCAACTGGGGAGCCGTTGCAGCGCCAACTGGCAGAGGGCATCAATCACAATGCAACTGCCACAAATATAAACACGTCAAACGGCCAAAAGCCAAAAGCCGCACACAACGTGTGCAACATGCAACATGCCGCCACGCCTCTAGACACCGCTGGGCGTGAGCGTGGGCGGCAGCTCCTTCAGCGTGGCCAGACATGTCATTAGGCAGCAGCGAGGCGGGGCATGGGTTTTGACCGCAAAGTGAAAAGTTTTGGCATTGGCAGCTGTCTAAACGTCTCGCGCACTTTTCGCGACAGCTTCGCTGCTTCAATTTGCCCAAGCCACTCACAAAACAGGCAGGAGCACTGGATGCAGAAGAAGCAGGAGTGAAAACATCAATTGGCTGGCCAACTAATGTCGCACTGGAGTGCCACTTTGGCTGTGGCCATAACTGCGCTAATTCGATTATTCTCCAATGAGTTGAAGTTGACTTCAATGGACAGAAAAGCCGAAAGTGGCGGATGGCAGATGGGTGAGAAGCTGTTGGGATATATAGTTCAATTAGAATATCTAAAAATCCCTTTTTTGTATAAAGCAAATAATAGGAGCTGTAATTTGGAAGTACTTTTAGCTAGAGCTTTCAAATATCATCTATCAATCAGACTATGAAAGAGCATATCAATCAGTCTATAAGTTATTCTTTAATTGAAAATTGGAATGAAACGGATGGTTGAGTGCATAAGAAAGGCAGATTGCAGGAAATACAGATTGATCTATATTTCAATCAATCTGTATTTCCAGCAATTTATCTTTCTAGACATCTGTATTTGATCATACTATCTGCGTACAGTCGATTATCCTTATCATTCCAAAAAAAGTTTTAATTACATCTCAAGATCTAAAATTACTTCAATTCTACCTCTATTTACCAAACTTCTGCTTATATGAATCGCATCTATGCGTATCACAATTGATTATAGTCTATAAAGTAAATGAATGAAATATTTTTAAATAAAAATAATTTTATAATGCATGGAAGCTCATTTACAATAATTTTAATTTATTAGATAAGTTGAAAATAAATTAATTTGAATTTAATTTGAATTTTATTTTATTTTTAATTTAATATTTCTTTAATTTCTTTTAATTTAATTTAATTTCGTTTTTTTTTAAATAAATTTAATTTGTTTTAATTTAAATTACATTTTTTAATTAAACTCTTTAAAAAGAAAATGATTTGTCCAGGCTTTATTTTATTTTATTTTAAAAATATTTAAAAAATATTAGTAAATAATTTAACTTATATATTTTATTAAATTTGCATTATATTTTTCTTTTTTTATTATTTTTAATATATTTAAATATATTAATAATTAATTAATTAATAATTAGTAATTAATCAATTTAATTTATATATATTTTGTTATTTGCATTACATTATTTTTTATTTTCTATTATTCTTAATATATTTAAATATAATATTCTAATTATTTTCGTTGAACAATACTCTACAAAGTCTGTTGAGCTTATAGCTAGATTGCCTTGGTTGCAATCCAATTGAAATCAATTACTTGGCCTATCTCATCTCATCTCTTTTATCTCTCCATATTCTACGCCCGCTTCTTAATTAATTAGTTACTGACTGAACATTCAGCTAATAGCAAACAAAAGTATATATATATTTTAATTATTGGGGCATTATAAACCTCATTTTAATTCCCAGTTCATATCGCACATTTACGCTGGCATTGCATGACAACTGCCGATAATAATACCTATATAATTATATATATGTATGTATAGAAAAAGAAGGCAAACTAAATCAGAATTATCAAAATGCAAACACTTTGCGCTCTAATTATATACAATGCAACAGCAACCACAACTCGGCTAAAGGCTATAAAATTGGCGACATTTTCACGTTGGTGGGCGTAAATTTCGGAATTTCCAATGGTTGCCATTGCGATGCACGTAATGCCGCTCAAATTCATATAATTGCCACGACAACAGCTCAGATCGCACTCACAAACACATACATCTATATGCATATCTACAATATGTATATATGTTCTGGGTCTGGCCTATAGCAATAGCTCGCGTGAATTTGCCAAAGTTTAGAACTTCGTTTTTTTTTTCAGTTTTCTTTTTTCTTTTTTTTTGCCATAGTTGATGAAAATGTCGCGACACGAACTTGGCTAATTGCAGGTGGTGCACCTGCTCGTAGTGGGCGTGTCTAGCCGCCTTCCAATTGAGCTATTTGACTGGCTGCAATAGCGTAGGTTTGCCCATTTGCGTATACCCTGTAAAGAGGGTAAGTGTGGGGTGGATAGAAGAAGAAGATAAAGCTGTATAGAATATCTAGCAAAGGCAATGAAATAACTAAATAAGGAGGACAACTGAAGAGTAATATAAATAGATATATCTATAAAGATAAAGATATTATATATTTATAATATTTAAAGTTCTTAATCTATATAATCTATCATGACTGTAATCTGAATCTGTACATCTCTCAGCTCAGTTTACTTTTCATTGTTTTTAAGATCTCATCAGTACACTAACTGGACCAGCTGCTGCTGCACTTTCTACAGGGTATACTTATAGTTAATAATCATTCGAAGCTCACTGATATTCGAGTTGATTGCATCTTTTGTCGCATGTGCGCGCCGGGCCCTAGAGTGCAGTTGCTGGCACCACCCAGGCCATGTAATTTGCCATTGACAGGTTTTGGGTGCCATACGATGTCGATGATGATGGCGTCCATGTGTGGCGCATTCTATGGATATATCCGGATCGCGTGCTGCATGTCAACGCGTGTGTTCAGCGTCCACTGCCATGCAATTGTCGAGGTCGACCATGGCCAGGTGAGTCTGAGTCTGAGTGTGTGTGGCCGAAAGATGGCGTTGGCTCAGTGTTGCGGAGCGTGCAGCGCGGCCATCAAACGGTGGCGGTAGCAACGCCTTGTGATTAATTGCAATGCATGGCAAGTGCATGGCAAATGCCAGACATTGATTGGTTCCTGGTAAAAGAGGCAGCGGCACACGGACATGACTTAAAGCAGAGCCAGAGCCAGAGCGTTTGGCTTCCAGGAAGCCCAAACGAAAGATGCCAGACAAATCAGCGTCGCAGCAACACCTTGTCCTACGTCCTACTCTTATAATTTTATTTTACATTTATATTTTATATTTTATTTAGATAATCATCGCAACACGTTGCCTTTTACACAGTGTGAACAGCGAGTTATGCTGCCAGTTTGTCTATTGTTTCGGAGCCTTTTTCGTTCGTTCTTCTTCCTTTATTTCGTGTGTCAACTTGTTGTCCTTTCTCAAAAGGCTCTGATATAAATCGCATTAATCACACGGGCAGCGATCATAACAATAGAGTCGCCGCCGCAAGGTGTGAGCCGCTTTCCATTTGACAGCAGCAATGACAACAGATTTTATTTTATTTGATTGCAACCTGTTTGCCAGTTTCTCGACTTCAATGGAATGTCCCTCTGCCTCTCCCTCACTCCCTCTCTCTACTTCTCTCGACATTGTGTCTGGTGCTCTATTGTTTTGCAACTTTCCCAGCATTGACTTTCAACACACAAAACTGTTGACTTGACCGCTCAATCAGAGTGGGTGGTGAGAGTTCTTCATACTCGAAAGGCAGGAATTATGATTAGAGAAACAATTTAACTCTGTTGATTAGGGACAGAGTTGAGTTACGTTGAACTTAATTTCATTTCAAATGTAAAGAAGTATTTTTAATATGTTTTATAATTTTTTTAAATTTTAGATTGAGTTGTAAGAAGTATTGTTTTATTAACAGTTATTATTAAAAGAAAATTATATTCAAATGTTTTTTTTGTATGTCAAAATAAGTTGCGAATGATATTTATGTAAATTTAAATGCTTAGAGATGTAATAATAAATTTTTTTAATATTATTTAGTTTAATTTTTATATAAATTGTTTTTTGTTTAGCCAAATTTAATAAAAGTTATGTAAAACTAAATTTTTTATTAATGTAATTTTATTTCTCTCAAATTTTTATTTATTTAAATATTTTTGTTCTCATTTATTATTAATCTAATATTTTTTTATTATCAAAAATAGGTTTTTGGTTATGCTTAGCATTATTCACTTTATTTATTTATTTTTTTAATTTATTTTTTTAATTTTTCGTAATTTTTTATAATATTTCATTTTACATATATTAATTTTATATTTTTAAATTAATTTTATATTTTATATTTTTTTATAATTATATTTTAAAATTTTGATTATCTCTGAATTATAAATATTATTGTTTTATTATTTTTCAAAGTTGATTTATTTTTATTTTCTTCAATAAAGCTGCAACTCCTCATTCTTCTGGTAAGATCAAATAGTGTTCAGATATCAATATAAAATGCATATTTCTGATCCCCACAGCTGATGCTGGTTCTAATTCCGTTTCCAGTTTCCCGTTGCAGTTCGCTTTGATCTAGCCGCTTAGCCGCTTTGTTTAGCTTGTTAATTGTGGCAATTGCCGCTAGAGCGGGAGCTCATAAATTTGGACAGCCAAACGGTTCGTGCCACAGGATGTGGCATCGTTAATCTCGCCGTTGCATTTCATGTGGCAATTACCACGGAGTCTCTGCTGCTGCTCCTCCTGCTTCTCCACCTCGCTCTCCTGGCAGGAAACTGTCAGCCTCGAGCCACCCCAGCGCTGCTGCCTTCTAACCATATTAATATCTGCAGCAGCATCTTCGACTGCATCGGCCATTTGCATCTCTATCTATCTATCTCTACCTCAGAGCGGCCGCAACACCTGTGGGCGTGCATCATCAGCAATTTTAGCATATTATCAACGCATCTGTGAGCCGACAAAGTGTTTTCAACGCTTTCGGTAGGACGAATGATGCTGATGCTGAAGCTACTTCTGCTGCTGCTGCTGCTGCTTCTCCTTCTTCTTCTTTTTCTTCTACTACTTCTGCGGCATCTTCTACTGCGCTCGTTTTGCCACACTAGCTGCAGCTGAGAAGGCGGCATGGGCGTGTCCCCCAGCTGGAAGCTGCAAATGTAGCCGCAGCCGTAGCCGTAACGAAAGTTCGATATGTACACTGAGCGAAATCTGAACCTTCGAAAGATTTCAAATGCAATTTTAAAACTATACGAAATTGCTGTGATAAGCAGAAAATTTCAACAAAATTTTTGATAAAAAAATTTCAAAAAATATTTTTTAACCAAAAAAGTTTTAAAAAAAATTTTGTTTTGCAAAAATTAAAAAAAAAAAACAAAAATTCCAATTGAAAACAAATATTTGAAAAAAATTTTTAAATGTATTTTTGTTTGCAAAAACTTAAAAAATTATTTTTTTTTAATTTGAAAAAAAAAATATTTAAAAAAATTTTCAAAAATATTTGTGTTTGCAAAAAGTAATTTATTTTTCAATTAAAAAAAATATATTTTTTTTTCAGTTGTTTGGAATTTTTTTTGCAATTTTTTGCAAAACAAAAATTTGTTTTAAATTTTTTGGAAAAAAAAATATTTTTTGAAATTTTAATTTAATTTCTTTTAAACATTTTTGTTTGCAAATTATTAAATAAGAAATGTTCATTTTTTACAATCAATAAAATATGCACATATACATATACATAGTTTTTTTTTACTATATGGGACTTAAACTATTATATTATATTATTATGCTTACACTCTAAAATATATACATATACACTCTAAAATATATACATATGTGTGTACATCATTCTATTCAAATGGATCCCATTCCATCTATAGATTTAGGTTAGCTCAAAAATAAGTTTTTTCATCAAGATATTAAAAACTCTTTTAATGAACTTCAAATAAAAGCAATCTATAAATTTGGCTTAAAAATCTGCCAGGCAAGTGTGTGCGGCATGCCACAAGCTGCAAGTGCAACAGAGCATAGTTCCAGTTCCAGTTCAAGTTTTTTGAGCAGCAGCTGTTAATTGATTTGCCAAGGCAAAGCGCGCGCAAGGATAATTGGGCAGCTGCAGAGCTGAGCCTGAACTGGGCTGAAATCTGTTTTGTCCTTGAGCAGAGTTGTCTCTGAACACCTGCGGTGTGTGTGTGTTTGTGTGACACGCGCTGCCTCAGTCAAGGCTAAGGCTAATATAAAACTCAATTGTTTGCAATTATGAAAAGTTTTTGCTCTTGTTGTTTTCCTTTGGCTATGCCACGCCCTGAAAGGGCGCACATGCTGCTAGTGGTGGCTATAAAATTGATATATCTAGTGCAGGCAATATGGCTGCCACATGCCACATGCCGCATGCCGCATGCTGCAGTCAACGCACACACGAATCCTGCTGGTTTAGCTTAGTTTTTCCATTTCCCTCTGCTGTTGTTGTTGTTGTTGCTGTTGCTTATTGGCCATTTAGCGCACGTAAGCGAAAAAAATAGTGAATATGTATAAAAACTAATGGCATCGAATGAAAAACAACAACAACAACTAGAACAACCGCCAGCATATCGCATTCCATCCTGCAGCCTGCGACTTTTGTTCGTAATCCTGTCAAAGCGCAAAAAGAATTTCGAATTTGTGCTGCAAATATTTTGCTGGGAATTGCTTTTTGCCAATTCAATTGCGTCGAGTGTCCAAAATGGCAAAAGGAAAATCGAGAACACCGAGAAAATCGGGCAAATGGGAAAGCCTAAGCCGCGCCCTGCGGCCCATTCTGCTGGATATTGCCACAGACTGCGGCACGCATCGAGGCAAAAGTAAACAAATTTTGATTTAGCGCAGCTGAAAAACAAACAAATTTTGGAAATAATGTAGAGAGAGAGAGAGAGAGAGAGAGAGAGGGAGAGGGGATGGCAGAGCACACATGATTGATATGGGAGCATATGAAGCATTTTAAGATTGATGTAAGATAGATAAAGTTGGAGTAAAGCTGGAGAAGGTTAACGTAAGCTGAAGGCACTAAGCGATAACAAAATATATATAATATCTTCAACTTAGATTAAATAATAGTAAATATGAATGTATTTAGCTTCAAAGAGTATATGGAGTTGAAGCAATTGTGATCTTTAATAATAACTTTTTTTGTAGGTAAACTCTAGAGCTCCGCCCACATATGGACATGAAAACCCAATTTCTATCAAAATATGTTATGATTGCGAGAAGTTTAATTGAGATGAATATATCAACTGAGAAATCAAAGCAATTATTATTATAGAATAGACAACTTGAACTCACTTAAGTTAGTTGTTGTGTGTTGCTATTAGTCCTTGGTACAGAACCAGGACTAGGTTTGATTGCAAGTCTCTAGTGCAGAGTCAGTAACTACGGGTGCTGGAAAGCTAGATAAATATGATATATAAATATGATATATATTGAGATTGTAATTTATTATTGTCTTATACTTGCTTACGCTTTGACAAGAAGAAAGAAGATGATCATGCACAGTATGACCAGATACACTTATAAGAATAGTCCTCCATTAATAGTGTTGCATAATGTTATTATTTGATTATGGGTATTCCAATAAGGGGCGTCGCAACTAGTACTTGCACCAGGTGGACAACGGAGACGAAAGACGATACACGATGCTCTACTTTCAAGTGCTATATTCGTACTAGTTTATTTCTTGTACGGGGGGATGCGCTCATATACAGTTTCTTAGGCTCTAAGGGTCAATGATAAATAATAATTTGCTTGCCATCTGGTCAAACTGATAACCCTTATACCTGGGCATGAGCTTCTAAGCGCGTGTTGCCTGATAAAACATGAGCTCGAACTTTAGTCAATACTTATAAATTTCAAAAAATTTTCAAAACAGAATTTCTTTCTCAATCAAAGTAAGTTCGAACTCAAATTATAAACGAATATACAAAATTTAATAGTATTATTTTTGTGTGAAGACTGAGTACAGAAATGATCCTGTGAAGTATAGTCTGAATAATATTATTTGCACACTATTAATCTAAAAATCTTAAGCTTTAACTAAATTTAATTTCATTTGATGTTGCCCAATTTCCCCTATTATAGCTATTATAGCTAAAAAATAAAGCTTTTAGCCTTGCTTTATTTTTAGCTATAAATTGCCGTAAATTAATCAAAACGCGCCCATTTTCGTTTAATTTAATTAAATTGTTATAAATAAACGAAGCTCAAACACACACGATTTGACAATTTTTCAAGCCAGCCCTTGCCCTTGCCCCCTGCCCTGAAATGGGAAATGGGAAGGGCTGGAAAATATGGTGGCCTATGCAAATGAGGAAACAAATCATTGAAAAATTGTCGCCGACTCGCGAGCAATCGCAGTGCAAACAAAACAAAAACAATAAATAAAAAATAAAAAAATAAAAATAAAATAAAAATGGAAGGAGCTGCTTGCTCCCACCACTGTCGCCGAGTCCTTCTGTGGCCATTAGTCGCAACCACGAAAACGCAGCAGACACAAGGAGGTGGGTGAAACGAAATGGAATGGGTAGGGGCATGGGTAGGGGCAGGGGCAAGGGCAGGGGCATGGGCATGGGTACCGCGGCAGCCGTAGAGACGCAGCTGACGAATTGTGAAAAATATACATATAAGCATATGCATATGCATGTGTATTTGTGTATGTGTGTATGTGTGTATGTGTGTATGTGTGTATATGTGTATATTTGCCGCTGCGTTCACACGCCATTCGTAGTCATTTTTTGTTGTTGTTATTTCTTTTAAGCAAACAGTTAAATTAAAAAAAGAGAGGAAATTTACATATGCAGGGTGTGTATGTGTGTGTGTGTGTGTGTGTGTGTGTGTGTGTGTGCGTGTGTTGCTGTGGGTAGCTGAGATATTCAATTATGATATTATTCAATACGAAGGGCGCGACAGTTTTTCAGATAAACGAGGCAAGTCTCGGGTAACAAAAAAAAATTGTAAAAAAAAAAATATTAAAAAAATTTTAAATAAAAAGTTGGCTCAAAAATACAATAAATAAAAAAAATAAGTAAATAAAAAATATTTTTTTTTTCTATTTTATATTTTATATATTTTTTATTTTATATTTTATATATTTTTATATTTTTTACATTTAATTTTTTATATTTTATATTTTTATATTGTATATTTTATATTTCATATTTTTTATATTTTATATTTTTATATTTTATATTTTTTTATAAAATATATATTTTTTATAATTTTAAAAATTTATTTTTATATATTTTTTAATGTTTAGGAAATTTTGAAAATTTATATTAAATACATTAAAATCAATAAACAATTTAAGTCAAATATTTCTCACATTTTTGCATATTTTCCATCACATTTCCCTTCAGCAAAACCCATTTCATTTCCATTTCACTCATTTCAAACAGCCTCAGAGTCTCACATCCAATAAACAGCTCATTTGCCCACTCACAGTCAGCTCAAGCGGAAAAACTCACTCAAAACACTGGGCATGAAACGTGGTGGGTTTGTGTGCGAAACAGCTCGCAACGCGCTGGCAATGGAACGCAGCACAAAAATTCACTCATGCACGGCACAGAGGAAAAAAAAAGTATTTGTGAATAGCCGACGAAATGTACAAAACACACCCCTCCCAACACACACACACACAAGCGCGACTACTAAACAGACCAACTGTCAACAGGCCGAAAAAACAAAATGACGAATTTATGAACTTGTTTGCGCTCGCCAAAGCGAGACAACACGAAGAGCGCACAGGCAGCCGAGCGAGCGCTCACTCGAATGTGCGCTCAGCAGCGCCAGCAGCCGTCTCGCTTGCACGCATGTGCGCGCTCAGCTGAGTGCATGGGAATTTGGCGTTCGTATTGGAAAACTCAAAAGTGAGCATGAATTATGTGCTGAGGCGAGGCGAGGCGTCGCAGTCGCTGTCGCTGCATTGGAATGCGCTGCACACACACACGCACACACACATATGTCTAGGTATATTGCTGGCTCGCTTGCACGTGCTGTGCTGATTGGCGCTGCGCTGCCGCTGCTGGCGCGCTGCTTGTCTGTCTGTCTCTTGCGGTTAACCGCTTTACGTTGCGTGCGAAGCTTACGTGAGCGCTTTCCCACAAAACTTTTTGGCGCTTTTGCGCGAGCTGCGTAAAATTGCGGCGCCTCAGTGCTGTCAGGTATTTTGCGCTAGCCGCGCATAGCCGGACAACTAAACAACAACAACAATAGCAACAACAACAACAACTAGTGCCTTAGACACAGCCTCTCTCACACGTTAGTCCGTTAAGTTGTTTGTCGTAACGCGTCACGTAAGCGCGTTACGTGGTGTTGAAAACTTTGCGCCGTAAGAGATCTCTGTCAGCTGTGTGCAGTGGCAGTGGCAGCGCCAGCGACAGCGACGGGGGGCGGGGAGCGGGGGGCAGGCAGTTGGCGACTTCGGCTTGTTGCGAATGCGTTTACATGGCAAAAAGCAAATCGCAGTTGCCACAAATTCATTCAATGGTCAGCTGTGCGACTGTAAAGCGGTTTTCACGGCAAAGCGCAAAAACACGAAAAGCCTAAAAAACGAAAACGAAAAAGAAAATCAAATCAAATCAAATAAGAGGGAAAAACTCAAAGAAAATCGCGCGCGAAAAATTCTATTGAAATTTCAATAAATAACGCAAAACTTGACACACTCCAAATGCCCAATGTGAAAATGTGTTGAGAGAATTTTCCAAAAAAAAAAAAAAATTTAAAATTAATTATAAAATTTATAAAAATAATTTTGTTGATAATATTTAAAGAATCACAATAATTATTATAATATGCTGCTTAGCAATCAGCCGGCGAATGCCAAGCCGCAGCCGACGTCGCCGTCGCCAACAGCGCCGCAAAGTTTTAAAGTCAAGTTGCAGCAACAAATTGCGGCAACTGCTGCAGCCGCCGCTGCCGCCGCAGCAACAATTGCCAATGGCAACAGCAACAGCAACAACAACAGCAGCAGCAACAGCCATCATCATCATCATCATCTGAATAATCATCATCATCATCATCACCAGCATCATCAGCATAATATTTCCTTTGCCACGGATTTCTCAATTGCCGCGATTATGGCGAGAGGCGGAAACCCCGCCCCCTCCAACAGCCGCGAGCCATCGGAAAGGAGTCTGAGTGAGTAGCTAAAGTAATTGAGACTAACACATGCATATAGTGATGCTATATGTATGTATCTGTATTATCGAGTATTTATCTAAACTTAAGTGGAAATTCTTAGTAGCAAGAAGGAAGTAGAGAGAAGACTTAGGATAAGTAGTAGAGATGTTGTTAAGGAGAGAGAATATATATCTTTATATATGAATACTCATGGCTAGCTGTCTGCCAGAAGATAGTAAAGTAGTAAAGATAGTAAAGTAACTAGACATACTTTATCTTTTTACAGCTATAAAGATAGATATCTGCTTGAAAAATACCAGACACATATAGCTTGTTTTAGTTGTAGTTCAAGAGTTAGATAAATACCAAACAGAAGCGAAAAGTTGTTGGAATCCATATTAAAATATAAAAAATAAAAAATAAAGCAATTCTTTTATTTTTAATTCATATATTAGAAAATCGTTAAAACTTCTAAACAAAACCTTTTAAAATCTTGGAATACTATAAAACCTAAATGATAATTTTATTGACAAATTAATATTTGTTTAGTTTTCATGGCCTGAAAAAGAGACATAAATTTATATGTGTTTTTTTATTTATTTTTTATTTATATTTTTATTTATATTATATTTATGTTCTTACTATAAAATTCCTTTAGTGATATCTATAGTTCATAAATGGCTGACGAATTATTGTAGGAATATCTATGTTTTTTTGGCAGAGTAGTGAAAGAAACTTTAATCTATATAAAAATAAATATATAATCAAATAAGAGAAAAATTACGAATTATATAATTCATGTTGACTAACAGAGAATTTTATATATGTAAAAAACGAACTATTATATATAAAATACAATTAACATACTTCTGAAACAATTTGAAGCTAATCTTGATGCAGCTATCTATCTGTATCCATGTATCTATATGCCAAATGAATATAGATACTTATGTTCTAGATACATTCTAGGCCTACATTCATCTATTCCATAAGAATATTTGCTGACTTTTATTCCACGCATTTCGAAACAATAATTTAATTTCTATAAAGCCTCTAGACATTTTTTCTTTTATTATTTTATTGGCCTTCATTTTTTACACTTTTAATCAGCTTTATAAATTAGTTCGTTTATATGCGCATTTCAACAATTTGGAAGGTGTTAAAAAAGCTTTTCAAATTCCAACAATTTTTTGTTCGCATTTATGAGCCTCGAGGTTTATTTATAAAGACATTTTTACGAGAGGTTTTTTTATATTTTCAAGTCAGCAGCTGCATTAAAACTGATATTGAATGAATATTTATTAGCTCAATCAAAGTAGAGAAAAGAGTTTGTGCAGAATTTATAGATACTCGAGTTAGAAATATAAATCCAGACTTAATATTGAATACGATTTGGCATGCGCCAAATGCCGTTGGAGGGCATCAAATTAATTCAGTGAGTGAAATATTAATTCAAGTTGGCTTTTTATGTAAATAAAGCTGGAAATATTGTTTATGAGGAGAGTAGAAATTGATTTTTATTTAAAAAGTTATATTTTTAGATATTTTTTGTATTAGAAAGTTTCTAATTAAATATATAAAATGAAATTTAATTAAAAAATAATTGAAACTATATAATACTATAGCGAAAAGATAGGAAAAAACTATTAAAACTTGCAGAAATTTGACAGCTTTTCAGTTTTCTATATTCTTTTGTGGAAAATGCTCTAAGCTAGCTGAGCAATTTTAAAATTTAAGTTTTCACTTAATGATTTTGAGCTTTTGAGCTTATTCCCCATGACAATTTGTATAGCTAGTAAAATATAAATTATATATACAATATATATGTATATATGATTGGCAATGACAACTAATTGTGATATACATAGATGGGAACACAGAGGTTTCCAGAGATAAGCTAAAATAAGCTTTAGTACAGGTAATTGAAGGGAGTCACAGCATTCTTTTATAACACAACTTGGAATATTATCATATTTCATAGATCGAATGGTTAATATCAGAGAATCAAGGGAAATATTGGAAGCGCTAATAATATTTGTAGAAGAGATATAATAAGGGTAAGAAGTTTTATAGGTGTCAACAGATGAGTAAGTTGATTGGAAGAAATCAGCAAAGAGATCAGAGGAATCATGATCATTGTTAGATTCAAGAAAAAACGTGGAAGGTAAACTAAAAGACTTTCGTTTCAAGTTCACAAAGGAATAACATTATTTAGGGTCACGAGCAAACTGCCTTTTGCCTTTTGCAACGCATAAGGTAATTCTCATAGCATATATATTGTGATATATTGAACCATCGAATGGAATTTCAGCATTAGCAAGATAAAGCAATGCCAAAGGGTTTTTCGACTTATCTACAAAATTACATATAGATTGAGAGACGCCTCATAGATTTTATACACTAGAGACTAGAGGATAGATACATATATTTAAAATGCTTTTAAATTATATAGTCAAACCTCGATGTAACGAACCTGAGGGGAACCAGAACATTTTTCGTTGTATCTATTCATTCGCTTAAGGTACTTATTAGTAAAACCTGGGAAAAGGGACTTAAAGAAAAATTCGTTATATTTAGTTTTTCGTTAAAGTGAAGTTTGTTATATCGAGGTTTCACTGTATGTGCATGAATGGAAAATTATAGAAAATATTAAGACCAAGATTTTCGACTTTTGCATTTATTCTAAATTATTCTATATGATCAGAAAGCAAATTTTATTATATAATTATTATTTTATTGTAATTTTTTACATAATTATTATTATTATTATTTTTTTTTTTTGGCTTTGTTTTGAGTTTATTCATTTATAGTTATTTTTAGAACTATAATTATTTTATTTTATTTTATTATTATTATTTTATATTTTATTATTATTTTTATTTTCAATGTATTTATATATTTTTAAAGCAGAGTCTTCATTAATATTTGTAAAATAACATATTAAAGTAATGAGTTAAACTAAGTATTACTTAATGCTAATTAACACGCTGAGTTGGCCAAGACTCGGGGCGCCATTAGCTGAACTATTGACACCCACCAGCTGCTGCCGCTGCTGCTCGCAATGTTGCACGGTTGCCATTATATGATATTATTGTCTGTATTTTTTAGCTGTGGTTGTTGTTGTGGTTGTTGTTGCTGCTGGTGGTGGTGCTGCTGTTGTTTATGGCACAAATTGCATATTGATGACAATGCAACGTTGATGACTTGATAATTGCGGCAAATGTGCGCGGCAATAAAATAATCAAAGCCTATTTGAATGGCAAAGGGGGCGTGGCTAGGGTGCGCTGCATGTCATGATATGAGCACGCACACACATCAGTATCTATATATATAGAGATATTTATCGATTTGTATGCATGCGCAAAACTATTTAGATGCCATAATTGGCAGCTGCTGAACCCCTTCGGCCAACCCCCGCTCCACACCAACAACAACAACAACAACAACAGCAAATTAACATATGAAATCGGCGAGTAAATAATTGAATTTGTGTCTCTCATATCAGCGAAAAAAATCTCTGTGTTGCATGCAACATGTTGTTGCCGCCTAGACAACTCTCTTTACTCACACTCTCCCTCTCTCTCTCTCTCTCTCTCTCTCTCTCTCTCTCTCTCTCTCTGTCTTTGTAGGTCCATTATCTGTGGAGCGCTATTCGACGCAGGATGCGGACGATGATGTTGACGTTGATGTGGTCGACTGCAGCGACAGCGAAACGCCAACGGCTGCGGCAGCCGCAGCGGCAGCGGCCGCAGCAGCAGCGGCGCAGCAGCATGCGCGGCATGCATTGCGTGTTGCACAACAGCAACAACAACAACAGCAGCAGCAGCAGCGACAACAGACACATGCAACAGCCAACAAGCAGCGACAACAACAACAGCAACACAACAACAACAACAATCACAGCAAATCGAGCAGCCATCGAGGGCGTGCCACATCCACACCAACGGCTGCAGCTGCCACCACTGCCACGCCCTCGCCGCCACCACCCGCCCGCGCAGCGCACAGCCCCAGCGAGGACGAGCGCCTGTCCCCCGAGGAGCCTGCGCAGGTAACGAAACGCCACAAAGTTAGCATTAAACATAAAACGGAGAATCTCAAACTAGATGCAACAACTAAACTTCCTCTCTCTCTCTCTCTCTCTCTCTCCGTCTCCCTCCCGCTAACAGCTGCCAACGCCCAAAATCTTGGGCACTTGCAATTGCGACGATCTCTTGCCCGTGCAATGCCATCTGGAAACGAAGGAGCTCTGGGATAAGTTCCACGAGCTGGGCACCGAAATGATCATCACCAAAACGGGCAGGTGAGTGAGAAGCTTCTCTCTTTATTACTTTACCTGAGCGAGAGGAGTCCACTTGACAGCTGCCTGAGGTGTTTGGATTGCCCAAGTTAAGATGTGTTGCATAGAAGTGGCTGTTTGTAGTGAGTTGACTCTGAAGATGGAGTAGTAGTTCCTAGAGCTTTGCTAATCTGAAATCCAAATATTTCCAGTCATATATGAACAATAATAAGATTGATTTACATCTCTCCTTAACTCTTCTTTATCTTAGATATTCTTTTTCATATCACAAAACTATTATGTGTGCAGGAAAATTCGATCTCTTGCTTTCATTCCCTTCAACCCTCATCTTACTCCTACTTATTCTGTCTCCATCTCTCCCCACTTATCACACATATTCTGCGATTCGTTTGTGCTCGTTCTCTTCATCTCTTCCGCCTCTAATGAGAGAGAGATATAGAGAGAGGGGGGAGGGTGTACAGAGCTTTGAGAAAAACAGAGAAGTATTGATATAGCTATACTTTCTGTTTCTCTCAAAGCTCAGTACACCCCTCCCCCTTCTCCCTCTCTCTCTCTCGCACTCTCTCTCTCTCTCTCGCACTCACTCTCTCTCTCGCACTCACTCTCTCTCTCTCTCTCTCTCTGTCATTCTCTATATGCATATCTCCCTCTATCTCTCTCTCGCTCTCTCTATGTCGTTCTTTATATGACTATCTCTCTTTCTTTCTTTCTCTTTCTCTTTCTTATTCGCTTTCTCTTTATCTCTTCAATCTCGCTCTTTCTGCAAGTTGTTCTTTCTTTTCCCCTCTTTCTTTTACCCTCTTTTTCTCACTCTTCCTCTTCCTCTTTCTCTTCCTCTTTCTCTCTCTCTCTCTCTTCCTCTATATATCGGTCTCTCTATTTCTCACTTACTCTCTACTCATCTGTCTTCCCTTCCCTTCATTTCTGTCTCCCTTCTCTGTCTCCATTTTCTGTCTCTCCTTCTCTGCCTCTCTCTCTCTCTCTCTCTCTCTGTGTCTCTCTCTCCTTCTCTCTCTCTCTTTCCGCGTCTCTCCCTCTCTTCTTTCTATCTTCCGTTCTCACTCTCTCATTCTCTTCATCGCACATTCTCATTTTCTCTCGCTCTCATTATTCCGCCGCTTCATCTTCCAGCTATTTCTTCTCATTATCTCCTTACATCTTACATTCCAAAACGTTTCATTGGCTACTTAACTCCTCCAAAACTAGTAGCGCTACCCTCCAGCTCCAGCTCCAGCTCCAGCTCCAGCTCCAGCCCAAACTTCAGCTACTTGTCTTTTCGCCATTGCCAATTAAATGTTTGCCTTTTAGCCAATTTCTCATCTGCCATCGCTCATAATGTCTTTGGCTTTGGCCACCAATTAGCTGCCTTTGGGGCACATGTCGCCCGGTGGCATTAAACGATTTCGGGTCTCATCAATCGACGCTAATCACTGACACTCGAACTCGAATTCGAACTCGAAATTAACTCATCCTGAACGCGAATGCAAACTTGAAAACTCGAACAATCAATAAACTCCGAAAAGCGCCTTTCACTCTGCCTGTCTGCCTGACTGACCCAGGCCAGGCTAACGGGCTGGGTGGTGCGCGGTGGGGCGTGGCTGGTGGTATTCACATTTACATTCACATTCACATTCATATTCACATTCATGTTCGCCATTTCCACTCAAGTTAAATGCAAAATATCAGCAGCTTTTCGGTTAGTTTCTCATTACGAATGCCGCCAACACCACCCATCGTTGCCCCTCCCCCACCTCTGCCCTCCTCTGCTGTTGCCTGCTGCTCAATTTGATTGACAAGGCATCGAAATAATGTGCCGTCGATTTTCGATTTTCGATTAGCAACAGGCCGAGCCAACGCCTCCCAAAAGAAAACAAAAACAAGTAAGAAAACTCTAGTCGGGGGTCCCGACTAGGAGATACCCTAAACCCCGCGCTATTTGCGTTTTTTTTAAATACTGCATAATTAGCATTTCGTATAAACGCAGAGAAAACTAAATTCAATTCATTTTTAATTGTTTAGCCAATAACGCCATCTATGGTTCGATAGAATAGCGCCATCCGTGTTTCGATCCAACTGAGCAGCTGATAATTCGCAAATCATAGCGCCATCTATTGGAAATATGTACACTAAAACTTGCGGGTTTTAGAACTTGCTAAATGCACGCAGCTCAATGTGTATGTGTGTATGTGTGCACATGTATAGGAAAACAGTTTGCTTTGCTTTGCTGGTCACGTGTTTGGCCGATTGGCAAAATGTTTTGTTTAATAACTTCTGCGCGAATAAATGGATTTGAATGAAATTTTCAGCTTATGTTCAACATATTTTATTACATTTTTTCAAATTTTTAAAAATGCAAACGCATTCATTTATTGGCGTTGAGTGCACCTAACCTCAATTTAAATATTTGGGGAAATTTGGAGCCGGTATCCAAAATTTAACAAAAATCAAAATTAAATAAAATAAATATAAAACTAACAAAAAAAATTTGGAGACTCTACGTATAAAGACGTGGGAGATACAATTTAATAACTTCATTCTGATAACGTTTTTAATCGATAACATTAAAACGATAGTTGTTATCGTTTTTTTGAAACAAACTTGATCTGCGCACTGTATGCAGGGATCTACATAAAAAATTTCAAGTCTCTAGCTCTTATAGGTTCTGAGATCGACGCGTTCACACATACGGACGGACGGACGGACGGACGGACGGACGGACGGACGGACGGACGGACGGACGGACAGACGGACAGGGCTAAATCGACTCGGCTTCTCTCCCTGATCAAGAATATATATACTTTATGGGGTCTGCCACGCCTCCTTCTCCCTGTTACATACATTTCAACAAAAACATTATACCCTGATTTTCCCATTTTCAATGGGTTCAGGGTATAACAAAGCGAGCCGAAACCAGAGGCAGCCAAACTGGCGGCTGTTTCTTGTCAGCTGTTTGCAGGCAGACATATGTATATACTCTCCCTCTCTCTCTCTCCCTCTCTCTCTCTCTCACGCTCACTCCCATTCGGCATTTGCTTAAACGACTTTTCATTCGCAACTCAACAAAGTTGACTTCAGCAAATTATTGCTTAACGATTTTCGTGCGAATGTCGTGTAAAATGCCAAATGCGAGTCAGGTAAATGCCTGACTAACGTATACCCTGTATTAATATTGAAAATGTTTTTTATAAGGGTATGTGGCACATGTGCTGAGAGTTGAGTGAAAACTAAGTTGAAAAGTTGACAAACAAAGACAATTGATCTATATTTACTTGTTATACGACTATAGCATACCCTGTAGTAATACTGAAAGTATATTATCTGCGTTTTTATGCGAGGTTTGGGATATTTTTGAGAGTTTGTATTGAAAATTGACTGAAACATTAGATATGCTTAGATATGATATGACTGACTAAGACATACCCTATGTTTAATAATTTTATAAATTGATTTCAATTTCTTATTTGATTTAGTTTTACATTATTATTATTTATTATTAAAATTTCTTTAATTTATCTGCCATTTTTCCCTAATACACCCCTTAGCACTCATCTGCCTAACAGGGTATACAAGTTGCCTTTGCTGCTGCTGCTGCTGCTTCGAGTCTCAGTTTTCAGCTCTGCCAAAGCTCTGGCTGATGACATGCGAAATGCGCATTAGTCGCTAGCTGGTAGTTAGGAACTGAATTTGCTCCTCTGCCTCAACCTCTTCCACCTCTCTTTTGTTTTTTGTGTGTGCTTGGCAACTTTTGTTTGTTTGGCTTTTGGGTTTAGTTCTTTTCGCTTCCTTCAGTTAACCCCTTTCAATATGTGGGATACCTGTATATACCTGCCGCCCGCCCCGGCACGCCCCGCTGTGCGCATTTGCGACACATTAACAAATTTACTCCTTTCGCTGGCTTTCGATTCATCCTGGCTGGCAGTCAGAGGTCCTGACAGCACCACAATGTATAAATTGCAATGTAATAGCTGCCGATTGTCGCGCTAACAACACATTTGCATGTCCTTTGTCCTTACGAATCCCGTTTTGTTTTGTTTTTGTGTATTTATTTCGACTCTGACTCTGACTCTGACTCTGACTACAACTGCCTCTGCCTCTGCCTCAGTCGCCGCGCTGTGCGCCCTGTAATTAGCGCAAAGCACCTCCATGCCGCCGCTTGTTTATTTACATTTGTGCGGGCCGAGCCGCGCCCCCAAAAGTATTACCCCGTTCTCTTCTCTTCTCTTCTCTTTTTTTTTGGTTTGTATATTACCCCTGATATAGATCTATGTCAGCACATCGTTTGGCTGCCAGCAGCAACAGCAACTGCTGCCAGTTGCCATTCACAATTGCGGGCTCTGTTCCTTTGTGAGTGATATCTTTTAAATTGCTTAAATATATACCTAATGCAGTTGTCCTTAAGAGTTCAGCTGAGCTGAGTTGAGTTTCATGTAATGCCATAACCAGCAGCTGTTCGAGCTTTTAGAATATTTAGATATGTATAAGGAGAAGAGTTTAAGGTATATAAACAGATATTTATGTATATATATGTAGAAGACTTTAAATATATATGTATATTAAGTGAGGCTAGCAGAGATATCGAAGCTTCAGCTATATCAATATGAAATTTTATAAATATATAAAGATGGAAATACAGAGGCAGCTCTCGATCAACAATCGATAGTCTGAAGAGTATTTAAGCAAAAATTTTAAGAAATAATAACAAATTAAGAGTATAGAGCAAACAGAAGCTCTGACTGATTCATACTAAAATTCATAAAAAAAAAAAAAATAAATAGTTGAAACTTAGTTACAAAACAAACGAATGTTCCCTAGAAGCATTTTCAAATCTAAAGTTACATTCGCGCAGTTACAGCTTGCCAATCGTTGCTTGACCGTCGGCTAGCCATAGCCAGGGCAAAAACTAGTTGAAGAATTGAGTTTTAATCAGAGTTTTTGCTTATTTTTACACATTTCGTATCTTAAAATAAATAAAAATTAGTTTTTAAACTGAATTCATTGGCTGTCAAATAGGTTACGCTTTAAGTGCCCAACCTATAAAATAGCTAAAATATTGCTCAACCTTAATCCAGCAGGTCAGCTTAAGCGTCTATAGAGTTTAATGATTTTCTTAATTTGCTTATCATAAGCTGAGCGAGGAGTGGCACATCCCAAAGACTGTAAATTATATATATTTAAATATATAAAAACTAAATATTTTTAATCAGCAACTTTGCCTCTGCCGTGCTTCTATCCATTCCTCGCTATGACTGTTTATATCTATGCTATACCAGCCGACTTCACTGGCAACAACAGCTAGTCACAGCTACTACGCATGCGTAGGGCTCGCCAAAGAAAAGAGATGAAGTCAAAAGCAAACCCGAAAATGATTTATGAAAGGCAAAAAGGATCGAGAGGAGTTTTACCTGTTGGCATGGCTTGACCGAGTTGTCTGCCTTTCGAGAGCTGTTGTTGCGGTCATTGAGATAAAATGTCACGTGGTTTTGTATAGATTTTGTCACGCACTGTCAGCGGTTAACAAAAACCAACAGCAATTGGCGGTTGCAATGAGAGAGAAAAGCAAGCAGGCGGCCTAATTGTCCCAGCCAACTCAGCGGGCGACAATCGAGACCTACAGACAGACAGACAGAGGGAGAGAGAGAGAGAGAGATAGAGAGAAGCAGAGAGCTAGCTCAGCTGGTAGTCAACGGCAAATGTTTGTCAATATTTTTGCGACAACTCTTCACGCTTGTTAGGTAATTGTTGCCATACAGCGTCGGTTCCGCACAGTTCTAATCGAGCCGACAGTAGCCCCTGCCAAGGTGCGTATCAATTGCAATTTTCATGCCTCGAAACTGAACTCCATAAACAAAACGCGACTCTGTCTAGGCCAACTTGATAGCGCTCGCATATTAATTCATTTCGAACAATTTTCGTACAACTTCATTAACATTTGATTGTCTGCCGCGAGCAGCTGTACCAACTGAGCGAACATTTATCATTCGGCCCAAAGGACAGCAGCAGCAGCAACAACAACAACAACAACACTGAAACAAGTTAAGACCCTGCAGAAAGGTGCAGGATCTGTGGGCATTTTTAAGAGGCAGTTAATAACTGACCCCAAATAGCTTACTATTTACACTGAGAAAAATTAGAGTAGAAAATGTACATGAAAGATATGAATAGTAAATATATAAATATATATAGAATGCATATTTGAAGTCCTGAAATAAGGCAAAATTATTTACAATATAATTTACAATTATATTTTAAATACAAAAAAAAAAAAAATTTAAAATGAAATTTGAAATTGAATTGAAAATTTAAATTAAAAATATATTTAAAATATATTTAAATTCAATTTAATTTATTTTTTATATTGAATATATAATTATATTTAATTTAAATTAGTAAAAAATTACACACAATTTTTTAAAAATTATTTTTATAGTAAAAATGTTTTTTTTTAATTTTAAAAAAAGTCCCAAAATTTTTTTAATGCAAAAAACGTATAAATCATTTTCTAAAAATATAGAACATCGCAAAGTTTTAATAGAAATTCTCGTAAATCAAATTCCTTTCAATGTCTTTTAATGAAATATAAAAAACTTCGAATTTTTTTCAAGTGTAGTTGCCGCTTTTGTTCACAATTTTCAGACTTTTGCTGAGTGTTTTTTATTATGAATTAATTAAATAATAAAGACGAAAGCAATGGACTCTGAGAGCGAGAGAGAGAGAGAGAGAGAGAGAGAGAGGCAGAGCTGCATGGGCTGCGCTTCATATATTTTTACAAGCGACGATAAGATCGCTCAGTTTTGCTGCAATTGGGGGTTGTTCAAAGGAAGGCAGCTAGAATTAGCATTTAGTTGCATTTATTAACTCAAAGCTGGCGGCTTAATTTGCTGGAACTAAGGTGTTGATAATGTATGCGTATAGCCCCCTCCGGGGCGGAAGTGCGGATAAAATGCGCCACATATAAAAACGCTGCGAAGAGTCAACTAATTGGAACAGACTAAGAGAAAGAGAGAGTGAGAGAGGGAGAGAGAGAGAGGGAGAGAGAGAGAGAGAGAGAGCGGGAGTGTGAAGTTGTGGTCAAGCTAATTGAAAGTCCAGAGTGAAGTCGAGAGTAACGCTGGAGCAACCAACCCTCGATGGCAAATGGTGTGTAAACTTCATAATTGTAACCTTTGGCACCTAAAGCCAGAGAACTCCGACTGGGAAATGAGCGAAAGCCATTTCCCTAATTTTCCCATAAACAAATACATAAAATCCACACTTAGACGCAGCAAAAATAATAATGCAGAGCAGAAAGCTAAGAGTCTCTCTCTCTCTCTCTCTCGCTCTGTGTGTGTGTGCGGGCCACGCCCACCCATGGCAGGGCAGGGCTGGGCCTGCAGGCAGCTCGCTCGCCGCTGAGTTTGGCTCATAAAAATGTATGTAAATGCTGGGAATTTGATTTACGACATTTCCGCTCGCTGGCGGCTGGCGGCGGCGGGCGGTGGCAGCGCCGTTAGTGCTGGGCGTGGCAGTTAACTGGGCGTGTGGCTCCCCGTTTGCGTTTGGCATTTTCACACATTTATGGACACATTAGCAAGCTATCAAAAGTGTTTGAAAGTTTTCTTAGAGCTGCCGCTGCTGTTGATTTCTTGCTTCTTGAATAGATTTGCCAACGAGCGTCAGGCTCGAGTGCATCGCTCCGTCTGATGGCAGCGCAGCGATAAGCAATCCGCTACAATGGTGCTAATTGTGGCATGCAACATGCCGACTGACGTCTAACGACTGTCGACTTGCAACTGCCACAGCAATGACAGTTATTACCATCACAGAGAGAGAGAGAGAGAGACGAGTGCGTTGGCAACTCTGCCACAACATGGCGGGCGGCAAACACGCACACAGACGCCTCCGCCTCCGCCTCCTCCGCTGCCTCTGCCAGCAGCCACGCCCACGCTTCTATTAATACAACATGTCAAAGCACTCGCCGCATGCAGTCGCCTTAGATTTATAGCTGAAATTATTATCAATTATATATGTATATATATCTTTTTATTCATATATAAACATGTTTATCTGGCACGATTTTCACTGGCATGCGACAGCTGATGAACGGGTTCGCCTATGATTTATTGCATTTTCTAAAAAACTATATACTTATATAGTACATATAGTTAACAGCTATAGCATTATCACGACAAAGCCTAGCCTACAAGTTGACAAGTTCTGCTGGTGCAGGAATGAGGAATGAGGAGCGAGGCTTGAGCAACTTTTTTCTTGCTCTAACTTCAATGAAACTGAGCTGCAAATGGCTTTCGAATAGTTTCCTAGTTTTAGATACATATTTATCTATAACACTTTTTGTGGAAAACAAAATACATATATTATATGATTTTTTCCCAGTGTTATTATGGATTAGTCCTTCTTAAAACATAATCGCTAAAATCCAAGAAAAAAAGATGATAAAGTTTCGATTACCTTCAAACTAAATTTTTTTCTAATTTTATTGCCTTGAAAGAAAAGTTTTCTTTGCTTCTTCTTTTCCATTTTCAGTTTCGTAGAGTCTTTAAAAAACAAAATAGAATAGTTTATCTGCTAAGTAAAACCAAGTAATCGCTCTCTTGCTCTCGTCTGAGCCACAATCAATTTAGAATTCTTTATATAAATAGTTCTAGCTCTTCAAAAAACAACTACGGCGAGTGTAGTAAATGTTAATTTGCTGCTAAATTCCTAAAAATATTTTAAAATAAAATAAATAAAAGTCTAAGCATAATATGTGATGGACTTCAACTATATTGTTTTATAGTAATATATGTTTATAGTCATTTATAGTAATATTATTAGAATATAAATTTTTATTTTCATTACTTTTACTACTAAAATTCTCAGTCCTCATTTTCATATTGTAATGAGCAACAAGGCTTTAAGTTAGTATAATTTCTAGCCAACAATTCGTTTCCACTTCATTCAGCTGACTATTATACAATAATATATATTTTTATACCTATACATTCTCTATCAAAATCTCTTTTGATTAGCATTACTTTTACTACTAAAATTCTCAGTCTTCACATTCATATAGTAATATAAGTATATATATAAGTATATAAGTATAATTTCTAGGCAAAAATTCGTTTCCACTTCATTCAATATTATATTTCTATACCGATCAAAATCTCGTTCTGCCATCGCTCCGTATCCATGTCCAGCTCATATTTAATCACAAATTCTATTTGCTGTATTGTTAATTAGTTGGCTTATTATGACAAATGTTGCAACATTCGTTTACAACTCAACTCTACTCAACTCAACACACACACACACAGTCGCACACCTTTATGGCTATAGAGAAACGTGAAAGACAAATGACAAAAGAACTGGGCTGGGTCATTAGCGTCATTTACACTTTGCCCAGCCGCAACTTGAGTTGAGTTTTGTTTCTGTGGTTTGCCTGGCAGCCCTGCTGGATGGGGGCAGTCTGATGAGGTCTGCTTCGTCGCGGAAATGTGTCAAAAACGTGCTAAAAGTCATAAAATTAAATATGCGTCTTATTTACATACACACAACAGCCCCCAAAAAAGCTCCAACGCCAACTCACGCGCCACACAATGTCGGGCAATAAAAAAGCTAAGGTTTTCCTATGTTTTTTCTAGTTTGTTTTTCTTGTGCTGTTGCCTCTCTTTCTTTTATAGATTGAATTTCCTAACTTTTTCGTTGGTCTACTTTCAGGCGCATGTTCCCCACCGTGCGTGTCTCGTTCTCGGGCCCCTTGCGACAAATCCAGCCGCCGGATCGCTACGCCGTACTGCTGGACATTGTGCCGCTGGACTCGCGACGCTATCGCTACGCATATCATCGCAGCTCCTGGCTGGTGGCCGGCAAGGCGGATCCACCGCCGCCGGCTCGCATTTATGCCCATCCCGACAGCCCCATCAGCCCGGAGGCGTTGCGCAAACAGGTCGTCTCCTTCGAGAAGGTGAAGCTGACAAATAACGAAATGGACAAAAGCGGACAGGTGAGTTTCACCAGAGACGGTGTTTGTGTGTCGGGTCAAAGGTTGACTGCGGCGACAGCTGAGAGCAGCGAGCATTGACACAATGCAAAGCGAAGACTAAAGAAAAAGAGTCGAAGGGACATAAGGCTTTAGTGTAGTGAATGCCTTGGGATAAAGAGTGAAGGAGTATTTGAGAAGAGGAGAGTGAAAGAAGAAAAGATACACCATAAAGAGAGGAAGAGAGAGAATAGAAGAGAGGAAAATGTAGAGAAATATAGAGAGAGGTATAAGAACAAAGAGAGATATTTTTCATACTGCCTTATGTATAAGATACTTTAGGGATGTGAATTGTGTAGAAAGCAGATAAAACTTCGAAGGAATATCTAGAAGTAGGTTAAGTATAGACTGAACTAGACTGATTGATCTAATGATACACTGTATGTCTGATTGACTAAGTGAATGTTGATTAGTCTTACCTACTTACAGGCTCATCATGGGCGAACGGTCTGTGGAGAAGAGTAGAGAATGCTAACGGACTGAATCTTTTACAGAAGTTTGTTTGCTGCCTTAAGTTATAGGAAAACAGGAAGATCTTCTGTGTAGACTGCATTACCTTCATGAAGACAAAGAAATTTTCTTAAATGTGAATTACATTTGCTTCCCATGGTAATCATATCTGTGGATACACTTAAAGAAACTCTACTACTCCCTACTCCCTATTCCTAAGCAACTTCACTACTCATTAAGCTCGCCTCAATCGAAAACACAGTTTAAGCTGAGCTGCCAAACATAGCTTCTCTGTTGACTCCTACATGAGTCACACTACAGTGGGCGCCACTAATAGTCTGCCAGCGTATGCAATGGCCAACGAAGCCGCGAAAATTCACGCGAGATTCACAAGATATTATCAAGCAGCACTTCCTTAAGCATCCAGCCACAAAACATTTATGAATAATTTAGCTGGAAGACAAAAGGATATAAAAAGCGCCAGCGACTGGTCTGCCATTGTCAGAGTATGAGAGAGATAGTAAGAGGGAGAGATAGTAAGAGAGATAGTGACAGAGAGAGAGGGAGAATGAGGGTGTGTATAAGCTGTCGTACAGCCGGCATATGTAAATTCCAAAAAATGAATGAAAATTGTTGGCAATTTGGTGGCAAATGCAAAAGCCAAAAACTTACCCCCTATGTAAGGCTCCTACATATACACATATATACATACATATATATATGTGTGTCTGCATGAGAGCTCTCTGACCCTATATCATGCCCGGCCATATAACATGGAGAGTGTGGACGCTCTGTTTACGAGCCAGCCACCGTTTTTATCGCCGCCATAAAGGATGCTGCCCCGGAAAAGCGTCAAAACAAACGCCGACTACTTTTTTATTGTTGTAAATTTTTTATAAGAGCACAAAGACGCTAAAAAAGAAACCTGCTTTTGTTGCTGCTTACAGGTCGTGCTGAATTCTATGCATCGATATCAGCCGAGGATACACTTGGTGCGGCTGAGCCACGGCCAGAGCATACCCGGCAATCCCAAGGAGCTGCAGGATATGGATCATAAAACCTTCGTATTCCCGGAGACGGTATTCACGGCCGTGACGGCCTATCAGAATCAATTGATTACAAAATTGAAAATCGACTCGAATCCGTTCGCAAAAGGATTTCGCGATTCGTCGCGTCTGACTGACTTTGATAGGTGAGCTCTCGTCTTCTTCTTCCTTTTCTATTTTTATTAATAAGTAGAACTACGGCGGGCGCGTATCAGAAGTGATGCGCTTGTTGGCTAGCTGAAATAGTTGACCCAGAGCACTTTTATGGCGTCTTGTTTGCTGATTTACGAGCTCATTTACGATGATGCGATGAGCAGTTTTTGAGCCAGCCAGCCAGCGCACAGTAGCTCCAGCCCAAGCCACTGATTAGCGAAACTGTGCGAAAGCCAGCCGAAGAAAATCTCATAGAATTAAAGTAAAGAAAAACTGCCTCAATTAGTGACTGTTTAAGCGGGAGCAGTGGGAGTTGTTAGAAGATTTGCCGACAGCTGAGAGAGGAATGTTGAAGTTCATGGCATGAGATTCTAGTAGTAGAATATATAAATAGATAATAGAATATATAAATAGATAATAGAATATATAAATATATAAATAAATATTGACAAGTTGATCAGTTACATCTGCTAGTCAAAGTCCTTATGGAGAAGCTCTGCGACCTGCTTAGGAAAATCTATTAAATATTAGCTTATTCGTATTACTTATTTATATATATTTTAATACCCATTCAAAATGTATTAACCGGGTATATTAATTCTAAGATCCTCTACCTAATACTCTAGAGTCATAAAATTTGAGCTGTAAGCTCTTATCTAGTATTCATAAACATAAAATTCCGGGTATACCCAAGTCATTCACTGCCTTCTTTCAAATCTCTCACTTCAATTGAATTCTTCTCTTCTGCACACTGCACTTCATTTTCTCCAGCTAATTAACAGAGTTCAAAACTTCCCCAGTTGCAACCTCTTGAAGACTCAGCAACATGTTGCATGTTGCATGCGCACAGGTTGCACAGGACGATCAAACAACATGAGCAGAGGGCATAAAGGGTAGCTGCCCTTCAGGAAGTCTTTTTTTTTGTTTTTTGGACAGCGGCTTCAAAAGTGTTGCAAGGCGGCGGCTACGTGTACTATTAAGACAGCAAACGCAGGAAGGCAGCAGCAGCCAGCATGGACAACAGCAACAACAACAAAAACAACATTCAATGTTTTTAGCCGGCTCGGCGGCGTCTTAAGTGGCGTAAATTACAGATCGGCGCATTTAACTTTGAAGCCGATTCGTACATGAAATGAAAACACGAAAATAATGAGTGAATGTTGTTGTTGCTGTTGCTGTTGTTGTTGTTGTTGTTTTTGTTGTTGTTGCTGGCGTTGTTTAGTGTCGGCAATTGGCAGTTACTTTCAACGTAATTATGTTATTGCTGCCTTGGCGTTTGCCTCCGTGTTGCAACAAGTTTAGCTTAGCCCCAGCGCCCTCTCTCTCTCGCTCTCCCTCTCTCTCTCTCTCTCTCTCGTACATGAAATGAAAACACGAAAATAATGAGTGAATGTTGTTGTTGCTGTTTCTGTTGTTGTTGTTGTTGTTTTTGTTGTTGTTGCTGGCGTTGTTTAGTGTCGGCAATTGGCAGTTACTTTCAACGTAATTATGTTATTGCTGCCTTGGCGTTTGCCTCCGTGTTGCAACAAGTTTAGCTTAGCCCCAGCGCCCTCTCTCTCTCGCTCTCCCTCTCTCTCTCCGTTTCTTTCTCTTACTCATGTTTATTCTGCTGTTGGCTTTGTTCTTTGCAGAGATCCCATGGATTCGTTCTTCTTCGATCAGCACATGCGCGCCGCACCGCTGCGCTTCTTTCCGGATCCGCTGATGGCCCAATTGACGCCCCAAGAGGCGGATGCCGCTTCGCTGGCGCTGCTGGAGAAGGCGCGCCAGCATTTGCAAATGTTCGGCCGTTCGCCGTACACGGAAATGTTGCTGCCGCACTTGTATCAGCGTGCCGCACCGCCCGCACCACCGCCGCCGCATCCGAGCGCCTCGCTGGGCGCCTTTCAGCTGGGCATGTGGCAGCAGCAGTGGCCGCAGCTAACGGCCGGCTTTTTGGCCAGCGCCAATCAGCAGGCGGCATTCGCCGCCGCCGCCGCTGCTGCAGCTGGCGTCAGCCGCACGCCCCCACCGCCACCGCCAGCACCGGCTGGCAATGCACCACCAGCGCCTGCCACGCCCACATCATCATGCGGCTCAGCGTCGCCGGATTTGCGCATCAAGACGCAGCTGGGCCACTATCCGCAGCGCTTCAGTCCCTATCAGGTGCCGCAGCACGCGCAGCCGGGCAGCTCCCCGTCGCCCTCGCTGCGCGCCGAGAGTCCCTAGAGGGCTCGCCTCCCCACCCCCACAGCCCACTAAAAACAATGAAAACTACACGAAATGTATGTGCAATGATCGAACAACTTTGTAAATAACCCAAAAACACTCAAAGCTGTGTAGCGCCAAGCATGTTGCAGCAACGTGTGGCAAACACTCAAATTTAGCAGCTCGTTTATGCCAAGCAACTGGAAAGTGTGGCGAGATTTATGGAAACTATATTTGAAAATTTAGACAAATTATTATATATTTATTTTCTTAAAATTAAATCATTTTGCAGCACGTTTTATGGCCTAATAAATAAAATAAATTGTAATAATATTATATTATAAAACAAAAATAAACTTACATGAAATGCAGCTAAAGCCAAAGTATTTTGAGTCCATTCCACTGCCAACAATATGAAACATTCATTGAAAAATACGCTGAAATTTGTAAAAAAAAATAATAAATATATTATTAAATGGAAAACAGAGAGAAATATTAAATAAATATACAGCCAAGCATTCTGTTGCTCAAAATATAAATTTATTGCCACAAAGCTATGAAAAAATACCTTTAAAATTTGTATAATATTAAGAAGTAATTAAAACAAAATTAAAAAAAAAAAATACATAAATGAATTTATTATTTGATTATAAAAATACTTTTGCTAACGATTTTCTGTTTTTCTTTTATTAAAAAAAAAAAGTTTACATACTTTATAAAGCAAATAAATATTAAAAACTTTTACTTGTAGCCTCCCAGAAATTCTCAAGAAAAATAATCAAAATTTAAATAAAAATAAAAATATATAAATTAAACAGATAAAAGCTGAGCTGCTAAATAATAAAAATAATATAATTTTATAAGTATTAAACTAAAATTGAGCCGCTAAAATTAAAAATATTAAAAACAAATCTAAATTTCAAAAAAATTAACGCAAATCAATATATTATTTAAAAATAATTTTAATATTTAAAATTTTGTTTTTTTTTCAATTAAAAATTGCCTTGAATTTCGAAACACTACAGTTGCTGCGCATAAACTTGTTTTTATAAATATACATAAATATATTTATATATATAAATAAATAAATAAATATTTATATATATGTATATGTGTACTTAGAGTAGTTCTTAGACTTAGCCGTGTAACAGTATTAGTTAATTTAATTAGGCTTAGAACTAGTGCAAAAAAGAGTTTCGCTTGTGTTTTATTTAAATTATAAATAATTTTGTTGTTGTCTAATTGTTCCTAATTGCAAATTATTGTAAAAAACCAACTCCAATGCTTATTGTACACTATTCGAAGCTCCCCAAACCCCGATGATTCCCTTCCCCCACACTTTAAAAGCTGAAATCAAAAAGCGAAAAGAAAAAAAAACAAACTATTTAAATTATGTGCAAAAATAATAATAAACAATTTATAACACAAAGAGTAAAAAAATAAACAAAAAAAAGTTTAAAAAAAATGTTTTTCGTTTGCGAGTTCCACATCTATATCTAAGCAATTAATAAATGATCGCGATGATGATGTTGTTGCTGTTGATGATGACGATGTGAAGTCGGCAACAAAATGCAGCCGCACGTGATGCGCAGTCGCGCGTGGCAACAGAGGCCACGGAGGCGGCGGCAGCAGAGGGAGCTCAGGTTTTTGCCTCTGACATTTATGCCGCGCCAAATGGAATATAATTTATAGAATTTTGTGCTCTTTATGAAAGTCTAATTAATTACAAGTCCGTGTTTTATACTCCTATCATATCATTTCCACTTTTCAAGTCATTTGTGCAGCGAGGGGCCAAGTGGGGGTAGGCGGAGGCAGTCAATAAAGGGTTGCCAGCATTGCATGCAGCAACAGCAACAGAGATAGATAAAGAGAGAAAGAGAGAGAGAGAGAGAGAGAAAGAGTTGCTGCAGTTGCACGCGACATGCGTCATCAATTTCTAATGATGTCTGTCTTCAACACGGACATTTGTTATTAATTGTTAATTGTTGTTGCTTTTGTGCGGACATTAGTTATTAATATTTTTAATGCACTTTTTAATTAGTTGCGAAGGCAGATAAAGCGATCAGAAGAAATACGTGTGCCAAAGTTGTGTGAGACCGTGTGAGGTGGGGAGTACAAGAAGTTCTCTTTCCTAATTTGTCATAAAGATATATTTATTTAATATTTATAAATACTTCAAAAATGCTCATCGAATTGAGTGTAAAAATTGCAAAGATCTTCAAAATTTCAATAAAAAAACTAAGGAAATAAATAAAGATAAAAATCTAAATTTATTGGAAGAATAAAAAACTCTAAGTAAACAAAAAGAATATATATAAAAATAAAAAAATCAATATATAAAAAATATATAAAAATAAAATAAATCAATGTATAAAAAGTACAAAATAATAAAATAAATCAATGTATAAAATAAGATAATACTTACAAATTAAAAAATCATATAAACAATATTTAAAATTGAATATAAATAAAATTTTTAAAATAAGTTTGAATGCTGTGCCTAATTATTATTTATTATTTATTATTATTTTACTAGCTGGAAAATCTTCACATTATAATTATTTTAAATAAATTTAATTATGATTTGCTAAAATAATTGTGATTATTATGAATCATGGCTTAAAGTCGATAAGAAATTGTTTGCAAACATTGTTAAAATTTCATAATTTCTGTTGTTGCCTTTGCAACAGTTGCACTTTGTTAAGCAATTAAACAATTACAAGCTGTGGTCGGGGGGCCAACTTCTGGTCATATTTAGAACGCGTGCTGTCAATCATTTATAATTACAAGACAAGCATAAACGGTCGTAGACGGCCCTATGGCATCTGGCATATGGCCTATGAATTTTAATAACTTCATTTTTATGCCCATAGGCCACGAACAGAAACAGAAACCGAAACAGAAACAGTTCGAGCAACTGAGGGAACATTTAAATATGGCTTATATAATAGCGAGTGTTTAGTTTGCCCTCAGTTGAAGCTGACCTAACCGATAACTAACTAATAATTACACACTCGAAACGCGCAATTATAAAATCATTTTTTAACCAACAAACGAGCAAAAGCCAAGCCTTGACTGGACTTTCCAAATATCTTAATTAGCCCTCGCAACTGGAAAAAAATCGAGCCGACTGTGAGAAAGTGTCACATTTCCATTAAGTATTTATGGAAAGTGTGTAAATTGGATTCTCAACATTTGGTTAATTATTAGTTTAAGACATTTTAATTGCCTGACGTTCTGAGTGCGGCGCTTGTTAGGCCAGTCAATTGGTATATTTATTGAAATGTCAGTTGGAGCTAATTATCTTAGAGTTTTTCAGAATGGGGAGCTACATATAGGAAAAAATACTCAAACAGTACAGTAAGATACCCTATGTAGATACTAGATGCTTGCTGATAATAAAAATAATGAAAAATATCTGTATTAAATTTTTTAAAGCGCTTATGATGCCGCAGCACTGAGACATCTTTTTCTACTCAAAACTGAAGAGGCTCTAAAAATAATAAAATACTATAAAAAATAATAAAAAATATACAAAATTAAATAATGAATAAAATTTAATTGAATTAAAAACAAAAATTAATAATTAAATTTGGAAAATTCACCGCATTTACTATATTGTCTACTCTAACAGTTTAAAGTTCCATCTACGATCCTATTCGCAGCAAGTCTTTAAGCTTCTTCAAACATATTTGAAAAACAAAAATGAAAAATTCATTTTATGCTCAGCAAATCTGATGGAGTTCACGTGTTCAGCTCACCCCAGAACCACAACCGCACGCAATTAGAGATAAATGTAGATTAGCTGCAATTTTCTCACTCACTGCGACAAAGTCGTACACAAATTATCTCGCCACTAAAAATTTGCCTAATTTCCGACATAAATATGAAGTAGAACTTATCTGAAGCGACCGATCTATGTGCTGTCCGGGCATATCTCTGGGCCGTCGGCAACCTTTTCTCATGTTGTTGTTCTTGTTGTTGTTGACTAATTTTTGTGTTGTACGCCTTAAGCCTAAGCCTGGACACGGGGCCAAAAAAAAAAGTAACAAAACACCCTCAAAAAAAGAAACATGGAAATTGGTAGCTAAACCCAGCCCAGGCGCTAACAAATTTATGTCTTCTTCAGGCTTAGACAACGCAAAAGGTGCCACTAAATTAGCTGAGCGGCAAGAACATGATAGAGGCAGAGGCAAACGCAAAGGCAAAGGTAAAGGCAAAGGTGAAGGCAAAGGTAAACGCCGCTCAGCTCATTACACACAATTTGCAGTTAGGTGCGAGCATATAAATTTCCTCTGGCTCGCTCGCCTGGTCAGACAAATATCCTTATCAAAATTATGCACACTTTTATCTAAATTATTATTTTGTATATCTTTTTGTGTGTAGGTGTAGTTGAGGGTGGATCCGTTATAAATTGTATGATGTGACAGGGATTTCTGGGTTTTTTGTTTTGGTATTTTTTGAAGTGTGCGCAAATAATTAATTTGAGCTAAAAAATATCATTGTCTCTTCCCTTTGTAAAGAGTATTAAAGAGAAAAATCAAGTATAAAAAATTCTTTTAAAATAAATTTGAATTTACGAATTATATTTACTTTTCAATTAAAAATTTTCTAAAATAAAAATAAATTAAATTTCATACAGCAAAAACACCTTAATTGTGGAGTCAGAATTGCTGTCACCAAATTCTAGAGCACAAGCAAAGCTCGTACGAAATGTTTACATTTTAATTGCTTAGCTTTGGTTTGTATTTCTTTCCCCTCCCCTCCTCTCTCTCTCTCTCTCTCTCTCTCTCGCTCTTCTTCTGGCTCTGTTTGTGGGCGTGGCATTCGCATTAGCCATGAACATGAGTTAATTATACCATAAAAATGTTTATTCAATTTATCAAAGCAACATGAAAACCAACAAGCGTCAGCTTGTCAAATAACGAGATATATCTACATTAGACCAGCGACTGCACTTCAGTATGTTATTCCCCCATCTCTCCCTCTCTCTCTCTTTCTCTCTCTCTCTCTCTAGTTCACTCTTCTGTTTTCCGCCCTGTCGTAATGCTACCATGATTTGGCAGTTTTCTTGTTTGTTGGTTCTCTCTTTTGATATGCTGCGATATACAAGTGTTTGGCGTGTGTTATAGAACACCTAGAGATGGCAGCGGGCGAGATAGACAAAAGTATCTTGCAGCTTGAGATGTATCTGAGCAGGAGAGTAGGCAAAGGATGAGTGTGTAATAATATGTCAATGCAAGAGATGACAAGGAATGATTGTTGTCGAGAGAAACAAAGTATTGAACAAGTAGAGTTTAGGTGAAACAGAAAAGTATCTATAAGATACACATGAAATAAAAGTATCGTGAAGTTAGAGAAGTTTAAAATTACTATAAAAAGTGGAAATTAATCTATAAAATTATTAGAAAGATACAAAACAATCTTAAGCACACAAAACCACCTTAAAGATAGTAAAGTTATGCAAAACTGAGCTATTAGTATCTAAAACAATTGAAATATATCAAGTATCTATAAGGAGTCGGAGTATATTTAAGACAAAAAAGCTATAAATTTCTTCATTAAACGAGAATTTTCATATTCCTTCCAGCTGCTCTACACGATTCAGCACATCTCCAAAAGGCACACAATTATGGCAGCTCAGCACGGCCAACGGCCCAAAAAGTCAACTCAAAGTTAATTATGTTTACTCTGACATACATATTCATGCATATATACATATATATTATATATACACAGTAAAAGTCAAAGACTTTTAACAAGCGCCGCCTGAAAATTGCTGTGAAATTAATTTCGTCAACTTTTCGGGGTGGGAAATTTGGCGAGCGCGGCTTGTGATTCGAGAATTATGGCAAAAGGCCTCGCCTCGCCTCGCATCGCCTCGTCGCGAGGCGTCGTGTCCAGGGCACAAACAAGCGATGCCTACATCACACTTCAACACAATCCGGCAATTTCATCGAATGCCAGGACGCAGACAAAGTAGCGCAGCCAGCAGCAGAGCATGGCCGGGGCGAGGGGACGAAGGGTGTACGGCTGCAGTTAACCCCCTTTTTGTAAACCAAATGCATTTTACGTTACGCTCGTTGGGAATTTTCTTCTGTGCAGGCATGCATGTACACAGTCTATCTCCCTCACGCTCATTCCCAAAGTCCACCTCTCTCAGTCTTTCGCTCTGCTGCTGCTGCTGCTCTGCGCAGTCTGTTTTGTCTGCATATTGAAAATTTGCATGTTTAAGCATATCCTTGCCAACACTTTCCATGCCGGCCATACTTGCATACCCATGTATGCAGTGAGAGGCACAGAGGCGTAGATGAGAGATGAGAGGGAAAATTTACTTAAAACATTCTTTAATTTAACTAAACATATACATATTTAAAAAAAAATAGAAAAATAATTTGTTTTAAATAATTTATTAAATTATTTGAAAAATTTATTTATAAATGGAAATTAAATAAAATAATTTAACTGCTTTCAAAATGGTTTGATCTATTATAAAAATTTCTTTATTAAAATTTAATTTTTTTTTTTGTACTTTCAAGCTTAAATCAGCCAACAACTATATTCTCCCACTCAATAGAATACCCCTGTTTAAAAATGTTCCACTACGCCCCTGCCCTTAGTAAAATCTAAAGCTCAGCTGGGCCACAGGGCGCTGCAACATGCCGGAAGTGCGCGCAGTTTAAAGCTTATCGCTGCAATTTAAGTTGCCCAAGGATATGCGCTCCTTATTGAAGCCCGATCGAGGCGAAGGGGGCGTGGCGCACGGCGTAACAGTTCAGCACGGTGCATATATCAAATAAATAAAATATAATTTCCGTGCAAATTAGTTGGCAATTTTGTGCACGGAGAACGCAGCGACGTCAATGAACTCACACAGCCCCAAAAAGCGCATACAATTTTTGGTGTTTGATGTGTGGCGCGGTTCATTAACTTTTCGACACAACTGTCAAAAAGTGCAAATGTGAGAGGAGAATATATATAGGATGTGGGGCTAACTGCTGATTGATCAGTGAAGAATTTTGTATCTTTTAGATGACAAAACTCTCATCATTAGCTGGCGAGTTGCTAATGGCTATTAATAACTGTGTGTGTATGAGTGTGTGTTGTGTGTGTGCGTGCGTGTGTGTTGTGTATGTGTGTTTTATGTGTGTGCATTAACTAAATGCAATGTTTGTCTGCCTTGTAATGAAAAATGATTATTTCATGGCCAAAAACAGAGATGTATATGCGCATAGCAAAGTATCTGACAGATACAAACACACACACACACAGCCACACACACATAGACACACTCTCAACTCTATTGCTCACTCTGGTGTTGACACTTGAGAAATTTGTAGCTCATCTTTTGCTCGCATATCTCGATGCTCAAAAAGGCAGACAGACAAAAACTGCACACGAGGTGGGCCAAAGGGGTGGAGGGGGTGAGGTTGTAGAGGCTGCACAGCTTTGCCACTAATTACAAATACACACACACACACACACATACACAAATACACACACTTATGTGCGAGTCACAGTCTGACTCAGTTGAAATGTATCTTATAGATACAGCCAGCTCGCAGCTGGCCTGAATTTTGCAGTCCGTTTTGTGGGCGTTGCCAATTTAATAGCTTTTGGCTTTATTTCATGTGTTTTTTTCTGCTACTTTTGGCATTGCTTGTAATAAGATGTCAACGCTGCTTAAATCATTCTTGACTTATGCAAATTTCACAGCAATTGAATATTTATGTGAAGTTAAATTTAACTGAAATATGACTGAATATTTAAGTGCAAAATTTTAAAAGGAATATATTTATGTTAGAGTATATACAGACTATATTTATCTAATAATTTTATGTAAATTACATAGAGTTCCTTGGAGATTTTTCATCATTTTAAAAAATATTTATAAAGTTATTTATTTATATATGAATATAAAGCATTTTTTAAAGATCTTTTTGATCTTGATTTTAATTTCGTATATTTTTTATAATGAATCAAATATAAATATAAAAATAATTTTATGGAATTCCTGGGATATTTCTAATTTTAAATTAATTTAAAATTATTATATAAAATGTATGTATATATACATATATATTATATATATAATGATCCATCTTACCTTTTATTTAATTTAAAATAGTTTTATAAAATCTGTTTATAAATTTGTATACCAGTTAATAAAGATGTTTCTGAGTTTCAATTGAATTAAAAAAAATTTTTGCATAAATATAAATATGATAATATAAAATTTCTGAGATTTTTAAAAACTTTAAATAATTGTATTTAAAATATATATCTGCTTATATCTCCAGAAGTCTTTCTGTCTCCTTTCATCGCTCTCTTCTCTAATCTTACACATTTCTCAACCGCTGCTCTTCTTGCCTTTCTTCATATTTCTATATAAAACACACATTTTACAGCAGCTTGTAGTTTTCTGACTGATTTTCGAGCCTAATTTTCACAATTTTCTCAGCCTCGCCACATTTGGCCGTATATCAACTTAATGCCAACGCTTCGATGAGCTGTCAAATAATTTTAATGGCAACAGGTAAAAATAAACTGAGAGCATTTCCATTTTTTAACAAGCTTCTCGCCATATTCTCCGCATTCCCCACATTTTCTTTACGGTCTGTGAATTATGTGAGGCGTAACATTTAAAAAAGCCGGAAAAAAAATAAAAAATCATAATAATAATGTACGAATAAAACTTAATGTTAATCAGGTGCGAAATATACGCGAACGGACATCAAAGTGAGAACGTGTGCTGAAAATAGAAAATAAAACGACAAAAGGAGAGCGAGAAGAGGTGCGCGCGTGTGGCCGCCAGTTGCGGCGAATATGAAATGAAAGCGACAGCAACAACAACAACTGAAGCAGCAGCAGCGGCAGAGGCAGTGGCAGTGGCAGCGGCAGAGGCAGCAATGAGAGCGAATAAAAAGTCGAGCGACTAGTTTTGAGTGAGTTTCGTTGCAAAGGCAGCCATTTTGGGCGGCTCAAGCTCGCAAGGAGAGCGCGAGCGAGAGAGCAAGTGAGCGGCATTCCAGTGGGCTTTCCAGGCTACAGGCGCAAAAATAATAAGAGTATGTGTGTGTGCAGAGGGGAAATAGCGAGCGTGTGTGTGTGTGTGTGTGCTTTGCTAAACAGCCAGATGATTGAGGGCGTTGCTTGGCAAAAATGGCAGACAATGTTGAAAGCTTTAACTACAGCCAGAGAGTGAGTGCGAGAGAGAGAAAAAGAGAGAGGCAGAGCGAGTGAGTACAGGAGTTAAAAAGGAGGCAGTGAGACACACAAAACAAGATGGTAGTGCAAATGAAGGCAAAGGTCGAGTCGAGGGGCGAGTGGGGGTGCGGACGGATATGCTGAGTGGGCAGACAAGTTGCAACTTGTCCGTAGCTTGTTAACAATTGCAGCACTCAAATAAATGAGAGAGAGAGTCAAGGATTTGCGTGTGTGTGTGTGAGTGTGAGTGCCAGTCTGAGAAATTAGTTGAAGAAGCTGTTACAGTCGAGAGTGTGAGTGGGAGCGAGATGGCAAAGGGCTGTAACAGTTGCCTGGCTGCAGGCAATAAACTTAATTAAAAGTCGCACGAGACAAAAGCCACACAAAATGTGATTAAAAACAAGCAACAGCAGAATTTTCTTTTATATGCAAAAAGGCAACGGCTGCTCTGGCAACAACAACAAGAACAACAACAACTGTTTACGCAGCTCCTGCACTTCCAATGCGAATTGCTCGTGTTGCCGTCGCTCCTCTCCGCCCGCCTTTCACTTGCAATTGTTTGTCACTCAACGGCGTTGTCTTGCCTGCGCCTCTTCGCGCCCTGCCCTTCCGCCCCGCCGTCCCGGCTTTTTTGTTTGGTGGGGCGCGGCTTTTACACATTTCACTTGCTACATCAAAGTCGCGCTGCTGCCGCTGCGCTGCGCTGTTGTCGCTGCTGATTATTCACATCGATTGGCATTTGTGAAATTTCACGAATTGGCACTTTTTACCACTTGGGTGGCTGGCTCGCGCGCTAAATTTGTACTTTTTGTTTCTGCTGTGCCTGTTAATCGTAGATGCTGCTGCTGCTGTTGTTGTCGCCTGTGTTGTTCTTGTTGTTGTTGTTGTTGTTGTTGTTGGTTTTGTTGCCACATTCTCTAAATTGCATTGCAACCAATTGACAAGTCGTTTCACACATCAAAGCTGCCTTTTTGTGTGGTCGCTGATAGTGAACAAAAAAAAAAACGAACTATAAAAAAAAAAACATTAACAAAAGGTTACACTGAGCAAAACTATAATGAAGCTATTTTGGTTTTTCATAAGGCTTTGATTTTAAAATTACAAATATACGAGTTTAGTTGAAAAGAAATTGAAAAATTAAAATATATTATCAAGCCTTTATAGATATTCTTGATTATTATTTTTTAATTTTTATTGAATTATTCTTAGAATTATAATTAATAGATTTAAAAAATTCACTTTTTTTTGTATTTAAATTAAATTTTGTTTTAATCCAGTTAATATTACCCAAAATTATACTAACCTCATAGTATTAATAAAAATTTATTTTATATTTTTCAAAAAATGTTTATTTTTACAATTTTAATTTTTATATATAATTTTGTATAATATAAATAATATATAAAATGTAATATGATTTTTATATATTCATTTCGAAAATAAATTTTCTTAATAAAGAAAAGGTATATGCATAATGACATCGAAGGTTGCTCTTGATATAATATAAATAATATATAAAATGTAATATGATTTTTATTTATTCATTTCGAAAATAAATTTTCTTAATAAAGAAAAGGTATATGCATAATGACATCGAAGGTTGCTCTTGATATCAACTCTCATGACAGTATCAGAATACCCTCTCCCTGGCATATAATCTTCTAAGCCAAACTCAGCCATGTCAGACTTAGCCGAACAAAGAAGTTCCTTCCGCGATCTCCCCATCCCAGATCCCCCGCAATACATCCCCTAAACTGGAACTCGCATATAAACTGCCCCTGTTCGATGTTGATGACTTTAGAAGTCGTCGGCTGCCCACAGCACCTGCCGCTGCCCCGGCTTACCCTTGACCTTTCACTGCCCGTCGCACCGCCCGCCGTGTTTTTCCAGCTAAAGAAGCGTAGGCGCAGACTGTTGCCGCTCACTGTCTGAATGTAGGGCGCGCGTGTGCAATAGATCAAATGTAGGATAAAGCAGAAGCAGACAGTAAAAAGTGAATAAAAACAGAATTATTATAGTTCGGTTTTACGTTTAATTAATTACAAAATATTTGTTTAAACTAAGCGAGCAAAAAGACAAATTGATTAATTGATAAATGAATGCAGCTTGGAAAATTTATGTGCACTTCGAGCTGTAGAAATACGAGTCTAAACACCAAAAAAAATATATATAATACACCTGTCGCAGGCAAGGTGAGCAAACACATGTGTTGCACAGTGAGCAGAATGAAGAGAACTATAAATAAAGATATGTATATATTTAGAGATATATATTGCGTTGATTAATCGCGCAAAATTAGACAAGAAAACTTTAAAATTTAACAAAATAATATTCTGATTTATGTGGAAAAGCGACAACTGACAGGCGACATACAAACAAATATATCAGATTTCCCATTTTAATTATGAATATTCAGTTTTCATTTGATTTTTTTTGTCAGTTCATTGACGCACGAAGAACTTTGGCGACTCTCTTTAGAGTGGGGACCACACACGAACATATACATATAACATATATAACATATAACATATAACATATAACATATAACATATAACATATAACATATAACATATAACATATAACATATAACATATAACATATAACATATAACATATAACATATAACATATAACATATAAAATATAACATATAACATATAACATATAACATATAACATATAACATATAACATATAACATATAACATATAACATATAACATATAACATATAACATATAACATATAACATATAACATATAACATATAACATATAACATATAACATATAACATATAACATATAACATATAACATATAACATATAACATATAACATATAACATATAACATATAACATATAACATATAACATATAACATATAACATATAACATATAACATATAACATATAACATATAACATATAACATATAACATATAACATATAACATATAACATATAACATATAACATATAACATATAACATATAACATATAACATATAACATATAACATATAACATATAACATATAACATATAACATATAACATATAACATATAACATATAACATATAACATATAACATATAACATATAACATATAACATATAACATATAACATATAACATATAACATATAACATATAACATATAACATATAACATATAACATATAACATATAACATATAACATATAACATATAACATATAACATATAACATATAACATATAACATATAACATATAACATATAACATATAACATATAACATATAACATATAACATATAACATATAACATATAACATATAACATATAACATATAACATATAACATATAACATATAACATATAACATATAACATATAACATATAACATATAACATATAACATATAACATATAACATATAACATATAACATATAACATATAACATATAACATATAACATATAACATATAACATATAACATATAACATATAACATATAACATATAACATATAACATATAACATATAACATATAACATATAACATATAACATATAACATATAACATATAACATATAACATATAACATATAACATATAACATATAACATATAACATATAACATATAACATATAACATATAACATATAACATATAACATATAACATATAACATATAACATATAACATATAACATATAACATATAACATATAACATATAACATATAACATATAACATATAACATATAACATATAACATATAACATATAACATATAACATATAACATATAACATATAACATATAACATATAACATATAACATATAACATATAACATATAACATATAACATATAACATATAACATATAACATATAACATATAACATATAACATATAACATATAACATATAACATATAACATATAACATATAACATATAACATATAACATATAACATATAACATATAACATATAACATATAACATATAACATATAACATATAACATATAACATATAACATATAACATATAACATATAACATATAACATATAACATATAACATATAACATATAACATATAACATATAACATATAACATATAACATATAACATATAACATATAACATATAACATATAACATATAACATATAACATATAACATATAACATATAACATATAACATATAACATATAACATATAATATATAACATATAACATATAACATATAACATATAACATATAACATATAACATATAACATATAACATATAACATATAACATATAACATATAACATATAACATATAACATATAACATATAACATATAACATATAACATATAACATATAACATATAACATATAACATATAACATATAACATATAACATATAACATATAACATATAACATATAACATATAACATATAACATATAACATAAACCATATAACATATAACATATAACATATAACATATAACATATAACATATAACATATAACATATAACATATAACATATAACATATAACATATAACATATAACATATAACATATAACATATAACATATAACATATAACATATAACATATAACATATAACATATAACATATAACATATAACATATAACATATAACATATAACATATAACATATAACATATAACATATAACATATAACATATAACATGTAACACTTCTCAAAGCGTTCCCAGCTTGAGGCTATAGCTGATAATGCCTTGCTTTACGCACTGCATCACCGATTTATATGCAGTTGCGACGCTAATGAGCGTAACGAAATTTATGACATTCCAGCAACAACAAAAACATTTGCATTTGGTAGGTGGTTGTTGTTGGCGCTGCTGCTGCTGCTGCTGCTGCTCGCATAATTCTCACACTTCGACAGGCCGCAAACGAAAAACAAATATAAATTGAATGCCGCCAAAGTTGCTGTTGCTGGCTCTGCCGCGCCCCGGCTCCAGCCTCCGCCTTCGGCTCTGCCACACACACATTGAAATGTCAAATTTAGTTGACAATTCATAAATTATGCGACTGGGCGCTTAAATGGCGCCACTGTGAGCGGGGCGAAAGCGAAAAAACCAGTGGCGGGGCCAGCACACACACAGATGCACACACACTCTCTCACACACACACATACATATTCATATTGTCATTAATTTTAAATAATTATGAGGCAAGTCAGCTGCAAATCACAACAATGCCCTAGCTGGGTGGCCCATGTGTGGCAGGAAGAGCAGAGGAACAGGACAGAGAGAGAGAGAGAGAGAGAGAGAGAGAGAGAGAGAGAGAGAGAGACAGAAAAAGAGAGAGACTGCAGTCAGGCGAGTGCACTGAGAGAAAAATGCATAGAAAACTCGTAAGTAAAAACCTATGAAAAATTCTATTTTATTAAAATCTTGAATAAAACATGAACATTAAATAAAATAATATATTATATTAATATTAGTTTTGTTAATTTTATTGTTCTTTTATCTTGTTTTCATCTTTAAAAATTTCCATAAATTTTCTTCTCAAATTATTTCAGCTTCTGTCTGCACAAATCTTATCCGAAATCTCCTCTCTTTTCTCCCAGTGTAGCGGCTGTTTTAGCATAGACTCTTAATTAACTGCCTCCATATATCCTGCGCTACAAATTGTTCACACTTCAACGTTTTTGATGCCTGCCACCAACACTCTGTGCCCCTCTCTCACACCCTCCCAGCTCCCAGCTCCCAGCTCCCCTCACTTCCTTTCCACGTGTGTCGCTTTTGATGCTTTAAAAAATCTCCCCCGCTTAGCCACTATTTGCGCCAAGTTTGGGCATCTAATTGACATGTTCGTGACACATGTTGCTCCTGGGCAGACAGCCGAGCACAGGACAGATCAGACGGAGAGACAGTTGGACAGGGACCTCACACACACGCGCCTCCAGCGCAAATGTCAGCGATATGAGACTCGATGATATATGATTAGGAAGTCTCGGTTCGTTAGCTGGAATATATGCATATATGTATGTATATATGAGATTATATAAATATACATATGTACATATATCTAAAGAACTGTTGTGACACTGCCAACGGAGCAGTTCCGAGTGTAGCGGGTGTCAGGTTCTATTGTGAGAAGCAAAAAGTACACAAGTTTCTGATAAATGAACTGAAGTTCATTAGCAAGTTTTCTCACTGTCTACATCTCACTTGGCGCTCAGATTTCTAAGAGAGCTCCTTTATATGTTTAAGAAATGTAGTTGTCTTTAAGACTTCTCGAATATAAATTTATATAGAATTTGGACTTCGATTTCATATGAAACTTTTTTCGTTTGTATTAAGAGCCAAAACTTCCAAAAGAATATTATTTTGAAGTTTTTTTTTTATCAATTTATAAGCAATTTGTAAGTTTTCCAACACTTACTCTTCTTATCATAAAATTGATATAGAACAATATTTTTCTTGCTTTCCTTTCCTCTTCATCAAGTTAACTTTTACTTTTCTTTTTCGCAAAACCTTTTCTTACTTATTTATTTGCCAATGAAAACACCCTTCCATAACTGCTTTCCTCACTTCCTTTCCCAGTTCTTCTAGCTATCTGACACTCTCCAAATTGTAACGTTATCCAACACTAGCAACACATGCCACTTAGCCTCACTGCTAAGCCGCCGCCGCCGCTCATGGCTCTTCCAGCGGCTAATCCACAAAATCTGCGCTCTTCATAGGCCATTAAAATTAACTAGCAGCAGCAGAGAAGGGAGAGAGCAGAGAGAGAGAGAGAGAGAGAGGTGAGAGGAGAGAGGAGAGTGGCTATTGCCCTTAGTTCGTTTTTCAATTGAATCCGCATTTTATACGCACAATGCACAAAGCCGATTTGAATTTTGAAGGCAACACCGAAAGCCAAATCCGGGCAGGGCGATAATCGCCAATCGACCCAAGCTACAACAGCAACAACAATGACAATGGCAATAGAAACAACAATAGGTATAACAACATTAGCTAACTACAATACTGACACCCTCCGCCTACCATGCTGCACACGCCCACTCACTTACATACACACACACACACGTGTCAAGCGACTGTCTGTCGCTCTGTCTCCCACTGACAGCTACAAATTGCGCTACAAGGCTGAGCTTGAGGGCTCACCTCGCCCCACTCCCTTCTCCCACCTCTGTTAGACCAGTCAAAAAGTAAGCGTCGACGTTCGTGTAACTTTCAGCATAATGACCCAGACACGTGGCTGTCTAATGTGACCAGCCGCCGCCACTGCCGCCGCTGCCGAGAGTTGGTTGGGGCAGAGTATCTGAGGTAGGGCAACGGGGGTCAGTTACATGTACGCATTGTTTGTAGCACGAAATTTTTATGTTAAATTTGGTGAAATGCGAGATTTTATGTGCTCCTATCTCCGTCTGCGTCGTTTTTAATACACTTTATTGCACTGCGGGCTTTGGCGCAATTAAATGCGTGCCAAATTGTTGAGCTAATTGAAATGGCACTTGATATTTAATTAAATTGAGTACTGAATTTACAGATTTTCATGCTGTTTTGTTTGCTGGCGCAATTAAAGGGATTTCCAAGGGGAAAACCCAAACGAGAAAACCAATCGAAACTCCAAATGCAATTAGAAATGTGATCGAAAAATTCAGTTGGAACTGGTGGATGGCATAAGCTAGAGCTTTTTATGCCAATTGTTTATAATTTACTTTAGGGAGATTCGATGCCAAGGATTCAAACTGCTAAACTATGCTGTAAACTGCATATCTACTTTGCCAATGATATTGTAGTGCTAAGGCTCATAATATTTAAAAAAATAATAATAAATAAAAAATAGATAATATAAAATTGTTAAACATTTAATTAATTTATTTATTTCTCTCTTTGTTATAATGAATGTTTTTGTGAAAAAAATGTAATAAATACAAATTTTTGCATTTAAATTTATCCAAATACTTTTTGTACATATTTAAAAAAATTCTATTTATTATCAAAAATTGCATAAAAAGGTTTTTATTTAAAAAATTAAATAAAACACAATTTTCATTCTATCTCACTCTGTTATTTTTAAAAGTTTTTACTTAGTTTTTTCATAGACATAATAAAATAAAATTATTATATATTTCTCAAAAATGCATAAGTTTTATAAAAGGAATATCTTATAGATAAACAAAAATTTCTAAAAAATACTTCGAGTCTCAAACTCCAACACTCACTCCAGCCCAACACAGTTTCAGTCAACATTTCCACTCTCACACCGCCTGACAAGTCAAACAGCTCGCAATTCCTTCAGCTGGCTGGTGTAACGACTCTATTAGTTCGACCAAAAGTTGATCAGCTGTCAATGATATGATATATACTTATAGTCAGGGCAGCAGAGGCGCCTCCCCCCTCTTTCTCTCTCTATCTCTATCTCTCCACCGAACACAAGTAGAGCAATCCATCAATCAAACACGAGCATATGATGTCAAGTCAAGGGACTAGTTTGCTAGATACCAATCTATATGTATAAATAAGTTCTCTTTTTGGGACTGGCCAAAAGTTAATTTATTTATAATTGCCAACAGTCTTGAGCATATACATATAGAGCCTCTAGTTCACTGGTTCGTCGGTCAGTTGAGTGTGTAATGACTTGTAATTCTGTTATTCAGCTAATGAGCTCATAGCTGGAACATGTGTAAGCGTTACGCTAGCGATAAGACCAACGGGCAGGCATTTCAATTAGCTGACCAGAGCCAGAGTCTCTAGCTGGAAACTCATCCTGTCGATATTAACGCGCAATAAATTAGCAGAAGCTGAAGCTCTCAGTGTCTAGCTTGTACGACCTGTCGATCGGCCGACATTAACATGCAGAACCAGCGTTAGCGTGCGGTCCTCGATGCGATGCGATGCGATCCAATCCGATTCGATGTGATGCGTTCCGTTGCGATGCGCATAATCTTATTTCCCAACTCTTTCGACGGTTAATTTCAGTTTGAGATAATTATAGGGCGGCTGCCACCAAAGAGGCCAAGCCACTCGCTTGGACAAGGGCAAAAGGGGAGCGCTTGCACGCGCTCGAATTTATTATTAGGCCCCAAAGAACACCGTTCTGGAGTCTTCCCCCCTCCCTCGCCTCCTTGACTCCACGATCTGCGCACAATCAAGTTGATGCTTCTGCAGCGGCTGCTGCTGTTGTTGCTGAGCTTCAGAACAGGGCGTTGAGTGTAGTAAGTGATAGTGGGCAGCATCAAGCGGCAGCCAGTGGAAGGTAAAAGCAACAGCCGACTCGTTCAACAGTGCATAATTATACACTGCAAGTGGCTTGGGGTATGTGGGCAGAGCTATGCAGTTAGTAACTGTTTGATATATTTCAAATTGATTTACGAAAATTCATTTGATGCATAATAAGTTTAATCGCTAATACAGCTACATGCTGTAATTTGTTATTTCAATTAGCTTTTGTCTGCTAGAGCTTGTTGATGCCTTGAAATATATCAAGCAGCTTTTGTCAACGTGACGTCTAGCTGCAACGTTGGCTTATTCCATCTCTTTTTTGGCGTAGTTAATAGCGCTACCGACAACTATAGTCAAAATTTATGTGCATTGATGAGTCCTTAAGACTTTATTTACTTCTTAAATATAAGCTCATTTCAAGGCATATAGCAATTAGCTTTTGTATGCTGACCTATAAAGCCTCTACTATGATTTATCTGCTTAAGCTTAAGTTTTTAGCTTAAGTTTTAATGATTATAGTACTTTTTAAATACTTTTATTTTCTGTATACATTTAGTCTCAAACACAGCCCATTCACCACTTTTCGCAACTTGTTAGAGCATTCCCTTGTCTCATTCAATCCACGTCCATTTGACGTATTCTTTCATTATTTTAATAGTTATATTATTTTCAGCATTCCGTAAGATGCGGCGAGTGGCTGTGCCGCAAAACGCAAAGCGAAATGCCGACAAATATCAAAGTCATATGCAGCCACGCCCACCAATGGCATGTTGATCTTCATCAAGATCGCAGCGCAGCCTCAAAGAGAGAGAGAGAGAGAGAGAGAGAGAGAGAGAGAGAGAGAGAGAGAGAGAGGGAGTTACTGCTGCTGCTGCTGGTTCTTTGGGGCTGCCCTCCATGGAAGCTAATCAACAATTTTCTCACCTCTTTTTCGTGAGCGAGAAAAAGAAACAAAAAGCAAAAAAAAAAACTATTTGAGAGTGGTAAAAAAAAATGTTTGCGGTAGGCGTTTGTCGGACTGAATGTTCTGTCGGCAGAGCCGGATTTTGGCCGCCCTCAGCAGCAGCGTTTGCCTTTGTTTTAAGCCGCAATATATATATAAAAATTATTATTTTTTTCTGTTTGATAATAAGATACCGACCGTGGGGCAAGTATCAGGCTCAACCTGTTGCATGTCCGCACACGAATCAGGTTAATCGATTTTAAATCGTTTTGTAGAATGTTTTCATTTCTGGCTGATCTACGATCGACAATTGCTTACAGAATTAATCTGCTGTTAACGGTTAGAAGTTCGTTAGAGAAAGAGAAAGAGAGAGAGAGAGAGAGAGAGAAAGAGTGAGCTCAACCACATTCAGTTAGGCACTTAAAAAAGCGGACAGCGTCTGGCTTTTTGTCTCGCAATCGCGTGAATTATGGCGCTCGTATTATTGCGGTTGCGGGACATATGGATGTCCATTTAAATCAATTCGAATATATGGCATCGTTAATGGAAATTTATACGCGCAGTTACTTGCCACACCACCGCCAGCAATGAGCGAGACCACACAACAAACAACAGACGGAGCAGCGAGGCCACCAAATAAAACTTGCTGAATATTCGCACAGCCAGTTGCAAATTGATGGACAACCCACCGGGCAGAGACACCAGCGAACAGCAGCAGCACCACACACTGCCCCACTCTTAGCCTCTCTCTCTCTCTCTCTCCTGCTCTGTAGGCACATTGTATGGTGCTGTATTTATTTATAGCATCGCTCGCTGTGCTGATTTTTCAAATACTCCACTAACTGACAAACGCTTCGAGCTTAGCCACCGGACCAGACCAGGGCACAGGGTCTGCGCGCCAAGCCACAGTCACAAGTTGTGCCACACACACTCTCCCGCACACTCACACTCACACACGCACCACATGTAAAGCTTGCAAAAAATTACGTTTTCTCAATAAGTTTTGATAAAAATCAACATCATTTGTGGTCGGCCCAGTTGGGGGGAATTCCAATATGGTAGCACAAATGGCAACAGAAACAGCAGCTGGCCGAATGCGAGTTAGGCGAACTGCATTCGATTCGAGCTGAATGCAAAATGAGCTACTTAAGCCAAACAAACTGAGGTGAAGAAAGCCAAGAAATGCAGGCAAGCTAGTTGAGAAATATATTCCATAAGGACTACAGATGGACACAGGTATAGACAGAGATAGAAAGATGCATATGGCATATTCTGCTTGGTATTGGTAAGCAAATGCATTTTCCAACACTGGAAATTCGTAAGACATTGATTAATATATTTGAAGAAGCAGCTCAGCGTTTTCCAACACTGTGTTTCCTTTCTTCTATTTTCTCTTTCCTTTCTCTTTCTGTTTCTCTCTGTCTCTTTTTTATAGCACTCTTCCATTCTCTTTCTCTTCATCCCTATCCATTCCGTTCTCTTCTTTTTCCCCAGCTCTCTTCCTGTTTCTCTCTCTCTCTTTTTCGTTCCTTTTCTATCCTTACCTGTTGCTATTTGTCTCTCTTTCTCTTTTTCTTTCTCTCTATATCTCTGATTTTCGCTCTGCCTGTCTCTTTTTGCTTTCTCTCTATATCTCTGCTTTTCTCTCTATCGCTTGGACTCTCTTTCCCTATCTTCCTCTCCATCGTTCTACTTCCATCTCCTTTCTTCTACTTTCATTAACTTAACTACATATTCTCCTGCTACCATTGCTCTTCCTTCTCTCAAACTCCAATACTTTCGAACACTGCCCACAAGCACGGCCAATTAACAGCCCACACAGATATGCCACACATGATTTGATGTAGCGCAGTCAATTCAGAGGACCGTTTGCTCATTAGGCTACTCGAACGCCCCTTATGCGATTCAGAAACCAGTTAAAAACAGCTCATGAGCAGCTCCTCCTCACATTGTTGTCTGCGCCGGTTGTTGTTGTTGTTGTTGTTGTTGTCAGCTTAAGCTAAGCTAAGTCGCCAAAGCGATCTTCACTCACTGTCTGACTGACTCTCTGACTGTTTGGCTGGCTGTCTGTCGGACTGACTGCTGTGCCCACCATAAAGCCACAGCAGCGCTCCACCTCAGCCACATTCACATTCACAACTGGGATCTCATGCTCATGTCTTACGCTCGTCATTTGCGCGATTTTTAAGCTGATGATCAGCGACAAACGATCTTTCACTCGCCTTATGATGGATTCATACCACCAACAAATTTGCCACTGATGAATGGATTTCTGTCTGGGTATCCAGCTCTACCCGTCATTCGCTCTCTCCCTCTCTCTCTGTCTCTCTCCTTCGCTCTCTTTTTGTATCTTTCTGGCCATGTCATTCACTGTGGTTGCGCAGCCAGCCGATAAACGCCAACATGGTGTAGAGATTTTGTTCAGCTTCTGGAATGCGTAGCAAGTTGTGGCAGACACGACAGTCGCGTCGCCGTCGCCGTCGCCGTCAAGAGTTTCCTTGAGAGTGTGTAACAGATTGTAACAAATTGAACGGGCATTTGTAGCGACAGCCTCCAAGAGCTGTCATTGTAGAGCATCACTGGGGCTAATGCTCATGATTAGGATGGGTTAAGACTAAATCAAAAGAGAGACAGCGCACGTCGCATGCTGCCTAAGCTGAACTGACAATTCAAAGTAGTATTTAAGTTGAACGTGAATGATATATATATAATTATTATTATTATTATTATATGATATGGGCAGTTGAATAAAGATGTATGATTGACAGAGATAGCACTCTAGTTACTTTTTGAAGCTTTTATATGTAGACATATAAATGCCACATATGATAAGAGTTATTTATCCATACATATCTCTAATCTATAATCTAGATAACTATATAAATTATATACGTATATTCTATTAGAGTATCTTAACTAATACAACTCTGTATCTATCTGTATTCTGGCCTGTCTTTGATCCTACTCCCGCTCTTCCCTCTCAACTTTTCCCCACAATCACATTATTTGCGCCACTCACAAATCAATAAACGTAATTTATCTGTGCTCCATTCACCGCCGACCACCCACCGCACCGCACCACAATGGTCATCAATTTGTGCCAGCACTTTGACACTTTCTACAGACATTTCTTTGATATGCAAAGTGACCAAAAGCTGCACAAAGCAAATGCCGCCGACAATTGTCAGCCAGATATGCTCAGCCGTCGCGCTGTCTGTCACAATCACTCGATATTGAAATAGGTAAATTACCAGCAAACACAATATGTATCTCTCGCTCACACTCTCTCTATATATATTAAGGTATATGGTAAAAAGAAATAATATTGCCGCAGGCTAATGCCCAACATCAGAGGCGCAGACCGACCGACCCAGCGAGCGAGCGCATTTAATCGCCACTTTTGTCAAACGTGTCAATCAAAATTCTTCAGATGTCTAGCTGGAAATTGCCACGCCTACATTTGTAGCCATTTCTAATCGAATGCTTATGAATGTTTTTATCAATGTGGCACAGTGGTGAGAGGCTCAATGAAATTGGACAGGAAAAATTAAGTTTAGTTTTTAATTTTATTATATATTATATATAGTTATATAGTTATAAAATAAATAAAAATATTAAAAAAACAAACGTTTGGCAATTTTTGGTGAATAAAAAAAACAAAAACAAATTATTTAAAAAGGAAAAAAAATAAATGGAGATAAATATATATTTTTTTTAGTTTTATCAGTTTTCGGTTAATAAAAAAAAAATATTAAAAAAAAAATTAATAAATAAAAAAAAAGTAAAAAATTTTAAGAGATTTAATTCATATGTGTATGTTAATGGTGAATTTATTGAAGTTTCTCTACTAAAGCTTCTCTTTTAAATTTTTAACTATTTCCCTGATCTCTACCCACTGTGCTATACTATGCATTACAAGACAAAAGCTGAGCTAGAAAGGAATTAGTTGCGTTTCAAATTACAAATGCAGCGCGCTCAGTATGTGTGTGTGTGTGTGTGTGTGTGTGTGACTGATATCTGTGTGTATGTCTATATAGTACATATATGTGTCTACTGCTGTGTGCGTTGGCGTGTAAAAAGCGCCGCGCGTTGACGTGTCAGAATTTTCATATGCATGTCAAGTGTCAAATGCTGAAAATCACTCCATAAATGGCCACGCCCTCCCTGCAGTCACAGCCCCTTGAAGGCAGCGGCGACACCCGCACGCACCTAGAAGGCGCTGATTACAGCAACTGTTTCGCGCCGATTGTTTGTTGATGCCCGTTTGATACGCAGCTTGTCATGTCAGAGTTTTGACAGACCCGAGACCAGAGAGAGAGAGAGAAACTATGATCGAGATGACGTCGGATGCTGGTCGGAATTGTTATGATTTTTCGTGTTTTGCTGGTGGTTGGACCTCGCTCATTCGTTATGCTTAACTTCAATTAGAGAAATTGAGAGTTTCTCCACACATATTCACGGTGGTTGGGCCTAGGGACAGAGCCAGGGCAGGGCAACACCCTAGACAACCACATAATTGCCATTAGATTAGCTGTCATGTTTTAGCGCGCTTTTGTTTTGCTTTGTTTTGTTTTTTTTTTTCTTTCTTCTCAAACTGCGATTTGATGACAATGACACATTTTTACTTATGTACATATACATATATATATGTATATTCATTTTTCCATCTCCCTCGGCTTGGATTTTGATTTGACATTGATGTGTCAGCCCGTTAAATGAGCAAATATGACAAGGCTTGTTTTTGCCATTGTGGTTTCACACCCCTCTTAAGGGTGGCTGATTGCGCATTGTTGCGGCTGCTGGGCTGCTGTTGACTAACTGACTTTCTCAGGATTTGTCAGTTGTTTGTGAGCCTGATTTGATTTGATTTTGATTTGGTTGTTAAGCCTAACCTTGACGGGTCTAGTTAATTGCAGCTCTGACCAAATCTTGCACTCCAGACAATGCCCAAAGAAAATTAGCTGACTTTGTTGAACCTTTGCATTGACTTTAGGTTGAATTTGAAAAAAGCGATCTAACGATCTTTGGCTTTGGTGGGTCAACAACAAATTGAGCATGGGAAGATATGCTGATGTAGATTGCACTGGGATAAATACATATTCCCATTTTTTATTCAATATTCATTTTTAATAAAACTATATTTTGATACAAATTTTTTATGGAGAGATTTTTGTTTAGTTTTCCTATAATTTCAAAATATTTATAAATTTTTCAAAATGTTATATATAAAATATTTATTATTAAAATTTATTATTTATATAGTTGAATTTTTATTTATTTATATAAATATACATATATTTTATAAGACTTTCTTTCAATTCAAATTCTCGCAGAAAAATATATCTTTAAAATCTTTTTTTTACTTCTAAAAGCCAAAAAGACAGTTTTCAGCCCCTATCTCAACTTTTGAAGCCCCTATATCATTTTTTTTTTTGCTACTTTCACATTTATTTCATAAAAAACATTTATCATTTGATGCAAAAACTGTGGCAAAATTATTGAAATATCTTTCTAGAAACCTACGCATTGACAGCTGTCTTAATTAATTATTGATAAGATTATATACAGATATAGATGTCTTCTCCTACTTTCAACTCCATTATCAACTCAAGGGTTTCTAACTTAACTTGAAGATTTCATTCCCTTCTCAACTCCTCCCTAATCCACACATAATAACTCATTTTAGTCCTCTACACACTCCCAATATTTCCCACTTAGTTTTGTTAGTTTTCTTTCTCAGCATTTAATCCGAAATACTAATTCAGCCTAAATCAATAATTCAGCCACTCGTTAAGCTGCCGCAGTCCAACTGCCTGGCGTCGGCAAGGGGTTTTCACATTTAAAGCATATTAGATAACTTGTGCCCGAGACATGGAAAATAAAGCGGAAAATTTCGATTTCATGGCGATAATCATGAATCGTGATTTATTTAGCGGAACAATTTGTCAGTGCGGTGGCGTTTGGCTGTCCGACCCGTGCCCGACTCTGATTCTGATTTACCCCGATAGCCAACGGCCACAACAGCCGCAATAAAAATGGAATGAGCAGGAAGAAAGGACAAGGAGGCGGGTATCAAAGGGGTGGTTCGCAGTCCTGTCTGCCCGCTGCCCGCTGCTGGCTGCTGTTGACTTGTGAGTGCTTTGCACCACGACTGCGGATGCGGCCTCGCTTTGGCTGTGCACAAATTCGCGCAACTATTTCTGGGTAACATTCGGCGACATAAAATGTTGTTATCTATGGTCTCATTATCATCATCAAACAGCGAGCACAGTGCGAGGGTGCCGAGTGCAGACGGCCGCCTGCCCCCCCCCTTTTTGGCATTATCTCTAACCTAAGCGGATGCAGTCAAGTTGAAAATTAATTTTGTCACAGTTGCGCATCGTCGGATAGTGTCATTATGATATCGATAACCGAGAGGCGACAGAGCAGCGTGGACCACGACCACGACCACGATGATGATGATGATGATGATGATGATGATGCTGATGAGCCGCCGTATGGCGTTGCCAATTGGTAAGCATACGCCGTTAGATAATGTCCTTGCCGCTAAATTGAAAAGTTGCGTTGTTGCATAGGTCGCGTGATTTCAATTTTTTGGCTGCTTTTTTTAAGCGATTTGTTGCGCTCGCAATTTGTTTGGGTATTAGAAATATATAGAGAGAGCTAAAGCTAGTTTAATTTTGGGCTGCTCAGACGTGGGAATTTTTAAATTAATTTAAATGAAATTTAGATTTTATTAGCTGCGCAAATTGAGGCACACTTTAGGGCATATACGCGAGGCGTGAGAAAGCAGAGCTGATAATAAAGGAAAAAGGTTTGGTGTAGGTTAAAAAAGTACCACGAAATATTGTATATATAGATATAGATACAGATACAGTTATGGGTATAGATACATAGATACATAGACACATAGATACATAAATACATAAATACATATATACATAGATGCACAGATACATAGATACATAGATACATAGACACATAGATACATAGATACATAGATACATAGATGCATAGATGCATAGATGCATAGATGCATAGATCCACAGATACATAGATACATAGATAAATTGATACACAGATACACAGATACATAGATAGATAGATACATAGATACACAGATACATAGATACATAGGTATATTGATATAGCTTGGTAAAAAGATAGAGATAAATACATAGATGTAGCTTCTATCTTACTACACTCACTTCATATTTAATACTCATCGAAATCTCCACTTCAACTCTAACTCTAAATCCAAAAAACACCCAAAACTTGTCCAATTGTCGACGACTCAGACTCAATCCCGAGTCGGCGGCATCTTAAGAGAGCCAGCGCTAAGAACTACTTGACACTTTGAACTAATCGCATCTAATTTGACAGATTTACATAGGGATTAGGCCAGACAGAAGAGAGGGAGTGCGAGCTAGAGAGACAAGAGGTTGAGTGGCCGCCCGGTCAGGGCTAAGAGCCATTCAAACTAAGTACATATTGATGACTTGACACTGACTGACTGTCAAATGTCAGAGCAGACAGCAGACGAAAAATCGACGGTCATATGCGAAGCGAAGGTGAAGGATTAAAGAGACGCAATCAAATTGGTAAGACGAATAGACGGCAATGCAGGCAGGCACAAACAGCTTGCGTTGACAGTGGGTGGAAAGAGAGAAAGAGCGAGAGAGAGAGAGAGAGAAGGAGCGAGTGTGAACTGATGTAAATCAAGCAGAGGGTTAAGCTTTTATAGTCTAGAGACCCAGGCGCGCACAAGTGGGCGTTCAAGCTCAGGCGTAATTCACACTTTTGTCACGGGCAGTTGGTCAGAAACTGTAGTGAGAATCGCACAGCGAGCTGAATGGAACGGATATTGATGACACAATGTTGCACATTAAGTCATTCAATTCGAAACGTTGCACAGCTGTGACGATTTTTAGCACCCATCACCAGAAGCAGCAGCAGCAGCAACAACAACAACAAATCAACGACACATCAAGCGCGAAAAAAGGGGTTTGGCTCGATATGTTACGCTCGCACTTGCCTTAGAGACGGCAGCGTGCCGAAAATGCCTGCAGATATATCGATTGACTAAACATAGAGATATAGTGAAATTGTGTATTAAATATATTTAATACTATTGCCTGAACTTGAGAAATATATCTTAGTTAAGTCAGATAGACTTGAGGTATGAAACTTGATAAATTAAAAATATTTATACATAATTTAAATCCATTTCGAATCAACTTATCTATAAGACTGCTAAATTGATCTATGGCCAAGTCTTAATACAATCTTGTCTCGGATCTCCTCACAACAATCTCTCCCTATACTCATTACTATATATGTTTTCATTCCATTTTCAACTTCTATAAACATCGCCTCTATATCTATCGTATCATATAAATCATGTACCGTTCATCTCTAGCTAGGGCGGGGGCACGCCACGTCAACTTCTCATTACTTTGCGTCATTAGGCACTCAAATTGTTCTTGCCCATAGAGTTCAACTCTTTCAGTTATTTTTTATTGTATTTTGAGACTGGGCACACAAGTTATTGAAACGGTTGCGCTTCAATGCTAAACGGAAGTGCTCGTCGGTCGTCTCCACGTTGCCATGGATGCATAAGGTGCGTCAATATAGAGTGACAAAAGGTTGCGCTTGGTCTGGTTCCTCAATCGAGGAACGAGCCCATTCGAAAACCATTCGAACACTGCGCTAATATTGTCGAGTTAACTGGCGCTGACGTTGTTGTTGTTGCTTTAATCATTACTGTAGTTAGTTTTTGTTGTTGCAGCGTAATTTGCTTTTAATTTTTATGACTTTTGCACCCTTTTTTTTGCCTTGTGCCAACTGCTCGACTGTCGATGCATTGCCATCAACGCCGTCGCGGGGGCCGGCGCAAATTAACAGCGTTAATGATCGATTTTTATAGCAATCGATAGATATTTGTATTCTAGCTTGTGCAGTTGACATTCGTCAGCTGGCCAGCTCTGCGATAGGGTTATGGACGTTTGCCAGTGACATTTATGGACTTTCCTCTACATATAAGTTATTGATATGCATGTTAAGTTATTTATGTATTGTTATTTTTATGGATTTACATATTTACATGGGAGTATATGTGTGTCTGTATGTGGCTATACCAGTAAATATATATAGATTTCACTTTAGGCATAGATGATGAGCAAACTGATCCTCTTTTGCGATGATGAAATATTTGATATAAATATTCAAATACTTTACATACATATATGAAATATAAATGAAGCTTAAGTAACATAAATAAATAAATAAAATAAAAATATAATAAATAAATAAAAAAAAATAAAAATAAAAAAATATGCACTGTCAAAATAATTAAAATAAATATTTTATTTCATACCAGTTACTTTAGTAAGTCCATTAACAGACAGCATTACGTTGATGACATAGAAGTAGATAGAAAAAAAGGAGAAAATTGTGTAAAATTAGAACTTTGTTAGAAATTTTATAAGATTTTAAATATTAAAAAAAATTATGTATATTATTTTAAATAAATTTTACAATATTTCAGTATTACAATATTTCAGAACTTATTTATATTTTATATCATATATATTATTAAATTAAACAGTCGATAAGTGGAATATATATTTTCCTATAATTAACTTAATATTTTTGTTATAGAATAAATTTATAATAAATATAATATAAAACTCATAATTTCAATACATAACAATTCCCTTTCCGAATATATTCTACATATATCTCAAATATTCATCTAATTCTCTTAATTGATGAGCTGTTAAAACATTTGAATTAAAAATTCAATATCTTCGATAATTTATTGCGCACTCCCAGCGCAATTATGTAAAAATAAAAAACGAAACAAAATTAATAACGATTAGCATTCTGGGCAAATAAATCATTTATCAGTGGAATCAATTAATAAAAGCAATATAATTAAGCAGAGCCCTAGCAAAGTGATTTATGTCTTCCATACTTCCTATTGATTTCTATACTCAACTATTGCTTCGAACAAGTCAAGAGTTGCACTTTGGCTAGGAAATGAACTGAAATTAGCCGCAATTAGAATTTGACCCACATTTCGAGGCGACAGCCAAACAAATTACCCTGATGGAGTTATTAATGTTGGCTCTTCTAGCTCATTTCTAGACTATCTAGATATTGCAATCATTTGGCCAACTAGTTCTGATTGAATATGCGAGGAACTGGATTTTGCTGCATTTGTGGCAGCGGCTGTCGCCTGGTTCCCGCAAGAAGTCGTTCCATTAGCTTTAAAGACTTCCGCAGCTTCTGTTTCGGTTGCTGTGTGGCAACCGGCAGCAACAAAGTGCTAGAAGTTGATGAACTATGAGATACGCTGTGATTGCAATTGACAGATTGATTCAACTGAAACTTAGAAACTTAGTTTCTTTGTCTGTAATATGGTATATAAAAGTTTCTTTGGTCTGATGACATAAGAAGATATCATTTTATATGTAGTTATACATTTCCTATCAAATACATATAAACCTCTCTTTTCTATGCATACAAATTCCAGCTTTGTCCACCCCTTCAACCCCTCCCCTTTCCCTAACTACAGAGTATCCATTCTTCGAGTCAGCGACATCAATTAAATGCCATTGAAATTCAAGAAACTTTTCAGCAACTAACAAACGCGTTGCACGATACTCTAATTTGCAACGACACGTACCAAAAAAGTTCAGCAAAAAGAAACTTATCTAGCAGCCTCCATGGTGGAGACCAAGTGCACGTCCAAGTTCGCTGTACGAGTTGGGGCCTGTGGTCGGGGTTGAGTCGCATTTGCATTTGCATTTTGTGTGAAGGAGCCAGCTGACAACTTTATTTGGCTGACCAAAATGGCTTCAAATTACAGGCGAACGAGGCCAGCGAGTTTGGCTTAGACAACTCTGGCTCGATTCTGGTTTTCTTGGCTGCTCTCTGTGTGTTTGGGGAGCGCAGGCGCATAAATAAAGTTAGCGCCCAATTTATCATATTTGCGATATCTTTTTGTTGCCAACCAACTGGCGCCAACTGGCGACTGGCCACGTCTTGTTGAAATCATGTGCATACGCTTGTCTGGGCCTTCACGAGCCATCTGAAATCTGAAGTTGAGCTTGAGCCGCGCTTGTTGCCAACACAATGGGTGGTGCTGGCGGTGCTGTCTGGCTGGCTGGATGGCCGGTGGTGCGGCGGTCCATTGTGTGTATGCCACTTAATTACACGGAAGTTTGCCTCAGCTGCAACTGGAAGCTGCCAAGTCGACTTAATGTGCCTTGCGCGCTCGCATCCTCTTCTCACTTACAGTTGGCGGTTCAAGGTTGAGCCGTAAGCTGATATGCGGCATCCGCAGCGGCAGACACTCGCTGGGTGGTGATGCAAAAACTAATTGCAACAAGCTCGCAACGTGCTCGTGCTGCAAGCAACTAACACGCATATGGCGTGCCAGCCAGCAGCAACAACTACAACAGCCAAATGTATCTCAGCCAATAAATCAGCAAATATTTCAGCAATAATTCAGTTAGCGTCGATCCTGGGGCTCAGGTGCTAGACTGTTGACGCTGGTATTCACGCCTTGAGCACGCGTCTGCCCACTGATCAGCACCAGCCCAGCGCCACAGCTAGCTAGAGCTACAGAAACTAGGTAATTAACAGGGGGTCGCGAAAGGCAGCCAAAGGAGCTGACAGTACACTAAGAAGAATTGGGCCAAACTATTTATGGAGCCTGTGACAGTAGAAGTCAGCCAGTGGACACGTTTACGAAGAGGAAACAAGGGAGAATCGACAACTGACATGATCTTTCGAGAAAGATGAAAGGAGGATGAAGTTGAAAGAGAGTTGAGAGAAGAGTTAGCAGCTGCAGAGACCGCCAAAGGAGTAGCAGCAAAACGATTACGAAAGTAAAGCAGAATCGAAAATAGTATACATATATATCTATAAATACATATATATATATATTTATGCATCATATTAACTCATTCACATTCTTTTTCACTTCAAGCAAATGCAAAATTCCCTTGAAATATTTGCCCTTAATACAACTTAATCATTTCTTTCAGTGCACGCGTGCAGCGCATGCGACAACTGCTAGGACCCTTTTCACATTTCGCTTCTTGCGCCTTTTGCGATTAATCAAGCGAGCACAGCGACGATCCGATCCACTCGCAGTTCGCTCAGCCAGTTCCAGTTCCAGCTCCGGCTCCAGCTGTGCCTTTGACACTGGCTTAAAATGTAATGATTTAGTTGCAGATTCATAATTAACGTGTTCGGCGGGCCAAGCGCATGACTCACAGTCTCTCTGTCTGCCTGAGCCGGGGGCAAGTCGCAGTCGTCGTCTCATTAACTTTCAACTTGCTGCAAGTTTGTGGGGCATTAGGCGGCTTTTTGTTATGTTTTTTTTTTTTTTTTTTTTTTTTTTTTTTTGTGAGCAGCCTAATTGAATGTCGGCATCATTTCAAATGCTCAGCGCATCATTCGAACGAAGGTGGAGCTTTGGCCTAATAGCCGCGGCTCCAACGAGTACGAGTAATTCCGGTGTTAATTTGTGTTCCAGTTGCCCATCAATCATTGCCTCAGTATATCTGGCGGTACTCCAGGCTACCCCCACCACCCTGGCCGACGACTTGCCTACCGTAAAAGGAAGCGCATTTTTGTGGGCGTCGGCGCGGCTCGAGCGCTTTGTTGTTACGCGATTCACTTTTCGGCAAAAGGAGTTGCCAAGACGGACGACCAGGCAGCGCCCACAGTCAATTGTAAAGTGGTGCGTGAGAAAATTCGAGTCCAAATTGACTGGCCAAAGCCTAAGAGTGAATGAGGAATTTTGTTGAAAGTTGAAGGCAATTTAAATTGGAAGTTGCTTAAGTTTCTCAATTTGAGATGAAAGTAAAGCTAATATGAATTATCTAAAGATAACTTTAAGATTGGGGATTTTTTTGTGAGTAAAGAAAGAGTTGAAGCCTTAAGAGATTCAGTTCTGGTATGAGAACTCATAAAGATAAGCAGAACTGATGAGATATAGTAAATGAATAAAATGGCAATATATTTTGAAGAAGATTTGATATAGATAGAACGAATATACATCAACTTCAGAGCACTTGCTACTTATAGCTATATCTGCTAGAATAATTTAAAGCAGCTAATATGTAAATAGTAACCCTTACTAACCCTTTAAAGCAAGCTTTTCATTCATTCCTAGTAAATATTAAAATAGGTTTGCTTCAAAGTCTAAAGGCAATTTATTACAATCTCATTTTTATTGCACTCATTAAGAGAAGAAAAACAAAACTTTTCAAGCAACCAAAAAAACTTCCATTACAATTCCTAGAAGAGCGACAACCACTTACAGCAGCTGGGATCGTGTCAAAGATGAGCACCAAACACACGCACACAGAACAAGCGAACAAGACACGAGACATGCAACCAAAATAGGCGCAACCAACATGAATGGAATTGTCATATATATACATATCTAAATCTGGTGTACTATGGGCCAAAGCTAACAATCAAAGCCAAATAATTAAACGACTGTCAGAAGAACACGACGTGTCAGACAGACAGCCAAAACAAGCCAAGGGAATTAGGAGTAGAAGCTGCTGCTGCTGCTGGCCCACACACACACACAACGAGGCACCAAAGTTGACACAATGCTGCGATAAATTTGCTCATCATTCACTCATTCACTCCGTAAGTCATTCACGATCGCAGCTCGCCTCTTTCTCTCTGTGGACTATGAGACACGTTGACTATAAATAAAGCGGGCCTCATCAGTCAAGTTTGTCTGAAACTGAACCGAACTGAACTGAACTGAGATGCGGTGAGGTGCCAATGATAGTGGTGGTGGTGGTGGCGGCAGTGTTGGCGGTGGTGTTGCTGCCGCGACATTTCCTCATTCCACTGGCTGCAGCCAATTTGCGGTGATCATTCATGTAATGTAACAAGATCATTTCGATTCCATTCCGAGGCGCTGTGTGTGGCTGCCGAGCGAGTAAAAGTGTCAACATTTACAATGTACCAAATGTCAAGTCGGCCAACTGACAGCTCGGCACCCAAAGACACAGCAGCGACAACTACTTATTGCCAATTGGGCAGCAACTGTTGCTGCCGCTGCTGCTCCTGCTGCTGTTGCATGCGAGCGACTCATTGGAAATTGGTACATCAAATGTTACCTTTTAATTGCATTACACGCTTTACAGCCATATGCTGCACCCACTTGCCAAGTCTTCATCAGCATACCCTCTGCTTGATCACTTTCAAAGGATATTATCAACTGGGCAGGTCTTATAGAACATGTTAAAGTCTGTGTACTCAGCAATCAGCAGATATTTCAGATATTTTCTCATACAGATTTATTTTGAAACCATAAATAAAGTTTTTAAAAAAATTCTATACGGCAACCTGACTGTTTCTAACCTAGACCTATGTGAACTCAGCTTTTACTTGTATTATTATAATGAAACTTGGAACAGCTGCTTATATAGAGTACAGAAAGATCATATATCTATATGAAGCACATTGGCATACTATATCATAAAGCTGCCATAGAAATATTGCCTAAGAATTTAGTTATTGGATAGAAAATTATGTTCTATCTCGAGATATCTACTGGTTTAACTAAGAAAATCTATATCTGATGATATATCCGACTATATATTTTTATATTATTTTTCATTTTTTTAATATATTTTTAAATATTTTTTTTTTTTAATTTTGCTACTTTATTCTTATTATATTTCACTCTTAACTTCTCCAAAATTTCTTCTAGAATTTTATGCCTTTAACTATACAGAGTATTAAATCTTCAACCGCCCCTATGCCAGCTGCACCTACTTATATTTTATTCAGAATATTTTTCTCTGGTTTCTTCTTCAATTTCTTGTTTTCTTTTTGCATTTCGATTGAGTTAATTGTTTTTATGCCCGGGGTGCCACTGACTGGGGTATGTCAAACAACTGTCAGTTAGTTCGTCATCATCAGCAGCAGCAGCAGCGGCAGCAGCAACAACAGCAGTTGGGCTTGAGAGATCGTGATCCAAGCTTATGATTAATTTGCAGTCATTTTAGGCAGACGATCGCCTCGCATCGTTTCATTGTTTAAACAAAATATTGACTCATAAGTTTGTTGATTAATTAAACTCACCAATAAATCAAAAGGTTGCCAGACCTAAGAGAGAAAGAGTGGGAGAGAGATCGAGAAGAGATCGCAGCTGAAACACAGAGACACTTCAGCTGATGAGCATCAACACTGCTGGCAGTGTTGAAATATTGACACCACAGGTGATTTTATATGGAAGTCAATAATTTTGTTTGTTTTTATTTTCGGATTCCTCTTTTGTGCCTTGTTACACAAATTAGGCACAGACAACGCCTCAGTCCGTCTCCGACCCAGACAAGAGCCAGCCCAGGTGAATAAACCATCTCCAAGCGCCATGCGGGCTTGAACTTAGGGTTAAGGGTCAATTAAATATCAAAATCAGCATGTTACACACACACACACACACACACACACACACACACACACACGCACACACTCGCTGTTATCGGAAGTATGCCAAATGATGCTCATTAATTAACAGTCTCTATAGCCTAATCGATAAATATTTTATGGAAATGTGTAAAAAATTTTCAACTTATTGATTTTTAATAAGAAATGTCTTAATGTCTCTCAATTATAACACAATGAAATCGCTTTTGGCTAGGGCTAACAATTTTTGGTGTTGAGCTAGGCAGGGAGATAGCAGAGGTAGTTAAAGATATTGCTAATACCTGCTTAGTCAAATATATTTAATATTATCAAAAAGTAAGCTTAATAAATAAAGCATAAATATTGGAGCTAAGATAATATAATATGAATATGTAAAAAAAATTATATTTAAGCATTTAAATTGTTTTAGAAAATATAATTAAATTTTTAGAAAATATTTGATCAATAAAAAAAAAAAATAATATAATATAAGAAAATTTAATAAAATAATAAAATTGAATAAATATTAGTTTTTTTAAATTTAAAATTATATTATATATCATTTAATATTACATTTGTTTATTATATTATAGCTTTAAGCCTATCATATTTTATTAATAAATGATATTACTTAAATTTTCAGATTTTATTATATATATTAATTTTATATCTATATACTCTTTCGCCAACAAAAATCCCATTTTATGCAAGTAAATGAGTTTGACTTGTCTCAATTGCCGTCAGCTGGTGCTATTTAATTTAGCTCTCAGGTAAAACAAGCAACCAACGATTTGCCAAGCAATTTCAATTGAATTTTTAAGCAAGTGGAAAAACTTTGTTGGGCCACTTGGCCTCTTTGGCTGCCTCAATCCAAACAGTCCGCTCGTCCGTTCGCCCCCGCAATCAGAGCGTCAGGCAGTGTCAACCGCAAGCCGCCAGCTAATTATATCGCCATTTTAAATATCAAATTTTGCATTCGTTTATAAATTATTCAGTTGGCAAATTAGCCAGCGTGGTGTGTGCGTTGTTGAGCGCACGTTCTGCACTAGTGGCAGTCGTGACAGACGCCATAAAATGCACATGACAGTGTGACAAATTTCACATAAAACAATTACCAACAAACAGCAGCAGCAGCAACAGCAACTGTCGCTAAATAACAAACGACAGGCAGGCGCAGGCGGGCGGCAGTCAACGAAAAAGGAGAAGCAAAATATTTAATTGAATTAAATTGTTTGCTGCTGTTACCAATCGCAATTGGCCAATTTGGGCAAACAGCTAGACAAAACGCAAAGTACAAAATTGTTAGCCAAATGAAAGGCTCGCCCTCAAAAAAAAAAAAAATGGAGAGGGAGTGAGATCATAGAGGGAGAGGGAGAGAGTGAGAGGCAGTTGGAGGCACGACAAAGGTGGAAAGTGGCGTCGAGTGTCGCTTTTATTGTTTACTTTCAATCACATTTCGTCACGAAGCAACAACAGCAAAAGCAACAAATAAACAAGGAGAAGAAACAGGGAATAGACGAACTTCTAATACACTTACAGGGTATCAATTATGAGTAGTTATATATGAATCACTTGGCATGATATATACTTATGGTATATATATATATATATTGTTGAGTCTCTCCCTGCCTTTCTCAGTTTCGCTACAAACTGTAGCCAATTCACTCAACAAATCAATATACCCTCATGCCACTATAGCTCATGACGGCTACAGCAAGAGGGCGTTTGTCTAAATGGCTGGGGGCGTGCCTGATGTGTGTGTGTGTGTGTGGGGTGTATGTTGAGCGGTAGTTGGAGGCGGTTCGTCATTTGCATAGCGCAAATCACAGTAACACACACACCATACACACACTCTCTCTCTCTCTCTCTCTCTCTCTCTCCACACACACACGCTTGAGTGAATTTGTGGACATTGTTGACAAATTGCACATAATGACATCAAATTGAAAATGATTGTGTGCAATTGTTGTTTCATTTCGTTTTATACACGTTTTTTTTTTTCTCTTTTTATTCAATTTCTGACTCTTTGTAGGTCTGCTGCCATCCCGCAACAAAATACCTCTTACAAATTAAAATTAATGGGCAACGCAGTGGCGCGTAAAAAGCCCAAACACGATACATCCCACAAAAAACAAACACAAGCAAACAATAGCAACAACAACAACAACAACAACAACAGCAAACACACCCACAACAACACGTGCCCCGTAAACAGAAGCTGCACTTGAGATACGTTTAGTAGGCGCAGTCTCATCAGCTCCCTTCTCTTGTCTTTTTCCACTTACACGAAAATCGTTTCACTTTGCCTAATGTGCAATTAGAAAACGCATTTTCATTAGTTTTATCGCAACAATTTGCTTTCAGCTGTGCTCAAAGCATTCGAAGCCCATACAAAAGGAGTCTAGCACGTGCGCCTCTTGCCAAAGTCTTATGTAAATGGAAGCGATAAGCTTTCAATAGAGCAAAATGCCTTCGAAGGCATCCATCATTAGCTTATAGTCTATTGGCTTGAGATGCTGCAAGTCTGCGGTCAGAGGTTGAGAGTGGAGCAGGCAGTCGAAAGCGCCAGCCGAAATAAGCAAAGAAGCCAGATGACTAAAAGCATTTGGCGTCCACAATTATGAACATTATAATTATGATTGGCGATATGTGGGGGTTCAAATAACGTCAAAGAGAAGAAGTCATGGCACTAATAAGTGTTGAAGACAAATGTGTTTGGGCATTATAATTTTCATATTATTCATAATTTCAATACACAAATTTGAAATTGAATTGAAGTCTTCTCTATCTGCACTTTAATAACATACAAAAAGTCTTTATATAACATATTTTTCTTTCAAGAAATTCTAAGCTTCTTGGCTTAAATATTAAATTTTAAATAATTTATTATTTTAGTATAGCCTATGTACCTAACACTTGTGACTTTTCTAAACATATATGTAATGTTCTATATTTTTAAAAAATTTGTTTCTACTTCTTTAAACTTATACTCATTCAAAAAAAAGTCTGCTTAAATTTATTTTCTTATAAATATTAACATTTCGTCAGTCTTACATATATCTAATATGTACAAATCAATATTCATTAATATTTTAACTTGTATTATTCATTCATATAATTCCTTAAAAACCACCCCAATTACTCCTTTACTCATTTCGCAAATCAATTTCAAGCTCAACTCTAATATTCTTTCCACAGCAAATTTCGGCTAAGCATGTTTACTACATAAAATATAGCCAATATAATTGCCTTGGCATGTTTATTTATGCATACGCGTATAATTTCCACATTTAGTTAATTATAGTGATCTATGCGTTTTACCATTTCCATTTCTATGGCCCAGTCGAGTTCAATGTCTTTGGAGAGTTGCTCTCACTTGGCTTGCAAGCAGAAACAGAAACAGAAAAGGCAAACCGCTTTCGCCACACACACACACAACACACTCGACTCAAAGTAGTTGGCAAATTAGCAACAGCAACACAGCAGCAGCAACAATCACAGCAGCAATTACAGTGCAAACAGCAAAAATAACAACAATAAATCGCCATGAATAGGTTATTTACGTCTGCTCAATCATAGGATCGTGTGAAATGATTTTGATCATTGGCCATCTGTCAATATTTCAATATGATATATACAACGGCAACGGTTGCTGCCAACGTTTAATTAACGTGATAAATCGTTTGTAAATTTCTTAATTATTACGTAGCCGTCGTGTGGTCAGCCCCAACTGATCCGTGCGGCTGGCCAATTCAACAGTAATTTTTCTACAATTTTTTTGCTATTTATTTTTTAATTTGTTGCCATTCACCTTAGCACTTGCACGCGTATTTATTTTATAATAATTTGCCAGCGCCAGCTATAATTAATTTCATGTGCATTTCCAACAACTTTTGAGTCGAGCGAATCGCGCAAATTGTTTTTATGAAGTGAACAACAACAGCGACAACAGCCGCCGCAGCACCAGCAGCATTAGCAACAACATCAACAGCTATGAAAGCAACAACAACCACAACAAAAGCAATGAGAACAACCTGCGCACAATTATTTTTATAATTTTTGCTATTGGGAAACTGTTAACAAGTTAATTAGAAATTAAAAAAAAAAGAGAAAAAAACTGATGTGATTTAGAAAATATAACAGTTGAGAATATATGAATTGAGGAAAGGATGACTGGAATATACCCTGTAAATGATATACGAAGCTTGACTTTATATATCTAGAGAGATCTTCAGATCTCTCAATTTAAGTTATTGTAGCCTATGATTGTATGTCAGTCTTAAGCGAAACATAGATACTTTTAAAGTTACTTAATCTCATAATTATGTATTTCTATCTCATATGATATCTAACAATCTTGAAATCATTTTGCCTGATTCTGATGTATGCCCTATAAATTGCTGATTGAAGTAGTTATTAAAGTTGAATTCCAGACTTCCTCTGATCTACGTTTGGAAAAGTCTTAAGTTCTCAATGATCAATACAGATAACATATTTTTTACAGGGTATATTTCATATGCAGAGTAATTCTATCTTACTTATATATATTTTCAGCATTTCTTATGTTTTCATTATACTTGTCCATTGTTGCATTTAACCTATATACCCTATAACTTGTCCTTACATTTACAGGGTATGCCAAATTAATATGCAATTTGATCTGTGCTGTGTTGTGTTGACTAGTGGCACTCACGTAAGTGCCATAAATGTATCTGGCAATTAAGCTAGAATTATATAAGAGCCGAGCAATAGGATTTTATCTAACTGCTGCTAAATGTACAGTTCAAGATGCTTTAACTGCTGCTAAATGTATCTATTAGCCATGCCGAACAGTTATTAAATGCCAGTGAGCTTTGGAGCGCGATAATCAGTAAATATGTATATACATATTAAATATATATTATAAATTGCCCGAGATCATGGAACAAGGAATTTAATTTTAAGACAATTTCTAATAATTTCATAATAATACGATATAACTGGATTTAAGCGTCAGTAAACGGGTTATCACATGGTTGGATAATGCTTGATTATATGAAGATTTTTAATAATGAAGCTATATATGTACAGCACAAAGTCTGCTATAGCTGAAAGTGCAGTTTATATAGAGCTTTTGCTGAAACTCTTAAGACACTTCACTCAAATCAATAAAATTAGTTTTACTGCATTCAAAACTTGCCAGCAATTTATTTGATTTGGCCAAATTCCAAGACATTCCATGGATGCAGCTGCCAAAAAGTTATATATATATATATTGTGGCAAAAGGATACGCCAAAGCAAAAAGGACTAAAACTGAGCTGCTGGCAGAGCACTAATTAATTAAAAGCAAAATTGAAGCTGGCACCAGCAGCTACTCGAGCTGCCGCTGGCTGGCTGGGTAAACTGCCTTACTAAGCGCCTTGTGATCCTTTCTTAATTGAAAAATGTCGTCACAAGACGATGTTGCTGCTGCTGCTGCCAGAGCTACGACTGCTGCCACTTCTTCTTCAGTCAGCCCAAACCAACAAAATCCTTGTTAATCCTGCACTGAAATTGGAAAAACCTGCAGAGCCAGAGAGAAAGTCTTACAGTCTCCGACTTCCCTTCAATTTCCATCTCTATCTGCTCCGCCTGTTGTTGCCCATTTCCGTGCTCGTAAAATCAACTTCTTGAGCCGCACACGCAGCGCCATAAAATTATGTAATAAATGCAACATCAAATTTGACTTTGGCCACACTAATTGGAATGCAGTGCAGCAACAATTTGTTAAATAGAAACATTTCCAGTCCCCATGCCATCTAATCCTTTGCGCACAATATAAAGTGTCACAATATTACACTTTCACAACAAAAACTCAGCTGGACAAAAACAAATCGTTCGGATTCTGAGTCATAGAGTCACAGACAAAATGAAAAGAAAGATGAAATGCACGAGATTTGAGCTATAGAAAAACGCTGCAGACTTTATGTCTTCTAAGGGGACATCTCTCTCTCTCTCTCTCCCTCCCCCATCTCTCTCGGCTCCCTCCTCTCGCTCGGCTTTCATTCATAAATTGCTCAACGATATTGCCTCGTAGCTGCTGGCTGTTTGATGGCGAACAAAAGAGGTCGTCACACCTATTTCTTTCTTCTACACTATATTTTTGTGTGTTTTTATAGTTTGTTTGGAAATCAATATCTAAACAATGCAAGCAGCGGCGGCGGCCCCCGACAAATTTCTTGGCTGCATTATAAGAAAAGGTGAGTAAGAAGATGGGCGTGCACGACTAGGAGATACCTGGGAGAAAACCAAGTAATGAAAAGAACCAAAGGGAAGTATCAAATTGTTATCAATTTCATATTTTCATATTAGTAAAGTTTCATCTAAAACAAGTTTTAATCGACATTAGAATCAAGTCAATATATAATATGTGAAATTATTGTTTCGGCTGAGCTCTAGATCTATTTTATTGTATAGTTCATATATAAGAATTCACAAACCAAAGTTCAAGACTCTAGCTTTAACAGATCCTGAGTTCACCTAGCCCAATGGATACTTAATATTGATAAAAGTTTTAGAATCTAAGTCAGGAGCTATAAGAAATTCATTTCAGATCATATAAACTAGTCAACTATATCTGGAATGCGGAGTCATCTCCTTGATATAGTCATAAAATACGTCTTACACTTGTTACACACACTTGTTACGATCCATCTCTAACATACCTCCGTCTATACTTGTAACGACTGCAGGGTATACAAAATTTCTTTTCAGCAGCCAAGGCAACAACAAGCAGAAGTTTTGACACTTTTTATGGCACTGGAAACTTTTGTGTGTGTGTGTGTGTGTGTGTTACGAGTCTTATAAAGTTGGAAGGCAGCGTTTCGGACAAATGAGCCCGCCCGTGTGGCACTTGGCATAGGAGAGAAGGGCGGCAGGGTACGAGTTAGATCGTGGACCGCCGCGTCGCATTGTCTATGGATGCTGGTCATCTGTCTGGAGCGAGTTGAAAAGCATTTCAGCTCATTTGCATGAAAATTTGTTGAAAACACTTTTAACTGAAATCGAATGCCTTTGAAAATATGTTGAAACGGTAATTTGTTGGCCAGTTTAGATGTGTTATTAGCAGCGTTTATATACAAGTTACGCCCAACAGTGAGTGAGAGAGAGAGAACGAGAGGCTCAACTAGTAATAATAATAATAATATCCATGATACGATCCACATCCAGATAGTTCAAGCCGATTTCGTTTCTTTCTGTAGTCGATATTTGTGCTCTAATTTATGCATTCCAAATTGGGTTGGCGTATGCTATTCAAACGGCAGTGTAATGTCTGTATTCGAGCCTGTTTAAAGTGCAATAAGCATGGCTAAGACTGATCTATGGGCCAAGATATTCAGCCAGAGATTGACTTTTGAATTTACATTTCCAGCCAGGTTTTCTATGCTCTCTGTGTGCCTTGTGTTATTTGAACTGTGTGGCTATTACTCGATAAGGCTTGAAGTTTGTAGTTTGATATCGTTATTTATGGCGCTTGATCAATCAGAAGCGAATTGGAGCTGTCTTTTCGGACTTTAGCATATCAAATAGCCAGAGAATAAAATAAACTAACTGGAAATGAGAATGTCAATATATTCCTTTTGCTTTTAATGGACTTTAAGCTGAGGCATAGCAGGTAAATAGAATTTATTACAAATTTCTACAAGAGTTCCAGGGAGTTGGGAATATTTTCGGACATTTTCATGTCTTTAACTACTCTCTAGATTCTCTCCTTTTAGCTTCTCAATGTCAGAACGTCTCTTCCAACTTCTGTTGTTTTCTTATATATTTGACTTGATTGAAACAAGTTGCCTTGCCAGCTTCATCTTATTTCGTTCTCGCCTGTTTCCTTGTGCTAAACTTTATGATATACGTAGGAAACGTTCGTGTTGAAAAATGTGATGTTTAATTTCGCACATTAAAATCAGAAAATTATCAGACACGAAAAGTCATAAACCGCACATCGAATGCCGTCGTAAAGATACAACGAAAAGTGGATGAAGGCGAATAGTGAATGCGCTACAAAACTAAAAATTATTTACATATTCATATTTATGAATTTATATTTATTTGAATATTTTCTGATACTTTTTTTAGTATTTATAATAATAGTTTAAAAGAAATAAAAATTTGCCTTAAATAAAATCAACATAAATTTAAAAAAAAATTAATTTTTATATATAAAATCAATTAAAATCCTTCAGAAAATTCTACAAAAATCTGCAGTGTACATAAAGCCCCTATCTAGGAATGCCGAAAGCCCATCGGCGCTGCAGGCTCTACAGCTGCTTCAGACTGGGCCGAGAAGTGCAGTGGGCAAAGATTAAAATCTTCTGAGAATTGTGCACAAAAGCGAAGCGGGCAAAAGGTAAGTAACATAAATGAGTGTGGGGCAAGGCAGTCAAAGAATCAAATCGATATTGAGAGGGAAAAGGTAGACAACAAAACAGGAAAAAGAAGGCACTCCGGAGGAGTGTGTGGGAGTGGCAGAGCGGCCGAGTGGAGGACAACGCGAATGGCATGTAAACAAATCGATTTGTTTCATTGATGACATTCTTGCCGAGATTTTTTTTCTCTTCGTATTTTTTCTCGCAAAATGTCATAAAGTTTATGACTTAAGTCTTTTGTTTGACAGGGACTGCGACGGCGGCTGGAGCTCGAAAATATCATTATTAAATGTGATCGAACTGCAAACTGAACCGGTTCTTGCTTAAGCTGCAGCCGCCACACAGCAACCACAGCAACAACAAGCACACAGAAACCACAGCAACCACTCCACGTTTAAGTTTATATGCAGATTTGCCAAGACTTTTGCATTCACACCTACAAAAGTGTCATCCGCCTGGCATTTGCCATCCCAGCTAATTCCCTTGCCCCTTGCCCGTCCTCGATCTCCGTCTGCTGGGTTTTGGTTATTATTTTGCTCGCTTTTTCGTTTTTTCTTTAACCACAAATTTAACGATTAAGACGTGTTAAATTGTTAACAAGCCACTTGCAGTTATTGCCAATAAGCTGCAAATTTACGAGTCTTGCCTCAGACTCAGACACAGCCATAGCCACAACAACAGCCACAGCCACAGCCACAGCCCCAGCCGGAGGCCAGCTTTGGCTTTAGAGCTCGACTCGCATCATATTTATTCTTCTTGTCTAGGCCCAACGCCATTTGCATGTGAAAGCTTTGTGTGCAGCACAACTGCAACAGCAAGTGGCAAATGGATTGAGCTGAACTGGGCTGGGCTTGGAGCATGACTTTTATGTCTTTGCCCCACAGCTCGAAACGTTTTGAAATGCTCAGCGAGCCATCGTCAGCGTCGTTGGCTGGGTGGTGGTGCGTGCATTTCAAATGCCTGATCCGCTTTTCATGGCCTGCTTTATAAATCAATGCATTTTATTGTGAGTCGATGTTAGCCTTAGTTGTTGGCTTAAAGCGATTACGAATTATTTAACAGGCACTTTTTGACACTAAAAATTCCAAAATAAGCGCAAAAGGTGCTTAACCAAAGAGCGTGCAGAACATTTGTGAACATGCTGGAGACAATGCAGAAGTGAGCGATAAACTAATGAGGGGGAGAGAGAGAGAGGGAGAGGAAGTGGGATGGAAGAGAGAAGGATGCAGAAGTGAGCGATAAGCTGAACAGAGAAGGAGAGAGAGAGGCAGAGATGATCAGGGAGAAAGAAAAGAGCCTAGAGTGAAGCGAACAACGAACTATTTGTGAAGTTTTTAGGCAACGAAAGATTAAGAAATAAAGAAATAATATATGAAAATCTTTTCGAACGAGTGCATAAGAGTAATTTATATCTGAGAATGGACACGTATGTATATATAAAATATATATGTATGCAAATATACATTTTCAAGCAATACAAATGGGAATAGAGCATTCGAACTCAAGCACAATCTTTCAACACAAAAAGGCATTAATACTAAGATATTTCTCATACTTAATAAGCTAACTGATAAGAGATGATGTTACTATGATAAAGAAACAAACAAACTGCTATATTATTATACATATTAAATTATATTATATTATTAAACGATAATTAGAAACCCATGTAAAACATTATATGCCCCATCCATCATTCATCGTAAATCTGTTCACATTTCAAGCTCGCTAAAGACTCTCAAAAAGTTTCTACTCCCAGCTTAATCTATTAATAACCCAGGCAAAACAAGAATCAACTTGCCTGATTTACACAACCAGTTTCATAATTTAGCCATCAATTTCAAAGCGATTTACATGCCGGGCAACCATTAAAGGAAAAACCCTAAAAAGAGTGCCATTGGCAATGTGAACATATGTAAAATGGTAAAGAGCCAAAGAACTAGCAACCGACTGAAATTAATTTCGAAATGCCTAAATAAATAAACAGTCACAAATTATGCCCAAATTAGCAAAGCAACAGCAACAACCACTTGGCCATGACAAAATGCCCAAGAGCCAAATGGATCAAGGGCGGTTGGGGATGCAACCAGCAAAAGAGAGAAAGAAAGAGAGAGAGAGAAAGGGCAATACGCACAAGTGTCGACTTGCCAGTCCGTGACAGGCAATGCGTATGCGTATCTATGAGATACGTGTTACATGTGTTGCATAATGCCAACACAAACACAATTACGAGTGGGCGGAGGTTGGTACAAGCAATAAATACAAACCGCATAAAGGCGACGCGGCGGTCGCTTAATCCCAGCAGCAGCAGCAGCAGGAGCACTGGCAGTGGCAGCAGCTAGAAGCGTTGGCCAAGTCACCCCACAGTGTTATTTATACACACACCAATCCCCACCCTGGATGACAACAACAACAGCAACCCCCGCGCAGCTCTACCCACTGTCCATGCTGAACAAACTGAGCACCAATTACTCAACATGATTTCAATGAAATTACCGCACACACAAAACAAAGCCAAAGCTACCGAACAGCAGGCGAGCGAGTGTAAGAAAGAAAGAGAGGGCAGAGGGGGAGAAAGAGAGACAGGCACAACCAGGATACAGTCTACAGTAAATATGGAATATGAGTTACAGCTGCACGTAGAGAAAAATTTTATGAAAATTCGAGACTGAAATTATGAGAAAATTCGCTAGAAGCCAAAAATATTTTAATTAATAAATAGTAAAAACAAATTAAATTTAAGTCTCGACTATTTTTCTAGTTAAAATCTTTGTAAATATTTTATTCTTCCAATAACTTTCCAATATTTGGTAAAAATTTACAATAATTTTTGATGCATTTTACTTAAATACTTTTCCACTTTTCTTAAAAAGAATTGAAGCTGAAAAATATAAAAAAAAATATATATTTTTGCTCATAATATAAAGGCTAAAAAAAAATAAAATAAAATAAAATAAATAAATAAAAAATTAAAAAAAAAAACTGTTTATGAAATTTTGTGATTTAAAGCATACATCAAGCTTTAAATCACAAAATTTCATAAGCATTTTTTTTAAATATTTATTTATTTATTTCAATTTTTTTTTAATTATTTTTTTTTTTAAATTGTTCTTGGCCGTCTTCATTTAATATATAATAAAACATGTAATATAATTCAAAATTCAATAAAAAACTTTGCTTAAATTTCATTGAACAACACCATCTTTTCGCTCAGTGTACAGGAGCAGTTGGAGTCGCACTCGCAGTCTCAACTTCAGCAGCAACAACAACAACAACAACAGATACATCAATCTCAATAACAATTCATAATTCATGTTTAACATGCGTTACCCGTGCGCTGCCGCTGAGCAATTTTGGCAAACAACCCCCCACCCCACACACTCTCAACCACACCACCCACGGGGCAAACAAGCGGTGGCTGAGCCAGCCCTTTTCAAGTGCGCCCACTCCGACCCGCCGCTGTGCATAAATTGTTGATTGTTTGTCTATGCTGGGGCGTATTTATGACACGGGCTAAAGTTGAAGTCAACTTTTTTGTTGGCTCAATAACAAATGACAACAACTGAAGGGTGGCTCGACGACAACCACCCCCAACCCAGCCCTAACTGGCTGCCTCTGCCAGTTGCTGCTGCTACTGCTACTGCTGCTGCTGATGATCATCCCTAATTGGTGTTGAATGGAGTTTTTTTTTTGCGCACATAGCCAAGGGTGAAAGGTGGCAACCTGCAGCGGGTGGTTGGCAGACAAAGGCAACAAACAACAGCGGAAGCTGCGTGTCACATGGCAAGTGTAATTTTTTTATTGCCTGCCGGTGTGCGAGGCTTGCATTAGCCAACTGCTGCGGATGGGCGTGAATCTGATTAACATAATTGAGCTGTTTGTTTGCTTTGTGTGTCTCTTGCCCGCCTGCCTGCCTGCACTTGGGCCACATTTTTTCCGCTGGGGTGACAATCAATTTGTAGAACTCAAGGAAACAGAGAAGGTTTTGTCGGATCAAATGAAGATGTATCAGATGCCTTAATCATATCAGTCAGTTTTTCTAGTATTTAGAGTTGTATTAAATAAGTAAACTTTTACATAAATTTATATATATATATTCCAATATTTAAAAATTTTACAAATTTCAACTCCAATTAGTATGGAAAATTCTTCATATTTTCTCGAACTTAACTTTAAAATTTAATTTATCAAATATTATGCAACTCATGTTCTTTTTCTCATCATCAATTCAAGTAAATCTCAAAAATACAATTTAAAAAAAAATCCATTTTAATTGTTTATTAATTCTACACTTAATCCCACCACACCTTATCCCAAGCTCCAAATAAAAATCGTTCTGAAACTCAGTGAAACGCATTAAAAATTATAAAAATTTGTAAAGCGCGCTGAAATTTGCCAATTTTAAATGCAGAGTTTTAACTGCGACATTTATGAGTTGAGTTGTAATTTTTTATGAATTTATTGCCGATTTGGCTTACGCACAAAGGAATATGCCAATGCCCGACAAAAGGTAAAGGTAAACCAGAAATGATATAGGCCGCAAAGAAATCGACAAAAATCGACAGAAATTGTAATAAGAATGCGACAAGCGCCGCGGGGGCAGATTATATTCGTATATATCGGTGTGTGAGTGTGTGAGGAAATTAGCATACGCTTATGTTATAATTTAATTATAATTTATTGATTTTAAATGTCTCTTTTATTTATACTTTCGTATCGTCGTGGCGTCTTTTGCGGCGGCGGCGGCGGCGTTGAAGTCGCCGTTGTTTACGATCTGTAAAAATGGGAATTTTATGAAGCATTTAATTTGCCAAACTTATCGAAGAAAAGTCCACAAGCTGAATTATGAATGAAGTGACGTAGAGAGAGAGAGAGAGAGAGTTACAGTGTGACCAGCTGTGTGTGCGAGTGGCTGTCAGTGCTGCCAACTGGCTGCAAAATATATAAAGTGCCAACCGCTGCCACCCAATTACCAAATGACATGACAAAACCGCTTAAAGGCGTCTGAACAAAATTGCAAATTAGAAACGAAGCACAAAGCGTACAAAAAAATAACAACAAAAGGCACATAAAACTTACGAAAAGCAGAACAAAAGCAAAATACAGGCAGATAACTGCCAACATGGTAAATTGTGAAGGACAGCTGAAGCTGATACATATATACTCGCATATATATACAAACAAATAACATAAAATGCTAGCAATAAAAAGAAAACAGCGGAAAAACCATGAAAATGCTGCAACAGAGCAAAAGCTCTAGTCGAGACCGCTCGACAAGGGTATACCCTAAACCCTATGAAGAACCGTTTTTCCAAGCATTCTTTTTGTTTCTTTTATATACACATGCATATGTACGTTCATTACAAGCCAAACTTACACACACACGCACATGCGCGCACACACACAAACGCCAGTCGGTGCGTCAGCTGTTCTTTGGCTGCTGCTTGCATGGCAATGCTATGGGAAATTAAATGTTTAATAACTTTTTTTTCTAGAGCAACGGTTTTGATCAAACTTGTTGGGCGTGATCATGTCATCTATATGTATATATGTGCCAAAGCACAAGTCTGTAGTATTTGAAATACGGGACTTACAAATTTGAGGCGAAGGGGGCGTGGCATCCAAAATTTAACAAAAACCGAAATTGTGCAATGATCACATAACACTAAATGCAAATTTTGAAGACTCTAGCTTTAAAAATGAATTATATATAATTAAATAACGGAGCATCGATTTCGTTTTTAATCGATAACATTAAAATTAAGACAGTTATCGATTTTTTTTAACAAACTCGATCTTTTCGTGCTATACAGGAATCTACATACAAAATTTCAAGTCTCTAGCTCTTATAGGTTCTGAGAACGACGCGTTCATACATACGGACAGACGGACGGACGGACGGACAGACGGACAGGGCTAAATCGACTCGACTTGTCTCCCTGATCAAGAATATATATACTTTATGGGGATATATTTCCAATTAACTATTTGTTCTCAATCTTACAGCTCATTTAATTACTACTGCGAGAGAGAGAGAGAGAGAGAGAGAGAGAGAGAGAGAGAGAGAGAGAGAGAGAGAGAGAAAGAGAGATAGATATCCTCCAATATATACTTCATCTCACTCTTACAGCTCATCAACTTATTAAAACCCATTCTCTTTCGCAACTTTGGCTTGACACACTTCATGACAAATTTATAATACCCTTTGGCGAGCGTATAAGAAGAAAATTCCGCAGCTTTTTTTAGTCTTTACTTTTTTTGTTGTTTTTTTTTTTGTGCTTATCTTTAACTGCCATCAACAAGATGGCAACTTCCGTTCGCGCGCCATAATGTTTTCTCTACATAGAAACAAACACACAGACAGACACACACACACACACACACAAGCTTACACACATACACAGGCAAGTCACGCACACAGCAGCTTCGGCCGCTGCACAAGGGCAAGAAAAAGCTGAAGCGCTCTGCTGAGGGGTTGTGGAGCCAGGGCCAGTTAAGGCACATGGGGGGTTGGGGCGGGGCGCAGCACAAATGGTCACCAGGGCGTGTAATTGAGTGCTACAGGACCCTTTTAACATTTTTATTTGCACATTAGCGAGGGTGGAAATGGCGAAATTTGCGCCCAAAAGTGACAGCGCGTTGAATATGGGTGGCACACGGCGAGCAGAGGCGGACAGAGATGAGCGGAGGAAACTGGCATACAGAGTGGGTGGTGCTTGGGCAGCTGTATCCATTACAATTGCCCGCGTATTGAGTTTGCAGTTGAGAGATGTCAATATGCTTGCCAGTTACTTTTTGTGCGTTCATCTCGAAAGTCGTAGACAAATTTGTCTGCGGTTCAATATGCGACAGTTGTCAGTGGGTGGGCGAAAGCAGTTAAGTTGAAACGAGAGTGTGGGTCGGACTTCAGCTGGCTACTTAGACATATGCTGTCATGAGGGGAGGAAGTTAGAGTCGGCATAGAGATATAAGGGGGGGATTGGAAAGGATATTAAATGGGAATTACTTTGATTTTGATTTATTTTATTAACTAAAAAATATGGTTGATATTGGATAATTACATTATATTGATCATTTTTGATTTATAGAAGACTTATAAGTATTTAAAAATTAGGGTTTACCATATAGGTAGCTTAGTAGTAGCTTTTATCTATCTATCTACTATAGACCTTTCCGCTTGAGATTTTCATCTCTGTTAACAAACCCCAAACTATGCTAAATATATACTTCATTTAACTATCATAAAACTAGTTTTAACTCCAGAAAATATATTATACATTATATTATATAAAACTCAAACATAAAGCCTTTAGAGCTTCATTTCATTTCGCCAGACACCAGCTCCAATCCCAATCCCAATCACAGCCCCAACTTTCAACTGATAAATCAAATTTACTCTTCGCACCACATTCGACTGTAGCAAATTTAAGCAAAGCGCAATATGATAAAAGCCACAACAACAACAACAACAACAACAACGGCAACAAAAGTAACGAAAAACCGCCTCCGGTCTCATAATTCAAATGGGCAAATAAAACCCTTTTCATACGCGTCGTATGAGTAACATGGCCAAAATGTTCATGAATAATTCGTAGCCGCAGCTGATGATAAAACATGAAAATGGGCAAACATAAATCCAGCATAAGAGATGGCGCTATAAACATGCTCGCTAGCTGGGCCAGAACTACTTAAATATTTTGGCCAAAAACTGCACCAGCTAAAGTTCGCTATTAAAGCTGGCCCGCTTCAAGCCCAGCACCCAGGCAGCTTCTCTACCCCTCTCTCCCTCTCTCCCTCCGTCCCTCTTCCTCTCCCTCTCCCTCTCTCTCTCTCTCTCTCTCTCTCTCTGCGCCGTTTGAGGCAAAGTCAACTTTCGTTTAGCTTGTAAATAGCTCGTTTTCGCAGACTCAGTAACTCGACGCCATGTTAATATATAACAATTAATCTTGACTAAAAGTAGCTGCAGCCAGAGCCCACAGGAGGGAAGAAGAACAGGAGCATCAGTGAGGGCTACACTGGGAGAAAAGATGGGAATTTAAATTTAAAAAAAAAAAAAAAAAACTACATATAAATTAGAATAATTATAACAGGCGTACCTGCCAAAAAACAAATGTTAAGGGTAAAAAGATAAATGCGCTATAGAGTCTCTGACAACAAGCAGCAAATAAATTCACAAATACGTCAAAATTTAAAAGTGTAAAAATAAAGGAAATTTTAGCTTTGCTTTATTTTAAGTGGGAAATATTGGCTCAAGCAAATTCTGACCACGCTCTCCAACACTGGTAAATAGTAAATATAATATAAAAATATTTTAAATATTTTTCGATTACTTTATATTTCAGTTTACATATGAAATAAAGTGCATAATTATAATTTTCAGCTCTTTAACACCGTTTTATCTCTCAGTGTATTGCTTTGCTTTGCTATTTTTAATATTTTTCGATTATTTTATATTTCAGTTCAAATATGAAATAAAGTTCATTATTATAATTTTCAGTCCTTTCACAACGTTATTTCTCTCAGTGTATTGCCTTGCTTTTGGCTAACAGCTTCCAGCTCTCTGCTTCCCTTTTTTGTCAGCTCTTGCTCTTTATGCATGCCAACGACTTGGACGCCCATGTTGCCGCCATGTTGTTTTCAGTCTCACACACACACACACATCTATACACTCCCACACACACACATGCACACAGTTGGCACATTACAGTGTTAATGTGCCTCACTGCCGCATGTAAAAACCCAAGTAATTTGAGCAAAACTCGCACTGCCCGCAAGACAGAGCGAGAGGGCTGCCTTGCCCCTTTAGCCCACATATAGAGCGAAAGCCAATAAGTGTGAGAGAGACAGAGCAAGCGAGTGACACAACGCAGACTTGCCCCACGCCTTTCACTAGCATAAGCCCCAACTCGCCCCGCTCTCGCATTGTGGGTGTGCGTGTTAATGATTTTTTGCACACAGCTTCACAACTTGACGCGTCGGTTCAGTCTCTGCCCCTGGATCAGGCTCTGGCTCTGGCTCTGGCTCTTGTGGGTGGTTTATGTGCAGAGCGCATATATATATATATATAGTATATAGTGAGCATAAACATATATATATATATATATATATATATATATATATATATACTATACGCGCTGAGGTAGATATAAAATTATATGGGCTGCCAGGTGTAGTCAACGCTTTTGGTTCTGTCTACACGTGTGTTAGCCCCCATGGCCACCCCCGCGCAGGAGAGAATAACACTCGCTAAGTGGGGTTAGAGGACACAGAAAAGCGAGTTTATCAAATTGAGGTAATTTTATAAAAATATGAGGCATACATTTGAAAAAAGTTGAACAGGGCTTTAAGGATATGAGCTATGTTTAATCCCTAAATTCGTTTTATGTATTTTAATAAAATATTAATAAAAATTTTGGTAAAAATTGAATTTTTTAAGCTCAAAAATGGAGAAAAAATCTTTTATTTTTATTTATTTATTTTTTATTATTTTTATATCTTTTTCATTATTTATATTTTTAAATTTTAAATGGAAATATAAATATAATTTATATTTATTTGTATTTCTCATTATAAAAACTCTTTCTATTTCCAAACTGCCATTACCTAACTGGAAATTTGGCAGCTACTTCCCATGAGAAGCTAATCCACTTGGTAATCTCTTATATCTTAAAAATTTCATCGAATAATTTGCTGTCTTCCGACCCAGTTACGCAGCGTACAAAGCTGTAACCGTAATTCCTACCAAAGTACAGCGAACACTATCACAACATTTTCATCTGGACAAAAGAGAAAAAAATAACGAAATATAAATAATAAATATATGCATATAGAAATGCTTCGTAAGCCAAGCAACAAAGTCATCTAACGGTGCTCAGTGCGATGTCAGCTGGCGATTACAGATCCCAAAAAAAAAGAAAGAAAAAATGCTACGCTAGACGTAACTGCAAAAAAAAAAGACTCCAGGAAATGTCAAGTGTCAATCAAATGCGCTGCTGGAGCTCTGACTTGGCCACAGAGTGGGTCGCGTTGCCAAATGGAGACCATTGAAAATCCTTGGACAGACGTTCGAATCGGGTCAGCGGCGAGCGCGCGGCAGTCGGCAGTCGGCGTAAAAACTGTTTATCATTTAAAGTCAAAGTTGAGTTTAGTTGGCCAATAGAGGCGTTGCACGCCGGACAGCTACAGCTGGACAGCGCCGGCCACATTATTAATTACTCTATTTTTATTTCTACTTCCATTTCGGTTTCTTCTCCGACCGACCTCAAGTGCGACGCCCATTTGAATTTCTGGAAGCCACACAGCTTATTACACTTTAATTGTTTTACAATTTTGTTTCGGTGGTGCACGCACCACACGTGGTGGTGGTAAAGTAAAAACTGCGCATGGCTGACTCTCGGCCAGCTACAACAATCAACTATATGAAGTACAGTGAGCACTGCGCGAGAGCGACACTTGAAAAGCGTTGCGTCTGATTTTTACCATAAATTATGCAGATAAGCATAAGTGGAGGGGGGGAGGGGCAGTTTTCTTTTTCCCTATTTTATTTAATTGTTTTTGTTTTTTTGTTTTCTTCTTCTTTTCGTGGCAACCATTTTCTGTTTAATGAACAGTTTTGTATTGTGCGCGGTGGGCGGGAGGGTTTGTCGAGGCTAAGAGGGCGTATAATTGTCAGTTGAGTTATGCCGGGGTAAAGGAAGAGCTGAGAATGTTTTACAATTGTGGTGTGACTACGAGATACCCTGCAATTGCTCAACTCGACTGGGAGTAGTCAATGAGTGTTTCCTTTTCTTCAGTTCAAAGGAGTTTTTAAACTACTTTTGATATTCACTTTGCCAATACTACGATTTTCACATTCATATTACTTTCTACTACTTTCTGTTACTACTATTTCTTCGGACTAATCCTACTATTAATATGTACTACTACTATTACTATCTACTACTACTAATACTATCTACTACTACTATTACTATCTACTACTACTAATACTATCTACTACTACTATTACTATCTACTACCCATCTACTACTACTATTACTACCTACTACTACTATTACTATCTACTACCCATCTACTACTACTATTACTACCTACTACTACTATTACTATCTACTACCCATCTACTACTACTATTTCTATCTACTACTACTATTACTATCTACTACCCATCTACTACTACTATTTCTATCTACTACTACTATTACTATCTACTACCCATCTACTACTACTATTACTATCTACTACTACTATTACTATCTACTACTACTATTACTATCTACTACTACTATTACTATCTACTACTACTATTACTATCTACTACTACTATTACTATATACTAATACTAGTACTATTACAATATACTACCACTACTATTACTATTTACTACTACTACTATTATTACCATCTACACATAATACTATTACTATAAGTACCTCCAGCTCCTACTACTATAACTACCTCTACTACTACTAATACTACTACTACTTCTACTACCTCTTACTACTACTACTACTACTACTTCTAATACCTCTTACTACTACTACTACCTCTTACTACTACTACTCCTACTACTACTTCTACTACTATCTATCTAGCGTTACTACTACTACTTGCTCCTACTACTACTCATATTTAAAAATACTATGAGATACCTTTAGCTACTTCTACTTCCGTTTACTTCTATATTCTAGTACTACTGCTCGCTACTACTGCTACTACTACTACTACTTTTATATCCAAATAAGCTTAGCCTCACTGTTCATGCTACTACCTTTATGACAGTGTTAGTTTTTACTTTGATTCCTTAGCTTAGCTGAGGCCTCAGCTTTCGCGCCTGTATTCTACAACAGGTAATTGTCTTATAACTTCTATATATTGAAACTTTAATACTAGATCAAAATTCCTCTTCTTCCTCACAAATAACAGGATATCTTTGAGCTACGTTCTTATGTAAGTCGCTGCTCACATTTGAAATTCACAGCACATTTTCTCCGCGTTGCGCTGCAAGTAACAATATTGACAAAAACACGCAGACACACAGAGATAGGGAACACAGCGAGGCAGGAGCAGGACGAAAAGGAGTCGCTGCTGCCGGTGCTGCTTAAAATTCTGTGAGCATCGTTTCACAACTTTCCAGCTTGCCAAAAAATCGAAAACGGCAAAAAGAAGAAACGCAGCACGAATAAAAAAGAAGCAAAATAAAAGAAGAATAAGGAAAAGGCTGGCAAAGCGCATAAATTTCACGTTGCTGGCAAAGGACTTGATGCCCGTCCGGGAAGATAGCGCTCTGTGGGTGTGGCGCAAAACAGGAAGAGAAACAGAAAGAGACAGAGACAGCGACGGAGAGAGAGCGAGAGCGACGAGTGAACTGGAGCCAAAATGTGCGGAAAATAAATGAAAATGCTCAAAGCTCGTTCACAACGGTGCTTACGGCGTCCGCAAGGAGCTGTTGAAGTGGCAAATTTGCGCAAGCGACACCCGAGGCGAATGCCAAAGGAGGCGGCAACCAACGAAGGGGTGGGCTGGGCGCCGGAGGGGCCCCAAAGGCGTGGCAGGCAGGACAACGACTCGGGCTGCCATGGCTGCCATCGTTACTTACAACAACTACATGCCAGTGTCAACACATACTTGGCCATTTAAGTGGGCAACGGCACAGCTGGAAAAAACATACAGCGAAACTGAGAGACACAGTGAAGGAGAGACACAGAGACTGAGAGACACAAGAGACATCAGCCGCCGCCATATTTGTTTCGCTTGCCCCCAACCCTTCGGCTTGATGTCTTTGACATAAAAACCAAATGCAGACGCGCCGAAATGACATTTGATATAGCCGCATCTCGCTCTAGCCCATTGCCTGTATAATTAACCCATTTTCATGATTTTTTCTTGCTGATACCCTAAAAGAGGGAGCAAGTAAAAGGCATGCTAAGACTGCGCCAAAGAAGTAAGAAAAATGTTAGTTAGGAATGATCTAATTTAGAAAGCTTTGCGCTCAGAAGATTAATTATTATAGGATAACTGAATGCTCAAGACTTTATCTGCTTAGGTTATAGGGTAACTCTCAGTCGATCACCCTACAAAAATTAATTTCTATATTCTTACCTTCTTCTGCCAGAGTCTAAGCTCTAGCCCAGCTCTTTGCCTTATGCTCAACCCTCAACCTCTTACTATAGGGTATTGCCCTAGTCAAAAGCTTGCCTTCGACCTTTTTTTTTTTGTTTTCTTTCTCTTCACATTGGGCAACGCGCACTTGTGAGACAATAAACTTTCTGCTGAGAAAAGCCTTTTAATGCCTTTGGCGACAAAGTTTTGCAATTTTTTCGCAATTTGCCGCCGCAACAATTTGCGTTTAATTAACCAAAAGTTGCCATTGTGCCTTTGGAAAGCTAATGAACTTGCCAAATTGTTGTTGCCCAAAGTTTTTGGCTGGCAATAAAATTAATTTTGATGACAACAGTTATTGCCGCTGTTGTTGTTCCCCGAAACGGTGCATCAACAAAGACAAAGACAGGCCGAAAACCCGAAACGGCAATTGCCAAAATGACGATCTAGAAACTTGGCTAAGAAAGTTGTGGCAACTGTGCTACTGTGGCTAATTAGTGCTAGAAGCTCATTTAATGGACTGTCATTTAAGGGGCTCAAGGTGCCTGAGCTTAAGTCGTATAAGTAGAAAGTAGTTCATCAAGCTGAGAGACAAAGACTAGACTTCAGTTTGACATTCTGCAACTTTTCCCATTTTATTTCTTATATTAAAAACTGTAACGAAAGTGATTTATGAACTACATTTTTATAGAATAAACGAAACCCTTAAGCCAAACAAACTTAAGTCAAACACATTTCACTTAAAAATTGAGCCGCAAATTGATTATATCAAATTAAAGCATAAAATTTTGGCTGCCGGAAACAACCCTAGACGCAGTGCCACCTGAAAATAGTGGAAACTACAAAACACACACAGAGAGAGAGGGAGTCGAGGAAGGGAGTTCTGAGATCAACTTTAATCTGAAAATGCGGCGTGTAAATGATGCCATCATAATATTTTGATTTGTAAACGCACCGCGCCGTGCCGTGCCGTGCCGCGCCGCAGCCACATCATCAGTTAAGGGGTTAATAAAGCGCATAAAATGCTCGCAAACAGATTTTCCCCGAGAGGATGTGGGCAGCCAGAGGAAAGCTAAGAACCCCTCTCTCGCTCTCGCTCTCAGGCGGCAGCATAAGGTGCGCATTACTCATAATGCGAGCGTGTGATATGAAGAAGCAGCAGCAGAGTTCAGAGGATGCCACCTATTGTGGCAAGACAGTGACAGTGAGAGGACACTGAAAGAAATTACTTTAGAGGAAAGGAAATACCAATTTAAAAGCTTAAAATAAATACATTTAATATTATTAATATAAATTTTAATAAATATAATAATTATAAATGTTTAATAAAAATATTTATAAATAAAATATTATAAATAAATATAAAAATATTGAAAAAAAAATTAATAAAAATTAATTAACAATAAATAAAATAAAAATAAATATGATAAATGTATTTACTATCTAAAATAATACAAAATATATATAAATAAAATAAAAAATATTATAAATAATTTATGCTTACTTTAGATAAATAAAATAAAAATTAAATTAAAATAAATATATATATTACTTAAAATAAACTAAATATTTATTTAATATTCTAGAAACATTCTTAAAACTTTGAAGCTCTAAAAACTTCTTTCATTATTGACGAACTTGTCTAGCTTTTGCCCATCTTCACACTTCATCAATATACAACATGCCCCCCACTTTCTCGCAGTGCACTCTGCACAGCACAACTCTACAGTCACCCCTCTTAAAACCGTATAGTACCAATCAGGCTAATCGCTTTCGCTGCGCCGCACGGCTTAACTTTTGTTGTTGGCCAAAAGTTGATATTGAGCGACTTTCAACTTGAATAGAGGAGCGAGGAGCATGTGTGGCACGAGCGCGAGTGCTGCATGATAATCAGCTACCGCATCAGCAGCAGCAGACAGTGGCTCATCAACATCATCAACCCCCAAGCCCCAATCTGGGTATGTGTCGCCATATTTGTTTTTATTGCTCTTCCTTTTTGTTTATTATGTGATTTCCTTCTTGCATATGGCCGAGGCAATTTCTCGCTCCGCGAGTGTGTGTGTGTGAGAGAGGGAAAGAGTGTGAGTGTGCGTGAGTTTTCCAGTTAATCGCACAAAATTTTATGTTAATTTTCATAAATTTTATTGCCGCCCCCACATCTCCCTTTGCAGAGCCACCCAAAAGGTCTTTTTAATTAGTTTCTCTGTGTGGGATTTGTTTTATGTGCGCAATAAGTTTTTTACGGCAGGGGCGGACGGGGCAGCTAGCTGGCAGCTGGCAGATGGGGGCGTGTTATTTTACGTTTTAAGAGTTGTGTAACCCTTAAACTTGACACAAAACAAAACACTCGTGTTTTCTTTTAGTGTTTTCTTGTAGATTTTTCTTACAAAATATTTATTTTCCTCTCGTCTTTTTAGCCAGCATTTTTTTGAAGGCACGCAGTCAAGTGTCAAATTATATTTGACGCCGCTTTGGGAGCTGTTAACGTTTAGCCAGGGCTTTCAAATTGTGGGCAATAAAAAAGGCATATATAAGAACGGGAACAAGAATAATAATGAATGAGTACTTTCACTGATGATTAAATGTATATATAGTATATAGTATGATATAGTCGATCTCATGGAGTTGGATGACGCAAAGGCAGTCTGATATGGTCTACAAGGAGTAGGTTCTAATAAGCAGGGAATAATTTATGGGATCAGCATATGTTAAGAGAGAAAAATATGCAGAATAGGAGAGTAAAGAGAACAATATAGGAGAAAGAAATTTATAGACGAAAAGAAAGAAAGAGACTAAGAATACGGAAAAGATATAGACAGTGATAAAGATAATGAGTGAGAGAGAGAGAGAGAGAGAGAGAGAGAGAGAGAGAGAGAGAGAGAGAGAGAGAGAGAGATAGACATGGAGAGGGAGCGAGGGAGAGAGACAGAGAGAGAGAGAGAGGAAGAGAGAGATCAAGAGAGAGAAAGAGAAAGTAGAGGCAGAGGGAAAGAGAGGTACACAGAGAGAGAGAGAGAGAGAGAGAGGGAGACAAATAAATAAACTAAAGAGAAAGAGATAATCAAAAGAAAGGGAAAATGAGGAAGACAAAGGGGAAGAGGAAAGGAAAAAGAAAGAAAGATAGATAGAGAAAAGAAAACAGAGAAAATTAAATAGGGAAAGAAAAAAACGCAAAAAGAGAGAGAAGAGAGAAACAGAAAGAAGAGAGGCAGATATAGGCATATTACTTAAACAATCTCTCCGTTATTCTCACTCTATCTCTAGTAATAGACAACAGACAGCAAGAGTTTGTAGTGCGTGTGGCCGGCCTATCTCCACACACACACACACGATTCAAAGGACACAAAGCGAACGTGATCGAGCGATCGATCATCGTCAGCCTGATTTTTGGCATGTGTGGTAAACAGTGAAATAGATGGGAGGCCAGAAGCGAACATGTGAAAGGGAAACCTCCCTCCAGAACCAAATCGATCAATGACCAAATGAGTGCAAAAATCAAAAGAATCGAAATGTCGAAAAGCAAACAAAATAAAATGGATTTTTGATTTGAATACACGAAATTGAAATTGAAAAACCGTCACACAATGAACAGCTGTAGGCTGTAGTTACATTATGTATATAAATTCTATTCTAATCGCATCCTAAGCAGATCTGGTCGCATTACCAATATGATAGATGGACGAGCCAATTTGAGTGAGTGCGTGGCGAGTTGGAATTATCGGAGCTGCGGCTAATGTAATTACACAAAACACAAACCGAAGACTAGAAAAAAGGACGAAGCCAAAGCGCATCAACTTAATCATTTTAACTAATTGCCAAAAGAGGCAGATAGACAGAAGGAGGGCGAGAAAGAGCGCTTAAAAAGCCTGAAGTGGACCCTGGGGACCGAACCAATTATGCTGATGGTAAACAAATTGCGCACGTTCCACGTTGGCATAAAAATTAGTAAAAAAAAAAAAAAAAGCCGAGAGAGAGTGAACAGAAAAAAGTAAATTGATAGCTACTTAATACTGCTCTATAGTGAGGACACGCCAAGCCGGCAAAAGATCTAATTACACTAATGACAGCCAGCGTCGGAGAAGAGCGAACAGTTCGAGCCCCGTCTGGCTGCAATTAAACGCGTTTCAATTGCGCTGCGTGCAACGGCGACATAAGGTCAAAGTCAGAGCCGTGTCAGCTGGCAAATGAATTGGCACGAGTATTATTATTATTCACTTTGAGTGATATTCGGCTCAATATTGAAGCCGTTCGAAAACGGACAGAAGCTGCTGCTGTCTGGCACACGCAAAGCTTGCCTTGAAGACTCCTCTCACTCTTCATCTTCCCCCTCTCTCTCTCTCTCTCTATATCATTTTGCCATCCTTTACTTCCGCTGAAGCATTTAAGCGGATTTAGCGCCTGTTGACGCCTCTCAAATTTCTCGACCGCACACAACGCGCGCTCATTAACAAACCACCTACCGAAAAACGGAGTCAAGCAAGAGATACCTCTATTCGTATCCTGCTTCTTGCATCATCATCGTCATCATCACCATAACAGTCAGATGGGTTAAGCCCCTTCCTGGGCCAAGAAACCCTAAACGTGCCCAAGAAATGGGGCGTTTCACAGACCTCACAACGAGCCGAGTTTTAGCTAAGAAACAAATGATATAGGGTATGCGCGCATAGTGTGTAGCAGCAAGGATTTGAACTCTTTGTGTCCGGCTCATGTTTGAAAAGGTAAAGGGCGCACGTGTGAGAGGTTTAACACTTTTAGATTATGTAATTGTAGTTATGGAAGATTTGATATGAGGGAAGGAGAGAGTGAGGTAAGGAGTAAGACAAAGAAAGAGAGAGTGAAAAAATAGAAGAGAGTGATCAATCTCACTGATTAAAATGTTATTCATGGAAAAATATTATTCCACTTCGGTTAATAAATTGTAAGTCATATAATTTTTGTTGATTACTTAACTTCGTTGTTACCTAGACAATAGACTATGATATCAATGATAAGTGCTTAAGATAATATATAATATAACTTCATTTTAGCATTTGCCGCTAGACATTCAGTTATATGAATATACATTATATAAGACTTGAGATCTAGAGACTAGAACTTGATTGAATATTAGAATATAATGAAATGAAATGTAACAATATATTATATTAGTTATATTAAACATACATACATATCTCTAAGAATCTCTATAAATTTGAAGAAGTTTTTCAACTTGACCTAGCTCTATATCTACAGTTATACTTCAGTATATAGACATATAGTAAAATTAAGTAGTAAAAGGTAGTCAAAAAAAAAAGGTAATTCATCTTAGCTCTTAAGTAATAATACATAATAAATAAATATAAAATAATATAATACTTGAGAAGAATATTTATCATCAATCAAATATAAATATATGAAAAATAAAGAAATCAACCGAAATTCTATAAACTGAATACTCTAGCCATAGTTATATACCATAACCAACTCCTTAGCCATAGTTTTATATTCACAACTCTCCTCAAGTAAACCCAAATGTGCCGCATTAATCAGTTGGCAATCCATAAATCTCGAACCCACTCTATAAATGTCACGAAAAAAAAACTAATAAAATAAATCGTAGGCAAACCACACACAAGATATTCTAATTATGATTGATGTGAGAGAGTTTGGGCACATTGAAACCGCATCAAATGCGAACAATGCCAAAGGAATACCATCCTGCCTATGCAAATCGTAAATATGAAATAATTTTGAAATATTTTGTTGGCACAACACAACAAATTTCAATATAATGGAAAAGGCAGCCACACAGAGCGTGGAAAATGATCTATTGCCGTGGCGCAGAGCACAGACCGAACCGAACGAGACGAAGGACAAGGTCTGATCTTTAAACAAGCAGATGCTGCAGCATCTTGTCCTTACCCCGTCACAATTTGAATTCAATTTAGAGCAGCGTCCTTGCCTGCCTGTGCCTGCGTCTTCGCCTTTGCCTCTGACTTGTGCCCGGTGACAGAGCCTGGCATTTGGTTTGTTTGCTTCTTTTTTATAGAATTTCAGGAGACAAAAGGACATGTGCAACAGCCAGGACTGTGCCCCTTTTCTATATTATAAATGTCTGCCATTTTGAGTGCGTCTTTACATTAATCAAATATGCTGCCTGCACGTGGCCTGGGCGCTAAGAAGTCAATTTATATACCCCAAAAAGTGGGCAGGACTAATCCGGCGAGGACGTAGTGTAACCTACAATTAGCTGCGGCCTCTATTATCCGTTGTGCAATGAATGAAAGTGAGATTGCGGCCAGTGCCTCGATCCTCTAGATCCTGTCGCTATTGTTTGCCATTTGTAATTGCGCTGCCCATTTTAACAGCTCTAGGCACCACACCTGTGCCGACTCACACACACACACACACACACACCTTCTCACCTCTCTGCATAATTGCAGTTCCTGTGCCGTGCAAACGCCCTCCAACTGTGCGGTGGGTGTTGCGCCTTTAGCGGCTTAAGAGTTTAAGGCGCTGCCAAAAAACACAAACCAACTTAAACGTTGCCGCAGGACTTCAAAAAAGGAAATTTTAGCCAAGAAAAAAGGAATGTTTTAATAGACAGCTAGACTAAGCCGCATGCAGTCAGTCGGCCGAGTCTTTGATATGCCTCAAGCCAGTAGCCGCAGTTCGCAGAAACGAAAACTACAAATGCGCCGACTAGACAAATGGGGATTTGGCTTTAAATTTAATAAGAGTCAAAATAATTTGAGGAAGAACTAAAGTTTTGCACTTCCAACTATCCTATCTATATATCCTTCTTATATCAATTTTATACATAAGATTGTATTTTTATATAGTACTTGGTTAAACTATAGGATTTATGATTCCTTAAATTTATGAGCTTAGAAATTTAAAAAATTATAATTTAACATCACCTTAACATAGCATTAACATAAGCTTAACATATCATTTACACAAGCAATATTTCATATAATAACAAGTAAGAAAATGCTAGTCGAGACCACTCGACTAGGGGATACCCTGAACCCTGCGAAGAACCGCTACGCCTAAGAACCGCTAACTTTCTTCGCTTCTTCTATATGTAAACAAACGTTTTTGATCAAACTTGCAGGGCGTGATCATGTCAGTCATATATATGTGTGTACCAAAGCACAAGTCTCTAGTACTTGAAATACATGTTTTGCAAGTTTGAGGTGAAGGAGGCGTGGCATCCAATATTTAACAAAAACCGAAATTATGTAAGGCTCACATAAGACTAAAAACAAAATTTTAAGACTCTAGCTATGGAGGTGAATTATATAGAATTATATAACTGAGTATCGATTTCGTTTTTAATCGATAACATTAAAACGGGAGCAGTTATCAATTTTTTAAAACAAACGATCTGCGCACTCTATACAGGAACCTACATACAATACTTCAAGTCTTTAGCTCTTATAGGCTCTGAGATCGACGCGTTCGCATGTACGGACAGACAGACAGACGGACAGGGCTAAATCGACTCGACTTGTCTTCCTGATCAGGATGATATATACTTTAAAGAATATTTTCTAAATATAGATAAAGACTAGGAATATTTTAACAGTTTAAGTTGTCATATCAACTTATACTCTATATATTCCATATATATTAAAAAAGCGCAATCAATTATCAATATGAAACCTCGTTCAGTAAGTGCATCTCTTTAACAGACCAACAGCTGCCGCTGCCTCTGCTGCTGCAGGCCTCAACTCAATACATCTTTATGTAAATTTAGTGTTAAGGTGCATAAAAGGGGCGTGGCGCATGCGGTTTACGCAGCGCTTAAGCAGCAGAAGCTTAGCCACTAAAGAACAGCCGCCAAAGAGTGAGTTTTTTGTTATCTTCTCTTCTTGCTGTTGTCTTTAGGGCGTTGCACAACGCCTGTTGCAATGACATAAATTTGAAAATCGCAGCGGCAGAAAAGGCAACAAACATAAATAAATAAAGATTGAGAGAGAGAGAGAGAGAGAGAGAGAGAGAGGGAGAGAGGGAGACTGTAGGGCGGAGAGAGGGGGTAGAGTAAGAGAGGCCTAAAGTAATTTAACGAAATTACGCATCGTTTAAGTTCTGATTTATGTGGCATGCGAGGCAACACATAGAAACCAAAACCGAAACCGAAACCAAAACGAGAAACCCTTCAGTCCGCCACACACACACACAGACAGAGACAGACAGGACAGGCCTCGTATTGTTAATGAGTCGAATTACACACACAGAGTGAGAGGGAGAGAGGGCTAAAGGGGAGCTGAGTGTGGCTGCGCTCCGACTGCTGAGTGGCCGCCGAAAGGTGTGACAATTGCTACACACACAGAGATAGAGAGAGAGAGAGAGAACAGAAACGGAGATAAAGTCAGGCGCATGACTCTGGCAAGTTGGCAAAGATTTATGCGACTGCCAAAAGGAGTTCCCAGAAAATGCGAAACAATTCCTGGCTTGCGGTCGAGGGATCCTGGCCAGGATCTGTTCAGAGGGCGCCCCTTTGTCTAGGCGAAGCAGTTTTTTTTTCTTTTATTGTATCTTCTTTTTTTTTTTGCATAAGCCAAAAACACAAACGTTTTAACGGAATTGGCTACCGGCATTTGCGGCGGCGCATAAAAAAAATTCAACACAAAAAGTTGCTGCGGTAGCCGCCAATTCCCTCGAGCGAGCGGCGGCGGCGCACAATTTATCAAAGCGGCGGCTTTTAGTAGAAGAAGAAGAAGAAGCAGCAGCAGAGGCAGCAGCAGCAGAGGAAAATTCAGTGCATCCACAGAGTCCGGCCAGCTCCCTCGGGGCCCTGGCCAATGAATTTCATTAATAAATTCCAACAAAAACAGTTTCTTAACATAATGAAACAGATTTTCTGGAGGCGTGCACCATGCGAGGAAAATGTTTGGGAGAAGAGAATGAAAAATATTTGGTAAATATTTGCAAACTGCTGTGCCAACTGTCAAAGGTCAAAGGCATACAAAAAGATTCCATGTGTGAGAGGCAGAACTCAAGATAAAAGATGAAAAATGAGGAAACTAGGACTAGCAAAAGGAAATATTAATGGAAAATAGTTTTATCTGAGGAGCATAGAAATTGAAGTCAATATGTAAATGAAATTTGAATATTAAAGGGAGGAAAGCAAACGGGAAAGTTCTTGTTGAGGAATATATGAACTTAGAATGATATTTGCCAGGCCTTTAAGGAATCAGATTGAGTTCATCAAGTAACCCAGCCATATCAACACATAAGTTTGAAAAATAGCCCATTTAAGAAATACTATTTATTTAAAACATTTATTTTAAAATATTTTAAAATATTTTATTTAAAATAAGCCAATTATTAATGTTTTAAAAATTTTAAAGTTTTTTAATGTTATATTTCTTCGGAAAATGAACAAAACATTCCAAATAATATATACATACTTCTAATATTAATATTTTAAATAAACTAATTATTATTCGTAAATATTTTTGATATTTTTCTAAAATTTGCTTCTTAAAATATTTTAAACAAATTAATTTTTATTTTAATATTTCTTACATTAATTTATTCAGATTATATTTCAAAAAAATATATATCAAATGTTTACTGAATCGTTAAAAATTAAATTTAATTTAATTGAATTGATGCACTAAAAATTCTGTAAAAATTCCAGAAAATATCTAATCTAAATTGAGTTCTAAATATAAATTTCTCAAACATTTCCGGCCGGAGATTGAGGCAAGTGGCAAGTGGCATTATAAAGTGCAGCCGGATGAACACGTGCCCCAGAACAGAGCACTCAAAGAGTTGCAAGTGCCCGGACGGAACTAAGAGCAACTCAAGTAGTTGAATGCATTGATAAAGCCAACTATTGAAATGCAACGGAAGTGCGAGAGTTGCTGAGCTTAAGATCAACTCGAATTGTTTTCCTAAAGACAAAAATTCGATTTGAGCTACGTCTCATCATCAATCACAAATGCCGGCGACGTAGGTGGCCAGCCGAAGAAAGAGGAAGTTAAATTTGAAGAAATGTCCAAAAATCATTATTATCATATTGAGCCAGAGAGATGTCGCATTGTTTTCACTCGTCACTGGACCAGGACGAATTCAAGTCCTGGCGGCATTTTAACTGAAAGAAAGTGTTCGATTTCGACAAGCAGAGAAACGAGAGCTCGTTAAAAATATTAATGAGCAATTGGGCGGCACGAAATGAAACGAAGCACTTGAGGCGATTTTACAACAACAACAACTGGGAGAAAGTGCACGAGACATTTTACAACACTAATTAACAAGCGAAATCTTTCTCTTCTCTCTCTCGCTCTCTTTTTTGTTTATTTTTACAAGTGGCACTTGGCTTGGTTCTTGAACTGTTTTTGTCCAAGTCTCGTAAATTAGGCGGCTGCTTTTGTTTTCACAACTTGTGTTTTTCTTTACTTTTGGTGACATGCGCGTTTGCCACTGTCTCACACACACACACAGTTGCTCCCTCTCTCTCTCTCTCTCTCTCTCTCATACAATCTGTGGCACATCCTTGAGCTAAGGAAGCTGCTAAAGCGCGAAACGCGCACCACACACGACGCGTTGTTTGGCATTTGACATTTGCCTTGGTGAAAGTGTCACATTGACAGCCCTAAAAACATGCCCACTTCTGCTGCCACGCCTCTAGTCAATGCGCCTTGACAGTGCCCTCTAGCGAGGGCTGTCAATGGAGTAGCGAGAGTCTTAGCGTGCTCTTTATATACTTATATTTTATTATTATTTATATTATATAAAAAGAATCAAATAAATAATGTATTGCAACATTGTTAGAAAAAAAATTATAAAAATTAAATAAGGAAATAAAAAATAAATATTTTACTAAATTTGTTTGTTTTTAAATGTTATTTAATTTTTTATATTTTATTTCTTTTTATTAAATATTTTCTCTTATTTTTACGTTTTTTTATATTTTTTATATTTTTTTTGTGTTACTTTTTTATTAGTTTAAAAAGTTTATTTTAGTTTTAAGTATTTATTTATATCTAGTTTTTTGTATTTATTTTTTTTTTTTTATTTAAGGATTATATTCTCAGCTTATTTTTTATTTATTATATTCTGAGTTCATAAATCCAATTCTATACATTTCCACATCCTTTTCCATATCTTCAATATTCCCTGACACATTTCCCTTCATCCTTGTGGCAGCCCTCGTTTGCCCTTGAAATCTCTGAAGCCGCTGAGAGTTTTGTTTAGCGCATGGAAAAGTGTCAAATTACAAAAATCACACGAGTGAAAGGCCCGCTGTTGCTGCTGCTGCTGCCTTGAGGAAGTCAAGGCAATCGAGGGATAAACGGGATTAGTTTGCAGACTTTTGGCAGGCACTGTTTTCGCCAGCTAATTGGCGAAAAACTAGGGAATAATCAAAAACTGAAAATGGAAAACGGAAAACTGACGAACTGTCAAACCAGGCGAATCCTATTTGGCCTCGCATTTTCCTTCTTATGAATCAACTTTGTGAGTTTAATTGGCAATGACAAAGGTCTTGACTTGTTTAACATGCAATGTAGCTGACTCTATCGAAGGGGAACTCAGAGACGGTAAAAAAAAACAAACAAACGAAGTTGCGTAATTGTACAAAATGACAGAGGGCCAAACGAATGGGGCGTTGCTTAACTCTTTTGCATGTGCCTTATGTCCGGTTGACTTAGCATATATCCATATATGTATATATAGATATATATGTGTATATTCACTCCATATTTAGTTAAAGCCATGCATTATTTGTTTTGCAATAGCTGCAATTGCTAATGCGCTGCAATCAGCATTTTAACCAAAACTTGTAATTAGAGACAAAAAAAAAAAAACAGAATGAAAGAGGAAAATAATAACAAATTTCCATGGAAATGGCCAAGTTTTTTGTCTTTTTTTATGGCTTTGCAATAGATTTGACTTGTCTGCACACATATAATCATGTTTTATGATATGTTATATTATATTGAACATATAAGCACGTTTTCAAACTCATTTTTAAGCGAACGAAGGTTGCGTACAATTGCATTTGCTTAAAAATAAAAAAAAAAATTAAAAATAAAAAAATAACGAAAATAGAAAAACATAATATGATACAAAACTAAGTTAAATTAACTTAACATTAATCTTTTAATAATATTATTCTTTTTTTTAATACTGACTTTATTGAATAGAAAATTTTAATTTATTTACCTTAAAATTTGAATTTATTTACTATAAAAAATAGTACATTTTAATGTTGTTTTTAAGGTTTATATTAATCAATTTTAATCAATTTTAAAATAAATAAAAGCATAATATTTATGAAAGAATACAATTTTAAAAAATAATAATGTAAATATGAAAATAATACAAATAAATACTAATAATGATACACAAGTTTTTCGAAATAAAACAAGTTTCTCAAAAATAAAAATGTAAACATATATGAACTTTTTTATATTCAAGAAAATAACAAACAGTTTATTTACATTAATTTATTTTTTTTAACATTTTATTTACTATTAGAATATGCCAAAAATAATATCAATAATAATATAGTATTAATAAAATATTCATTTATTTATTACCAATGAGCATAGAACAAAACATTCCAACAGGTTGCAGTAAAATATAAAAAAATATATATACAAAGTAGAGATTCTACAGCAAAGGCTCGCAGGAGTGGCGAAAGCGGAAACTGTTGCCAATTAGCCAAAACTGGCCTTAAAAAGCCAACCAATAATTGAGCGTAAAAAACACAGCGAAACAAACAGCAGCAAAGAAAAGAAGAAAAAAAACTCACTCAACAGCAGCGGAACGTGTTGGAATTGTGTGAAACAGCGCAAAGACGCTCAACGGCAGCGACAACAGCCTGGCAGAGATAACAAGAGACGACAACGGCGAAAAGTTGTCTAAAACCCGAAAAAAAGCAGAATACCTACAACAGCAAAGGGAACATGAAAAACCGCAAGCAAAACGTTTGCACTTCATAAATGCCACAACGTGTGCAAGAGCGAGAGCGAACGCTAAAGCGCCGACATTTTTAATTGTAAATGAGTTATGACGACGACGACGACATCGACGTCGCAGCCAGCAAAAACATCTCTCCGCTGAGTGGCCATCAACACGCCGCCGCTCACTCCCACTCAGGCACACTCAGTCAGCGGCAGCGCATGCGTGCGAGTGCAACGACAGGCGACACGTACATGTACACGCTTAATGGGGCTGTCACGCTCTTGCGCACACACACACACCACGACCACAGCCCCTGCGTTCGGCTCGCTCAATAGCAAATATGAGTTGAGTATGTGTTCCAGCTGCGCCTCTTGTCGGCCCGTTCGCACTTGTGCAACCGAATCGTGTGTGCAGTACAGAGCACTCTATCTCGCTTGCACTTGGTATATGGTTAGTTGGAAAACTGGTTTCCCGCTGCCATTCGTCGCTGCTGCTGCCGCTGCTGCTGTTTGTTGTTTCGCAGCCACAACACGTTCCCTCGCGATATTTCCAACACACACAATTCAGTTCGTCGTCGCCTGTCTTACGTAGCGCACACACTCAATTCGCGTTGCGCTGCATTTTTTGCATTCAACTCAAGAAACTCGCGTGAGCTACACAGCACTTCACTCTCTCTCTCTCTTTCTGTGTGTGGTTGTGTGTGTTCTAGTGTATTTATATGTGCATATGTATTGCATTTACAGTTACAATTACCCAAACAAAATGCAACAAATTTGATTTAATAAGTGTTTAACTCAAGTTCAACAACAATCCAGGCGATAATTTAGCTACGAAAACTCTCTTTCTCGCAACTCTACGATAGCTCAAAGCTCTACCAAAATGCTTGTTGGCTCGCATCCGTATCTATGCAATGGCGTTCTGCCGCCCGTTGCGCCAAACAGCAACAACAGCAGCAACAACAACAACAGCAACAATAACAATGCAGCCACGGCAACACCGACAACAACAACAACAACAACGGCGGGCAACAAAAGTGCCGCCGGCTCAGCAACGGATTTCTCAATAGCCGCGATTATGGCACGCGAAGACGCCTCAAGCCGCGAGTCCTCCGTGCGCAGTGCAAGTAAGTTGAACGAAGAGAAACAAATGAAGAAGAAGCGGAAGAAGTGGACATAACGGAAGATATATATAGATATAGTAGATATAGATCAGGATAAGGAAGCGAGGCATATGTTCTGAGCGCTTTAAGTTTGACAGAAGCCAACGAAATTTGATATAGCTTGGGAAATTTTATGGCAAATCATAGATATATATATATATATATATATATATATATATATATATATATATATCTATATCTCAAATTCTTCATTTTGTATGCATTTTCTCTATATGTCAGTTTAAAGCTTTAATTTGTTTACAAGTTTCTCAATTTTTAGCTGCTTAAAGTTTTTACTTGATTTCTACATCAAATTCCTAAAGCTTAAATCAGATTATTAAGCTCTATTAATTTCTGTATCATTCGAGCTGCTCTGACAGCTTCAAAGAATACTTTTGCTTATTATCTTAAGATGACATTTAGTGTATAGAATCATTAAAGCTCTTCTTCTAGAAGTCTTCTTCTTCGAGTCCTGCAAAGCTGCTCCCATAACTGACATAAATTTGTATAGAGCATTTCATATGTCTTAAGCCGCTTCTTAAACTGACTTTTAGCTTACTTTATCTATAATCAGCGCATTGCAGCATTGAATGGGTTCTGTATTTCTTATTATGATTGATCCCATAGTCAAAGTTCATCATTGGATGACATATCAATCAAACTTAGCTTGAGCTTTTAAAAGTTCTTTAAAGTATGTCGAAACTTAAAACTAGCTGAAGCTCAACAGACCTTGCGAATGGTTTAACTCGGGGAAATTTTTGTATATTTCAGAGTTTCACTAAAAGTTGCCTAAAATAGCCGACGGCTACAAAAGTTTCAACTACTTTAATATAATTTAAATATAACTCGAGAAAATACGCTAAAAGCTGACTTCTGAGCGCCTTGAGCTTGCCTCAACATATATATAAAATTTATAAAAAATTCCCGGTATTGCAAATAGAAGCCAAAAGCACAGCGAAACAAGTTTAGCACGAAAACTCTATAGTTCAGTTATTAAATAATTAAAAACAATTAGCAAGATATGATAGAAACTGAATAGAAAAAACTTGCAGCCGACGGCAGGTGCAATTAAAACTAAGTCAGCCATAAGAAATCAACTTAACAAGAAGTTAACTAAAACTAAACCGGCTAAAGCTAATGCACAAAAAAAATTTTATAAATAATTAATTTAACAATTATGTTAATTTTTTTATTAATTTTTTAACGAGGTGCAAAAATCAGCGACGGCAGAATGAAGTATTTATTAAATATATATATAAATACTTGTTTATTAATATGTTTATTAAGCTGAAAAAAAGAAAACAAAAAGCCGCAAATTTTTTTATGCTGATTTTGCATATGAAGCGCAAGACAGCTGAACAGAGGCGGCAGCTAAGAAGTGGGCGTGGGTTTGAGCTAAGCATAAACAGTTATCATACATATATACAAACATATATATCTCATATATAACTGTCACGCTGCTTACTTAAAAATAGATAAAGCTTAGTTACTCAACTTAATCAACTTCAACTTCTGCCTTGGCTCTGAAGCTTTGTTTGCTTTGTCGTTCAACGAGTTCACAAAAAAAAAAAAATTGCAACTGCAGCGACTTTGTTAACTTGTTTTAATTGCCAATTTACCAAACGTAGCGGAAATTGTGACGACGGCTTGTCTGCCACAGTCAAAATCAGAGCCAGACACTGGTAGAGAGGGGGAGAGCGGTAGAGAAAGGCGCGCTCGCAACATTCGGCCAAAGTCAGCAACATAGCTCTGCAACATTGCTGCCGCAACATGTTGCCCGCTTTGCTTTTCTTTTCTTTTCTGTTCGTTTCTTTGCTGCTTAAATAACAATACTTTCATTCAATTGGCGCATTCGTTGCTAATTTTCAATTTTCCAAATCACTTTTCTTCCCAGGTCCCATTTCGGTTGAGGATGAGGTCGATGTGGATGTCGTTGATTGCAGCGATGCTGAGGAGCCGCCAGCGAAGGCGCGCCGCCTGAATCATCATCATCATCATCACAATCATCATCACAGCAACAACAACAATAATAATAATAATAATAACAACAACAACAACAATAGTGTGTCACACAAGAGCCGCAACGAAACGCAGCTCAACACCAGCTCCACCTCGAGCCAAGGACGCTGCTCCACGCCGCCCCAGTCGCCCGGCACGGAGGACAGCGAGGAGCGCCTGACACCCGAACCGGTGCAAAAGACGCCCAAAATTGTGGGCTCCTGCAACTGCGACGATCTGAAGCCCGTGCAGTGCCACCTGGAGACCAAAGAGCTCTGGGATCGCTTTCACGAACTGGGCACCGAAATGATCATCACCAAAACGGGCAGGTAAGAGAAACAGAAAGAGCAAGACAGAGAGAGAGAGAGAGATATAGAGAGAGAGAGAAAGGGGAATGCTAATAATTATAAGTTACAACAATCAGCTTGTTTTCTAGCTACAAACAGTTAGCAGACAGTGCAAACAGGCTATACTTAAGGCAGCGGAAAATCTGTTAGCCAAAAGAAAGTTGGCATGGGCAAAGGGCCAAATTGATTTTGTATACATATATGGCTAGGAAGTTATTTTGTATACATATATTAGCTAGGTATTAAGTTGGTTGGGAGTGATTTTTTTTTTTTATTTTTTACATATTTAATTCAATCTGCTTAGAGCCAATTCATAAGCCAACTTCTAACTGCCTCCTGCCTTTGACTTCCACACACACACTTCCCCCTGCTCCTCCTCCTTCACTCCTCTTCTTCAATCAAGTCGACTCCTTGGCATGCCAAATTTGTGCAATGTCAACACAAATTTCATGCCGTTGCACACAATAAAAGTAAATCAAAGCATTCGAGCTGTGCGTGCGGTCCCTGGCTACAATTGCAAAAGATTTTTGCGAGCGATCTACCTGCCCAGCCAGAGTCAGGTTATGTTTTTTTTTTTTTTGTTTTTTTGGGCGTTGCTCGTGTCAGCGGGCGAGGAGCAGAGCTAGAGAATCAAGGCTACAATGACCACGGGTTGTCCACACCTAGCTCCCACACAGCTGACCACACAGAGAGAGAGCTAGTTAAGGGCCCAAGAGACAGAGAGAGGGAGAGGGGACACACACACACACGCACACACACGCACCGAGCTCTATTTAATGATATTGTAAAAATCACACCTTCAGACAGCGAGACGACAGGCCAGAGGCCATAGAGACAATCAGGGCGGTCCCTCGGTTATGTCACACGCAGCCTTAAAACGCATTAAAGCCACAGGATGTCAGCCCTAAAGAGTTTTTCACCTTTTGTTCGCACTTGTCACAGCAACTAGAGAAATTGAAAGCGAGAATGATAATAATAGTCATAATAATAATAATAATAGTAATAATAATATTTCCAGGGCTATAAATTTCCTCAACTTGGTTGTGACTTTAATTAATAACGAGACGAAAATCTTATGAAATTCCTTTTAAATAAAATCTCTTTTCTTTCCTTTTTCATTTTTCCCTTGCAGACGCATGTTCCCCACGGTGCGCGTCTCGTTCTCTGGGCCATTGCGTCAGATCCAGCCAGCCGATCGCTATGCCGTGCTGCTGGATATAATACCGATGGACTCGAAACGCTATCGTTATGCATATCATCGCTCTGCATGGCTGGTCGCCGGCAAAGCTGATCCCGCCCCGCCCGCCCGCCTCTACTCCCATCCGGACAGCCCCTTCAGCTGCGAGGCGCTGCGCAAACAAGTTATCTCCTTCGAGAAGGTCAAGCTGACTAATAACGAAATGGATAAGAACGGACAGGTGAGTTCAGATGCCAGATCGGGCGAGATCGAGCGAGAAAGAGAGGCAGAGACTGACTGAGGCAGATCTCAGTCTGAGATTGTGGGCGCGATAGACGCGTGTTAAATGATTGATAATTGTCTGAGGAGGATCAGCAACATTAGCTTTGCAACATGAAAGGGTTAAGGAGAAGTTGCTGCAAAGCAGAATATATACATATATATATACATATATTATATATTATATTTATGAAACATATATATATAAATATATATTCATGAAATATTTTACATTTTATTAGCTAAGGACTTTAGCAAGGCCTAGAGCAGCTTCAAGCTGAAGAATCAAACTGAGCCAGCAAATTCTATGCCATATCTATAATAATAAGGGCATTCCCTTAACTATTTAATCTCTATTTTGTGTTGTATTCCTCTAAATACTACAATTTTGCTGATATATAAGATTTTCTTCAAGTTTAATTACGTTTTGTTGCCTTAAGCTTACTTCTAAGCGAATAATAAGGGTATTCCAGCAACTGAAAATATCCCTAGGTAGCCAAGAATATATTTATAAAGGCAAAACTTATCTCTAGCAACATGTATTTAAAGATATATCAAAATCTATCCACACATTCTCAGTCTCTTCACCAATACTTCTCTAGAGACTACCCCTCACACAGCTACCTCAATCTCTTTCATTTCCACACAACTAACTGGCAATTCTTTTCCATTTCTCTTCGCTCTCCCCCATCCAGATCGTGCTAAACTCTATGCATCGCTATCAGCCGCGCATTCATCTCGTGCGCCTGTCGCATGGCCAGAGCATACCCAGCAATCCCAAGGAGCTGCAGGATCTCGATCACAAGACGTATGTCTTTCCGGAGACTGTCTTTACGGCTGTGACCGCCTATCAGAATCAGCTGATAACCAAATTGAAGATCGACTCGAATCCGTTCGCCAAGGGCTTCCGCGACTCGTCGCGCCTCACCGACTTCGATCGCGATCCCATGGAGGCGTTGCTGCTGGAGCAGCAGCTCCGCTCGCCGCTGCGCCTCTTTCCCGATCCCTTGATGCAACAGTTTGCCGCCCAACAGGGCGCCGCCGATCCCGCCTCGATGGCGCTGTTCGAGAAGGCGCGCCAGCATCTGCAAATGTTTGGCGGCAACTCCCCGTACGCCCAGCTCATGATGCCGCAAATGTATCAGGCGGCAGCGGCTGCACCACCGCCGCCCGGCCTCGGCGCCTTTCACATGTTCCAGCAGCAATGGCCGCAGCTGACGGCCGGCTTTTTGGCCAGCGCCAATCAGCAGGCCGCTGCCGCACAGGCCGCCGCTCAGGCTCAAGCGCAAGCGCAGGCAGCAGCCGCCGCCGCCGCCATGGCCGCCAATCGCACACCCCCGCCGCCACCCACTGCGTCCACGCCCTCGTCAACATCGTCGGGCTCGCCGTCGCCCGATATGCGCCCGCGACAATATCAGCGCTTCAGCCCATATCAGCTGCCCGCACAGCAACAGCAGCAGCCGCCGCCGCCCACAGCGAGTTCGCCAGCCTCGCGCAGCCCCGCCCATTAAGCGGCGGAAGAGGCAGCCCCACAAAAAAAAAAACAGTATTAATCCAAAAAGAAATTGAATGAAAATGAGAAGAAGAAAGAAGAAACTCAACTAAGTAAATGTTGTAAATTATTTGTTATAAATTAATGCCCTCTCGCTCCCCCCCCCTCACTCTCTCACTCTCTCTTTCGCTTTCTTGCATTTTTTTGTTGTAAAAAATTTCAAAGTTTCGACCCGTGTACAGTTAGAAAATTTTTGTATACATTTTTAGCTTAAAACATATTGTAAAAAGTGTTTAAATGTTGTTCGAAAACTCATCTCAGTGTAAAGTTAAAACAAAATTCTAAAGAAAAAATTACAAAAAAAAAGAAATTAAAGCTTCATCTTTGTAAACACTAAATGTTAGTTATGCTATACATAAACTATATATACATATATATAAAAATAATAATAATATATGGCTAGTATTAACATATAAATTCATAGACGCTTCAGTTAGTTTTATTTATATGAAATTTTCTAATTTAAGTTTCAAATTTGGCAAACACAAAAAATTATGAAATCAAAATATAAAAATAAAAAAAAAAACAAGAATATTAAAATAATATGTTTCTTCAGTGTGAAAAAGCATGAAAAAATATCTAAACAAAATTTATTAAACGAAAAAAAAAAATATACAATAAAAACTAAATATGTGAAAAAATAAAAGAAAAATGTTATTTATTTAAAAATAATTTTTTAGCTTGAATTTTACAGAGAAACTTGGAAAAAAAAGTTGCCTAAGGCATGGGTAAGCAGTACAGAAATTGGCAAAGTTTCTGGAATACTTTGCTATAGAAATAGATCTGAAGGCAGGAAAAATAAAACTTAAATATAAAACATATATATTTATTACAAACATTTAAAATAAAAAAAAATTGAAAATTCAGTTTTTAAACATTTTCTCTTGCTCCACATAAACTAAATTTTGTTTCATTTTCAACAAGGCGCATAAAAAAACACTTGACTTTAACTAGGCAAATATCCTGTGCAGGCAAAGTGGGAATTTCTCACACGTCTGCACTTGTTTCGTCACACTGTGCACTCAGCGTATCCTGCGAGCAGCGCAGTCCTAGCTCCACAATGAAATGGGCTTAGAGCGAAGTCGAGGCTTCGGCATACGCATAGGCGTAATTCCTTAGTTGGCATTGAGGCATGCGGCAGAACAAATTGAAACCGGGCAGGCAGCAAGAGAAAGAGAAAGAGAAAGAGAGAGAGAGGAAGGGAGATGTAGAATGAGTCAAAACAGCAGCCGTCGCCTGGGCATGGGGAATACAAATGTTTAACGAATGCATTTTCATGGTCACTCAAAGTGAAATTCTTGATTTTGAGAAAACTCGCTGGGCTGGGCTGGGCTGCGCGCTGTGGAAAGACAGAAACCAGAGAATTCGTTTGACACGCTCAAGCGCTCGATGAATGATGCATCTGTCTATTGGCCAAAAGACTTGTGTTGAAGCGTAACCAAAATGCTATTGAAAGTTCACTCAATAAATCTCAAACACGAAATACTATTTTGATAACTATATGGAGAGAAATCATCGTGTGCAACCCTCCGAGAGGCAGCTAACAATTATAAAGAAATTAACTTTTAATGTGCGCCAGGATAAAGATCTTAGCATAATTATCTTCGGAAGTTATTGAAAAAGGTCCAAATTATATTGTATATTGTAATTACGTAAAAGGTGCTATCGACATTTGTCTATCTGGCACCCCCTGGCTGCTTATCGGCCAAAGTCGATCTACTCTCCAAAGTTAATTACAAACTAATCACAAGAAAATGGGCGAGAGAAACAAATGAAACATTAGCTTATCAGCTGCGGCTAGAGAGAGATCTCAACAGTGGCCATATAATCGGAGGGAACATAATGCTATATGCACATGTCAAAATGTCACAGCTAATTTATAAGCAAGGCCGCCAAAGATCCATGTACTTCCACTGTCAAAACAAACAGAGAGAGAGAGAGAGAGAGAGAGAGAGAGAGAGAGAGAGAGGCAGGGCAGTGGAGTGTGAGAACTTTGGCTCCCTTTTGGCATAAATTGTGTCTGCGTTCGCTTTGGCGTTCCTTTTGGCGTTTCATTTTAATTTGAATGTAAATGAATGCTGCGCGACATTGGGCGCCCAGCCACATGGGTGCAGCTGTGAATGTGTCTGAAAGTTCTTTCCCCCACACGCCCGCATTGCGCACACCCACAAATCAGCGTTGGCAGGCGACACACAAGACAGACACTGAGACAGGCTGCCATTCGACTGGGGGCCTGTGCAGGTCTTGAGGTTAAATGTCAGCGGGCGCAACAAAACAGTGACAAAATATTTAATTTTTGGGGCGTTTGTAAATATTTGAGCCACTTAATTGGGGGGCTGGGCAACAATGTTGTTCTTTCCCCCCCCATTGATTTATGAACTCGAATGGTAAACGGTTGAAGGCGTGTGCCAATGGAACTATACGCTAAGGCTAACTCAATTAACTGGACTTAGCTAAGAGCTTTCCTTCTCTTAGAGTTGATTGGAGTTGTTTCGGAGGAGATAAAGTAAAGTTTTTTGGGAATTTTCATATATTATTTATTTAATTAAATTTCTGTATTATTAATGAATATAATGTTATGGCATGTGTCAACATTTTATTTTCATTATTTTTCTATATTTTATATTTTATTTTAATTTATTTGTTTTATTATATTTAATTAAAATAAATTATCTATAATGTATTTTATTTTATTTATTTAATTACATTTTTCTGCCATGTGTCAATATTTTATTGTAAATTTTTTTATATTTAATATTTTTTAAAATTTGTTTTTTATTCAAAAAATAAATTACCTATAATGTATTTTATTTTGTTTATATTTATTTTTTTATTATATTTTTATTTTGTTATTTTTTTATTATTTTTTATTTTTATTGTATTTGCACTTATATTATTTATGCTTCACAACAACTTTATTTTAATTATTTTGTTTATATATTAAATTTTAATTATTCTATATAATCGAATGCACATTTTCCCCCCTTCCCTCTTTCACTGCTTCACCTTACAGTTCGCTTCTCCTTCCGCTGCCAGCTAACCACCGGCTCTTCTTTGCTTTTTGCGCTGTTTGCCTTTATCACACTTTATGCAGCTGTGGGGATGACATTTACAAACTGAACTGGGCAATCAACGCGCCGCTGCCACGCCCCAATCATTAACCCGAACATGACCAGGCAAACAGTGTTTTGGCCCCTAACGGTAGATGGGCAGCACAACAGCAGTAGAAGCAGCGGCACTTGCAACATTATGCGGCACGTGCTGCGGCAATCGCCACGTGAGTGTGTGCCGTAGTCCACTGGGCAATGAGCTAGTTGAAGAGCCTCTGCGGCTCCATAACCTGCGCCATGGCATACGTACGTTGCCGACTCGCCTGTGCCTGTCAAGTGAAAATTTGTAGAAATTAACGTTTTTTCCCCATTGCCCATTCTTGCCATTTGTAATCAAATGAAATTGCAGAAAAATCAATAAATTTTAAAGGCAAACTTTGTCATGTTGTATCGAGCGAGAGATCTATAAGGGTTTCTTTAGATATATCTATATATCTATTGTTTTAGGGCCCTTTAATGACTTTATAAACACACACATCAACGAAACAAAAAAGTTCCCTGACAACCACAACTGTCAAGCTAATTGAACGCAGAGACAGATAGTGGGAGAGAGAGAGAGAGAGAGAGAGAGAGAGAGAGAGAGAAAGAGAGAGGGAGAGGGAGAGAGACGTAGGAAAATCAATTAGATAGCACTGGACGCGGGCCAGTTTCGTTTGATGGAAAAACTCATATATCATTAACAATTTTCATGTCATACTGCATTTACGTGTGACGTCTTGGCCCCCCTTCGAAATTCCCAATCGCATCGAGCCAGACACATTCATCAAATATTCAAAATATAATATTTTACATGAAATCAATTTTCTGGAAGGCAGGCACAGAATTAGGCAAAATTGTCGGACCACGCCCCCTCGAAGCTCAAGTGGCCCTCGCCCTCGCTTCTATATAATTACAGTTGGAAAATTGATTTTCTTTTGTGAAAGGCGTTTTATTGGCTTCAATCTAATGGCGTGTGAGGCCGTTGAGGTTAGCCTTTGCCAAAGCAGAGCAAAGCTCTTACCAAAGGGTTTATATTCAGTTTAAGGCAGAGCAGAAAAAAAGAAAATTATAAGCAAAAGCAAGTAAATCCCATTCTGTCCCTTTGCTGAGCACTTAATGCTGCTCTAAATGAGAAACTTTTTGGTCCAAATCCTTGTGGTCAACGTCTGACGAAAATAACACTCGTTTAAATGGCTAAATGTGTTGCCTGGCTTGTGTGAATGTGTGTGAGAATACCCTGTAAATGAGAGAATAGTATTTGAGAGACTTGTAGAATGTACAATAATTTTCATTGAAGGTATATGGGAGAGAGAGGGAAACGCAGTGCACATAAACTCCAGTAAGAATTATATTGAATTAGCCAATAGTTCTTGAGACTCTTCCGACTTGACTCAAAGAACTCAGAATCTAGCTGAGTTAGCGCTGGAACATTTGATATCTAGGTTTAATTTGAGCATACAAAATACAATAATATACTATACTAAAATAATATACTATATATACATACATACATATATGTATATTATAAGGTCAGTCTCAGTTACTCCCATTTACAGGGTATCGAGCCATTCACACTCAAAGTTCTTATATTCTTTCTGCCTGTGCTGCTTTTATTTGCTGTTGTTTTTGGCAATTGATTAAAAGGCTTAGCATTCGAGACAATTGGCTATTTCTGTGCAAACTCTGGTGCGCTGGTGCACAGCTAGTGGCATTAGTGGCAAATTAGTATCTGGCACATGGGTATATGGTTAAATGTTGGATGCCTAATGTGTGAGTTTATGGTTGAAGCTGCAAAAACCAAACACGGGATTTTCTGCTACATTGTGGAAATTTATTAGGAGCACAAATAAAGGTGTAAATACAACAATTAAATGAAGGAAAATCAAATGAAAATTCATATTTAAGATATTTAAATAGAATATATATTTCATTTACAAGTTAATAAATGCAATATATTTTTGTTTTTTAAGTTTCACTTTGGAATCAATTTAATAGAGACTATTTATATTGCCAATGCTGGCTTATAAGATTCCATAAATACTGAGATATATGTATGTAGCGAGACAACAGAAACAGTAGATATATATTTCTTTTTATAATTTGTTATATAGGTCGATTGGTTGTATACTCTTGCAGAAGGTCTTATAGTTCTCTCATGAAATATAGAAAAATATGGGAATAAAGAAAATTTAAATAGGGGGAAAATATATGCAATTTGATATCTTCATCTGCAAAATCAAATTAAATCTTACAACTTTATAATTAATATCTATGCATATATTATATCAACTTTGTTATATAAATATTATGTATATATATATCCGTATTATATCCATTAACAATATAGTGTATTAATAATTCAACAAGCTGCATATACCCGTTCTCTGCAGCTTTGATTTTTTGCATATTTCACATTGGTCAAGCTGAAATTTATGAATTTCTATGATATACGTTGACACTTTGATGAAACGTTGCCATTGAATGCAGATAAGCATAAGATATATGATATGCCAGATACAACAACAGCAACAACAACGAGAATAAACAGCAGCAACAAAATGTTCAAAATGTTGAATACAATTTGTAAAACAAGCAAATGAAGAAGCAGAAGAATAAAAAACCAGCAAAAATTTAATTAAACCAAAACGTGTTGCGAGCGCATTTCAATAAATATACATATAAATATATACATATATGTATATATAAATATATATATATATATATATATATATATATATATATATATGTACGTATATTCCTTTCAAATCAACTCAAATTACGTTTCGAGAGGAAGTTAGGGAACTGCATAACCGACCAACAACAACGACGACGCCGAAAATCGCATAAATATGCATAATAAAAATACAATAATATTTAAGAGATACAACACTTCATTAGCAGCAGACGACACAGCAATGAAATCTGTGGAAAATGAAAAGAAGCAGCAGAGACGACAGAGAGTTATAAAAATAAGAAAATACAAATAAAAAAAAAGCACAACAAGGTAAGTAGTAAAAATCTGCGGGTTCGACACGAAACTAAAATAAGAGAGAAAAAAACAGTTTAATTCTTTAAAATATGCAAAAATCGTTAAAAACTCAGCAGCAGCAGCAACAACAACAGCCAAAACTAGTCATAACAAAAACTTAAGAAGCAGATGATTTATGTGTGTGTATGTGTGTGTGTGTGCGAGCGAGTTAAAGCCAGGCCAAAGCATATATTCAATGGGCTTGGCCAGCGTATCGATTCGATACGAAAAAGCTAAAACGAAGACATAAACAATATTTATATGGAAAAAAATCTTTTGTTAATAATGTCTTAATAGAAAAATTGTTGCAAAAATATGGATAAATAAAATAAGCCCAGCCAGAGGCAGAGAACAGAGAAACAGAGCAGAAGAGAATAGTGGATGGGCTCGACTAGCAGATGCCCTGTAGTTGAATGGGAGATAAGCTAAGACTTAATATAATAACAATTAGATTGATAGGCTTGAGATAGATTTTTCTTGTAAAATTATATAGTAGCTAGTAGATATCTTGTTTATTTATTAAAAGTGAGTTATATGTACATACAAATGTATCTTTGTCTTACAGTTGCAACGTCAGACCAGAAGAAAGTGAGTCACATCGCCTCTGTAAGAACTTTGATAGCTTGAAACTAATCTTAATTTACAGGGTATCACAGCAACAATTAAATGATGACTACCACAAGCTGACAGAGTCATTAAGCATTTTGCAGCGAGCGACGACGACTTCGCTCTTCGAACTTTGGGCAGGGCCAGACAACAAGAACGCCAAAAGCTTCAAAACTTGAACTTGTCTTCACATTGACTTTCCTATTGTTGTTGCTGTTGTTGTTGTCTTTTAATTCTTTTCACGCCCACAGCAACGTATTCTGCCATATGGACACATTTCGTAGCTTTTGCATTTTCGACTCAAATTTCACGTAATTTTTTACATGGCCAAGAAGTCTAATGAAGTGACATTATGCGAATTTATTTGAGAGGTAGACAAAAATATAGTCTAAGGTGATTTATGTTCTTTTGATAGATATCTAAATATAGAAAGAAATTTGAATTTTACTATAACTTTGATTGGTGTTTGCTAAGCTGAAGATCTGCTCTTTGACTTCACTCTGTGCTGAGCCAAAGAAATCCCACAATAAAAACATAGCTGTATTAATTTCGAACTTTAGCTGGCATTTATTTTATTTGAAATGCAACCTATTGTATCTTTATACTCTGCAGTAAATATTCTCGCTCTTACGAATATCCGCATGTTAAATATATGAGCATATGCAAGGTGCGTATGCGTGTGTGTGTGTGAAGGTGAGCTCACATCGTTAAGCGAGTTGAAAGTATTCTCAGGCAGTGCACATCACACGAATTCAACCACCCAAAAAGAAATATAATATATATATATATATATATATATATATATATATATATATATATATATATATATATATATATATATATATATATAATATATATAGCTGTAGAACTGAAGTGTGTTTGTAATTCTATTTGCTTCTTTTTTATACCCTGAACCCATTGAAAATGGGAAATCAGGGTATAATGTTTTTGTTGAAATGTATGTAACAGGGAGAAGGAGGCGTGGCAGACCCCATAAAGTATATATATTCTTGATCAGGGAGACAAGCCGAGTTGATATAGCCATGTCCGTCTGTCCGTCCGTCCGTCCGTCCGTCCGTCCGTCCGTCCGTCCGTCCGTCCGTCCGTCTGTCCGTATGTATGAACGCGTCGTTCTCAGAATCTACAAAAGCTAGAGACTTGAAATTTTTTATGTAGGTTCCTGTATATCACGAAAAGATCGAGTTTATTTCAGAAATTCGATAACTGTTATCGTTTTTTTGTTATCGATTAAAAACGAAAATCTAAATTAAGCTATAAAATTCTACCTAATTCATCTTTCTAGCTAGAGTCTTCAAATTTTGTATTTAGTGTTATGTAAGCCTTACGCAATTTCGGTTTTTGTTAAATTTTTGATGCCACGCCCCCTTCGCCTCAAATTTGTAACTCCCGTATATCAAATACTAGAGACTTGTGCTTTGGCACATATATACATGTGGATGACATATTCACGCCCAACAAGTTTGATCAAAATCGTTACTCTAGAAAAAAAGTAATTAAACATTTAATTTCCCATAGCATTGCCATGCAAATAGCAGCCAAAGAACAGCTGATGCAACGACTGGCGCTTGTGTGTGCTTGCGCCTGTGTATGTGTGTGTGTATGTGTTGCTTGTAATGAACATATACATATATACACATATTAAAGAAACGGAGATTGCTTGGAATTGCGGTTCTTCGCAGGGTTCAGGGTATACCCTAGTCGAGCGGTCTCGACTAGAGTTTTCTTACTTGTTTCTTGCAGCTTTTCCTCTCATTGAAATTATTGACAACACAAATGACAATTTTTGCAAGTATGTTGCACTTGTCTCATTATTGCCACATGTGTACGTGCCACAGCGCGGAGGTAGTGTGGGGTGGTGCTGCTGGTGGTGGTGGTGGTGCACGCTTCTCTGCTGCCACTTTGATGTCTGGCCGAGTTTGGCACTTGTCAGTTTTATGGCTCAACATTTTTCCGATATGAGCAAACGTGTGGGAAAATTATGGTCGAACGTTATTCTGGGTGTCGATATGTAATTGCTAATTTCTAACTGTGTGTATGTATGTGGGTGAGTGTGTGTGCATCCGTGTGTGTTATGTGATATGTTTGGGAAAGTTAAAGTGTTTCAGAATGCAGCTACACCAAGAGAAAATATAAGAGAACTTTCTAAATGAAGCAAGAACAAGTAAGAAAACTCTAGTCGAGACCGCTCGACTAGGGTATACCCTGAACCCTGCGAAGAACCGCAATTCCAAGCAATCTCCGTTTCTTTAATATACATTAGTATATATATGTTCATTACAAACAGAACATACACACGAACATACACAGGCGCACACACACATAAGCGCCAGTCGTTGCGTCAGCTGTTCTTTGGCTGCTGTTTGCATGCCAATGACATGGGAAATTAAATGTTTAATAACTTTTTTTCTAGAGTAACGATTTTGATCAAACTTATTGGGCGTGATCATGTCATACATATGTATGTATGTGCCAAAGCACAAGTCTCTAGTATTTGATATACGGGAGTTACAAATTTGAGGCGAAGGGGGCGTGGCATCCAAAATTTAACAAAAACCGAAATTGCGTAAGGCTTACATAACACTAAATGCAAAATTTGAAGACTCCAGCTAGAAAGATGAATTAGATAGAATTTTATAGCCTAACTTAGATTTGCGTTTTTAATCGATAACAAAAAACGATAACAGTTATCGAATTTCTGAAACAAACTCGATCTTTTCGTGATATACAGGAACCTACATAAAAAATTTCAAGTCTCTAGCTATTGTAGGTTCTGAGAACGACGCGTTCATACATACGGACAGACGGACAGACGGACGGACAGACGGACAGACGGACAGACGGACATGGCTATATCAACTCGGCTTGTCATCCTGATCAAGAATATATATACTTTATGGGGTCTGCCACGCCTCCTTCTGCCTGTTACATACATACGCCCTCCAACAAAAACATTATACCCTGATTTCCCATTTTCAATGGGTTCAGGGTATAAAAAGGGAAAGAAACAATGCAAGTGATTTAAGAGAGAAATTTTTAAAAAAATATATGTACTTTAGGTTAGAGTTTATGTGAGAAGTCATAAAAACTGAGGTAAAAAAATAATTTTATAAAAAATATAAAAATAATATAAATTTTATAACAATTTAGCTAATATTTGTAGTTTTTATTTTCTCCCAGTGCACTCAGTTTCAAGTGCAGGATATGCTTGTTTGAGAGCTATCCTTAACGGGGTAATTCATAGCTACAATGTCTTGCGCCGGCTTCTTGCAGCCAAGCTGTCTGCTATGTTTTCGATCAGTCTGGAGCGCTCGGGCGATCGGCGTACTGTGTGTTCTCTGTGTTGTGGGCTCTTTAGGACTTTGATGTTCGTTCTTTGGTATTGAAATGTGCAGAGCACATGTGGCGTGTATTGCGACTGTTTATTAACTACTAAAAATAATGGAAACAAGTAGTAAAAAGTATAAATTTACTATGTAAACAACAATGAGCGCGGAATTATGAATGAAGATGCGAGACGAGAGAGAGAGAGAGAGAGAGAGAGAGAGAGAGAGAACATATAGTACAAGTAGATATATATAAATATAGTATATATAAACTTTTTCAAGTTGAGCATAGGAAATCGTTAAGTAGATGTTTATGTCCGTATTGTCGCTTTCATGTGGTCGTCGTCACATTTGCTGCGCCTCCTTTGATGCCGTTAGCCAATCGAAGGGGCCGAGACCAACTCTCTGATGTGGCAGTAAATTGCACCGAAAGGTAATTATGACAAGTTATGTGGGGCCGTAAACTATGAATGCATTCAAGGGTGGTCTATCAAATAGATGCGACATGCGTATATGTATATATATAATCGTATATAGACATATAGCGAAAGCATATTTGTGTAGCAACTATGCTTCAATTGCAATCATTAGACGCATAATCAAGTTATTAGCAATTTGTTACGCGTCAACAACTAAAACAAGCTGAAAGAGAGTGATATAAAGCAAGGCAGCTAGACTAGGAAATACGCTCTGATACACTAGGAATTATATATAAAAATATTTTGTCAAGTTAAGCGATACTAATAAAAGTTAAATAAATGTAGAAAAATAAAAGGAAGTTTTTTTTAAAGATTTTAAAAGCATACAAAAATGTTTTTAAGTATTAAAAAAAATATTTAAAAATATAACAAATATTTTAAAAATATATAAAATTATATCAAAATATAAAAAAATATATTATATATAATATGACTCTGTTTTAATATATGTTTATGACATTTATCAATATTATTTACCCATATAGGGTATATACCCAACTACAATCCTACGCTCTACTTCCACCACGTAAGGGTCCCGTGAGGCAGTTGCGTGTTTACGCAACTACGACAAAAATCAAATAAAATATGTACAAATAATTTGCCATGCGTAATTTGTGCAAATAATATGCGTAATTGCCTGACGAGTTGCGACGTTAAAAAAAAATAAATATATAAATATATGAGAGCTGCGCGGGAGGAGCAGCAGGGCTCACAGAGTTGGTTAAAGTCATTGCCGACGGCACATCAAAGCACACCCGGACACACACACACACACGCACCCAGATAGACATACGAGCGATTTTCTTTAAACAAACTACTGAAAATTTACGTTTCACTTTTATGAGACTTTGAGACAATAAAATTGAAGGCCCCAGGCGACAAAGTAAACACAACAATAAACAATTGATTGTAAAAGCGTAACAAGACGAAGCATAAAATACACTATGAAGCAAAGGATGTGAGGCTATGAGAAGTGTATAAAAATTGTAGAAATATTAAATAGGTGAAGTATGGTTAGATTGATAAGCATTTGAGTAAGGTAAAGATGTAATATAATATGAGCCTCAGTCTGAGTCAAAGCGCTCAGAGCTTGGCCTTATGAAACTCTTAGATTTCAGAAAATATACTGCTTTTTCTACTATTATTTCATTTATTATATAATTATTGTCATATTATTATTATTATTATTATTATTATTATTATTATTATTATTATTATTATTATTATTATTATTATTATTATTATTATTATTATTATTATTATTATTATATATAATTCTCATTATATTTTTAACCCATTCATGCAGCACACATACCCTTAGCTAAGCTAGAGCATCGAACTCGTGCCGAAACCACATCAAAAATCAGTGAATAAGCTAACTGATTGATGTACTGACTGACGACTGAGGACTGCCGACGACTGACTGAGGCAAGTGCTAAGGCAGTGCCAGAGCGTGGGCGGCAACTGGAACGGAAGTAGTTACAAGCAAAAGCAAACAAATTGAACGAAAGAGCAAATAAATACATTAGCAGAGGCCGATTAAATAACTCAATTGCCAATTGCCTAGCGCGACAATCAGTTAAGTGCTCAATGGGAGTCGAGAGCATCAGGATAACTGATCCTGTTGACCGTATGCGTATGCGTATGTGTATGTGTGTGTGTGTGTGTTCTTGTGACCTTGGCCACATCAAGGCTCTGGCCAGAGGCCATTAACTGCGTGTGGCAGCTCATTATGCACATTTTGGTCAAACAATGTCGCATTGATGGGCGACCGGCAAATGGGTTTATGGCCCATTTACGTGTCCTTCACTGAGTGCTATGTGCCCGGTAATGAGCTGTACCACGCCCACTGTCACCTTGATTTTTAGTACTTATGACATTTGACACGCGCATTTACGAAATTAATAATGGTATCTCCTCTTGGGCAACGCGTGTTGCCCTCGAATTCCATGAAAAAAAAAAAAAACCTTAAACTAGACTTTGACTTTTGCCTTTGGCCAGAGCATTTCAATGGCAAATGGCATCCGCGGGTGTCGCAGCGCTTGTAAAATTTTATTGATATCTTTTTGTCTATCGATTCACAGTTCGAGCGCTTTTGTTCTTGCTGACTGTTTAAGTAGTCGTCGTGCTGTTGCAGTCGGAGGACACGCGACAGGAGCTGGTGACAAGTTTTTCCTTTTGTCACTGGGAAAGTTTGACAAACATTTACAGGCAGACTCAGCAGACTCAAGGTTGCCAAACGAACCAAGCAAATGACTGCAGTGACAGGGGGTGCTGGAGATGTGTAAATATTTACGTGGCAGCAGCCCGGCACTAAAGTCCTTGAGAGTTTTGCTCTTAAGGGTTGCCTAGCGCACTGACATTGACACTAGCAAAAGTCATAAGTTTCAACTGCTGGAGTTGTTTTTAAATGATGAAATATATATATTTAGCATGTTACTATAAATTTAGTAAAATATATTTGGGGGAAATACAAAATATTATTTATTTTCATATTATATTATATTTATATATATTTTTCTTCAATTCAATTCTCTGTAAGGTAAACTTCCTCACAAATGACTTTTTCTTACAGCATTCCCAAGCCATGTCCTTTGCTCTTCCAGGAACAAATTTACTGGCCGATCAGCTAATCTGCAACTGTCAGGAACATCACGTTACACGTGTATATAGATAACGTCTCTGGCCCATATATCATTCAATCAAAAATGGGAATTTCAAATTGAATGCTACCTGCTTTGATTGCGCCTTAAAAGAAATCAGAAAGAATGAAAGAAAGAACAAGAGCAACGCCTCTGGACTCTCGCACAATCATTAAGAGTTGTTCGACCCACGTTGACGACGACTACTCCATAAGTTGTGTGTGATTAATGATTTCCAGCAAATAGAGGCACAAATCTGTGGCCCGAACCACAACAATAGGGAGCCAGAAGGCACACCTATTAACACCAAACTCGAGGTTGGCCTAGCACCTACATGGCAAGAGAATCAGATAGAGAGAGGGAGAGACAAAGAGAGAGAGAGAGATAGAGACTGGGAGACTGGCTTCCACGAAGCCAACAACAATTGCATCAGCAGCAGCAGCAGCACCAAACAGCATTATTAATTACATGCATTAATTTCTGGCAACGGGGCAAGTGTTGCAATAGCTCTAGAGAGAGCGAGAGAGAGAGAGAGAAACCACGGTCAGGTTTTAGGCGCCACTGTTGATGGATTCGTGGCAAGCACTGTCTGAACTGTGATGTGATGAACAGCCGTCTAAATTATGGAAACGCGCCTGTCACCCGCTGAGAGACAAACGAAAAGAGCTCGACAACTATCCAGCCAGACCCCACAGGCAGGCCATGTGAACGAAAAAACCTGTAAGTTTTAATGGTTACACATATAACGAAAAGAAATACCTAGTATATCATCTACACACACACGCAGTCACACACTCATGCAGTGCAGCCGCCATATCGTTAATTTAATTTGTGCAATTTTGTGGCCAAATATTTTCCACACGGCCACAACTGCCAATAAAGCCCACGCAAGCGCAAACCTGGCAACTTGGTTGGCCAGTTAACCACCAACTGCACAAAATCTCAATTGCGACAAGTCTTCACATATATACTAATATATACAGAAATATATATAAACATATATATCTATATGTATATGCACCCCATCTCTGTCTGGCACAAGTTTAGCTTTGGTCGCTGAAAACAAGTTTTTCCAGTTTTTTTGGCCAATTTTCTTTGTGCGCGCGCAATTTTTCATAATTATACCCTGTAATTTTGAGGGTGGCTAAGGTGCATACTGCAGACATGCATGTGCGTAGCTTAAGAACTTAACATGCACTTTGGAATGTCAGTTAGTTTATTTGTTAGATTGTAACATCTTAACAGATGCTTAAATCCTTAAGTCCAGCTATTCCTTTCTTTATAAATATTTATTGACAGCTTTTCTACAATGTTAGTAAAAAGTTTGGGCACTGCTCAGGTAAGCTTTGGATATTACAGATATCATAATGTACAGTTCTCAAAAGTCAGCTGATAGTAAAGGAATGAGAACATCTTTTTTCTTTATGAACTCTGTATTATATATTTATAAATATATATAGTATAGTTATAGGAGTTCCATGCTTAGACGATCTTGTTTGAAGTTAGAAATGCTTTAGAAATTGAATATGAATTGTAGGAATCCAACTTAGGGCATATATTAGTATTAAATGTGATCAAGAATCTATATCAAGAAATAAAAAAAAATGTATTTAGATAATGAATCAGATTTCACTTCAGCTTTGATATAGCGATATCTAGAACAGAATGAAAAACTGATGATAATTTAAGACTTCTCATCAAAATCTCTCTCTATAAGCCCCCCGTCATCCACTCATCTTCCAGGGCATCTCCGCGTCCGTCAGCTGTCACTTCAAAACCCTCTCAGCTACTTGTTTTAAAAAAGACACTTTGGCGCTTCCTGTTTGGCAGAGCGAAGGCAACACTTGAAGTTGCATTCGTTGCAATTTAGTTGCATTGTTTTTGTTGCGCACGCTGCACGCTTCCATAACAGCAAGCCAAAAAGTACACAGACATATATGTAGATATACATCCGATATTGAGCCAAACACAGAAACGTATATATTTATATTTAATTCACAAAAAGCTTTTTCGCAATTACTGTCGATAAGGCAAATGTGTTGTCTGTGTGAAAATTGTTGATCGAATTCCTGGAATTAACGCCAGCAGAACGGAAGCGCTTTTTGGCAACGTCGTCACTAAAAGACATTGTCGAACAGTTGTTGTTGCGCGGTTGTTTATTGCATTTGAATTTGAGTAACTGCTGCCTGCCTGACCCAATTTGTCAGCGCTTTGCAGCCGCTACAATTGTGTTATAAAATCAAAAAGTAAAATGCATAAAAAAAAGGGAGAGAAACAAAATAAATAAACCTGAGACGCTTTTTGAGTTTGACGCGTGCCCGCGGCCAGCATGACATGCTACAAAAGTTTGTAAGAGACTTGTTTGTTGTTTCTTCTGCTGCTTTTCTCTTCTGTATTTTGTTGCACATCATTGTTGCAACATCATCAGCAGCAGCAGCAGCAGCCGTCGCCGTAGCAGCAGCAGCAGGCGCGTTTTGCATACACTTCAAGTGCTCGATCGCGTCAGAGTCAAATACTCGAGTGCTAATAAAAAATAAAAAGAAAAACCCACAGAGTGACTGACAGTCTCAACAACAATCGTGAGTTATTGAGGCAGCTAATCTGGGCTGGGCTGGGCTGAGGCTGAGGCTGAGGCTGGGCACGGGATTCGAGCCCTGGCCAACAGATCCTAAGCCTGTTAGACAGACAGGCGGCCGCGCATGAATTGTTGTTGCGCCGTGTGCGTGTGTGTATGTGTGTGTGGGGTGCATAACAAACAAGCTATTTAACACCGCAACACAAAATGCTGAGCAATCCCCGCAATGAGACAGCGAAAAACAAGCAAAAGATCTGCTATGGGCAATGCTCTGCTAAGATATACCCAACACATAGCTTGACTATGCTAAAAGCAAACACAAACTGCCAAAATTGTCATATTCAGCTAATATAATGATCAAAATATATGCCAAAAGATATTATTAAAAATCGATATTTATCGGTTTTTGAGAATCAGAAAATATATTTCAGAATATAAGCTTTTTCCCTTGATTGTTTAAGCCAAAAGCTGAGGAATGTTTTAGTTCAAGATCTAATTAACGTCATTTTCGATAAATATCGATAGTTTCTATGATCATCTACTTCGATTCACAATATTATACCCCCTCTGCCTGTTACATATCTATGCACATAACCTGTACACCCCTTCTCAACACTAACAGGGTATCCTGAAAAAAAACTGCTGCAATATACCCGCAGTCGAGATCTGAGATCTCTCTATAGAGATTCACAGCTTTAAAGTCTCCACACAGTGCCACAAAAAGTGTCGAAGATCAAAATCAGCAGCGTTTGCTGACGCTGCTAAGGAGGGGCTACGGTTGGGCTTGGGGGGTGAGGGAGGTGAATTGATCGCGTCGATTAATTTGTCTTGCGCACACGCAGATATAGAAAGAGAGAACTCGCAGACCAGTGTCTTGGCAGCATGAGTCTGCAACATGTTGGCTGTGTAGCAAATGGAATGCACTTAATCACGATTAGTTGTAATCGATAAGCACAGCGAACCAACCAGCAGCAGCTTCGAACTTAGAATCAACAACAACAACAACAAAAACATGAGAAGAAAACAAACTTAAATCAAATATATGTGAGAGTATTTTGAAATCGGGGTGGTCCGCTATTTAAGCCATTTGCATATGAAAAGCTCTACACGGCGTTGCCTTAAATGGCTGCTCAATGATTTCAACATAATATTGTAAGGCATTGTTATGCCTGTCCTCCCCTGCCTCTTAGTTTTAAGCCTCCTCCCGATCGATGATAAATGCCGCAATTTATTAAAATCAACAACAAGCCCACATTCCGGCTCCCCTCCCCTCCCCACCGGCTCTGCTGCTGCTGCCCCAGCTGCTCCTCTTGACCAACTCAATTCGGTGCTACTAATAATTTTGAATTTATCAACATTTGTTAGCCGCGATTATGAATGACGTGTGAGGCCAGAGCCCGGCCTCAGCTCGGCCAGGTAGCCAAATGGTCGCCAGCCAGCATCCAAATCACAAAAATGTCTTGTATTCATTCATAAAATGTTGCGCCGCGGGTTGCCTTTCATACAAAAACGAAACGAAGCCTTATGCAAAAACAAAAAAAAAAAGTATTTGTTTTCAATTATTTTATCTGTTCGCATTATAAAACGTGTATTTCCAAGATATTTTTGGCCATAAATTCGACGCGGAATGCGCTGTACAACACTTATGTCAATTGCTTTTAACAATTTGTGAAATGTATACAAAAAATGAAATTAATTTCTTTAAAATTTATGATTATTATTTATAAATTGCAAAAAATTGATTTGCAGTGAAAAGAGTTTTGTTAAAAATATTTAAAAATAGAAATTGAATAAAACGAAATTTTTCAAACTTGTTTCTTAGTAATGGCAGAAAGATGCACAATGTATGGGAGCAAGGCAAGAGCTTAGGTAAACAAAGAGTCCACAAGAAATAGTTACATCTGAAAGAGATCTCATAATCGCAATTTACAAAAAAAAAAATATTTCAAGAGATTTTATAAATTTATGTTTTAAAATTGGTTTAATTGATGTTGAAAGTTAAAAAAAATAAAAATATCGATTGAGAGCTCTACTCTAATAGCTCCTCGTCCTGCCTGTTACTTACAAACATACATGGAGAGTTTTTTTTATTCCCTCTGCCTATTTAGCTGAACAAGTATACAACCCAATAGTCTTATATAGTTATAGTACAAGCTAATACATATGATACGTGTACATTCCCAAGCTTGATTTATTTGTTTACCTTTCACAAACCTCATCCTTTTACCACCTGCCACAGCTCATCAGCCAAAAAGAAAAAATGAGCCAAGGACCAGCAAACAAATATTGAAAACTGATTTACAGCAATAAAAACGAATAAGCAACAAGCAACAAGCAATCCAGGCGCTGCTAAAAAACGCTCCACTAAATTTCTGGTACATGAGACGGCGCCACGTGTGGTCCCTTGTTAAACATGAAGCGAAAAATGCATTAAATCAAAATTTTAAACAAGTGCAAAAATGTCAATAAAAAAGCAGAACGAACCAAAAGCTCTTTAGAGTGTGTGAAGAGCAGAGAGAGAGAGAGAGAGAGAGAGAGAGAGAGAGAGAGAGAGAGAGTAGCATGCTGTGCATTTAATTTTCAGCTTTTGACATATTTATGATAACTTGGGTCATTTACGTGCAACCTTTGTCTTGTTGAACAACCCGAACGCCAGGTGGAAGGTGCTGCGCATGCGCAACGCTTCACGTCTCCACCTTGTGGCATTCCACACGGAATAAGGCCGAGGCATGTGGCAAAAGGGCAACGGCAGCGAGACTCGGTCAGGGCAGACAGTCAGTCAGCAGACGACGCGGCAGGACATCGTTTAATTGCGAACAAGTTTTTTAACACGATGTTGTACAACTCTGCCTTGTTTGCATAAGCCAAAACATATAGTAAAACACAACTCGAAAAGTGTGCTGCAGATCGAAGAGATGCACTGAGAGATACCCTTGTCTGTTGCTGAAAGTAAACTTTTTGGAATAAAATCGATATTTATCGATTTATTTTAAAGAAGACTTCTGAAGGTTTAGTGTGTCGAACACACATAGAAAATAAATATATCTATATACAGAAACTCATATTCCTGACTTTATTCTATATTCTATATTCTGTGGCAGATCCAATTTATTATCGATTTATATACAATAGTTTTAACTATCGATCTTATCGATCTGCTAAGCCACTTAAATATGCTAATTACAAACATAAAAGCCTTGGCTTTGCAGGGTATTAACTCGAAAGACCCGCCTCTATATCCTTGCCAAGCTTGCAGTTTTCTGCTCGCATTTCTGAGCTCGTTTATTCTGAGCTACGTTTATTTTGGCTGATTATCCTGCTGCTGGCCGCTAGCTCCCTTTCCCCGCCCTTGCTTATCTGTGATAATGAGTCTTAACAGCAATTTTTATTATTTTTTATTGGAATCAGCAGCTGCCCTTGGGCAGGCCATCACAGCTGAGATCCTGGGCGACGTTGATCCTGGCGCACTGATAACGCGCTGAAAGCCACACCACAAATTAATTAATTTATGAGCCAAAGCGAGCGACGTCGCGAACGCAACGCGTCTTGGCATTGAGAAATGCGCCACACTGATGAGCATAAAATTGTTGACCATTCTCGCATTCTCGCCGAGCGCGAGAACTAACCCACATTCGCATTCGCGGCCAGTCATAAATTCCAGGGACAACAACAACAGCACCGACAATGAAAATTGTTCATGCTAATGAGCCGCACGCTAACTGTACAAATGTCTAGGAACTGCAAAAAAAAGCGAGAAAGAGAAACTGGAATATAAAATAAAAGTGCAACACATGTCCCTGCTCTGGACTATGGCCATAGGCTTAGCCAAATGAAGCTTGGCCGACCGACGGACCGGCCGCCTTGCCTTGCCTGTTGTCCTTGCATGGCATAACTCATAATTTTCCACTTTTTCTTCTTAGCTGGTAGGCACAGCCCTCCTCCCCTACCCGTCTACTGCACGTTGTCAGGCAGCCCACACACGACTAGGTCTATGCGCCCGAGCATGGACTTAATTTACACTTTTGTGCTGGGGCGCGTGTTTATCGCGCACACAAAATCTCTAAACTTGTGGGCAGTGCTGGTCGGACGGGGGTCTCTCGGTGTGTGCTATATGACTGCATTTTTATAAGCTGCCAACATGCGAAAATGGGCTTTAGCAGTTGTTATGAGTGTTAACACTCTCATACCTGGCTTACCTCGCAGCAGTCCAGAGCAGAACGAAACCGAAACCGAAACTGAAACTCAAATTCTACTACGGACTCATTGAAGGCTTTATAAATTTGGAATACCCTTGCGTAGGGGTATGCCGAATATGTTAAGGAATGTGTTGAAGTTTTGAGGAAGAGTTGTGGGATGACAGAAATGTCTACATAGTATAGTGGTTTAGTAGAGGATGGTATGGTATGGTCCTAGGATAGCAATGTCAATATAGTATAGTAATATGGTGTAGATATAGACATAGTTTATCAATGAATCGTTGATAGTGCTTTAAGAATATTCCTGTGATTAGTTCGAGGTTTTCTTGAAGAGTCCTTTTTCTTTTAAAATAAATTTTAGTTTAATTACTTATGTTTTATAGCCTATAATTGTTATATAACCTTCTGAATGATACAAGACATAAATTTTATATTTTTATATTTATATTTTTATACAAATATTTAATATTTAATTTAATTTAATCTCCCCCCACACAAGCCCATAAAAGGGCATTCGATCTTCCACAACTCAATCCTGAATGTTTTCTAGTTCTGCTTTATAATTATTTTCGGCCTGGTGATATAATAGTTTTAGTGCTATCCGAGCTTAGTTCTCTGTGCATGCGACTGCTGTAATTTGCAGTAAATGTTGTAAAATGTCTGCCGTGTAATTTAATTAATAACAACAACAACAACAATAGCAACAGTAACAATAACAGCAACAATTACAACGGCAACAAAGCAACGAAAAAACGAGCAGTGAAAGTTTTGCAGTTATTAGTACGTTATAAAAATAGAGTTTGATATAAAAGCAACATTGTGGCGGAGGGAAGGAATGTCGGTTGGTGTGGCTTTTATGGTCGTGTTAGCAGGCAAAGAATTTTTTATTATGAGAAATGTCAACTAGTTGAGCTAGGTGAGGTCCCATACACTATTACCAATCCCCCACCTTTGGTAATCTTAATTTTTTGTTGCCAGTTGCTAATTTAGAAGCCATATATCAAGGGGTGCAGCAGCAATTCATAAAGTCATGATATCAAGCGACAGTTAAGGGGAGTTTGCCTTTTTATGGGCCTTCATGCAAATGATATCGTATGTGGGACAGCCAACAGAAATGGAGGACGGAAATGCTTTAAATATTAATCCATATTTACTTAGGTAAAAGATTTTAAATTGTGTTTTGAGCTAGGATTTTAATTGAAAGATATAGACAGAGTAATATTATTATGTTATTGAGTCATAGCTAAGCTCGAGAATAAAGCAAATAAGGAAAGAGAAGACTCAACTGTAAGGAATCGGGAAGTGGAAAAGGAAAGAATTACAAAAAAGTGGAATGTAGGGAAAGACATGAGAAACAGATAGGAAGATAAATACGCAGAGTAAAATAGAGAAAATTGGATACAAAATTTGACAAGCGACTTAACATTTTGTTAACATTCTGTTAACATGCTGATAACATGTTGTTAACATACCTCTAATCTAGTAAATTTACAAATTTAAAGCAATTGCAACAATATAATATGCCAGTGTTGCCACCTAACAGCACATAAATGGCAGCATCAAAACGTATTCCTCAAACAAGTCTGGCAACTCAATTGTTGACTAGAGTTGCCATACAGTTAGATTTTACAATTCTAACAGAACACATCTATAAGCTATGACTAGAACAGCTTCCAGGCAATATATTCTAGATAGATTAAAGTTGTCAGCTAAAAGACAACTTCCCCTACCTTTTCTCTCAGTGCACAAAATCAGTAAATTAAAGCAATTACAGGTAAATTTTTAAATACAGTGCCCAGATTACATGCATTAAAGAAGATCGCATGCTTACTTTGTATGCTAACCCAACCAACCAAAACATATCTCAAAGCGCGGCACCTTGACGCCCGAAAAATTTCCCACTTTGCATGTTTGGCGTCTGTTGCATTCGCTGGGGCTACGTGCAGAAAATAACACGGCGATAATATTAAATTGCTGTCAACAGGAAAATATGTTGGTAAGTTTAGCTCTGTGTTTTTCAGTGTTTCAATTGATTTTCTGTCAGCGGTGCAAAACACTTTTCCACTTTTCTAATTTTCCATATTTCCAAGTGTTGATATGTGCTATATGGTAGTTTCTTATCAACAATGCAGTCTATTAGTCTATGCACAAAGCCAACTGACTGACTGCCGGAATGACGTACGAACATGCACAGAGGCAAACAAATAATAATCAACGCGCCAACATCAAAGGCCAAACAATTTTCCCAAGTTTTTCCTGTAATTGCCAACATGCGCGCCAGGACCATAAAGGAAAACACTAAACCTAACCTTTCTTGTTGTTGGTATTGCTGTTCGGGGCGCCAAACTATTAACCGTATAGTAGTAAAAATTTGTTAATGCCTTTGTCTAAACATGTGCGTTGGCAGGTGCCTAAAATTCATAGACAGCGAGGTCCACCTTTGCAGCCGCGCCAGCTGAGAGCCTCCAAAAGTCAGCGAGAGAGTGAAACGAAAAGGGGTTAAATGTGTTTATTTGTTTATGGGGCGCCCCCCCGTTGCCAGCAGGAGGAACAAAAAATAAAATAGCGAAAGAGTGAAACAAAAAGGGTTAGGCTATAGTTAGTTGATGCCCCAGTGCGTTTGACTAATGTCTCATTTGCATGCCAAAAGCAGTTAACAAGTTTGAACAGCGCCGAGCGCCGAGCGCAGAGCCGCCAAAAATTATGCCTTGTCTTGCTTTTAAAAACAACTTAGTGGATAATACACCCCTAGTGTTAAGCCGGAGCTACCCATCCATACAAGACAACCGAGAGGAGTAGCAACAACAACAGCAACAACAGCAACAGCAACGACACATTCATTTCCTTCTTGGCGCGCCTCAAGTGTTGTCACCTGTCATAATAAGTGCGGAAGCAGCAAACGGACCCAAAGCAGACCCAACCAAATGCAAGGCAAATATGTATAGAGGAGAGCAAGCAACGAATATTTAATACACTTTCTGAAGACTTCAAAGTTCCTTCAGCTGGGTAAATAAATTATAGAAAAAAATATATAAGGAAATATATTAATGAAACAATGAGAGAGAGAGAGAGAGAGAGAGAGAGAGAGAGAGAGAGAGAGAGAGAGAGAGAGAGAGAGAGAGAGAGAGAGAGAGAGAGAGAGAGAGAGAGAGAGAGAGAGAGAGAGAGAGATAGAGAGATATAGAGATAGAGAGAGAGAGAGAGAGAGAGAGAGAGAGAGAGAGAGAGAGAGAGAGAGAGAGAGAGAGAGAGAGAGAGAATTTTCTTTTAATTCCTAGCATTAAGCAATTTATAATATATAATCATCTATGTATATATCATACATATCCTCAACCTGACTACATAGCCAATATGCCCAGATCTGCGGCATTCTAAAGAAAATATTACTGCATTTGCTTTCAATTTATATTGTGAACGCTTGCAACGTAGCCAGGCTGCCGCTAGTTTTCAATTCATTTTCATAATTGCAGCAAATGTAAATTGCAATATAATTGTTTGCCTCTCTTTCTTGGCGCAGTTGTGGCCATTTCTTTATGCAGCATATGCGTGTTGCACTTGAATTTGTTTGCTGCGACTGTCGCACTTGAGCTGAACCTGAACTGAACTGAGCAGCATTGAAGAGCAGAGAACCTGATGCGAACCTGTTTCGAGTGGATTGTTTTGTGTTGTGTGGTTGAAGAATTGCCGACGGAGCCGCTGCCGTCGCTGCTACTACTTGGGGCCCGCTGAAACGGAACCGCAAATTATTTTAATTTGCGTTAAATAATGCAACGACGTGAGAAAAAATTAAGAGCATTGCTGAATGAATTGAAATGAAATGAAATGCAAAAAAAAAAAAACGAAGAGAGATGCAAAAAAGAAAAAAGCTCGTAATAACGCTGAGAGAGCAAAAACTGTGGAGTATTATGACATATGGACAAGTCATGCGAGTTTTGTGTGTTGGAGCTGCCAGAGGAGAGCCTTCAAAGGAGATGGAACTGCTGACAGTGATGATAGACTAAAGGTCACCCAGCAGATATTATATATTTGGACATTTGATTGTGAAGATATGGGAGTAGAGTTGCTTGAGGCATAGATATATCATCGAGGACCTTTGATGATCTCAATTTCATTCTCCAGATCAACCTTTGCCAAGGATTAAAATTAAGATTCAGACTGAGAAGACAACCTTCAATACTTTTCCTTTCTTTAAAGCTAAATACTCCTAGCTCACTAAGGCTATGCAAAACATTGCCCAGATTCCTCTCCAGAAGAGTTCTCATTCTTCAGGGCATCACACGCCTTCATTTAAGAGCTCATCATCGCCTTATCTCTGCTCAGCTAAGCCCTCAAACCAAAAGATGCATATTTCAAACAGGGTATGACCACGAAGAGCGTTTGTCAGTTGCGCCTGTAACACTCATTAGCTGACAGCCGAGTTGTCGAGGTATCAGTCGTTTGGTCGCTCGCTCGCTTGGTTAGTTGTCTCTGCCCCCTTTCATATCCTGGCTCAAAGTTAAATGTGCCGACCTGTAATTTGCCAGCAATACGGCGGCGCAATAAACTCAATTTACGCTGCCAGTGCTGCTTCGAGTGAGGCGAGTGCCACATGCACCCAGAATGAAATACCTACAGTTAGAGTCAGTCGAAGAAGGTGTTTTGGGCTTGGGTTTGGGTACGGGTTCGGGTTGCGCGAGCTCCTTGTTTGTAACGTGTTCATTGGGCTCGGCTATAACGTAATGTTTATGTGAAATGGCTGTAGGGTGCTAAAAGCGAACAATGCCACGCAGTTTAGCTTCTGACATGTTGGGCAACATTGTGGCGTTGCCAACAGCTCGCGCATGTTGCTAAACTTCAAGAACCAACAACAACAAAAAAAAAAAGATGAAATGACTTGGCCATAAGAGTAACTCTTGTCGTTGCTGGTTATATGATAAGCAGCTGCCGTGCGCTGGTAGCCTCGACTCTTGGCTCCGTTTTTGTTTTTATGCCTAGCAATTTATGCATGTTTAGATCGATCATAACTCTTAATTAGCAGGCAGGCAAACCTTGTCAACAGTTGATTGACAAGACTTTTAAGGTTTCGGCAATCGCCGACAAAAATGTATTTTGCGTAGGCCACAAGTGAAAGGCAACTTATAAATGTTGCCTGTGTTGAAAACATAGAAAGTGAATAAATGTTTACGAGATAATGCGTACACAGACTGAGTCTGAGCGAACAAAAATGTTAATTGATGAACTCAATAATTGTGCCAAAGAGACAGGTTGAGATATCGATATGTGAGTATCGAATACTGTGCAAAAGACATAGGTTGAGCTAGCGATACATATCGATTATCGATCAAATTATATTTGTATTTGATATAAAAAAATTAACCCAAATCTCTGTATAGTTTAATGTTTCGATATATGTATCGTATATCGATTATCAATTAGCTTATGAGAAATCAGCTAAATAATTTAAATTCCTATACAATTTTGTCGCATTTTCCATTTTAATTACTCGCCATAAAAACTCGAAATACCCATTAAAAAAGCACGTAAATACCCTATAAATGCTAAGCACACCTGATATTTGTAAGCATTTATGATATGCCCCTCGAACTTTATAAACCAATAAATTGAATTGATATTGTATATGCTAACCAGATTCTTTCAGCCGATTCAAGTGATTTGCTGGCCCGCAGGCTAACCCACACGCAGACCCAACCAGACACAATGGCTCCGAGTGTGACTCAAAAGGCAGCCACCCACATCCACTATTCACGACTACCCGCATATACACATATATTTATATATATCTGAATAGCCACAAGTAAAAGCCGCCTTGAATAAAACTGACAAACGCTGATCGATCGCCGGCGAGGCATAAATCTCGCGTGGCAATTATTTTATGATAACTATAAAAAAACCAACTGAAACATGTCCAAAAAGAAAGATAAAGCCTGTAAAAATACTTGTATCGTAAAAAGCGTGTACAAAAGGACAACAAGTTGTTTCAGTTTTTCTTTTCTTTTTTTTTTTCATTTTCTGTGGCACATGAATCATTTTGTGCGCATTCAATCGTTCAATCATCAATCATAATTTTCAACGATCAACAGTTTTGTAGGCAAACGTTTTCATGTAAAGTCTTAAATATTTTCACACCTTATAAACAATGTGCAGTCACGATCACGCTGTATGGCTCATAGTTCACCTAATGCGCCCATTGTCTGTTCAATAACAATGGAAAACCTAAGCGACAGTTGAGCGTGGCCCAATAGATCCCAGCAGCCCCCCCCCCCTCGCCTCGCTGCTTGTTTCCTAACCATATTTCTTTCTAGCGAATTATGACGCGCAGTCGAATGATCGATGAATGATACGATTTTTATGATTGTCTAGGGTTTTGATGTTGGGCTTTCACAGACGTCGCATGCATCGATGAGTCCGTGAAGTAAGTCAAATGTTTATTTTCAAACTCGAATACCCTGTGCTTATAGTGGCGATAGGGTATGATGGAGCTAAGCAGATGTACTTAATAAATAATAAGTCAGATATAATATATATGCCTAAAATCGATATTTATCGATAGGCAGAATATCGATAGTTGAAACTAATATTGCCCGATATCTCTTCATATCTTTTTCCTCCTTACAGGGTAGCTACTAGACAAATACTCTCTACAATTACCCTTCTACCTATTCCCTTCAATCTAGGATGCACACGCACACACATACATACTTCATCATTAGCTATGGACTACGGACTATGAACTTCAAACTGCTGACGACTTCATTAATACATCTCAATTTATACACACAGCACACACCGTTACGCTGTCAGCCACAACATGTGCATAGAAATTAGCAGACTTGAAATGATCACGAGGCGGCTGCACACAGCAACAGCAGCTGACAGCGTTGACAAGTGTGTTGGGTTATGATTTTTGACAGGCCACAAGGCGTATACAGAACGCGCCATCAGTTAAGCTTTCAAATGCTTGCATACTAGTTAATTAATTTAAATTATAGTTTATTTTATGCTAATCAACAAACAGCCAAACACGAAACACACATCGCATTGAGTCATAATTGTTAAGCAATGCGTCGCTCCATAGAATCGTAAATCAACAGACACATTTTGCTCCGAGTTCAATGGCATATAAGAAGCCAAAGAGCAGAGGGAGAGCGGAGAGCCATAGCGCTGAGACACCTACACCCGGGCGGTAGCTTTTGGGAAGCTGGAAGCCACTGAAGCAACTTAAGCAGCTTCCAAAGTTGTCAGCGCAAAATAAGACAAATGTTTAAGGCGGCGACGCGTTGACCAAACCAAAAAAAATAACCTCAATGAACAAAAAGAAATGTTGGCAGTAAATGAACGACTGGGGGATACTCTGTAAGGGATTGAAAGGTGCTTAGAATTTCGACTAAAGACTGTAAGAAATATAAAATAAATATAAATGAATACTAAACAAATAAAGCCAAAAAGCGCCTTGACTTATTGATACCCCATACGTTCTGATAGATACCCTGCTCGCTCTTAAGATCTGGGAACTATTCTCTCTAACTCTTCCGAGACTTTCTCCATCACATACCAAAACAACCTCTTCCATTATTAAACTATACAGGGTATTGCTGCACCAGCATCTGCCTGGCAATGCATGTGTGGTCCAATTAAATATGCAACCGGGTCTGAATGCGTTACGGGTTCTCTGATCCCGTCTGCCACCAATGTGCGAATGATGCGTGAATTTGGAAACCGAGCAAATCTTGCACCACCAGCCAACCGCCAAACAGCACCACCATCAGCCACCAGCCACCAGCCACCAGCCGCCGCGTTGACTGATGAGCGCGCGTGAGGCACATTAATTGGAATTGAGCAAAAAGGAATACCCGAAAGAAAAAAAAAAACAGAACTGAAAAGAAACTAAAGCAATTGGGGCTAACGGCTGGCTGACTGGCGCATATTTTATCGCTATTGAAGCGTTTGGCGTTAATTAAGACAAAATCAGGCGACATTTTTGTCACCATGCCGAGTCGAAATACCCAAATGCAGTCGGCTTCAGATACCAAATACTCACTCACAGTGATTAATTGTGTCCCTATGTGCGCTGACTGCCGACTGCCTGCCTGCCTCCCAGCCTGCCTCACTGCCTGCCAAGTACATTTACGATACCAAGTACTTTTTTGCTGGCCACAAGAAAATGAAAAATTAGTCGAAGAAAATCTGGCGAAATAAAATGTCGTCGGCGACATTTTGCAAAGAGCTTCTATACAGATATACATACGTATGTGTATATATTTATATCTACGTTTTGCTCTTTCTTTTTGCCATTTGCTTTACATGTGTGCGGTCTGTCATTGGGTGTGTATATATATATGTGGGTGTAGTCAAGCTGCTTTTGCAGGGTAAGCAATATCTTATATATACTATATGCACACACATATATATAAGCTATATATTCTTAGACTTTAATTGTTATGCATTAGTCAGTGGGCTGTATAAATAAATGACATCAAGCGAGCGCTGCATATGGCAGGCATATTGAATGCGCTACAATTTCATGGCAGCCGAGAATTTAATCTTAAACTTGGACTACAACTGAAATTAAAACGTAAGAAATTAGAAACTAGAAAGAAGTTTATGAAAGCGAAGTGGAGCAAAAATATATATGAAAGCCATAAAAATACATATAGTCAAACAAAGCTCAGCTAAAAATTAAAAAAAAAAACATCAAAATTTAAGGAATATGTATTTATAGTCAACCCAAACTATTGAAAATTGTACTAAAAATCATATGTAAATATTTTTATTTGATATATGTACATACATATATTGGAATAGATAGGATTTCGATATTTTATTTTGTACAACATATTATACAACAATTATTCTTTAAACTTGTTTGTGTATTTATATAAAAGAATTTAAATAGTTCTTAAATGATGAAAATATTCTTGATATAAAAAAGTAAAAAATAAATTTTAAAAATATTAAAAGAAAATATATTTCTTTGCAATGAACAATTCATCATATTCCAGAAGCAAAACAATAATAAATTTCCACAAAAATTGTAGTGCAACTTTATGGGTCCTGCTGGCCGTAATGTTCAGCAAATGCTCGTTTTGTCACAGTAGATGGCAAAAATGTGCATTTATTGCTGTTGCTGTTGCTGGGTATATTAAAAGAAAGATCAAAGCATGAGCATGATGTGGTTGTTGTCGTTGTCACATCAACGCATCGCCAACGACGCACACGCCAAATGCGAACGACCAGCAGCAACAACAACTACAAAGGGCGTTGCAGTGGCCGAGGCGACTAATTAATGTGCTTTTAATTATAAAATATGTGACCACAGAAAACAGTAAAAATTATGCAAAACCGCAAAAGCTTAGGCCAGAAAATGATACGTAATGCATTTTAGAGACATGGTGAGGAGTGGGTTTGAGGGGCATCTGATGAACAGTTTGAGGGTTGAGGGTTGACAACCGCAAGGTGAGTGACAGGACAGCCAATGTCCAAAAAGGGGTTCGTCTCGGCAGCAATTGGCACGACCAATGCATTACATGTCAAGCCAATATAACAATAACTGCTCAAGACAGCCCAAAAGTAACACATTCACATAAAGGACACGACAACTGAGACAGGTGCACTGAGAGAAATAATGAAGACTTGATTGATAAATGAAGGCATCAAAAAACCAGTTAAGAACTAAACATAAAAGGGATTCGATTAAAGCAAGAAAACTTTATTTCTTTATTTTCTGTTTATCAGCAATATTTCTAAAGATTTCTTAGTCTTTCGTTTCTCTCAGTGCGCCGTGGCAGTCCCTTTAGTATACGTAATATGGACATGGACATGGATATGTTGGCTTGTTAGCACACGACACACGACGCTGTGGTCACTGGCAAATGAGCCCAGCAGCAGCTGACCAGACTAAAGCATCAGCAGACGACCGACTTGCTCTGTCTCTTTCCAGCTCTGACCCCGAACTCACCTTTGCTAATTGTCGTGTCAATTTGTTCTTAGGTCTTGGTCTTTGGACAGCGTTGCTCGTGTCAAAATTTTAAACATTGATTATCTGGAGACATATTCAGCAATTAGCAAATCAACTCGAATGCGGCTTGTGGCAGAGGCAAGAGAGACACTCAGCTAAGGACTTCTTGCCGGACAGAACCTCAGCATTTGGATGCTCCATAAATGACAATTACCAAATGTGTCAAAAGCATTTACAATGTCTGCCTGCCTGCCTGCCTGCCTGCCTGTGTGTGGGTGTGACTGTTTGTCTTTTGTTAAGTTTTAATATGACAGCAAATAGATTGACACCTTAAACATATTTTGATCAGTGCCATATTTGTTATGCAGATGACACAAACACAGAGAGCTGTGTTATCCATAAGGAGGATGAGTTTAGTTAAGCTTTAAGAGTGGCGAGCTTAGTAGCTGTTGAATTGATTGATAATATTTTATCTATATCTATATCAATCCCTTCATTCATTCGATAAATTTAAACATATTTTTTTTAACATTTTAACAAATTACGTTAGTAAATTTTGGCTCCGATTATTCTTATGCCCATAAACAGGCAGCATATTCTCGACTAATTTGCATACCCTTGAGTGTTGTCAGAGCTGCTGCTGCTGCCACTGAGCATTCACCTAGAAATCATCGAGCCCATCCCAATGGACATGTTTAACGGCTTCATTTTACACATCATTTATTGCAAAACAAGTTCGAGGCATGTCCTTTTTTTTCGCCTCTCACTCTCACTCTCACTCTGACTCTGACTTCTTTGCTTTTGTTTTTGTTTTTGTCACTCTATTTAAATGTATGCAGCGAAAAGGGACACAGTGAAAATTCGATTGATTTATGGCACCCTTCACTTTCAAGTTTCCCGAGCCGCTCGAATCTGTTTCACTTGTCGACCGACTGTTCGCAGTTCAGTGATTTTGCATTGTGCAATTACAAAGTGTTAACTAGAAAATGTTAAATAGATGAATGCCCGAATGCGTGTAGTCGAGTGGAACATAACATATGGCAACAATGTTTGCGAGCAAACTTAAATTTAAATTCAAATTTGAGTTGTGAGTTTGAGACTCGTGACACGAACTTGCAGATCGAGAGAGGGATAACTAGTCTATTAGTCTATCAATGAAAAGAAATTGGTCCTTACATAAATAAGGTCAATACATAAGTTAAACAAATAACAAAAATTATATATAAATTTAAAAAAATATTATTTCCATATTTTTTTACAAATTCAAATATTCAGTTTACTCACCAGCTACATAATCATTCCAATTTTGATTGTTGAAAGACATGAAAATAGAAGAAAAATATTAAATTAAATTAATTCATAATTAAAAATATGTATTTAGACAGTAAAATAAGTAAAATTATCAATAAAAATATATGAAAAATAAATAGATATATAAAAATATTATAATATTATAAATATTATAAAAATATTCTTCTAAAAATTCTTACAAATTTTGGTTTTGGTTTGGCTTATTAGAAAAATTGCAAAAATTAAATTAATATTATTTATGAACTAATTATTTACATAATTAATTACTTATATATAAAATTCTTATTTCCTACTCCATAAAAATATTCAGTAAATGTGCTTATTATATAGAATCATCTGACAGATATTCAAGGAATAAAAACAACTAAAAACCATCTTGAAATTTGCTACTCTTGCTCCTGCTCCTGCTCGTGTCGCGTGCATTTTTGCTTGCGCGACATTTGGCGAACTTTGACACATGGCACAGATGTCATTTGGCTGCAGTTGCTGAAAAAACTTGTTCAATAATTTAGTTTTAATGTGTGTGAATACACCTTTGTGTGAGTGCGTCTTTCCCACTATATGTCCGGGACACACACACACACACACAGAGAGAGAGAGAGAGGCATTAAAATTGACAACACGCAAATGGCTCATTAGCCGCACCTTGAATAGAAGATGGAAACCCCTCCACTTGAAGCTCCTCGACTCGGCAAATTCGCGCTGGCAATTAATAAACTTTACAGCTCATTATTAAGCATTATTGTCTTTCAACGTCCGGCCTGAACGAACTATGCGGCCTAAATTGCAGTTTTGCCAACTTTTGCAACCACTTGGTGGCTCTGTCGCTGCTGCTGCCGCTGGTGGCTCCTGCCTTGGCTAATTGCCGCACAAGCGGCGACTCCATATTAGTTGCAGTAATAATTCATTTTGACTCATCTTCGCGTCAATTAAAAAGTAACATGTCGGCTATCACCTTTCGATCTGTGATGATGAGTAAATTGCATGCATGTTGATAACGCTTCACTTGCCAACGTTGCCATCGAGTCTGGGTCTGCCGCGAACCAACAAACAAACAACAATGTGTGTAGTTAGTTCTCCTTAAGCCGCATTTGTTACTTTGCCTCTCAACATTGTCATTAAGTTTGCTCAGTTGCTCTCAAGGCTGTGAACTGCCTTTGCAGCTTTCAACACGCTGATTTCACTTTTAAGATTGGAATTTTAAACATACTAGATACTTTGCTTGACTCAACTGTAATTTGTAGGCAAAATTACAAAATTGAAAGTGAAGTAAAGGACAAGACGTAAAGAAGAAGAAAGAATGATACAGTGGGAAGCCATCGACAGCAAAAAGAATTGAATCAGTTTTGAGATCAGTTTGTCTCAAGATTCTGTAGTAACTTCATCCAATTTACAACATCCCTAATGGGGACAGGTAAATCTGAAGACTTTATAGGAGGAAGGTGTCAACCAAATCTCTAGCTTCGATAATTTGCCAAAACACCAATATACTCTATACACCTTTGCGAAAGAGTATCAAAATCAATTTACTTATTGAATAGGTTATAAAATTTCAAATATTCGGCCAGACCCTTCGATCGCATTCAAAAACCTTATCAAACTATTTTCTAGCATATTCAAAGGCGGAACTCAAATATTTATTTGGAATTTCAATAATTTAACAATACCGAAAAATGTTAATTACAAAAGTCACATCCGAGGCACATGCTCGCTGATCAAGTTAATGCCAGCAAAACACAATTGCTAAATGTTTTAACACATGTTCGAAGACTTGTATCAAGAACATGGATAGAAACTCGTACAGCGGATGCAAATCTAATGCCAAATGTTGCAAAAGTCACGTTTTTTTGTTCAATGACGGATAGAACATAATATGGCCAAGCACGTTAGTTAGCAAAAAATACAAAATAAAAGTAGGCCAAGAAAACATACGGCATTATCTAACCGAGAACTTGTTAAAGCTTGGTTGGACTTTAGCTCGCTGATTTGTCTTTGTCCCACTGAAACTGATTTCAGACTTGACTGACTTTCCCTAAAGAAGCAGTCAAAAATCATTGAAGCATGCATAGCGATTTACCCCGTTAATGAGACCATAGATAACGGAGCCCAAAACAGACTCAAATAAACTGTCAAGTTGGCCAAACAGCAGCCGACAAAACAAAGAGTCAAGAGGCGCGCACACTGATTAAGTCAACCCTAACAAATAGAGTTGCGTACGGTACGGTACGGGTAGGAGAGAGTCGACGCCGCCCTTTTGGTTAACCCTTAGCAAATCGGCGGCGGCGGCAGCGGCAGCGGCAGCGGCAGCAGCCATTGAAAAGGGGTAAAATGTGCGAAATATCACAACTTGGCACTCGGCAAAACTGCGTCACAAACAACAGCAACAACAACAACAACAAGAACGGAGCAGTTACGCCGGATTAACAACCCCTCGAGTCAGTCTCTCTCGACTGCGGCGCGGGCTGCGATGCAATGAGCGCAATTTATAAAATTGTTACGCTTAATAAATTAAAATTTCATTTTGAAGTATTGGCCGTGAAATTGAGCTTAGCTAGAGGCAAAGACAAAGGCAAAGGCAGGGGCTAAAGTGAGCGCTTGGGCTGAGGGCGTACTTATTTATACCAAAACAAATTAGACAAAGTTCAATTCAATTATTGGGGTTAGAGAAAGAAATTTAAAGTCAGGCTGAAAGAGTTATATATACACAATATATGCCCAGCTCAAGTTATCCTATAAAAAGTCAATTATTGGGGTTAGAGAAAGAAATTTAAAGTCAGGCTGAAAGAGTTATATATACACAATATATGCCCTGCTTAAGTTATCCTATAAAAAGTCATACCTCTTCATATCTGACAACTAAAAATATTCAATAATTACTTGAATATGTTTTCCACATACCTGTGGCCTTTAAGCCAATTACACTTATGGCCGACTATGCTGAGCTGCAACATTTTAATTCATTTTTAATAAGTTTTTTCTATAAATTGTTGGCGTTTGCTGTTAGCCAGCTGCCCACATTAGATCAAAAATTCTAGCTGGCGGCAAGCAACAAAAGCAGAGAAAAAAAACTTAAAATAAAATCAAAATTAAGCCGAAATATCAAAAATCTTAGCCGACAGACGCACGCAAAGCTCGTGGTTTAGGCCAAAAAATAAGAAGAAGAAAAAAAATAAATTCTAATCAAACATTTTCTCACCTCAGTCTGAGCTGGGTTTGAGTCGTTGCTGCTGTTAGCCGTTTGCCTTTAGTGTTGTGGGCGTGTTCGCTGTTGAACGTTCTGTCGGCGTCATTGGCAGCGGCAACATTTCTGTGTTCTTCACGTGTTTTTTTTTCTTCTTTAGCTGCAGCCGCTTTCAAGTTGTTGTTGTTGTTGTTCAGACATGTGAGAATTTGCCGTAAATCAACCTGTTGCATGTTGTTGTTGTGGTTGTTGTTGCCAGTCGCCTGTTGCCTGTTGCCGCACACAGTTTTCGGCGTCAGCCACTTGGCTTATGAAGTGCCACAGAGAAACAGGTTAATCGATTTTAAATCGGTTTTGATGTTGTTTTGATCGCTGCCTCTTACAAGCGTCTGTGTCCATGTGTGTGCGTGTGTGTGTGTGTGAGTGGCACTGCTCTAGTTATCTACTTTTTGACGTTTGAACTTGATTACAGGTGATTTTAATAATGATGTGTCTGCAGCCGCCGCTTCTACATGCAACCACAGCACTAAAAACAGTTCATTAAATGTAAACTCGAGTCTAGATGCGTCTCTTTAATCCTGTCCAGTAAGCTTCATATGCCAGCTGGCCAATTAACTAGCTGCTAAATGCGTTACATATTCATTTGTGTGCCAAATGAATGGTTGCTACAAGGCTGCAGCAATACTAAAATAGCTACGCAAAAAAAAAAGTAAAGAAATCGTTTAACTGGGCTGCAACTTGCCACTTGCAACTGCTCAAGTGCAGTCAGGCCTCTGCAATTGAACGTTTTGCTGCTCAAGGTTAGCTCATCGAAAGGGTGAGCAGAAATTAATATGCAAAACGTTTACGAAGATGAGCAAGTGGGATAGAGTCTGGACTTTTGTCATCTCAGGCAAGCATATGAGAGCATTGTTGAAAGGAAGAGCAGAAGCAAGAGAAGTGTTTGATAAGCAAAGAATTTGACATATAGCACTAGAAAATAAATAATATTTTAGAAGGGAAGAATAATATTAGGAAATGTTATATAAAGAAAGAATTGAATGAACTTCTATAATAAATTTATCAACTATAAATAAATAAATAAAATATAAAATATGCCAAAAATTTAAATAATAACTAATATTAATACTTTTTAAAAAAAATAGTTTTTTTTTTTTTTTTTTTAAATATTTTATTTGAAAATGAATTATAAATATAAATAATATGTATTATAAGATTATGTATTGTATTATAATATTAATACTGAATCTTATAATACATATTATTTATTTATATTTATAATTCATTTTCGAGCATTCCATAATTATATACTTAATATTCTTGCCCCTTTTCTTGCATACACAAAAATCATTTAATTACAAATCCAAAACATTTATTACAAATGCAGAACCACTCAATTGCCCGCATAATCCACAGTGCAGCAACATAATTTTCCGCAAACATAAGAAAACTAGCAGAACGAAGTAGAGTAAAGTGTGTGAAGAACAAGAGTGAAGCAAAGTAGCACAACAAATAAAGAGAGAAGTGGAGCAGGAGGTGGCAAAAGGAAAACTTACAGAGTTGGGGTTAGCACAAGATGATTTATTTGCGAACTCGTCTGTTTGGTTCCACTCCAATGACAAACGCAACGAAGATGATGACGATGATGATGTTCGAGATGATAATGATGTTGCGCTGCAATGAAGTTGGCAATGAAGCACTTAAAAGTGCTGTAATTGCAGGAGCCAAGCCAAGCAACAACTGGGATAGCAGGAAGTATGCGCGCGTCCGCATATCATTCAACTAGATGGAACGGAGCACGGGCTACGAAGTAGGGGATTTGCAGGGGAACAGGCAGAGAGAGAGAGAGAGGAGAGAGAGAAGAGAGCTACCAGATCTGTAGCACAGTGCTGCCAGTGCGCGCGTCAAATGATGAATTACAAGCGGAAGAGAGACATTTCAGTGGCAGTAGCAAATGAAATTGAGAATCTGTGGCAGGCTCAAGTGTTTCTTTGCATTTTAGTGCCCACTGACAGGCACACAGTGAGTGTGCGCGTGTGTGTTTGTTGTGCACACACTAATTACCTAGTTAAACTGTCAAATTGACAGATGACAGTTTTGTCTGCTGCCGCGCTAACCAAGTAACATTTTCCCCGTCAGTTTGTGCAACGCGCTCTGGCAACCTTTTATTTTGCCTCACTCTCACACTGCTCCTCTCTCCATTTTTTGTTTCTGTTTGCTGCTGTTTTGCATATTTGCAACATTTTTATTTGTCATGCGCTTAAATAACGCAGCCAGCCCCCATTTCTGTCAAAGTGCAGTCCGACTACTCTCAAGGCAAATATCATAATTAACAATTTCGACAGCAGAGCAAAGAGAACTTCTGAGAAATGCCGCCACAGGCATTGGCTTTCTTTTTACTCTTTCCGTAGGAGAATATTACAAATTTTGGGATTGAACTAACGATAATGTGATAGAAATAAGGATAGCAATAATATATTATATATATCAATATCTTTTAAAGTTCAGGTATCTTAAAAATGTTGCAAAATATAAGCAATATTTTTTTAATCTGTAAAAAAATTGTGATTAATTTATAAAATTGATAAAACTTCTTTAACTAAATTTAATTTAATATTTAAAATAAAATATGAATTAAAATATATTGAAAAATATTTGCTATTAATAAATGAGTAAAATATCTATAAATACAAATAGTTTTAAGTGGCATATATATTTTTTTAATTTATAAAAATTTATTTATTATTATTTCTTCATATTTTATTATTTAATATTTTATTTTTGTTTATTAATTCTAATTTAAATATTTCCTATGTTATTATTCTAATATAATAAATAATAATTATAATATAATAAAAAATATTTTTCTTCCTTTTTTATTATTATTTTATTTTACTTCTTATTTTATAATTTCTCTCAAACTTTTCATTACAATTAGCTATCTCTGTTGGTAATCCGTATCCGCTCATGCAGCGCATTTAACATTCGACTCAACCCAACCGTTGCATCTCATATTTGTCGCATATCTTCTTAGCGTGCCCCTGGCACACTATATGCCTTTAGGCCAAGCCCCCTCCCTCGCTTGATCATGTCTGGGCATTTCGCCGACAAGTGCGCGCTATTTGAGTATTAATTATGCAAACGTGTGAAACATTTTAATTGGGTGCAAAGCAGCAGAAGCAGCAGCAGCCGCAGTCGTCGTCGTCGTCTAACAAGTTGCCTGCCAATGCAAATTTTCTTTCAATTATATTTCCACATTTTCAGCTTCTATTTTTTTGCAGTGCTACGGTCGACATGTAATTGCGCGCTTTCCTAGCCACAATTAAACTGTCATAGACATGACGCAGCATTATGACGTCGCAATTATAGCTGTCACTTTTGACAGCACACATACACCCCTTGCCTCACCTCCCCTCTCGTACCCCCTTTGCCATATGCAGTATTTATGATGAGTTTTCCAAGAGCCCAGTGCATTGATTGCATTTGCTATATTTCTAATCATCAACAGCCGACTGGGGGACCACCCAGCGAAATTCAAAGAATTCTCTGAATTTATGTTTCTATTTCCAAGAGTTTGCATGTCTAGAAATCTTTAAGAGTGACAATTGGCAACGTTGCTCTTGATGGAAAGAGTTGGGAGTTGTTAAAGAGACAAATACATACATATGTATATAGGCAGATAACAATTTATTTTCTATAGTTTTAGAATTCATTATTTTCATCTTGGATAAAAGAGAGCAAATTGGCAACAGGCTCAAACGTGAAATTTGTCAACAATGCTTTCAGCATTTGCAATGTATATTTGTATAGGTAAGTCTCAGATAAATTGCAGCTGATAAACTTAATAAAGAGCATGGAATCTAAACTTTATTATTAAACTATTCTCATTCTCTCAGCCTAAAAATTTCACTAGAAATTCGCCAACAACGCCCTGCAACAGTGTTGCCAGATCCTAAATTTATGCTGTCTGCTTGTATTGCCAGCATTTTCAGCTAAGCCGCAATTTATAGCCAAACATTAATAAGCTGTCAACACGTGCGTTAGACCCGAAAATATGCGAAAACTGCGCTGAAGCTTAAGCAGAGAAGAGACTGCAAAGTCGAAGGTCTTTTGGATGCTGCTTTCAATTTCACTTAACAAACTGCATACAAGCAGAACGCTAATGATGGCCCATAATTTTTGGCCAACACAAAGCAATTTGACAGTTTTATATGCGCTTTTAATGCCAGAGAACTTGGTTTTTATATTCTTTACTTTTCGGGGCCAAAGGCTCAGCGAGCAGAGAGAGAGAGAGAGAGAGCCCTACGCTGGCTTTACCTGGCCCCAGTAGAGGTATGTGTAGAGCTGTATGGCAGCCAAATGTGTTTTGGGCCTTATACGCGTACCCTCGTTAATAATTTGATCGATCGTTCGACATGCAAAACAGGCAACTGCAAAATGCGCGATGACCGTTTGCCCAGTGTCGATCCGTAGACACGTTTTTATTAATTTTTTGTTTGACTTTTGCTTTATGGCCTGTTCATTGTGGCACCACAGTCAAATGTCAGAGCCACCACCACAGCCTGCCACAGGTCTGCTGGCTGCTCCCCCAACACTCTTCTGCAGTTATTTAAACTGATTACAGTGCCTTGTGTTCGGGCTCAGCAGGTGGTTTTCAATGTGCCTCAGCTTCGATCCTCGTTCGAGTTGGAGTTGGAGTTGGAGTCGGAATCGAAGTCGGAGTCGCTGCGTCTGCGTCTGCCTGGGTCACATCGAAGACAAAAATTTGTCTGCTGACAAGAATAAGAATCTTAAACGAGGCGACATTCCGCGTCTGGCAACGCCCACGCAGAGTTGAACAACTTCAACAACTTATTTTGAATTTCAGTCCGGCTATAATTGTGCATGGCTAATACAGCTAGCCACACCCCATTACCTTTAATCATAATAAAAACATCAACGTTCGAAATTTACAAGCTGCCCTCGGCTATGCGGCAAGTGTTGCAACCCCTTTGTTTGTTGGAGAAGGAGAAGAAGAAGAAGAGGAGCAGCAATAATAATAAAAGAGTTGCTGTCGCTCTTCTTCTAGGCGTTGTTACTGCTTCTTAAATGCAACAATTTTATTTGTAAGTGCAGCAACATGCAACAAACCTCGACTCAACACAAGACAATGTGCTTACACTGAGAAAAATTGAAACGTAACTTTAACTAAAGAGTTTGCTTTGTAAATATGAAGGAAGATTTTTTAAGCTAAAACTTTTGTTAAACTGGTTTTTAAATTAGGATTTGTGGAACTAATTAAACTATGAACTATCATGGAACTAGTTCCAGAATGCTTCTCACTACGAGCTATAAAAGGAATGTAATATATATATAATAATATTGATTATCAACGTACAATTATTAACCAATTTCTTAGTGAACTATTGAACTAGCTAAGATTGCATTTCGGAACCAGTTCATTACTGATCGACTTTTAGCATTCAAAACAGTTGATTAAGAACCAGTTCGCTGTTCACAAAGACTCCAACCTATACTCTTTAAAGTCAATCATTATCAGCTTATAGATACGCTCTATTTTTTATTGTTTTACTTGCAATAATTATTTTTTCAGTGTCATCCACACGCTTGCCAGTAGCTGTCAACCCAACGTCTCGCCGGTCCGTCTGTCTGTCTATCTGTCGTTCGGTCGGTTGGGCGCTCCGTCGGTCTGGCTCTCCGTCTGTCAGTTGGTCTGTCAGAAATTGCCAACATGCCAGAGATTACCAACTGTCAGTTGAATGTCATGCCAATGGAACATGCCGTCAACTGAAGTGTTGAACTAATTTAGCAGCTGTTGAAAAAAGCCAAGCAGAGAGCGAGAGAGAGAGTGAGAGAGATATGTATATGCCAGCATGGCGTATGGGTAATAACAAAGAAATTGAAATTAAAAACAACAGCAACAAAAACTTAAACACAATGCAAAAATGTATGAAAAAATTGCGGCTGCTGCAATTAAAATGTTCGCGTTGCCGCATTGTACAGTGAACACTGGCCACATGCGAAATGCGAATGATTGCAATACAATTAGCTGCACATTAAAAACATACGATAATTATGGCGTGCAAAAAAAAAAAAAAAAAAAAAACAAAACAATAAAACAATAAACTGAGCATCATCACGATGTTGACCAGCCCACGCCATTACCATGAACCATCTTGCTGCTGGCCAAGTTGGCAACGTCTGGTAGTCAAATGAAATCAACGCGACGACGTATCCGTTGATATATGTATGTATGTGCACTGATCCAGCTGGGAGACGCGGATGGGAGTGGGGCCTTGAAGTGGAGGCGACTTTGTGGGCAACTCAAGCAACGGTGTTGATGGTCGTGTAATTAGAAAATGTTGTGCATAATTGGAATTGTAAATGAGCTGAGCTAAAATGCGATGGCCAAGACAAAAGCCAGAGCGAGCACAAGACAAAAGCAAAAGCATTTGCCAGCAGCCGCTTAGGAAGTCGGCAATCTCGTGCGCGCTTTCCACTAGTTGATGCCTCTTTCGCCCTCTCCTCCTTCCCTCTTTCCCTACCGATTTCATCCCGTGCGTCACTTTAAGCCCGCGTTTGAGCCGTGTTCGTGTTTGCGTTATTTCAAATGTAAATCATATGCTGCACTAATATTTGTATACACTCTAGATAGACAGGGTATGCTATAAATTGAAGATGAAATGTGCTGGAAAATCTGAGTACCAAAACTATATTTCTTTATATTTGAAATATACTAATTTAAGAATTTTACTAAATGTAAAAAATATATTAAAAATAATAGAAAATATTAAATAAATGAATAAATAGTACAAAAATAGCGATAAATAAAATTAAAATTAAATTAAATTAAATTAAATAAATAAAATAATAAATAACTGAAAAAAAATAACAAATCCATAAAATGTTTTCTTATAATTTGTCCTGAAAGTTTTCTCAGAAGATCTCTAAATATCCGTGCTCTAACCAGGCTTCGGCTTTAATAAATCAATGCGAAGTTCTTTAGGAATCGTATATACGAAAGTTGTATTCGAGAGTATCTCAACTTCGTCAAATCTCATTCAACTGTTATTTTTGTCTTGTTTCACTTTTGTTTCAGTTGCTGATTTTTATCTGCAGTTAAAAGTATTTGTTGTCTGCATTGATGTTTGCTGTATGTAAACGTTGATTTTAATGATGTGCCACGCCACAGCGCCAACTGAACGCCTCTTGCCCCACTCTCTCTCTCTCTCGCTCACTCTCTCAGTCTCGCCATGCCCAGACTAAACTGTCTTGCAGCTCGTATTAGCCAGTGGCTAACATGTGGATAACTCAAGCATTTTATTAGCCGTTGAATGAAATGACCAACTCCGGTTGACTAACTTGGTTAAGTTGATTGTCTGACATGACTGTGGATAGCTACACAGCAGACACAGATACAACAAACTGATACAAGATACAGATACGTTTATAGTTATAGATACGTCAGTGGGTTAGATGCTCGCTTGGCCAGTTTTGTTTCTAGCTGCTCGCTGCTTGCTGCCTGCCTTTGCGCATTAATTCGATTTGAAATTAAACCGAACATGATTTTAAATGTGGAATTTTAACGTTTTAATCGTCGCGTTTATATTGCTATAAAATACAGCACAAGAAGTTGAGCTGAGAAAACCACAGCTTGAGAAAGAAAAGCAAAAACGATTCAAATACTGTTCGTGTTACACGCGCCTTTTCGAAATAGATTTCCAGAGAAACGAAAAAGTTCTATTTGATGTGGGGCGTTGCCATGACAGAAGGTTGCAAGCAAGCCCCACCTGATGATGAGCAATAGCCATCAGCTCAAATTTATGCTAAAGCTCATTTCATTCAAATGAAAGAGGTCAACGAAAGGTAGAAGCACAAATTTATATGCATAATTTATATTTTAAAGAAATTAATATTAATTGGGAATAAATATGTTAAAGATAAGAAAATGAAATTTATTTATTTATAATTATATTTTTTGGAAATAATTTTTAAGAATTAATTTATACAATATGAAGAGAATGATAAAGACAGAAATAACAAGATATAGAGAATTATAGAAGAACAGACTGAGTGACTGGCAGAAAGTCCGAGAGAGAGCAAGATAGTAAGTAAAAATCTCATGATTGTATATAATTTATTGAGATAAAATACCATATACATCCATCCCACTTCTTTTCGCAACAAAAAAATATTATATTAAATGACCCTTAACCTTTCTATCCATCATTTCTAAGCACACCAATCGCAGATGATGCAAGGAAAAATTGAGTTTTGCTTTTACAGCTCATAAATTAAACGGACACCTGTAAAATGAGTTTAATGTCATACGAAAAATACCAAACGAAATATCAATGCGACTGCACTACACACGAATGGGATGGGGGCGGAGCTGTGGAGCTGTATTGGGCTATAAAAGCAAAAGCCGATTTACCATTTAGGAAAACAGTTACATGCTACAAACGGTGGGGAGGGGAGAGAAAAGAACAAAATGCATTTTTATGGTGCAACGAACGTTTTGTTGAACATATCATTAAAATATCAAAGTTTATCACCTTATGCCACACAGGCGCTCTCATAGAAGATCTTAAGATCAGAGAGACACTCAGACAGACAGACAGACACACACGCGTGTAAAGGTAGACGTCGCGTCGACTTAATCCGTTCATTAGGTTTACGGGCATAAGCTCATGTTGTTTAGTGAGGCGTTAGAAACGAGCATAACAATAGAGCCCTTTGGAACCCAGGGTCTGGGGCACTGGGTACCTCTTGGCCAGAAATGCATTCACAATGGGCGCATGACAGCATGACAGCATGAAAGTCGTCTCTTCTGCTCGTTTCGTCGTTTTGTCAAAGGCCGCGCGCATAATATTTTGACATTTTTAGTGTCGCTTATGAAATGCGCCAAAGAATTTGAGTTTTGATCAAAGTCAAACAAAATTCAAATCAAAAGTCTTTTAGTTTAATTAAATTCTAATTTATTGTAATTTATCGCAGCTCAAAGTGTATTTTCATGTTTGGCGTATTTAGTCGATTTTTGATTTGATTTCATTTGATTTTTAAACAAATTAACACTTTATATTTTTGTTAAATCAAAAAGTATATATATATATATATATATATATATATATATATATATATATATATATATATATATATATATATGAGTTTATATATTTAACAAAAATATTGGTCGATTGGCGCGTAAGCGGCTTAAGACTACATATTGAACGCTTGCTGAGAGTTTCGACTTTTGTAAGCAGCTTAAAAAAGCTTTTTGACATGTGAACGATCCAGCTGAACAATAGTTATCACAATATTATGACTTGATTATGTGGAAAGACTAATTTTTATTTGTCTAAGAACGTTTTTGTCTAAGCAGCAATACTGCTGCTGCCGCTGCTGCCACTGCTCTGTATTATGTGTTAAATCGAGTATCAAGGTCATAAGACCTTTCACTTGTTATTGGCCCAGCTGCCGGCTGGCTGCTGATGGGAGTTTTCAGTATTATTTATTTGTTAGTTAGCGGAACAAGCGAGCGAATGCTGACAATGGCTAGTCAGCTTAAAGCCATAAACCTTTAAATTTGTATGAGAGCGCGCAATCCAAATATGGTTTAATAACTTATTAAAAACGTTAAGAGCTAACACATTTGACTAAGCGCTAGCATGAACAGAATTTAAAGCAGGCAAAGCTATATATAAATGACGTAGATGAAAACTGAACTATTTAGATGTATTCCATACTAAAGCTTGATTACAGATATAGATTTTTTAAAAGGAAAAGAGCAAATGTTGAACGAAAGATATTTTAAAATGGATTTTAGCTCACTCTTTCTGCTATCTCTTTTCCCCACTCCTCTTAACTCTTCTATTACGCTACAGAGTATCAAAGTGCAGATAAGCTGCGTACCCAATTTTTAAAACAGCCAAACAGCCTTTGCCCAAATTGAGTGCGTGAGGGAAAAAGCAGAGAAAAAGAGTGCAACCCAAGCAAAGTCAAGTCAAAGCCGAGTTGTGGGCCACACACACACACACACTCACATACACACACTCTTGCACTCTCACACTCACTCGCCGAGCCAATTAAACGCGCGTTATCTGCGCCAAATTTTAAAGCGTTGATACATAAATCCTTTTCGTTAAGCCCCGCAGCGTTCTTGACAGCCAAGGCACATGCTAACATGCCATTTTCCGCACCCAGGAAAAAAGCAGCCAACTTCACCCCAACTCGGAAGCCTTGCTCGTTCCATCTCGCTCGCTCAAGGACCAACGCCCGACGCATGCCTCAAAAAAAAAAACAAAGTCGCGCGAAACTTTTTCGAAAGAGTTTTTCCTCTTGGGGCGCAAACGACGCGTTCCCTTAAGGATAAGCCAGCAGGACGACGATGCGTAGCAAATCCTTCTATCTCTACCTCTTCCTCTTTTACACTCTATCGTTCTGTCTAACACACACTCTCGCTGTATTTTAAAATTCAACTGTGGCTTAGCATGCGCATCATAAAATAAATTTTAAGCGCAAGTGGCGCCATTAAGTCTGCTTTTAACTTTTTTGCACCCACTACGCGGCTGAGGCGATTTCATAGAGGATACCAAATGGCTTATTTTGTGGAGCCGTGAACGGGGTGGTAGCTGGTGGCTAGGGAGCTTGGATCGCCCGCTTGCTGTTGGCATATAATGTGTAAAAAGTTTATCCAAACCCTTTCCACACCCAAAAAGCGTAAACGATATAAACATACACTCTATATACATTTATCAGTACATACGAGAGACACAGGGTGCCTCAAAATACTAAATAAATAATAAATATATAAAAAATATATAATAAATAAATAATAAACATACATATAATAAATAAATATTAAATACATATATAATAAATAAATAATAACTTTAAAATAATTAAATAAATTAATAAATATATTTTTATGAAACTTTGTTAAGCTCTGTGGGTATAATATAATCAATACACTTTTCCAATAATATCTTACATCATTATTCCTTTTAACTTAAGTTTCGATATGAAAGTGCTTATATGAAGTACTTTCAGTTAAACTTTAATCAGTATTTTCTTCTCATTGTTTCTTTTTCGACTTCTTTGCTTTGCTTTAAATTCTCCAATAAATTTCTTGAGTCACCCTGCTCTTATGCGTTGTCCTGTATCCCGTTGAGCCAAACAAAATGGCGGCACAACATAACACAACATCTTTTCCAGCTTTTATATTTTCCTTGCTTTATTTTTCATCTCCTTTTTTTGCGCTTCAAAACTTTTCGACGCGCTCTTTTACAAATTACCAACAACTTTGGAGCGTTGTTTTTACGATCCGATTGTGCGCTGATGTGTGGTCTGTGGGTGTTGCTGTCCATGTACATATATATTTATATATAGATGTCGCAGTGTGTGTGTGTGTGCACAAACATATATCTAAACGCTAATGCTTCTATATATATTTTAGTTGCTTTAAAGCTGCGACCGAATCGCCCCGCGGAAATGCCATAAAGAGTGCATAATTGAATTTAATTTCCATTCACGTTTTCCGCGCAAGGAAAACAAAAACAATTTTAATTAAATTTTCCACACACACAAATAAAACCATTGCCGGCGGCAGCCAAAAAGAAAAAACAAAGACTTATGGAGCGCGTTTTTAAAAGACTTTTAAGAGCCAGCAACTTGACATTTATATTGACAGGCAATAATAGACAACATAACTAAGCAAATTGCTGCCCATTCAAGAGATCGCAACTCGGAAGCCGCGAATCGTGAAGAGAAAACCCTAGAGGTGCTGCGTCTTGCAAGACATGCCGAACGGAGGTGAAAGTCAAGAGGACTCGACTAGCAAATGCCATATATAAATATAAACTGTAAAATAAAGCTGTATATCGATATATGACAAACTACAAAATGGTCTATAGATAAATTAATAAAATGCAGCTTTTGAAGTTTAATAAATATATGAAAAATGTAATTCGCGTTCCTTCATTATCGAAATTAATGAAGCTACGATATTTTCAAATTGAAAATATTGAATTAGAATACTATTAATTAGTCAATCTTAGAAGAAGTGGTTGCACTTATAGATAATTCAACATCAATCATTAATCGCCATAAAAATATATAAAAATTCTTAGAGCTGCCTTCTGTTGCACTCGAAAATATCAGACTTGATAAACAGAGAGAAACTATGCATGCCTTTAAGTACTCTTCAAGCAGCCAACTTATACTGCCCACACATTACGCACATGTACAGGGTATTTAAGGAAAACCAGTAGCCAAAAGATATGCAGACAGTATCAAAAACCAAGTGAGGCGAGACCGGGCCAGGCCAGGCCAAGCAAAGGCAAAGGCCAGACGGCGGTCTGCGCCCGATATGGAGAACAGGCATACTCTCCTCGTACATATACTCATAAATCTTTTTGGCGGGCATTTTCACCAAGGCAGCGCCGAAATGACAATTGTGTCAGCTACTGTGTGTGGTGTGGTGTGGTGAGCATGGCCCATGGGTGTAAAGAGGCGGCGTCGCTTAGAAGTGCAACAAATCTATGAAAATAAATTAAATTTATGGAAAGTACAATTTATACATTTTTCATTTCAGTTTTAGTTGTAGCTGTAGTTGTAGCTGTAGCTGTAGTTGTAGTTGCTATGCGCATTTGCATATTGCAGAAATTGAACAGCTCGAGGGGGTCATCAAGCGTGGCCTAGGCAATCATAATTAACCAACAAAAGCGTAACAAAAGTGTCTGCAGCAACAGCAGCAACGACAACAACAACTGGCAGTCCAGAAGCTGCAGTCGACAATTATGCGGCATGGGCCAAAGAGAGTGAGAAAGAGAGGGAGAGCGGGAGGAAGAGCAAGAGGCAGACTGACGGGGCGGCAGACATGTTGACGTACCTTTTGGGCATAAAATTGAAATCCCGGCCAGGATGCCACATAGCTGCCGTTGCCGATGCCACTGCCACTGCCAGAGCCGCTGTTGTTTTGGCATTAAATTTGCCACTTCTTCGACATGCGGCTGGCAGACGACTGTGACGCAGAGGCAAAGGCAGAAGCAGAAGCGGAGGCAACGACAACAGCAACATACAAATTTATATGGCTGCGGGGCATGTTGAAATTATGCCATCAAATTGGTATCAACAGCCAGTGGAGAGACGATACTGTGGCTGCCGCTTCTGCTGCTGCTGCTAGCTAAAGTCGATTCTGGTTTTGCTCTTCGCTTTTCGGACTCCTTTTAAAATGCTAGTGGGCTGCGAAACAACAACAGCCAGCGACAATTTGTGTGCGATGTGTAAAGTAAAATGTTGCCTGGGTGTGAACCTAATGCGTGTTGAATGCCTCATGCAGATGATGCATCAACAGCAGCAACTCCGTTCGGAACAGTGTAGCTTGTAAGCAAATTAGAGCAACTTGTGCAGCAGCTAAATTTATAATTGCTTTGATAAAGACGTTAAGAGCTTAGAAGCCGATGACCCTGAGTAAAGGCAAAAATTTAATAATAATTTAAAATTAAAATTTAACAACATGTTTTTGATAAATTCGACTTACAATATTATTAATATAAATATAAAAGATTTAAATTATAATTTAAAAAATCCTACATATTTTATATCTTATCTTTCTAGTTTTCTGCAAAATAAATTTATTCAAAAATTCCCTATTCCATTTAAGATTTCTGCAAAAATTCTCGTGCCATTCGAACAACTTTGTAGTCTTGTCGGCGACTCATTTCGCTTTTGTTAATTTCATTTTTATTTAAATTTTTTATAGTTTTCAAAACGTTTTTAAAATCAATTTCTGCGAACGCCACCACTTGGCACAGTTCTAAATCAAGTGAAGCGCCGCCAACTTTTGACATGTGTGCAACTTTGTCGCAACGAACGAAAGAACCGAAAAAAGAAGGGAAATCGCTGAATCTCGCCATAATACGTATATTTATATGGAAACAGAGATACAAGAGCAGCAGCAGCAGCAGCAGAAAAAAAAGGATGCAAAACAACAAGAAAAAATTATTTCATAGCCTGTCATAAATGTCGGCGGCAAAGCTTTGGCTGCTTGCATCAAACTGCTGCCTTCAGCCTGGCAACAATTTGCAGCATCTTCATCTTCATCTTCATTTTCAACTACAGCTGCGGCGGCTGCTGCGGCTGCAACTGTTGCTGCTGCTGCTGCGGCTGCTGCATCAAGCGGCATTGCGCGTTATTATGATCTTTTAATAGCCCGCAATTTTCTCACCTCGCAAAGTGTGAATATTATGGTGTAATTGCATCAACGCATCAACTCCTACCAATTTCAAAGCTAAGGGCCTAAAAAGCAGGCCGCACCAATTGCCAAATCACCCCCTCCCCTCCCCTCAGTCTCTCTCCCCTGTCTATAGGACCATCATAACTTCTGTTGGGGCCGCCGTTCAGGCCTTTTTGGTGCAATCCGGCAAAGTTGGCCCGTGGGGCGTTGATTGTGGCGCAACTCCTTCTTTTACTCTGCCGTCTTCCTTTTCGGTCGGACGCTTTTCGGCCTTCCTCTTTGGTTTGCTCTGTTTATTGCCGACAGGTTCATATTACCCGGCTTCTTCTTTTTTGATAATTTTTTTTTCTTCTTTTTTTCAGAAATTATTGCAAAAGTGCGTAATTATTTTCTGTGCTCTTAATTTTCACAGAGATTCGACAAAGTGAAGGGGCTGCCTCCTTTTTTTATTTATTGAAATTAAGCGTTGCGTGCATAAACTTTACCTCAACTATAAGCGCAGCTATGTGAAATTTACAGCCGCTCTTAAACAAATTAAAGCTCAAAAGAAAACCATTTAAAATCAATTTAAATTTTATAAAATAATTAAAACTTGAATGAGTATTCGAAATATATCAAAATCATACAATACCACTCCATTAAGCTATCTTACTCTATAGAATTACAACTATAGCTTTCAAGCACCTTTACATGCTAATAACAACTAGCTAATTTGCCAAGTTATAGCCAACAGCTAGGCTGCACTGTTGCCAAGTCTGGACAGGCTACCAACTTAATGGGTAATAGCAATACGAATTCCAGCAACCATTTACGCAATCATTAAGCATGAAACTAATTTGTGTGCCTGCGACTGCGAGAGGGGCATGCGTTGTGATAGACGGAGAAGAAACAGACTCCGACGAGTTGGCATGTTGCACGTGTTGCATGTGGCCGACAGCTCGGCTTGGCTAAAAACACATGCTGATGATGACTTGAAACGAACAGAGAGCGAGCTCAGGCTGAGATCTACAGCATATAAAGCTGTTGAATTATGGGCAATTATCATTGCCAGAAAGTAGGTGTGATGATCGCTGTCTCCTCTGGGACTTCACAATAAAATAGCACAAATAATTGAAATGTAATTTTGTAAAATTGCGTTGAAATATGCAACACTTCCAACAGATTGAAACGTTTGCCGAGACGTGCTCTTGGCGCCCAGACGCTCCACTTCTTAATCAAAATTCCATAAATTTTTGTATTTTACTGAGCTCCACTGTGAATGAAAAGCTATTTATCAACTTGTAGCGATGATGAGGATGCAGAAAGGGGGCTGATTTGAAATTATATTCGATATTTTCTTGTCATTAATCTGATTAGTTATGCGTCTCGATAGAAATTAACTCGATGAACCAACTCATTTTTGATTTGATCTATTAATCGTTCATTGGAATAGCCAGCGAAGTTAAAACCATACTTAATAATGTGTTGAAGTCCACGATTCGCCAATTTATCAATTGGTTCTACTTGATTAACTATATAATTTTAATCATAATGGAGTTAAGATATATAAAAAGGCAAATCGAGGTCGGCTGGTAAACTAACGTGGTTAATTTGAGCTGCACAACTAGTTTAATTAGATATAGTTATCGATAAATGTAATCGATTGTTGTAACAAATTCTTTTAATTTACAAAAAAAATTCCTTAAAATATTTAATATTTAATTTAACAAATACAAATCATTAAATAAATAGGAGCACCGCTAATATTATTATTTATATTTCAGAAATTACCTGTAGCTGAATTAGATAATCTTTTCGCATTTCATTTCATTCAAATTCATTATTATATTTATTGCTGTTTGTTTCTTAATAATATATAACATCTTCAAGCTTTCAGATGGTAATCATATTATTTAGGAATACCATTGTTATATCTATATATATAAGTATTTAGCTTTTTTATTCACTCCCAATATTTCGTTATCCCATTTTTATACCCTGAACCCATTGAAAATGGGAAAAAAGGGTATAATGGTTTTGTGAAAATGTATGTAACAGGCAGAAGGAGGCGTGGCAGACCCCACAAAGTATATATATTCTTGATCAGGGAGAGAAGCCGAGTCGATTGAGCCCTGTCCGTCTGTCTGTCTGTCCGTCTGTCCGTCTGTCCGTCTGTCCGTCTGTCCGTCTGTCCGTCTGTCCGTCTGTCCGTATGTTTGAACGCGTCGATCTCCGAAGATATAAGAGCTAGAGACTTCAAATTTTTTTGGAAGTTCGTGTATTGTACGATTCGATCGAGTTTGTTTCAAATATTCGATAACTATAATCGTTTTAATGTTATCGATTAAAAACCGATATCTTCATTTAGTTATAAAATTCTATTTAATTCATCTTTCTAGCTAGAGTCTTCAAATTTTGCATTTAGTGTTATTTGAGCCTTCTGCAATTTCGGTTTTTGTTAAATTTTGGATGCCACGCCCTCAAATTGCCCCTTCGCCTCAAATTGCTAAATCACGTATTTCAAGTACTAGAGACTTGTGCTTTGGAACATACACACATATGAATGTCATGATCACGCTCCACAAATTTGATGAAAATCGTTCGACTAGAAAAAAAGTTATTAAACATTTAATATCTCATATTATCGGCGTCTTGCAGCAGCAGCGAAGCTGATGAGTCATAATGCACAGTTAGCAGATTTCGTGCTTGTGTGTGTGTGTGTGTTCTTGTGCGTGCACGATTGAGTAACACTTCAGTTGGGATAACAGAGCAGAATGGGAAACTGTGACGTCACAAGACCCCTGTTAATTAACAGCCAAAGTAATGGAGCTCGTCTTTGCATAACCTATGGTATCTTTTAACAGTGTTGTGCGTGCGTCTGTGTGTGTGTATGTATTGCTTGCTACATATGTACATACATATAAAAGTAACGGAGAATGTTAGCGGCTCTTAGGAATCGCAGTTCTTCGCAGGGTTCAGGGGATCTCTTTGTCGAGCAGTCTCGACTAGAGCACTCTTACTTGTTATACCCTGAACCCATTGAAAATGGGAAAAAAGGGTATAATGGTTTTGTGAAAATGTATGTAACAGGCAGAAGGAGGCGTGGCAGACCCCATAAAGTATATATATTCTTGATCAGGGAGAGAAGCCGAGTCGATTTAGCCCTGTCCGTCTGTCTGTCTGTCCGTCTGTCCGTCTGTCCGTCTGTCCGTCTGTCCGTCTGTCCGTATGTTTGAACGCGTCGATCTCAGAAGATATAAGAGCTAGAGACTTCAAATTTTTTTGGAAGTCCGTGTATTGTACGATTCGATCGAGTTTGTTTCAAATATTCGATAACTATAATCGTTTTAATGTTATCGATTAAAAACCGATATCTTCATTTAGTTATAAAATTCTATTTAATTCATCTTTCTAGCTAGAGTCTTCAAATTTTGCATTTAGTGTTATTTGAGCCTTCTGCAATTTCGGTTTTTGTTAAATTTTGGATGCCACGCCCACAAATTGCCCCTTCGCCTCAAATTGCTAAATCACGTATTTCAAGTACTAGAGACTTGTGCTTTGGCACATACACACATATAAATGTCATGATCACGCCCCACAAATTTGATCAAAATCGTTCGACTAGAAAAAAAGTTATTAAACATTAAATATCTCTTATTATCGGCGTCTTGCAGCAGCAGCGAAGCTGATGAGTCATAATGCACAGTTAGCAGATTGTGTGTTGGTGCGTGCGTCTGTGTGTGTATGTATTGCTTGCTACATATGGACATACATATAAAAGTAACGGAGAATGTTAGCGGCTCTTAGGAATCGCAGTTCTTCGCAGGGTTCAGGGGATCTCTTTGTCGAGCAGTCTCGACTAGAGCACTCTTACTTGTTTATCAAGTTAATGTGCGAATGAACTTGAAACATTTATGACACTTCCATTCTCTCGAATTCAATTTGGGCGTATCTAAAGCTGTTTTCTATTCAATAGCTTTTGATTACTTTATTATATAGTCGAAAGTTATGTGATTTCAAATTAGCAAATTATATTCGCTTATTAAAATGCATAAAGAACTGAGTACTTTAGAACTGTTTCACCCATTGTTATAAACCCATTTACGACCGTGAATTAGTCAAGACGACAACAAATTGAAAAATCCAACTAGAATGTGACAAACTTGAATTATATATTTAAATTAATAGATCAATAAAAAGTCAGAGTAATTAAATACAATAAACTACGCACACTACTATATACATATGTATGTATATATAGACCATATAAATCGATGTGATTTTGCACAACGGCGCACAACAAATTCCATTCACACAAATTAATAAAATGAATAAAATAAGAGCTAGATAGAGCAGAGAGAAAGAAAAAAAACAGACAACGGGGCATAACTTAGACATTTTATGAGCAATTAATTTATGCGTTGACAATTCTAATGAGGTTTGATATACATATATATAAACATATATATATTTACTCTATTATTGTGTTGACTTGAGCCAAGTTGAGATTAATATATGTATGGAACTGGGGAAGCGTGTGTTGGCTGTTTTTTTTTCCTTTTTTCATTCTTCTTTTTTTTGGTTTCGAACAAAGCGATAATCAACCTGAATATAAAACATATAATATTAATAATCATAAAATGTATTGAAATGAACGCTAACTAGCTGATTTGATTAAAGGTCGCTCTCTGTGTGTGAATCTGTTATGCGTTTGATCGTAATGTGATATTGTGTTAAAAATCACTGACCAGATTAAACGATCTCCGCCTCACGAAACTAGGGATAAGAACTGGTTTCACTAACGCTGTGAATCGAGACACCTAGTTAAATTGCTTAGCAAGATATGGATCTAGATAGGCAAATTTTATAGGTTTAAGATGCGAGTCAACATCCAAAGCTATGGGGTTCCCTAAGCCAAATGGAGTATGAAGTAAAAGTGATTTCCGAAGAGGAAATAGATTGGCTGAACAATCGATTGTTGCTCTAGTCGACTTTACTCAAAGTTATCGATAAATAAAAAGTTTGCAGTAAATTATCAAAGAATCAACTTAAACGACATCTGGCTGTTTACATGTCGAGACAATTTTATATAAACCATAACTTAATCTTAGAATTTCGCTTGTAGGTCAGCTCTGCACGACATCGATAAATATAGATAACGCTAACATAACAATCAGCCAAATTATTTCATATAATATATATTTCACTTTTCCAATTACGGCTTTTCACGCTCTTCACAAATGACTGATATTTGAAATCAAGTAATTTCATACTCTCTCCAGCATTCTGACCCTCCCAATCCATTAAAAACCCCGACATACAATGTTGTTATACCCGCCAGCAAGGATATAAATAGCAAATCATAAACCCAATGCGTAGCCCATAACCTCAATTTAATAAAAGCACCAGCAAAAAGATCCCAAAATCCAAAAGAAATTATAACGTTGCGTGCCTTGACAAACACACGAAATACCAATCAGCAGCATGAGAATCAACGATAACAAAAACTGAGAGAAATAATATAAAAATTTTATTAAAAAATTACAATACCCAAATGACCAAGAGCCCCTATGAAATGATGATCGCTGCGATGCGATGTGATGTGATCCCTAAAGAGAGAGAGAGAGAGAGAGATGAACGGAAAAAACCTGTGCCAACTGCACATTAAATTGTGATGCATCAATAAAATTTGCCTGCAGCTAGTTTCCAAAAGCCATCGGTACGAAAGTGTTAACTTCGAAATATGTTGCCGCTCTATAATTATGGATGGTTTTTCGGTATAATTGCGCCTGGGCAGCGATCCACACATGCATGCCAGCCAGCCAGCAGCCAACTCCAACTCCAACTTCAAGTTGAACATCAAAAAACCGACTGCTTCAATCAAACCAACTGACGAGCTGCCGTTGAGGGTCCTCCCCAGACTCCGATCCGAGTATCGGTATCTGTATCTGTGGCCAAAAGGTATCTTGTATCTGAGCTGGTAGCTGTCGACGTTGCTTGAAGTAGCTCAAATTCATTTATCTAAAAAAAAAAGAAAACAAAAAAGAAACCCAAAAGAGAGAACACGCCAGCCAATTCTAAGGTGTTGGCCCGCTTGCTTCAAGCCAAAAGCGACGAGCCCAAAAATGAACGAAAAACGAACTTTGGAGTAATTCCGGTAATTTACGAACCCTAAAAAATCTGAAAAAGTGAAAAATAACAAGTAAGAGTGCTCTAGTCGAGACTGCTCGACAAAGAGATCCCCTGAACCCTGCGAAGAACTGCGATTCCTAAGAGCCGCTAACATTCTCCGTTACTTTTATATGTATGTCCATATGTAGCAAGCAATACATACACACACAGACGCACGCACCAACACACAATCTGCTAACTGTGCATTATGACTCATCAGCTTCGCTGCTGCTGCAAGACGCCGATAATAAGAGATATTTAATGTTTAATAACTTTTTTTCTAGTCGAACGATTTTGATCAAATTTGTGGGGCGTGATCATGACATTTATATGTGTGTATGTGCCAAAGCACAAGTCTCTAGTACTTGAAATACGTGATTTAGCAATTTGAGGCGAAGGGGCAATTTGTGGGCGTGGCATCCAAAATTTAACAAAAACCGAAATTGCAGAAGGCTCAAATAACACTAAATGCAAAATTTGAAGACTCTAGCTAGAAAGATGAATTAAATAGAATTTTATAACTAAATGAAGATATCGGTTTTTAATCGATAACATTAAAACGATTATAGTTATCGAATATTTGAAACAAACTCGATCGAATCGTACAATACACGGACTTCCAAAAAAAATTTGAAGTCTCTAGCTCTTATATCTTCTGAGATCGACGCGTTCAAACATACGGACAGACGGACAGACGGACAGACGGACAGACGGACAGACGGACAGACGGACAGACGGACAGACAGACAGACGGACAGGGCTAAATCGACTCGGCTTCTCTCCCTGATCAAGAATATATATACTTTATGGGGTCTGCCACGCCTCCTTCTGCCTGTTACATACATTTTCACAAAACCATTATACCCTTTTTTCCCATTTTCAATGGGTTCAGGGTATAAAAAGCAACTCGTCGTCGCTTATGATTCATAATCACAAAATTTCTGCAGCTCAAGCGCTCTCTCTCTCTCTCTCTCTCTCTCTCTCTCTCTCTCTCTCTCTCTCTCTCTCTCTCTTAGTCACTCTTCTCTCTTTTTTATTCACTTGGCAGCTATCTCGCTTTGCGTCTGCATCTGATGATGATCAATGATCTGTAAAGTGTTTTTCGCTGAAGTTATGACTGTGGAGAAGGCTCCAGTCTCGAACTCGACTTGCTGCTCGGACTCCAACCCGGGGGCTAAACGTGCGCTCGCTTTAATTTTCAATACGTCTGGAGACTGGACAACGACGACGGCGACGACTGGGTCAATGCTGATGGCTTTTGTTTTTATGGCAGACATGTAGGCACCTTTCAGCTAATTTATAAAGCATAACCGAACAACAACAAAAATTGAGAAAGTATCTGAGTGTGCGTGTGTATGTGTGTGTGTCTGTTGCGTGTATTGCGCTAATAATCCGCACAACCTGACATATAATTGAATATTTTTAGAATTTTTGGCAAATTGCGGATCTTGGTATTATATTGGAAGAATTTTAATTTAAATTTTATATATTAAAATATGTAAAATATTTATATAAAATTTATTTTTTTTTTTATTTTTTATATATTTGAAGCTATCAATATTTTTATCATATTAACTGAAAAATACCAAAACAAAACAAAAATTAAATAAAATAAATTTCTTTATTCATGCCAGTCTACATATTCACTCAAACTTTATATAAAAAGAACACTCTAGGGCAGAAACATCTCCATAAAGTCCCATATGGGCAAAATGCTATCTTAAACCCACATTTTATGTGCATTCTGTAATATTTATTGGATATATTTTTTCCACATTTTAAAGCCCACTAAATCCACTCACGAACAAAAAGCAAAAACAAACCCGGAGCTCAATCAAAATTCTGTACCACCAATCACACAATATCCTGCCTCATCTATGCAAACAAAAAATGCCATAATAAAATGTTATAATAAATAAATGCATAAATGTGACCACAACAAACTCATTATTTTACATATCACACATATTTTGACATGACCATAACCAACACAGCAAATAAATTGCCAACAACCAATCGATTTCGACGTTATTTTCTTCTTCAGCATCGCTTTTTTTGGTAGCCACCTCAAATGAGTAGCATTTCGATGTGCCCTGTGACCAGCATCGCCAACAAAACCCAATTTACGGCCATAAATCGCAGCAGCAGCAACAATAATTCAGTGCGGGAAATATTTTTCGCTGGGTGTTCAAACAAATCAAACCGCACAACATACAAAAAAATACTATAACAACAACAACAACAACAACAAGTAAGAAAACTCTAGTCGAGACCGCTCGACTAGGGTATACCCTGAACCCTGCGAAGAACCGCAATTCCAAACAATCTCCGTTTCTTTAATATACATAAGTTTATATATATGTTCATTACAAACAACACATACACACACACATACACAGGCGCAAGCACTCACAAGCGCAAATCGTTGCGTCAGCAGTTCTTTGGCTGCTGTTTGCATGGCAATGCTATGGGAAATTAAATGTTTAATAACTTTTTTTCTAGAGTAACGATTTTGATCAAACTTGTTGGGCGTGATCACGTCATCCATATATATGTATGTGCCAAAGCGCAAGTCTCTAGTATTTGATATACGGGAGTTACAAATTGGAGGCGAAGGGGGCGTGGCACCCAAAATTTAACAAAAACCGAAATTGCGTAAGACCCAAATAACACTAAATGCAAAATTTGAAGACTCTAGCTAGAAAGATGAAATAGATAGAATTTTTTAGCTTAATTTAGATTTTCGTTTTTAATCGATAACAATAAAACGATAACAGTTATCGAATTTCTGAAACAAACTCGATATGCGCGCCCTATACAGGGACCTACAAAAAAAATTTGAAGTCTCTAGCTATTGTAAGTTCTGAAATCGACGCGTTCATACATACGGACAGACGGACAGACGGACAGACGGACAGACGGACAGACGGACAGACGGACAGACGGACAGACGGACAGACGGACAGACAGACAGACAGACGGACAGGGCTAAATCGACTCGGCTTGTCTCCCTGATCAAGAATATATATACTTTATGGGGTCTGCCACGCCTCCTTCTGCCTGTTACATACATACGCCTTCCAACAAAAACATTATACCCTGATTACCCATTTTCAATGGGTTCAGGGTATAAAAATGAGTAAAAATAAAAAACAAACACGAAAACAACGTAAAAATCATTGCTGCACAAATTTATGAGCCAAATAACAACGGGAGATGACAAGATCCCAGCAGCGGTCACCACCTACAGTTCAATTTGTGCTGCCTGCTTAACTATGCGACGGTGTGTGTGTGTGAGTGTGTGTGAGAGTGTGTGAGTGTGTGTGGTGCCATCTACCAGGTCATGTTTTGGCCACTTGGTCAATAAGTCAGTTACTCTGTAGAAGAGATGTGAAAGTTTGCTAGACTAGCAAATACCGCACGTGAAATCCACTGAAAACTCTCTGCGGAAGTAGTATCAATCTTGAAAGTCCAGTATTTTGAATACTATATAATATATATATATATATATATATATATATATTAAAAACTTAAACCTTTAAAGCTTTCTGTTCAAGTTTTCATAATCTTCAACTCAATTGTATTGAATATAGTTTTTCCACCCATAACTAAATGAGCAAGTTTCTCAGATTGTAGACAAGACTTCTCAGATTTCGTAGTTCGATATATTCTAGACTTCAAGAAGAACCACAAAAGACTAAACTTTTGACATAAGCCAATATGAATTCCATAGCTAATACAATCCAAAGTACGACGATATTTTAATTACTTATCAAATCATAATCAAGATTTCAATAAGATATATGCTAGATATACATTTACAATTATTTGTTAACCACTTCCCACTCACTCCGCGTGCATACCCAAACCTTTGCATTCCTACAGAGTATTTGTAAAAACGCGTGATAAATATTTGCGTTTCATATGGAACGTGTATAAATAATATTCGCACGATATATGTCCCCTTGGCAGGCAGACGACGCCATCGCCAGCGCCTTTGCCATTGCCATTGCCATTGCCGTTGCCATTTGGCTTTTGCCAATGCGAATGCGATGCGCAGGCGCAAAGAAGGCGCCTCTGGGCATCAACGGGTTTGGCCTACGTGGGCGCCGTCGCACTTTATGTGCGGAATTCCATTTCCAGCCCAAAAGAAACACATTTATACACAAAGAGAGAGAGAGAGAGAGAGAGAGAGAGAGGGAGGGAGAGAAAGAGAGCAAACAAAAAAAAACAAAAGTCGAGTTGCCGTCGCCCAACTTGATATATGCGCTGCATGCTCATAAAAATGTCAAAAATTGTGTTGCACCTCAGACCAAGTGGCAAGAGCGACGCTTTGTCTGCCTTTTGGGTCCTTTTGGAGGCTGCCAACGAGCTGGACTACTCCAACTACTCGAGCTCGGGCTGTGTGTGTTGAGCGCATGCGCGCATATTTCGCTTTAATTGGCAAAAACGTAGCCACCACCAGCACCACCACCAAGCAGCAGCACCACCGGGGCACCGCCAACGATGACGCTAAATGTGCACAGCACACGCATAGGTGGGCCTCCAAGTGCCAGTTACTGCGCTGTCAAATACAGTAGACACTCTGATAACGAACGAAATTATTTTAAGCTGCGTTTAGTCAGCCATAATACAAATAATAATAATAATAATATCAATATATCATTATAATGCCTTGATTAATCAGACACTTATTAATCCCTTGATCTATGCGAATTTAGATCAACTTCTTGTTAAGCTGTTCATCTCTAGAAGATTCACTGTAGCCACAGATCGGCAACACCGCGCCCAGCTGGCTTAGCTACAGTCTGTCTTGGACGCGTTTGTTTAGCGCTTTAAGCGCATTTAATGTGACACAGAACGAAAAGGATAACGACGACAGCAGCAGCAGCACGTGACACAATGGGCAATGGGCACAGAATATGCTGAACAGAGAGAGGCGACGCATGCGTGCCAAAAGCAAATTTCACGCAAATCAAAATGTCATAAATTCGTGGCTTATGCCGCAGGAGGGGATCAGTTGGCTATATTTATAATGAAAATGATACGACTGCTCGTCGACGTCGCGTCGTCTTCCATGCCAACAACAACAACAACAGCTAAACAAAGAGAGCAGCAAAAGCGAACGAACGAAAGAAAACGGGACCCAAATGACAAGTGTTAAATTGGCGCGCGAATATCAACATGTCGTCGCTCGGTCTCTAACAAAGAACAACAACAGCGACAGCAAGTGAGAGAGCGAGCGAGTGCAAGGAAGAGTTGCCAGCTATCAATAATATATATTTCAATAAGAACCTACTTGTGTACCAAAATGTACCTAACGCAAATTTAAATGTACCTAACAAAGGAATTAATTTGTATGCATGTTATTTATTATTTATTGTGTTATTTATACTAAACGTAGACAAAATTGTTAATTAAATAAATAATATAATACTTTAAATGTTACAATTGCCATTAGCTACAACGTATAAGTTAAAGTACCATTTTAGGTACATTCGCAGAAAACATTTCTAACACATGTGGTAACGCCATAGCCAAAAGCATAAGGATGAGAGACAATAAGTAATTGCAAATTATGCTATTGACTTTGCTTTACATACCAGCAAGAATGCCGCTAGATTTTGTTCCATGTGAGCATGTGTGCGTGCACAAAGAGAGCGATGCACTGTGCGTGTGAGGTAGAGAAGCAGAAGAATTGAGTTTTTTCTAATGCAGCTTAGCTGTTCCTATGCAAACGCATTAACGTAAATAAAAGAATGAAACTGATTTGCATTAACTGCATATGTTTAAACGACACTATATTGCGAAATACATGTATTTTCGCCCGCACATAGCGCCAGCAGCCTCGCGACGGTAGCTGCTTGTCTCGCTCTAACACATGGCAATGAGGCGTCATAACTGAACGAAACTGCAGGCGCCAGCCACTCAACTTTTAACTTAATTTTCACTTATAATTACACTTTATGCCACTGCACCAACTATATCACTTCACTATTTAAGCACAGCACAACACTTAGCAACTAAGCGCAGCTTAGTAAATACACTTTAACACCCAAAAAAAAAGAAAAGAAAAACACGAACGCGGATCAGCTTACTGAGTAGCTGCCGAAGTGTCGGGCGACCAATTAGCCACTGAAACTTATCGATGCTTATCGATAAGTGGGCGGCAATAGTGTTGCTAGAGCTGAGCTTAAGATTGCGATAACTTTAAATTTTAATTGAAATGCGATTAATTGCCACACGATGATTGAATATAAATTAAATAGTGTTTTATGCGTTTAAATCGCTGCCTGGCACTTAAGGTGGCTTTTTCTGTTTCTTTGCGGCAAGCAGACATTTATATCCTTTTCATGCTGCATACAACGTTTATAATGGCCGTTAAAGCTTACGCAGGCCAATACAAGTGTGCTGTGTGTGTGTGTGAATGCGTATAATGGACGCTATGCGCTTAATCGCCTCGACAACAACAATAACAACAGCTGTAACTGTAACAACAGTAACGGCAACAAGAGCCACTAACCATGATCTGTGGACACGAATGGGTGAAGGGTGTATGGGTATATCCTTAGTCCTTGCGACTGCGACATTCATAGTCTGACCAACGAACAGCAATTAAAACGGATTAAAAAGGCAACAAACTGATTTATGTGCCAAGAAACTCAAATAACGACAAATACGAGGCATGTGCTGCTGCTGTGGGAGGGGGACGGGGAGTGGAGAGCGTGTAGAGCGTGTAGAGAGTAGAGTATATCTGTCTCGCTTGCTCTGCTCAGCCAAAATTGAAATAATTGCGCAGTGAAGCAATTTAGAAGAATCACATGCATTGTTGTTGTTGTTGTTGTTGTTGTACTAATTGAAAAATATTAGAAGAGCAAACGAAATGGCACGAGGAAACCGAAAAGGAAAACTTTGCTGCCGCTGCCGCCGCCCGCTGCTGCTGCTGCTGCTGCAATTTGGCGCATAGATCTGTGCAAGCAATTCATGTATTCGGAATTTATAACCGCATATAGCGCACATAAATCCCGGCCACAGTGGCAGCAGCCAGCAACAGCAAATCGAACTTTATCTGTTGCAATGCCAATGGCTGCCATATGCTGCCACGCCCCCTCCCAGAGCCAGGCCCTAGCTTGTCGCCAAAGCTATTGCCACCGTTAGCAATGGCTGACGACGGGCCAGAGCTCCAGCTATGCTAAGGGTTGGGCTTGGGGGTGGTCATATAACGGCATACAGCGCTTATAATTGCCCGTTGTTGCACGCATCTATGTATGTGTGTGTGTGTGTGTGTGTGTGTGCCACGCCCACCGAGCGGACGATTGTAAAATGTAAAATTCTAAATAAATGGCCATGAGGCTCTGGCTGCCACTTAAGCGCCACAGCCACCGACATCGACCATGTGTTATGGCCTAAAGTAAATCTTCATTAGATTTGCCAGAGTGGCCAAAAGGCTGCTGCCGATGCCGATGCCGATGCTGCATGGCCATAAAAAGGCAGCGGCACTGCACAACGCTATTTATGGCCACTTTTGTTGTCATTTTAATTGATTTCAATTTTTGCAATTGCATTCGAGCCGCTGTCTCAAAGCTGTCTCACTCTCCCTCTCTCTCTCTGTCGCTCTCTGGCACTCTTTGAAATTTGTTTTATTCTAAGAAATTTACGATCTGCCATTTTATTTTATAGTTTCTATTTAGCATAAGAAAATTCCAATCTAAATCAATTAGCTATAGAAAAGACCACAAATATTTCAGCTTAAAGAAAACTGATGAGATTTTAGTACATAATAAAGTTGAATATATATATAAGAATATATATGTATATATAGATACAAGTAATGTAAACAAGTTTTTTTTTTTGTATTTTTTGCTTTCAAGTGCTGAAAGCTGAAATGGAATCTAGTTTTTAGTGCAAAATTAGCTAAGCTTATCAAGAGCTTAGCTTCAGAAGATTAACTACTGAAGCTGTAGTTAAGTAGATAGGATAGTTTAGATAGTCGTAGACTAGTTGTATATATGTAGTAGTGTAGCTGTAGGTAGATCGTCAGCCTTGTCGATGTATGAGATACGGATTGTTTGGGTTCTTAAGTCTTTAAAGTTGATATGTTGACAGTTTGATACCCAACTAGCAGCTGAGTTTCTATATGTATAGAATTCTTTGCATAGTTAGTTGTAGAATTATTAGTAGAATTCGATTTTAGAGCACACATCGCAGGTGTCATACGAATTTAGTATAGTTAGTATATCTATAGATATGATAATGAATCTGTAGCAAAAGAGTTCCAAATGTATAAAATGAACAAAAAAATATATATAAAATAGATAAAATAAATTATAAAATAAAATAAAAATATATAAAATATGTAAAAAATATATATAAAATAAATAAAATAAAAATATATAAAATAAAAATAAAAATATGTAAAATATAAAAAATATATAATATAAACAAAATAATATATAAACTAAATAAAATATATTATAAAATAAAATAAAATAAAAATATATAAACTATATGAAATAAATTATAAAATAAAAATATATAAAATAAAAATAAAAATATAAAAAATAAAAATAAACATAAATTGAATAATCAAAATAAAAATATATAAACTAAGTAAAATAAATTATAAAATAAACTGAAATAAAAAATATATATAAAATAAATAAAATAAAAATACATAAAATAAAAATAAAAATATATAAAATAAAAATAAAAATATGTAAAATAAGCAAAATAAAAATATATCTACTATACTGAAAAAATAAAGAGTCAACTATTACCGTTTAAGTATGATTTATTAGGAAAAGACACAGATTAACAGCTAGGCTAAAGCTTAGGTAGGTCAAGCTAGCGTTATCTCTAGCTATGGACCTTAATGTAGCTGAGGGTCAACCATGCTATAAAGCTCTATCTTGTTCTCATCAAAACCAATTATCCCTCTAATATATATATCTAATATATGTATGTCACAACCTTGAACGAAGTCTGATCTCTCATCGAACCCTTAGCCCATCCTTAACCCACTTCCAGCACCTTTGCTCACCTCATTAAGCCCAAGCCACAGCCACATCTTAATTTGTAACTAATTTAAGCTTTATTAAATTGATATCACTTACAAATTAAATGAAATGTGGACTCAGTTCGGGCGAGTTCAAGCAGACAATCGAGTCGACGTGCCCAGTTGAACTGACAACAGCTGGCAGCAGAGTCTCTGGCGCTGTGGCCTCTTCAGACCCGGCTCAAGCGCTCCACTCATTAGCAATTGATGAAGCGCACTGGGGGCAAGTGGGAAGCAAAGGGAACAAAAACTTTATGAAATTTTGTGGTTGCTACCGAAAAAAAGGGCAATTGGGCTCGGCCAACCCCTAATTGGAGTATATAATGCAAAACCGACTTGTACATAACAGTAAACTTGTGAAAGAGCAATAAAGATGATTAAAATGTAATTATGCTGAATATTCTGACAGGGTAGAAAAACGAAATGTATATATACATATACATACTCCCGATATATATATATTCTAGAAAAACTTTCGGGCTGGTTTACATTTTAATTGATGAGCTGCGAGGGTTGAACTTTTTCAACTTTTCAGCTTTTTTTGCTGGGATTGGTCGAGGGGTTGGCTGAAAATCTAACTTGAGTGCGAATTAATTTGTTTTATGAAAATTTGGCAAAAGTTCTGCATATAATTTCTGTGTGTGTGCGTGTGAACCTTTTTTGCGGGCCATAACGATGAGAAAATATGAAAAATATAGAAAAGTGGAAAAGTGGAAAACAAATAGCGAATTCTGGATGAAAAGGGCGCTGGTTGATTAGCTTTAGCTGATATTCTGGCCATAAAATTGGCACTTGTTACGGCAATCGTAGAAATTTGTCGTCTTCCGTTCCGCTGGGATTTGCACAGGAGGCATATGTGGAGTGTGTGCTGCCCTTGGGGGTTGCACTCGGGGTGGTTGCTAGCGGCCAGATCGTATTAATCACATATAGACATAAAATTAATGTCGTGTGTGTGTAAGTGTGGTAAATTGATATATCCAAACCAGATATCAATTGCGTTCGCTTCCTTAGAGTGTGGGTGGGAATATTTCCTAGAGTTAATGGTGCTGGGAGAGGGGAAAACTTTTGTGGTAGGTTGTTGATTGAGATAATTGCCTGGAAGTTCATGGGAAAGCGACGAAATTATTGAAATGGGAAAACAGGTGAAGGGAGGAGAAGAAGAAGAATTTGAATGAATTTAGAATGATATTTAGTTGATTAATAATGATGCAATTATGTCTTCCCTTTATAAAGATTAAATGAATTGAATAATGCCCCTATATGCGACTTTCATGCATTGAAGAAAGACAAATATGAGGTTGGAAAAAATCGTTGAGCTGACAATAAGAAAGTGAAGAAACTAAGCTGGCGTCGTAGACAGCTGAGCAGGAACAGAGGATAAGATGGGGACAATCATGGGAGCTTAATAATATGGGGGAGTAAGGCAAAGATTTCTGAATATTAAATACCAAAACGAATATCAAATTTGATCAGCAGAAATCCTTTAGAATAATGAGTAAAGTAGATAGAAAGAAAAGGAACTCAGTATGAAAGAGTTGGAATTAAGGACAATCAGCAAAGAGATCAAAAAATCGCTCTGAAGAAGGCGAGGCTTTAGCACTAGGCGACGAGAAAAGCGATGTTAAAGGATGGAAAAAATAAAGAGGAACTAAAGAAGAAGAAAGAGGAGTTATAATATAAGCTAGTAGCTCAAGATTCAGGCTTACTCTATAACATACTCTGTACTGCTTTACAGTTCAAAGATTTACTTTTGATATTTGGATAATATATTAAAGAAAATATATATTGGATATTTTATCATCCTCGGACTCTCTTTACCTAAAATCTTAAATATGTAAGCCACATTTCAAAATCTCTCACTATCTTTGTCTCTATCTCTATCTCTGTCTCTATCTCTCTCTCTCTATCTATCTATCTCTCTCTATTTGTCTATTTCATTCGCTCTCTCCCTCTCCATATATCTCTCTTTTTCTCGCTCTCTTTGCCTCTCTCTCTCTCTCTCTCTCTCTGTGTTTCTTCCTCTTTCTATATATCTCTCTCTTACTTTCTCTCTCTATCTCTTTCACTATCTATCTCTCTCTATATATCTCTTTCTCGCTCTCTCTTTATCTCTCTCTCTCTCTGTCTTTCTCTCCCTAGATCTTTCTCTCTCTTTTTCTGTTCTCTGTCTCTCTCTTTCTCACACTATCTATCTCTCTCTCTATATCCATCTCTCTCTCTTTCTCTCTCTCTCTTTCTCTATCTATATCTCTTCCTCTCTCTCTCTCTCTCTCTCTCTCTCTCTCACTATCTATCTTTCTCTTTTTTAATATATATCTCTTTCTGTCTCTCTATCTGTCTCTATCACTCCCTCTCTCCACCTTTCACTCTCTCAAAATCCATTCAAAACCATTTAACTAACTAAAATTTAGCTATATTAGCTAACATATTGTTTGGCTACATAAGCCAAGCCAACTAACCCCATTTCGGTGTCTTGTGCTACTTACAATTCTTGGTGATTGGTTTAAGAAATTGCCTCATTAACAATTTAACGAACTCAATTTGAGGCAGCTGCTTCTCTCCATCTCTCCCCCTCTCTCTCTCTCCCTCTCTCTCTCTCTCTGTCTGTGTTTATAATGGCGTCGTGTTGCCAACATGCCAATTGCACATTAACGACATAACACCGTTATAAACAGAGGCAACCCAAGCCAACACCTTCCCTCCAGCTGCCCTCTCTCTCCCTCTCTCTGTCAGCTTTTCCTCTATTAAGCATACCTGTGCACACGCGTCAGCCCACATTTAATCAGGGCACGGCTGATTACACCGATTACGCATATTGATCAGCCACGACACGTAGCGACCATCATTCATAGCGAGCTCCCAAGCAGTCAGGCCACCCACTATTGCAATTAGCATGAAATTACCTGTACGGAATTGCACTTGGAGCACATGAGGCAGCTGCTTGGTTGGCTCATTGGACTCTGTTTGCTGCTGTCTGTTTGCTGTTGTCTAACGCTTTGGCTAAGCGAAGACAAATCCGAATTTTTCTTCAAAATCATAAATATTTCGACGTCCATAAATGCTAATGAGGCGCGCTTCAAACATGATTATTATTATGAATGCTCTAGGAGAGGTAGAGTATAGAGAGTATGTGATGAAGCGAGGCGAGGCGAGGAGGTTCAAACAGATAGATAGTTGGATAGATGGAGTTATGCTTGAGCTTATGGCAGTCATCGGAACGAGTAGCTGCAAATAAAATAAAAGTTATATGAGGATCATATGAGATATGTTCAAAAAGCATCCCGGTGTTTTTTTTTTTTTTAATTTTTATTTATTAAAAAATTTAATTTTAATTCCCTTAAAAGTAATCTCAATTAGATATTATACTCTAATGTTTCTTCTAATCCTCGAATTACTTCTAAAATTAGTTTTATTGTGAGCTGTCTTAGCTCCTCCTTCAATCCAATCACTAACTACCTCTACAGCTCACCTTTTTAGAGTATAAAATATTCGTTATGGCTTCAACGTCTTCAGCGCTTGGCGCTTAAGCGCTTTGTAAAAATTTGATGTGCGGTGCTTAAAGATTGCGGTATTCGAACATCACATATCCTGATGGCTTGACGGCGCTTCGGTTCGCGCAGCGGGCGCCACCAGCTCTTCAAATATCAAGGGGGAGGGGAGTATTAACCAGCTAACCGAAAATCTTCTTAGCCACAAGGCAAACAATGGCCGTCTGCATACCGTAAACCTAAGGACACATGCCGACTTTTTTATTTTAACAGCTCATTTGTATGGCCAGACGCCGCTACGAAGAATGCCACTTAAAAAATAACCCAAAAATCAAAAACAAAAATTTTGTTTCAGCTTATGGAGGCGGTATTTTTTATAGTCCATACTTGAAGTATTTGAGTTATTTGATACTTTTCTTCACACATTTCTCCCCCTGCCCCTGCCCCTGGCCCTGCCAGTCCGGTTATTAAACAAATTTCTTAGTTTATGCAGCTCGCCAACTGTTTTAAGTGTCTCTCGATCACATTTTTGCCTCTTATCTTGATTTTATATGGCTTAGTTGGGTTCTTGAATTTCTGTGTTAAGCAAATTGCTGCACGAATTTTTTTATGATTTTTTTCTGTTTTTTTTTTTTTCCTAATGTTTTCCACACTTGGCGCTTTTATGGCAGTTATTATATATTCATTGATTAGATTTAACGATTTGTGGCGGCTTTGTTTGCCGCCAAGCAGGACAACAAATATTAAAATTAAAACAACTCATGTGGCTAAGCTTGAAGTGGCTTAATGACAGATACCCTGTAAGCTGGTTGGGGAAGGAGAAGTTAGGTTGATTGTGTTGATGGGCTGAGGAGCTTGAGTTGAGTTGATGTGTGATGTGTGTGATGACTAAGTATATGTATTTAATATAATAGTCAAGAGATTATATATGATGAAACTAAAAAGTACACAAAAAAAAAGAAGGCTCTTTTCACTGAATTGTAACTACTATAAATTTGAGGGGAAATATACTATTTTTTTCTTTTTGACATCCATCATCCATATTTTTCCAAAAATACAAAAAATTAATTAGTTATAACAAAATATTCAAAATTATTTTGCTCTAATTATTATTTTCATCGTAAATAAATATTTTCTAACTGCTTTTGTTTACTAATCTTAAGTAGATTCTGTCTGAATGTCCAGAACTACATCCTTAACTTAGATTTAAGCTAAAGTTTTTATTATGTATTTATTTAAATGATTCAATTTAAAACAAAATTTTGTAAAATATTTATAAAGCAAATTTCATCATAAACTTGTTAAATATAGATAGCTGAGCAATCTAGGCCTTAAGTTCTTATGAAAACTTTTTCACATTGCCTACCAAAGGTATTGAAGTAAGTCCAAGAAAAGGCTTTCACGATATGCCAATCGAATTTCAATTGAATTGAATTTTCCACTGATTGAAATATCAAATAAATTCGTTAGCAAATTCGATTCTGTTATCTTGAAGTCACTTAAAAATTCTTCACAATTTTTAGCCCCAAACAGTTTCTGCACAGCATATATATTTTGTATCTCAATATATTTACAGAGTATATGCCTTCATATAAGCTTAAAAACTCTCGTCTTATTTTATGCTCAACTTCTTTTGTTAGAGCTCTGTGGCTCTTCATTTACGATCTCAACGATTGTTATTAATTTTTTTTTTAATATTTGCTGCCCCTGCCACGCCTGCTGCTCCTCCGCCTTCGCTGCTCACCTCAACATATGCCCTCATTTGCTCGCTGTTATCATTTAAATGCCTCTAATTGCGGCCGCAACGCCCAAAAATTTCTTCATGCAATTGCATCCGCTTGAAGAGCAAACCGCAGTCATGCAATGCAATGTCCTAAATGAATATCCTTCGATGAATGCCTAAAAACTTTAATTGCAGTTAAACAGCGAACAGAAACACGTAAAATTTTAAAATGGTTCAATTTGAAACATTTGGTTACAGTGAACGCCCAGCAAAAAAAAAGCGACTGCAGCCGTTACAATCGACTGGCAAAAGGTGAGAAAAGTATTACACAAAAGGTGCGCCCAAAAAACGGCCCAAAAAAAAGGTGGCCCGCCACAACAAACCGCAAATTACATGCATATGTCTAAGGGCCCGGCCAGAAAAAAGGTTTTCCGTTCTAATTCCTGGCGAGCCGAGAGACAGCCCAGCGCCGTGTGCGTCCACTTCAGTTGTCTCCACTTATCATTTCGCCTGGAAGCCTCGCTTCCGCCTCGCAGCTTCCAGCTCTCAGCTGCCAGCTCTCACCTCCCAGCGCCCAGCTCCCAGTTTCTGGCTTCCAACTGGCCGTTCGCAGCTCCCGTTGGTGCCGTTTAGAAAAGCGTTGCGAATGCGAAGCTGTCAGTCTCCAACCTAAACAGGTGTGCGCCGAGGGAGACGCGGAACATAACAAAATAAACAAGCAAAACTGCAGCAGTGGCAAGTAGTCGACTACGAGATGCCCTATAAGTAACTCCAATTAATTATATGTCTTGATTTAGAACAACTTAAATCTCAAATAAGATTTCTCCATTGGTTCATGTCTTATCGATATTTATCGATTTAGTAAAAACTAGTTTTCAAATATCTTAGAATCTAAGATATAATCTGCATTTCTGAGCCAGGTACAAGGTCCTAGATACTACATATATAGTCGTAAGCTATTAAAAACATCGAAAATATATCGATTTGTCTAGATTTTCTGAAATCAGAGCAAATTATCAGCCATTTAAAGTCGAATTTATACGGTTTTTTGGGTAGATCTTAAATACCTCTCAATACTCTCTAAGATCTATCTTCAAGACAGATCGAGGCATAAAGTAATAGAACTATATTGACTAGAGTCTTTTGTACATAATCATTCACAAACCTTATCAATTATATATACTCAAACCTACCCACTTCCATCAACTGTTCACATTTATAGGGTATTCGAAAAAAAAACGCTAACAAATGTCTAACAAATGCGGATAACAAACTGTCAAAGTTGTGCGCTTATTACCCAAACAGCATAAAAAAGAGAGCAATAAAAAAATTGGAAACTGCACTTGTACATATTTGTATTTGCATGACATGATGTCCGGTGCTGTCCGGACTCAGCTGCTCGGCCCCTCCACAGCGCCACCCCCTGGCCACCTATTCGATCTCCTACACAACATGGACAGTTGTCGTCTGTGCTCAGTGCCCAGCGGGACGCGTTGGCGCTTAGTGCAGTTCGCGTACTAGTTATACCCTGTAAACATGGAGAGATAAGCAGGGTATACCCATGTCATAGTTCATTGAAAAGATTGAAGGGTATCTAGAGGGAGTTATATATGAATTGCTTTTACGATTAATCGATAAATATCGATTTAGAAACTAAAAGTTGCAGCTACAGTAAGTCTCTCAATCCCAATGTGCAGGGTATCTGCAAGTGTCGCTCTGCTGCCCAGCTCACTTACTCTTACCCGTTTCTCTATAGCTTTTCCGCTGTTATTTTCAACTTGATTTTCCTTTTTTCTCTGTGAAGTTGTCTGCCAACTGCGCAGATTTTTCATGGCGCATCTGACTGCCAGTTGTCATTCGGCTAAAATTGTACTTTTATTTTGGATTTTCCATTTGATATGCATTGAAAATGTTGAAAGTATTTGGAATGCGTTATTATTTATGAGCGCGACAGCTAAGATATTTCCCGAAGCTTAGTTGGAAAAGATACTGCGGTTATGGGGTAGATATATTAGTAAAGTAGAGAGCTAGCAGTAGTAGAGAGCTATATGTATATATTTGTTTAGGGTATAAATAGTGTATCATATTTATAGGTCTTTATAGGATGTGTATATGAAATATATAAACATATACTACAAATATATAAAAATATATCTGAAATATAATGAAATATAATTTAAAAATTTTTTAGTCAGAAGTTTAAATTTTGATAAATATATTAAAGCCTGGAAAAATTTACAAAAAATATAATTTTATAAGAGAAAATATGTGTAATTTTTTTTAATTAAATAATTATTTTAAAAATCAAATTTAAATGAATTTTTATTAAAGATATACTCTGCAGTATTTTCTAGTTTACTCTAGTATTTTTCTAGAGTTTTCTAGAGGTTTATAGTATTTTCTAGTATTTTTCCACCATTTCTAATGCTTTATAGTATTTTTTAGTATTTTTCTAGCATTGCTAATAGCATTACATACATTACTGCAGCTTTAAATATTTTCTATAAAACCCAATCCTTAACACTTCCCTATTTGGCTACAAAATTCAAACACCTTCACGCCCGACCCCCCTCTCAAAAGTCGAGTTAAATATTTGGCATCAACACATCTTCTTGGCCCGCACGAGCCAAGAAAGTTAGCATATTGCTGTAACTTCATGTTTAGCGCTTATAACATTTTGCCTGGAAATATATGCGGAGCATTATAATAAACTTTCAACAGATATGGTGTGATTACAGTTGCCTGCAGCATGGCGAACAGGACTCAGCTCAGCTCAACTCAGCTCTGGCAATTGTCATTTATATAAAATGAAAAATGAAAATTATATAAAAGGCAACCCTCTACACACACTCGCACACAGCATAAACTTTTGCTGAAGCTCATCAAAAATGTTGCTTCAACACCGAAGCACACAAAATGGCGACAAAAGCTGAGAAGCGCACAGAACGTGTGACAGAGAGAGAGAGAGAGAGAGAGAGAGAGGTAGAGGGCGCGGGAGTGTGAGATAGAGCATTGCCCGCAGTGGAGACAGCACGAGAAATGAGTCCCATGTCTTTCATTAAAACTTTCGGCAAATTATCGGGTAACATATGCTTGCGGCCTGATTGTCAAATATATATATATATATATATATATATATATATATATATATATATATATATGTATATATATGTATGTACGCTAGTGCAGGGCACTCAACTACCGTCGCTCCTTCACCCTACCACCCTCCATCTCTCTCTCTCTCTCTCTCTTTGCAGCCACCTTCACAGCTACCCCTCTCATTTGTATGATTGTCAGTGTGTAACACTTTAGCGTTTGAGTGTTGTAAGGGGAATTATGAGCACAGACATATACATACATACAAACATAAGTATATAGTATAAATATTAAAGCAACTTTCTCGGCTAAAATACGTTCATACGTTTTTCTTTGATTTCCTCGGGGATAAATACACACACACATTGAAAAAAGGAGCAAAGAAAAAAGGAGCCAACACAATGGACGCACAATTTCCCCTTCGCTTTTCCAGCATCCAGCCGAAAGGGGCTCGCCAGGCACTAGGTGAAAAGTTGGCCAAAAAAGTGCACAAAAATAAAAAAGGAAATCAAATAAATTCGCGCAGGCGTTGTAATTTTAGAGAAAAAAACAAACAAAAAGGAACAACGACAACAAACAGGACTCTCTGTGCTCTAATGAAATTCGCCAGCCGAAACGGGCTTTAGTTGAGCTGCGCTAGATGGGCTGGCCGAAAGGACATTAGTAGTCCTATGTTAATTTGGTGCGCCTAATAAACTGCTACTTTTTGCCCAGCACACACACACACACACCTGTACCTGTATCTACCTGTCCCTCCCTTCCTCCCTCAACCCACATCCACTCTGCCTTGGCTGTGCAAATTTGGCACTTCAACAGCTCCTTTGCGGCAAACGGCGTCACGTACGCGCAGCCAAGTGAAAGCTGAAATTTTCGTTGAAAAAGAATATATGGGCGCAGAGCTGGCGTTGTCCTGGCTGCGTGCCTCGCATATCAAATGTGCGTCGAGGTGTGACTGTGTGTGTGAGGGGGCTGTGTTTAGTTGGGGTTATATATGTGTATGTTCGCCATCTTGGCTGTATGCGATATTTATGCTCACTCATGCAGGGAATGGGGTATATTAGCTTTGTGGGTTCTCATTGATTTCGTCTGCGGTCTATCAGTTGCTGTGAATGTCCGTATACTATATTATTTAATTATATTATTATATTATGTTTTAATAGAAATTCCATCTCTTATTTGCATATGTCTTTCTTTCTGTTCACTTGTCTCTCCATCCGTTTATCCCTTATTGTTCGTTTATTTATGCTTCGCCCATCTATCCATTCTTCTACACTCTTTCATCTAGCTGCATATCAAGCTCTATCTATTTATCTATCTATCTGTCTATCTATTTATCTATCTTACTATCTATATATCTATTTATCTATCTATCTATTTATCTACCTATCTATCTATCTATCTATCTTTCTATCTATCTATCTATCAATATATCCATATTCATTCGTCTTTTGTGTCTCCCTTCATTTATTTCTCCTCCATTCCGTCTATAGTTCCATCTCTCTCTACCATCAGCTATCCGCGCAAGAGTTGCTACGCTCTAAGCTATACAACTTCGTTTCAATTGCAGCTAGAGATTTATGTTATGGAATATGTCTATCCAAGAGCTTCCTCTTATGATATAGTGTCAGACATGCCTGATAGATTATTCAATAACTTTATATATCTGAATATTTATCCAACTTAAACCCGCATGCCGCAGTCATGTACACCCAATTCAAGTTTCCTGCGTAAAACAATTGTAAAAATATTGATTTTCCTTTTCTTAAATCCCATTTTCTCAGCTCTTTTTTCAGTCAGGCTCTAAGCGCACTTTCAATCTGTTGGCTGTGTATGTGTGTGTGTGTGTTTGGGGGGTATTACACAGAATCAATCAAATAATATTTCATATCTCATGCAGACACTTGGCAACCCTGTCCAACTGTCAAACACGTGTAGCTGTCAAACGCTGCTGCGGTTTGTTTATTTATTTATTTCTTCATCATATTTCTTAACTGCTTTTTCTTAGTTTTGACAAGAACATGTCCATCAAATATAATAAAAATATATATAGAAGTATATATGCTCAAGCAGTCGATATCTAACTGACATATCACGCAGGCGACAATCCAGGCAGAAGACAACTCCTGAGTTACCCAAGCAAACAGCAGCGAGTTGCACAACAACTTGACAATTGAATGTCAAAAGAATAAATTGACAAGCAGAAAAAGACAAACTTAATATATATATTAGAATAATATCGTAAGACTTGTCAGAGCGGGGAGTGGAACTTGTGAAGCTTTTCTGATAACTGGTTCATGGTTTAATGAAGTTTGTTTGAAGTTGGTTTTGGGGAATTATATAATATATTAGTTATGGATATCAAATGTATATCTTTACAGAAATATACTGAAAAGTTAAGCAAGTTGTTCTTAAGAACTAGTTCTCAAACAGTTCGAAGAGCCAGATCTAGCTATGAAAGTAGAATGAAAATTTAAAGGTTAAAATTACCAAAATAGAAGCTTTTTGCTTTTTAGAACTAGTTCATAATCAATTTGACGAACTAGTTCATAAATAATTTGTGGAACTAGTTTCAGTCAGAAAATTAAAAGTATATTATAAATAAATTGATAATAAAAGAAGTCATACAAATCGAAATATTGATGCAACTTACAGTTCATGAATTAGTTCATAAATAATTTGCAGAACTAGTTCCAGTTAAGAAAAAGAATAAAAGAAAATCAAAAAATAAAAATAGTCATTGATATAGCCTAAAGTTCATGAACTAGTTCATGATCAGAAAAAAACTTTAAACAGAAAACATTTGCATCTCTTTCCAGTTCCAGAAATTGTATATTCTGATAAGATATGACATAAGATCAAAAATTAAATGAATATATAATATACATATATTCAGGAACAATCTAAAGAGCATTTCTTTCACTTAATTGAAATCAATAGCAGCTGAACAACTCGCACAATGCACGCATCCGACTTAAGAATCGCTGCGAATCGTACGATGCCAATCGCTTTATTAGTGAACTGGCCAACGCGATTCTGGTCAATTATTGATGCTCGGCGAAATGCATCCGTTCCGGCCCATATGCGGCTTACGCATAAGCCGATGCAGCAAAAGTATTGATTGCACATAATTATAGGATTCTCGCCGCGAGACGCCCCAGAAGCCGCAGCCCACATCGATCGAAAACCAAAAAGTGAAAAGTGAACTTTACAGAATAATAAAAAAAAAAACAAAAAAACTTGACCAACATTTGCGCTTAATTAAATGTGGCAACTGGTTTTCGAGTTGAAACTCGTAAAAATCGGAAGTTGAAGCTTTAAATTTAATGCGCTTACTTGAAAGAGTGTTGAAAGCGCAGCTATCAAATTGCCAGCGCTCATGACATGCACTCAGATAGCAGAAGCAAAAAAAAAAGGAGTTCAACTTTTTGGCAAATTACTTGAAATCAATTTCGCTAAACGACTTTTAAAATAACGTTTTTAATTTGAATTGCTCCACACTTAACGAAATTGCAGCGGGCTGAACGAAGAGTGGCAGGCATACGCAAACATAAGCAAAGAGCTGCAGAAAACTACAATGAACTTAACGAAACAAGCAGGCAAGCACCTCCAGTTGTAGCAAACTTAACGAGTCGAGTACAGACTTACCCCGCCTTACCAGCAACAAAACTATCGGCAACTTAACGAAGCATGCAAACTGTCACAAGCTGACAGCTGGAAAACGTGTGAATTTGCTTGGCAATAGATGGCGCCACACGACATGCGTTGCCCGGCAACCATTTGAATCAAATCAAAACACAACTTGACAATTGCACTTTTTGCTTTGACAGTCGTCAATCACTTGTGAAAATTAAGTAATCAAGATGAAATTCATACCGCTGCACACCACAAACACAGCGATTGTGTACAAGAACTCGCTGTGCTCGCTCGCCTCGCTGCTGGTGCTCGTCTTCATCGCCCTCTCCGTGATGCTGCCCGTTCTATTGGTCTCGCTGCTGAGTCCCTACTCCGGCATATCGGAGTCGCGTGTCTTATATGAGCAGCCAGCCCTCAAGTTTAAATATCAGTACATATTCGTGGGCCACATGGAGTCCTCGCAGGACAACGATTCGCTCGATTCGTCCTTTCTGGCCTGCAGCAGCTTCGCCAACTTCAACGCGCGCGTGCAAGACTTTTCGCGTCGCTGCGAGGCGAGCAAGTATTGGACACAGGATGTGGACTACGATACGGTGACGGATCGCGTGCACTTCCAGCTGGAGCTGCAGCAGCTGCCCGCACCACTGATCCACTTCGATCTGCTACTGTTCTTCGAGGCGCAGCTGCGCCACAAGTGCATCCTCAATCCGCCCGCTGTGCTGGCGCATCAGCTGCAGCTGCCGCAGGCTGTGCGGCTGCAGAATGGCCACATTAAGCTCAAGGGCGAGCTGAAGCTGAAGCAGTTCGTGGAGTTCACCTGCCCGTTTCCGGGCCGCAACCTGCAGACCCACTTCCGCCAGGTGCAGCTGGACACGAACAACAGCCTGGCTGACCTCTCCCAATACCAAATGGAGTCGCTGCTGGCACAAGTGAAAGCCAATCCCGCCTACTTCCAGCTGGCCGTGCAGGAGACCTACTACAGGCCCACGCCGCCGCGCCTCAGTCCCGGCCTGACCGTCGACCTGGAGCTGGACGTGCTGCAGCTGCCGGCACGCTACCACTTGAGCATCTGGGAACGTCTGGGGCAATTCTGGCTGTACTTCGCCTCGTTCTTTGGCATTTCGTTTTACATCATGAACAAGCTGAAGGATTTTCTATTCGGGCGTCATATCGTGCGCTCGTGGGAGATAATTCCCTGGAAGAAGCTCTACTGACACGAGTCGGGCGCCATTCTCGAAATGGACAACTTCTCCATAGGCGAATAAGAGGCGTTTCACGATTTCAGTCAATGTTCAAATTAAATAACAAAATCATACAAAGAATTTCAAGTGTTTTCTGAATGCGGCGGCTGCTCTACTTGTCCCGGCTGTTGGACATGAGGGCTAGATTGCCAAAGCCCGACTGGGCACGTTCCGGCGTTGGATCATAGGCACGGTTATCCGCCAGGACGATGGTGGTGCGTGGGTAGTGGTCTAATTGCACAAATAAATAACGAAATTCCAGTTTGCCCTTCGAGTCCTAAACAGAAAAGCAGAGCGAGAGATTATATAAATCCGTAGAAAGTTCTAGTTGGGAGTTCGCACCCTTCTCGATTCCAGCTGCACGGTTGCTTTGTTGCGCAGTCCTTGGACGTAGAACTGCATGCGCATGTGGGGCACTCCGTTGCGCTCGAAGCTGCTGTGGGCCACATGCTGGCGACGGCCGCGTCGCGAGGTCTCGCCGAAGCCCTTGATGGGTGCTCCGATTGCGTCCTGTACACGCGGGTCATCAACGACCAGTTTCAATGCCTTGGAATAGATATTGCACGAGCTCTCCTTGGAGAAGAGCTCGCGGAAGATGGCATAGAACATAATGCCCGTTACACCGAGCCCGGCCAAAATGATGGCCGTATAGCTGGCTGTCTTAGTGTTCTCCTTGATCTTCTCGCCAATGGGCCGAACGTCTGTGGACACATTACTGCCGCCGCCTCCGGATGACTCTTGCAGTGCGCCACTACCACCTGATAAAAATAATTTACATACATATTAGCCAAATTTAGCACTTTCATTAATTCCGGTTTTACAAACTGCTTTTCGCTTGCTGTGCTGCGGTTTTGCTCAGATGCAACGCTGCAAGGGATCGAAGCCGTGTGGTTGTGGGCAGCAGCACCGTCTTTCTGTGCAGCAGTAAACTGCGCAGTAGTATTGACTGCGCCATATCTTAGTTAAATAATAATCTAAAAACTATGTTGTGTGAATAACAAATTAGAAGTAAATCATCTGTTTTGATGACACTGGTGATGGGTTAGTTAGCGATAAATTTTATATAATCCATGGCTATCGATATTATATTAAGAACAACACGACTCTTTAACTTCATATCGATCACTTAAATACTAACTGGTGCATGCTATCGATAAGCAATCGCTGACTTTTACATTCGTGATAACAAAACTAAAACGATAAAAACAATAAGTGCGTGACCTTTCAATACCAGTTACTTAAAAGTGCTCAATCACGTCGCCGTCAGCGCTCGTCAGTCATATCGTCAAGCGTACACTCGCAGGCGGTATTAACAAATTCAAACATAGCAAAATTATGGTGGTAACACACAACGTGAAGGGCTACGATGAGTTCTCCAAGAAAATGGAGGAGCTCGAAACCGGCGACGGCAACAACCAGGTGCACGTTCTCTTCAGCGGCGGCAAGGACGAAAATGGCGAAAGCTGGTGTCCATACTGTGTCAAGGGTAATATGCATACAATATTTCTCTAGTGGGTTAACCGCAGAGAGTATATAATTACCCAACGATTAATTCCCAAATGATTAATTTATACGCACAGCCGAACCGGTGATACATGATGCATTGAAGAAGGCCCCCGAAAACTCCCACTTTGTGCATGTCGATGTTGGCGAGCGCTCATAGTAAGTTCTAATTTAATTATAGTTGTTAAATAAGTGACAACCATTAGCTACGCAGTGTCGCAGTGCCTTGATACTCTGACAAAAATGTCGCTTGCTAGCGATGGCAGTTTGTTCAGACGAGTCTAATACGAATATATAACAGTTCGTTGGCATTCTTATTGGAATGTGGCGCAATTCAATATGAAATGAGTATAAGAACTCTGTTGAGCCATAGTTTTCTATGACAGCTATATGATATAGTGATATGACGTGGTCTGTTTCATATATATATATATATATATATATATATATATATATATATATATATATATAGAAACAGACCACGTCATATATATATATATATATATATATATATATACATATACATATATATTATTAAGCCTTGATCTACATCTTCATTAAGTTTCATGAAATTTGCTTCACAGCTTGCAGAGGTTACTTAGAACTTACTAGGAAACATGGCTCTATAGGGTAAATATTTATGTCATTTGCAATTATAAGACTTCTAGAAGAGTGTATATATAGCTGTACAAAAATATATATAGGCTATATGCTTGTAGTTGTAAAGTTATGAGGGCTTTCGGCGATAACTGAAAAGCATTTTACAGCAGCTCTAAAATATATATACATATACATATGCATATACATATACATATACATATACATATACATATACATACATACGAACATGTTGTCACGCCCATTGAGTTAGCGATAAAACTGAAATTTCGTTCTTTCGGCTTTTTATCTTTATGTGCAGTTGTTGGCAGCAAATTGCTGATTGGGATTGAGATTATGATTATGATTATGATTATGATAATGATAATTTCTCTTTGCAGCTGGAAAGATTTGAACTGTCCGTTCCGCAAGGATCCAAACACTCATCTGATTTTCTTGCCGACGCTGCTGCGCTGGAAGTCGCCACAGCGTCTGGATGGCGAGCGCTGCTCCAACAAGGATCTGGTCGAGATGATGTTCGAGGACGAGGAATAATTGTGCAATCTGCTCCAAGACTATTAACAGCCTCAACATTGCACATTTTTACCCATAGTTTGTCGTATTTTATTTTCTTGGAATGTTTCGCATTGCACGCCTCATAATTAAAACATTTTAAATTGTCACTTCAATAGTTGCTCTTGTACTTCTTGATCTCGACCATGACCACATGGATGTTCGTTAGCTGGGCGCGGGCATTCGGCGTCAGCAGCTTGTGGAAACGATGATAGTATTGCACCAGACTGGCCAGCGCCAATTGCAGCAGCTGCGAGCCAGTCAAGAGCGATGGGAACGATAGGAGCACCTCGCGATTGAGCTCCTCCAGAGATTTCTTCCAGTTCGCCGAGAAGCTGGCCACCAGGCCGAGACTGCGTCTCTCCTGCTTGCGTAGCTCATCGGCTTGATCCTTCTCCACATACTGCTCGCCCTCCTTGACAAACTGTATGATGCCGCCGAAGTGTGGCGCCAGGATCTCGTCCACATACTCGGCGCTGCGCGCATTCAACTGCTCCCGGAACGCTTCAGCCTCTTTGGAGTTGTCGCGTGTATGCTCCATGAGCACGCCCAGCACTAGATCATAGTTGTTGATCAAATAGATAAGCTGATCCTTGCGTGTGGCGAAAATGGCAGCCATGCGCAAAATGAAGCATTCCACTTCGTTCTGCAGCTCCAGCAGCAGCCGGCTGACCAGCTCGTTGGGAAAGTGCTCCGAGATGCCAACAATGGCCGCACTAAACTCAGCATAGCGACGCGTTATCTGAAAGATAAAGGAGTCAGTTTAGTTGACATTAGCTATGGAGTGTGGCTCATACATAATGTGGACCCATTTCCTTGTTGAACTTGGTGGGATCACAGTCGTGGATGCTCTGAATGTTTAAGCGAAAGACGTGCTCGAAACGTGGCCAAATGACAGCTTGCAAAGAGTCCCAGTATCTGTTAAGAACGCCAAAGATATAGATTTATATAATATATATATATTATACATATATTCCATAGTATACTCACTTATCCAGCGCTGGCACACAGCGCTTGTGGCACATGAGCTGATAGCGAAAGATCAGGTGTATGCACAGGAACATGGCTATGGTATCGTAGCAGTCATGTATGGATGTTTCCAGGTTTTTCTAGCAAGACAAGAGACCATTAGTGATATAGAGCGAGGAGATTTCAATTTAGCTTCAACATACAATCATCAAGGTTAACGTTTTGCCCATGATTTGATTGAAGAGATCCTGCGCTTGGGTGCTGCGCACCATAAAGAACTCAGTGACAAATAAATATTCTCTGCAGGCGTTGTCGACCAGAGCATATTGCTCCGAGCGAAACAGTGCCTCCGCCGTGTACTGCAAAGGAAAAATATTTATATATAAAACACAATCTCATACAGTAATATTCCCAGCTTACGCGATTCTTCAGCTGCGCATGGGGCACTATAATGGGCGCCTCCAGCTGCTGGTTAAGTATGTCGCCGCGTTTGCCAATGGTAAAGATTGTACTCTTGTGCTTGAGACTCGTTGTTTTGGCAAACAGACCCTTGGAAGCGTTGTCCTCGATGCCCATCAGATCATCCTTGGTGCAGGATTCCTCAAACTTAAGGCTGGTCAGGCGTGTCGAGTAGCTCTGCAAATATTTAATACATAATTGAAGCCATTTCTATTCCTCTAACTTACTTTAAAGTAACTGTAGTAGATTTTGCCCATGGTATCGATATACTCGCTGCATATCTCCTGCGCCACATGGCGCTCGTTGGACAATATGAACTCGAAGAAGAACTTGTGCTTGAGCATCGCATTCTGCGGTATCTGATAGTTGGTCATGGGCTTGCGGAACTTGTAGATCTGTTCGAGCAGATAGCTGCGTATCTTGGACATCGCCTTGAGGCGCAACTTGTGCAGCACATCGCTGACGTCGCTCGTTGACTTGGACTCCTTAAAGCTCAGCTCCTTGACCAGCGACAGCTTGTGGTTGAGCACATTCAGTTGGGTGCTGAACTCACGCTCTGTCACCGCCGTGTCCATGATGATGTTGATCATCTCCTCCGAGACGGCCATGTCCTCGATGAACTGCGACAGCTGGGCCTTGACCGACTGCCTGTTGGTCAGCTGCAGCGACATGGACACGGATTTGCGTTGCAGCTGGGTTATTTCGGTGCTGATGTTGTTCAGCACACTCTGGAAGCTCATCAGCATGTTCTCCATACGTTCCAGCACATCGTCACAATCGTTGATCTGATTGTGCAGATTGGCAATGTTCTGCGATTCGGCAATGTAATCCTCAATGGATTTGTTCTCCACATCTTTGAACTCCTTTTCAATTTGTCGCGAATATTGGCGCAGATCTGTGGTGTTCTTCAGGATCTCGCGCACCTCTTCGTTGTCGAGGGACGCCTCCTTAAGAGCGTCCATTGTTTACGAATATTGCCAAATCAGAATTGGGTGTAGTTTTTTTTTTTTCGATGTTATTTATCCAGATAGTGATAAAGGCAGGTATGCTGTACCGCAAGGTAAGAGTTCGTAGAAATTTAAACATTAATGTATGATAATTTACTTATATCAACATTTTATATCTAATTAGTATAATGTCAGTTGGTTATTAAATAACAATTTCATGACTAGTTATACAGATTTTGTTGAGCTATAAAAGTTCTATAATTTGAGCTGCATACCAAGCTCATCTCACAAACAGCTGTCTGCAGTTGTTAATATCGATAACGATAGACGCATCCACTGCGGAAGATGTTCCATCACTTTAGGATGCCAACTGTAAACAAATGTGCGCAAACCGTGTTTATTAAAACAAAACGTAAATATTGTGAAAAGTTATTATGCAAAAATGACAGAGCTCAATCGGATATTCTATGAGCTGAAGTCAGAATTTGCTCAAAACGTGGAATGGACCGATCTGGAAGATTGGCTATGCGATGATGACAACGAAGACGCGCCAGCAGAACGAAGAGCCAGCAAATTTTGGTCTCTGCCCATGTGCCAGCAGCGTTTGCAACGACAGGATAATCAATTGCAAACGCTGCGGGAATTGGCACAATGCGTCAGATCAATGAGATCCAATGATGTCGAGAACGAGAACAGATTTGACATTATCAACGATAACTGGGCTAAGATCGAGAACATTGCGCCCAAGGATTATTTGACATATATCTATGCATTAACGAGCCTCGCAACCTTGCCACAGGACATACTTGACAATGCTCCCGAGCCTTTGAATGAGAATGTCAACGTGCATCTGGCGCTCAATGCAGTGAGCACGTATTTCCTAACGCTCACCATTCCAGGCGCCAAGAGCTATGGCATCTTCGACGAGGGCGTCATCGAGCATTGCCTGCGCGTCTTCCGATTGCTGGAAAACTATTCCAATTCCAGTCTGCGAGCCAATAATATATGGATATTATTTCTAACAATTTGCGATGATCTCAAACTCGTCTTTCGCTATGTCCACTTCAAGGATCATTTAAAGCCACGTGATAATATAATGCGCTGCCTGCTGGTCATACTCTACATGAATTTCAGACATGGGTACAATAATGCCTGTAAGTATTAAAATATTTATTTATTATATTAACTTTTAAAAGTTGGGTGAATATTTTGATGTGAATCCGTGAATCCGCCGCGAAATTTACGATAAATACGAAATCGAAATATTTTAAATATAAAAATATCTCGATGTGATGAAAATTGCGAATGCAAAAATCACTTTGTAGTTTTGCGCATCTCTAATTAATTTTCAATTTCAACAACCGGTAATATTGATGTGTACACACTGGCAACTAGCCAACAGCTGTTTTCTGAGGCAAAGATTATACAAACGGTTTAATGTGAAGCAAGTGGTAAATTGTTAATAACAATTACAATAAAAAGATATAAATGCTACGCACATTTGGCTCGTTGCGAGTGCACTGCCAGCAGCTGCTCAGGCACGCGAACAAACAACATCTGACGACGCGAACGTGTCGCCAACAGTCAACATTTGGAGGCAACCGCAGTGATCCAGATGCAGCACGTAAATTGCGCTCGCGGTCTACACTATACTACATAACTGCTGGTGGCGTGCTGATTATGGGCTTCAGCTATGCGGCTGTGCCGCTGTACAGCATATTTTGCCAGGCATACAGCTATGGCGGCACTACCTCGCAGGGACACGATGCCGAGAAGGTGGAGCATATGGTGAAAGTGGAGGATCGTGTGCTCAAGATACGCTTCAATGCCGACATTGGCTCCTCCATGCGCTGGAATTTCAAGCCGCAACAGCATGAAATCAAAGTTGCACCAGGCGAGACAGCGCTCGCCTTCTACACGGCCAAAAATCCGACGGACAAGCCGGTGGTTGGCATTAGTACCTACAATGTGATACCCTTCGAGGCGGGTGCATATTTCAATAAAATCCAATGCTTTTGCTTTGAGGAGCAAATGCTGAATCCACACGAGGAAGTGGATATGCCTGTGTTCTTCTACATTGATCCAGAGATCACGCAGGATCCGGCTCTTGAGTATTGCGACACCATTACACTATCCTACACGTTCTTCGAGGCGAAAGAGGGCTTGAAACTCAACTTTCCCAGCTATGCTAAACCTCATGCAGCTAATTCATAGAGTGTGCCTTGTACAGATATCAAATAAATCGTTGTTTACTTTATAGAGAGCAATGTTATTAAATTTATATCAATATATGGATATGTAAATATTCTAGACTTTCGCTTTTTGAAAGTGTGAAACAAAGATGAGCCTTAAGCTTAGATACAAATCGATTGCATGTAAAAATGTCAATCGATAGCTAAAGTTCAGAACACCCACAATTGGAGTGGAGAGCAATTGCGTGACGATAGCACGACAGCTGTTACACATTCAAAACGATATGTTATCGTTATTCATTAACTGATTAGAAACATATGGCGAGCGCGTTCAATGAACGCTAACAGCAAGTCTAAAAATAGATTCCAGTCTGACAGTTGATCCACACTTGTCCAGCAGCCGCCGTCGCATCCGTTCGTTTGCCCTATTTGAACTGGACCATGTATTTGGAATGACGTGGAAATGCGTATAGAGTTAGTGCTGATCACAATATGCGCCTTGGGCGCCGGCTGCGCTTTGGAATTGGAGTACGAGCAGCCAACGGTGCTCATAACGCTGCTCGTGCGCAATAAAGCCCACATATTGCCCATGTTTTTGAGCTATATAGATCAACTGGATTATCCAAAGCATCGAATTGCCTTCTGGTAAGTTACAGAACTCTGATTGGAATACATAACACATATATGTGTGTATATATGTGCAGGGTTCGCAGTGATCATAACAGCGATAATAGCATAGAATTGCTGCAAGAGTGGCTAGAACATTCGGCGGATCTTTATCACAGCGTCAACTATGCCTTCGACAAGGAACCATCGCGTTATCTCAATGAGAGCTCCGCTTACGACTGGCCGGCATCGCGTTTCAAACATCTGATTGCACTGAAAGAGGAGGCGCTGCAATATGCGCGCGATATTTGGGCTGACTTCATATTCTTCTTGGATGCCGACGTGCTGCTGACTGCGCCAAAGTCTCTCCAGGTGTTGACAGCCTTGCGGCTGCCCATTGTCGCGCCCATGTTGCTGTCGGATAGTCTCTACTCGAATTACTGGTGCGGCATGACTGAGGATTACTACTATCAGCGCACGCCCGAATACAAGGAGATCTACCACAAGGATAAAGTTGGCGTCTTTACGGTGCCCATGGTCCATACAGCAGTGCTGGTGCACATGAGCTATGCGGGTGCACGTTATCTGACCTTTGACCGCCAGCGACTTGTGCAAATGCAAGCTGCACAGCAGGCTAAACTCTATGATGGGCCCGTGGACGATATCATTGTGTTCGCCATGTCCGCCAACAACTCTGGAGTGCCGTTGCGTATCTGCAATACGTTGCCCTTTGGCTATATGATGCAGCCATTGGAGACGACGGACACGCTGCAGCACGATCTGCACCAGTTGATTAACATCAGAGTTAACATGGTGCACGATCTAGGAGTTGTACCTGCCGTGGAACCATACTTGCAGCAGCACATTAAGCTGCCCGAGAAAACTAAACTGAATTTGGATAACATATTCATGATCAACCTGGAGAGGAGACCGGAAAGGCGTGAGAAGATGGAGAATCTGTTCGCTGAACTGGGCCTGGAAGTGGAGCACTTTGCCGCCGTCGATGGCAAGCAACTGAACACGCAGCTGGTGCAGGAGATGGGCATTAGTTTCCTGCCCGGCTACGAGGATCCGTATCATCATCGCCCCATGACAATGGGCGAAATCGGCTGCTTCCTCAGTCACTATCGCATATGGCAGCAGATCGTGAAGCGACAGCTACGCCAGGTGCTTATCCTGGAGGATGACATACGCTTCGAGCCGTATTTCACGACGAGTGCGCAGCGCGTGCTCCAACAGGCGAGCAACTACGACTACGACCTCATCTACTTTGGTCGCAAGCGCTTGAAGGATGAAAGCGAGCCTTGGGTCGAGGGCAGCGATAACCTCGTGCATGTCGGCTACTCCTACTGGACGCTGGGCTACGTCATCACACTAAAAGGCGCCGAGAAGCTGCTGGCCGTTAATCCGCTAGAGAAACTTATACCGGTCGATGAGTTTCTGCCCGTCATGTTTGGCCGGCATCCGTTGCAGAATCTCAGCAATGCCTTCGAGCCGCGCAATCTAATTGCATTCAGCGCCGCGCCCATGTTGCTCTATCCCATTCATTATACGGGTGAATCGGGCTATATATCGGACACGGAGGACTCTCAGCAAATTGCCGACATAGTGGAGGGCGCTGGCGAGCCGCAGCTGAAGAGCAATCGACAGCAAGTATTTCCGGAAGGAGGAGACGCTGTCAATATGCTCGATCAGGATCTGAAGCTGGGCGAGAACAACAACTTGCTACAGGTGGACATAACCAAAAGCCATCAGGAGCTTTAAAGCAACTCGTAAAATTAACTGAACTAAGTCTGTACCAAATGTGCCTTCTAACTGTATAATTAAGCAATAATATATATCAGCTACCACCAATTACTAATCTTAGTGAACAACTGGAGGATGAACAAAATATATTAAGATTTTATGAGCAAAAGGATTTAAGTAATAAATATTCTTTGAAACAATTTGTGAGCAAAGCTAAGAAGAAAAGTGATTTTCGGATAAATGAAAAGCAAGAAATGAGAGGAACAGAACTTGATCCAACAGAGCCTACATCCTTCCAGATAAATACACGTGTTATTGCATAGCTAAACACCCTTTATTTGCCGCGACTATAAAACTGTAAACACTTAAAGATAAGAAATCCGTTTCCGTTTGCCCCCCGCCTAGCCCATGGCGGTCTTCATGAACAAGTTCTTGATGGGCGGCAAATTCTGAGTGAGCTGCAGGCCAAGGCTGCGCATCAGCACCACAGGACTGAAATCGGTGGAGTAGAGCGTGTGCAGGCCGTGCACGCCCACCATGATGGGCACATTTTTGGCCAAGGATTTGCGCTCGTATTTAACCAGATGCTGTGTATCGCCCAGCTTGAAACCAGCATAGGCGCCGGCGGCTAGGGTTTCCACTAGGCGACGCACATCACCAAAGCCCAGATTGACGCCTTGGCCAGCCAGTGGATGCACGCGATGGGCAGCATCTCCAACAAGCGCAGCGCCATTGCACACATACGACGATGCGTGCAGGAAGCCCAGTGGGAATGTGGCACGGGAGCCATCCTGAACGCCGCTGACTCGGGGTGGATATTGACGCTGATGCTGAGCACCGCTGTTGCCGAAGAGCGCATTAAGTCCTTGCAGCGCTTTGTCCGCCAGATCTACGCGTGGATATTGCCTGCAGAAGGCCTCATTGAGCGCATCAGCAAAGGCATTTGAGTCCATGGCCAGCAGCTCCTTGGCATGCGGCACTGTTGTGCTCCAGACAAGAGAGCTTTGCTTGGAACTCAGTGGCAATAGGGCTACTGGGCCGGTGGGCAAAAAGCGCTGCCAAGCCACCGAATTATCACTATCTTCTTCCATATTGAGGTCCAGTGTGGCCACCAATCCCATGCGGTCATAGTTAAACGAGAGAACATCCACGCCCATTTCCTTGCGCACGACAGAGTTGGCGCCGTCGGCTCCAACAAGCAGATCGCAGGTAAAGCTGCGTCCATCCTTGAGCTTAACCTGGGAATGGGGTGCGCCCGTCTGGCCAGGCAAACTCACGCTCTCAATGCGCGCTTGGTTCAACACACTCACGCTGTCCGACAATTCCTTGACACGTGCATAGACCGCATCGAGTATCAAATCATTTTCAATGATGCAGGCCACATCGCTGGCAAAGTTATCATGCTGGAATTGAATGAGCGCATCGCTGTTCGACTCCCACACTTGCATCTGTTTCACGGGCTTGTATCGTGCCTGCTCAATGTGTGCCCAGGCATTGATAGACTTAAAGAGCTCCACTGAGTTTCGATTGATGGCCGAGACGCGATTCTGATAGGGTCCCGTGGGATCGAAGCCCTTGAATGGTGGTGCGCCCTCCAGTAGCAGCACCTTCTTCTCAGCCAACGTCACATTGCTGGCCAGCGCTGCGGCAAGCGTTGTACCCACTAAGCCACCTCCGCCAATTATGATATCATAGTGCTCCGATGCCGGTGAAGTCTCTGTTGTTCTGTTAGCTGCTGTCGAGCTCAGCAATCGTCTGGCAATGCTTCGTGCTTGGCTGAATGCCGCACAGCAAGCATTGTTGCGCAATAAAATTAACATTTGTCTGTAAAATGAATGCGAAAAGCTTATGTTTGAATTTCACAAATCTTATTCGTTGTTATCGTTCGTAATTGCACTGTTAGTGCTGACAGTGCGACTCGTAAATGTAATCGAATCACTATCGATATGCTAGTCGTGTCAACTATTGTATAAGCAAACAAAACTCAGCTCTAGCGGAAAAGGCACATAGAAAATATTCAAATGCTTCACTGCTTGGCTTATCGGTATGCATATCGATTTGTTATCGACCTTTTTAAGCAGTTATTAATTTAAGCTCGTTAAAATATCTTCATTCAGGTGCACCGCAACTGCATGCGAAATGTTTGGAGCTTTTGGAAGAGATAGCCATTGAGCAAAATGGAGATGTACATAAGACTTTGATGCATATAATGACGGAAACGTTTTATATGCACATTTACCCAGAAAACTCTAAGGGCACAGGCCCAAAAAGTGGCGAACATATTTTAGATTGGTTCATCAAGCTGCTAGACAAGTATCCAGAAATAGTGTCAAGCGTATTGGAAACTTACATTGAATGCGTGATTACGAATCCAATTAGGGAGGTAAGTTGTTGATCGAAAGAAAAATATGTTTATTACAATTTAATATTGTTTTAGTGGAAAATCGCGGATGAGAAAATTGCCATAGGATATGCGGCCAAATACGATGCAGCTCTCTACGCCAAATGTAACAAATCCTGCACGGATTTGCTACTCAAAACCATCCAAGCAGATGATGCAGTGGGTCTGCAGCTACGATCTCTTGAACTCATTGAACGCATTCTGCAGCAACAGACGCAGGTGGAGTGGTGCATGTTCCGCTACGACGTGTCTACCAAGCCAAGAGAAGTTGCTCTGATCAGAGAGACAATCCGTTGCCTTAATGATAAGACCTTTAGCGTGCGTCGCAAAGCCAGCCAGGTGCTCAGCTTGTCCATTAAGCACGGTTCGCCCATCACAACTCGCATACTTCATGAGGCCATCAATTTTGTTCAATACGACGATGTCGAGCGTCCAGCTGTGCCGAATACCCGACAAATTGAGATAAGCCTCGAGAAGCCAGATAACTTGCACTATGCCTACAGCTTCGAGGGCTTCGAGGAACTTGAAACGGAAATTAAGAAAATGCCACGATTGATCTACGATCGTTTTCTATCATCTAGCAATGGTTTGGCTCGTTGCTCGGGATTGGCTTTGCTGGAGCGCCTGATACAAATCAATCGAAGAATTTTATATAACACGCACTTTGAGCGAGAAATCTCACCGCTGGCCACGGATATGCTCTCCTCTGTGCGCAAGACAACGCTGGAGACTATAGACTCACTGCTCCAGACATACAGCAACTGCTCCATACTCGTCGATGTTTATTGCCGGATATGGGCCTGCATGCTGAATGATGATGATGCCGCCTTACAGAAGCTGGCCTTGCATGTGAGTGGGAGAGAGGCTTATAGAGTTATTCCATATATCTAATCACATTCCATTGCAGAGCTTCAATCGCAATGTCTTGCTCAACATCAAGCCGCTGGAGTTTTCCAATGAATCAAAGCATCTACTGCCCTGGCGCATTCTGACCACTTTGTTAGCTACGCAACCTCGCGACTATTTGCAGCAGCGATTCAATCTGTTGCTGCAGAATGAGAATCTGGTTACGTGAGTAGCTTCAATTGAACACAACATCCACTCACGTCTCATTCTTTTATAGACCCATATTGGTGAATACCATTATCTCGCATCTGAACACGCCCATGGCAACGGAAGCATGGACACTGCTGCTGCTCTTGTCCAGTCGCATTACAAACAATCTGGATTCGATTATACCAACTTTCGATCGCTTGTCGTCGTACAATATGAAGTCGAATCAGGTGTTGGCGCTTCAGCTGATCACCTACTGCCTGTCGAACTTTTCCAAGGCATCGCTCAATCAGCTCTTTAAGTGCCTGCTCAACGTGATGAGCACGGGCAGCATTTGGCTAGCAGTGATCTCGCCTGCAATGCTGCTGCTACACCATATCGATCAGCTGTCGCATAGTCAGGCGCCGCAGAATAGCGCAAATGTGGAGAATTGGCAGATGCAGCTGCTCGAGGATGTGACGGCTGCCTCCAAGTTATGCATGGAGAACTTTCAAGCGGATCACATACGGATGGCCTCCCTGCTGGCGACCTACAGCGAGCTGATTGTAATGACGCCACACAATGCGGATGAGAAAATCGTCAACTTTGTGCTTGGCTATGTGAAGTTGTGCATTAGCTTAAACGAGACCAGCTTCGATACGGAGAACGAACGCATGATGAACTGGATGGTTGTGATAGCAGGACGACTCTCCTTGCGGGACAATAATCTAGCGTACAAAGTGTCCAAAATGTATGGCCAAATACTGAGCAAAAACGACAGACCCCAGTTGATCAACAGCACGCTGATCTGCCTCAACGATCTGGGCAAGAAGTATCCCACGATTCTGGAGAGCAATATGAAATGTATACTGATCAAATTGTCCTCGAAATATGCGACAACGCGCGTGCGCACTTATCGCTGTGTAAAGGATGTTATCCTTGCTGGAAATATCAAATTGAAGGGCGCCATTTTGGTCTGCCTGCTGGCTGGCCTGGTGGATGACAGCGTCGAGGTGGCACGCGAAGCAGATGCCTTTTTTATAAGATACAAGAAATTGTATGACAAGTCGCTGTTCCATCACTGCCTCAAGGAGATTCCGTTTGACTTGAATGACCAAGCCTTTCTGACCGGCTCAGCTCGCATGGAGGCGGGCTTCAAGTCGCCACTGAAGGGACCCAAGTATATGAAGCAAAGACGTTTGCTATATAATCACATTCTCGCCGCATTAGATGAAAATACGCTTTTAATGTACTTTGGACAGCTGAAGCTATTAGCTGGTAAGCTTATCAAACTACTCTTCAATCTTTATAATATTAATTTATCACTTCAAATCCTATAGAGAAAACCAAGGACGACTCATTTATTAAACTGCCCAACGCCTTGGATGTGGTCGTCGATCTGCTCTTTATAATGCGTCGCATTTGCTTTTGCACCAAGAGCAAGTGCCAACAGGGCGCAGGCCAGGCAGAGGGCGATGAAGAGGAAGGTGCGCAGGAGGAGGAACCGCAGCCAGTACCAATTGCCCATGCGGAGCAGGCACCAGCAAATGATAATACAACAGGCAGGGGACGTGGACGAGGCGCACGTAAACGTGATATGGCCGAGGAGCCGGTGAGTAGATGATCCTTAAACTAAGTGCCATAATCAAATCCATGACTAATTTCTATTTCCCTTTCCAAACAGCTCAAGCAACTGGAGCGTTGTCTGCGCTATGTGGAGGAAATCCATCGTAATCTGCGCAATTATATGCACTCTGATCTTCATCGGGAGTTTAATAAGTTTTGCCGCGCCATGACCATGCGCTTTGCCAATCTAACGGACTTTGCGCAGCCAGCGAAATTTTGGCAAAAATATAAAACCAGATCCGGACCAAAAGCGAAGCGACGTCGCCTCAACGAGGAGGGCGACGATGCGGATGGCGACGATTCGCCGGAGAGCAACAGTGATACGGACAATGAACTCCCGCTGGAACGGCACAAGACTATGACTTCATCGGCAGGCGGAGGCGAACGCAGAGGCAGCTATGATCTGCTGGCTACTGAGCTGATCTTTCAGCCACTTGACTGGTAGATGATACTCATATAGAATTGTATATATACCCACAACAAATCTCGAACACGTATTGAATCAATTCAGGACGTGAATTTATTTTTACTAGTTCAATAAGCTGTTATCGTTATTTTACAACATTTTGTAAATAAAACAAATGAGACTATTTCTCAAACATCATAGACCTTTGCGATAGCCTGAAGTCCGCGGCAGAATTCGTGGAGTATTAGCTTGCCCACCTGGACCTCACTGAGGCCCAGTTCCTCGGCCTCGGCAGCCTGGACAAGGATGCACTCGAGCAGCGCCACATTGACAGGCTGCTTGCACACGCTCACCTCCTTGGGCGGCACCAAGGGCTGGCTGTTGGAGTGCATGGATTGTCCAAGTGCCGGTGGAACCGGCAGCTTCTTGACCGCAGCAGCCGCATTTGGTGGCGGCAATGTGATGATATGCTCCAGATCCAAGTCCGGCAGCTGTAGTATTTGTGCCGGCGTAGCGGCAGCAGCGGGCGGAGCACCAGCTCCAAATTGCTGGCCCGAAAAGGCAGCCGAACCAGGCGCCGGCTTCAAGTGGATATTGATGCCCGCCTTGGCGGCCGCAGCTGCTGCCTTGGCGCTCAGAGCCGCGGCACGTTCACGTTTGGTGGCCAGCGCCGTTTTCTTGGGCGGCGTGGCCACAGCCAGCCGCTCCTCAGTATTGCGACAGCCTGGAGATGGCGGCGGAGATGTGTAGAAAGACTGTTTGAGGATAGCTTTGCTACTTACCAATGCATTTGCAGTAGATGGAGCAAATGGCCATGGACTGATAGCAGTCACAGTAGTTCTTGATGCATTGCGAGCGCTTGCAGCAGCAGCCTTTGGGCGCCTGTTGCTTGGGCTGACGCTTCGAGTGCTCCTTGGAAAGGTAAACACCCGATCTGACCTGAGACATAATTTCACTTAATAGAATTCGTCGATTGTGATTGCTGTTGCCTGTGACAGCGGCTGTCATTAGCGGCAAAAATACTCTGTTTATGTAGGGTATATATACTCTGTTTAAGGCGGGTATATTCGTTTGATGTTAATGCTCAAATATAACCTATGAGTTGCTAACGGAACTTACAACACACAGCAATTTAAAGGTAAATGCATTCACGGAATTTCTAAGCAAATAACGTTTACACGATGAAAAGTCATGTTAAAATTTATATGATAATAAATGTTTTTTTTATTTTTTGTTCGTTTCGCACTAGTAAATCTATTAAAGCTTAGTTAAAGTAATTACATATGTTTAAATATATTTTTTATGTATATATATTTATCTTGTATGTGTAATAAAGATAAAATTTGTTAAGTACCTTTCGTTTAACAAGTGTTAATAAGCTTTTCTCTTCTTTTGTTTAACAAATAGTTAATTGTTGCTACATTCTCTCTCTCTATATATATAAATGTATATAATATGGCATGGCTGATGATATTGTTGTAGTTGTTGTTATTGATGTTAGTAGAACTAATCGAAATCTAGAAAAAATTTCAAATAATTTGGCGCTGCTTTATACGATCAGGCCCTAGTTAATAGTTACCTAAATATATATATAAATTTATATATATTATGTATATATATTGCTTGCACTTTAGATAGAGTTTTATGTTTTTGTTTTTGGCAGATACATAGATAATTGTTCTGGTTGCTATATAGGCATATATAAGTAGTAGAAGACTTGTTAACAGTTAAGAAAGTAATTGAGTGGCAATTGAGTGCAATCGATTGCATTCTAAAGTAAACGCACACCACAATGGAGGCCGCTCCATGGGGTAAGGCAACACATTGAATCGACGATATGAGTTATTCCGCGAACTGCGCGCGCATGAACGTCCGACCTCAACAAATCGTATTGTTGAGCAGCTCATAACAGTTCTGCACCGCACCCGCTGCCGCCGACGCCGCCTCCTGGCGAGTCTTCAAGAAATTGCCCACCCAGTGGGCCGTCAGATCTAGATACTTGGTACGCGAACCGGGATTGTAATCAAGGAAGCCGGCGCGTGGCATCACCTCCTCAATTTGGCTGCCGTCGGGCCAATTGTTGTAGCTGGCTATGTTGATGAATCCCACATGGTTCAATATTGCCGTGCGCCAGGCTACGCCATAGTACTGCAAATGTAGAAGGGAAACACAACTTGATGAGCACAATTAAGAGTGCTGAAGTCGAGCATGCCCAACTAGCAGTGATCCTATACATTTTTTTAAATTTGATAATATCATATAGGTTTTAGTAAGTGGAGCTTGGCTGTATTAGTCTCTCTTGAAAGTATAGATGAAGATTCTTTGTTGACAACAATTACAGGGTATATTTATTGCTCTGTCCTATTGTTCTTGCGACTTACCCGCCCATTGTCAAGGTTAAGTGTGCCTAACTTCAAGTCTCTCTTCAAAGAACAGATGAAGTTCACAGATACACCCACATTTGGATGTACACAACAATTACAGGGTATATTTATTGCTCTGTCCTATTGCTATTGCGACTTACCCACCCATTACCTAGGGTAAGTTTGCCTAACTTCAAGTCTCTCTTCAAAGAACAGATGAAGTTCACAGACATACCCACATTTGGATATACACAACAATTACAGGGTATATTTATTACCCTGCTTTATGCTGTCCTACTTACCCGCCCATTGCTCCTGTGCCGCTGTATGTCCCCGTGTCGCGGAAACTTATTGCGCTCCGCAAAGCCCGGGCCCACCGTGGGCACAAACAACATCTTGTAGGACAGCGCATAGGACTTGAGATATGACCAGTTCTTCCAGGTGCTGGCAAAGACGGCGCCATTGCTAGGCAATTTGCTGTAGAAGCCGTCGAAGCATAGACGACGCAGCACATCCGCATGGCTCTTGAGTCTGAATGGAAGAAATTTATTAGGGCATGAAAAGAAATAATGATGCTCTGACCCACCTGATGTGCCCAATGAACAGTGCATCCAGCACACGGCGTAGTCCGCCTACCTCCTTAGGCGCACTCAGCTCGGTCAGCTCCTGGGCTGTGGGCCGGCACAGCTGTCGACCCAGACTCTCACTTAGCTTGTACGCATTGCTCACATAGAGTACGGGCAGCAGGGCTGCACGGGATTGGCTCCACACGCGATAGAAGCCTGGGAGCTCCACATACGCCGCAATCTCCTGCAGCTGCTGACGCACAAACTCCAGCGTACGATTGCCCGCCACGCTCAGCTCGAAGGTGACGCTGAGATTATGCTGTGGCGCCAGCTCGAGGATTTGATGGAGCAGCGCCGGATCCGAGGGCCGCACGAAGCTGAGGATGAGCACGCCAATGCCACAGCTCCGTATGTTATCAAAGTGCTGACCCAGCAGCTTGGCACTTGGTTTGTACAAGCCCAAAGCAGGATAGAAGGCGGTGTTCAGGATCTTCACGGGCTTCGGGGTGGTCAGCGGCAAGGCCACCTCATTGGGATGCTCTGGCTGTGGCAGTGGCGGCTTCTTGGACTTGTACCACGGCACCGGGGCCGTATAGAAAATGTGCACAGCTGTGGCCAGCGAGTCGACAGTGGTGCGTGACTGCTCCGCCTCGTTGTCCCGCTGCTGTTGCTTCACCTGCTGCAGGCGATTCTGCATGATGCGCGACTTGATCTTCTGCTCGTCATACTTCTCCGGCACAATGACGCCATTTTCGCGACGGGACTCTAGCAGAGCTACGGCCTGCTCCCTTGGCTGCTGCTGCAGCTGCTCCGACTGCGGCTGGTAGGCGCGCGCAATGAAACGTTCGTCCAGCAAACGCTCAATGGTCGAGCCATTGGGCCCCGAGCTGCCCAGCAAAATGATGCAGGTGATCACAATCAGCGCCACAATCGTCACCAGCAGCAGAATCTTCACCTTGCGACGCGTTTTCACATACTTTTTCAATAACATTTTGCTAAGCTCGATTTGCTTTTCACATTGTTTGGCCTATTGTCGATTCAGCTAACTCTGTTCTTCCTCTTCTGCTTTTCGTTTTTATACAACCACCGCACGTAATCTGGCCCCCGCACCCGCTCAAGGACCTGCCCTTCAGTAACCCTACAACAGCCGGAAACTCAAGTCGATTTGCGCATGTCCCAAAACGGACGCAGCAAAAAAAAGATGAACTGGACAAGCGAAAGGATTGGATTATGTATTTTCTTTCGTCGATACGTTTTGAATGGAAAGATTCGAAATTAAATATCATATAAAAAATCCGCAAATTGAAAACTAAGCTAACTGATTAAATAACTTGAACATGAAAAGCTTTCCTTAAATAAAATATAATTGATAATATTGATTAATAATTTATGTTTAGGAAATTCCACGTTAAACATACGATTTATCTGATATCTCCAGTATCTCCTACATGTTAAGCATTTCTCTAACTCCTCTCGTTAATAAATCAATTTATATTTTTGTATATCAACACATTGATTGGATTGTATTTTTATTAGTTATAAAGTAAAGTTTATAAAAGTTGGTATTCTGTTATGTTACGTAAATTCAGATCCCCATGCGGTCTGACTAGCGTCCCTCAACTGTAAAAGTAAACAAGAAAAATCGTTAAATCAACAACAAAATGGCAATTCATTTAAGAACTTACTGTATGTAGATAAATCAATTTCCTCGGGCAGCTCGCTAATGTTGACATCGAAACGATCCTGCACTTCGTTAAGTATCTTGGCATCGTTCTCATCAGAGACAAAGGTAATGGCCAGGCCTTTGGTACCGAATCGGCCAGCGCGTGCCACACGATGCAGATAGGTGTCCGAATCCTCGGGCATGTCATAGTTAAATACAATATTCACACGCTCAATATCCATGCCGCGGCCAAAGAGATTGGTGGCCACCAAAATACGCTTCTGGAAATCCTTGAATTGCTGATAACGATTCAAACGCTCATCCTGATTCATGCCGCGATGAATGCCAATAGCCGGAAAGTTTTGCTCGGTCAGCAGCTGCGCCAGGGCCACGCAACGTTGTACGGATTTCACAAAGATGACAACCTGAAGAGCAAATAAAACCAATTAATATATCTTATGGAAAAGTTGACGATTATAGGGACAATGTGCTGGATATTACTTGATTGAATTCGAGCACATCGAGCAATTCGAACAGCTTCTTGTTCTTCTCGTTCTCCTTCAGATTGACATAGTGCTGCTGGAGGCCGTGCAGCGTCAGTTTGGCTTCATCGTCGACGTACACTTCCATGGGCTATTAAAATATTGGAAATGGTTTTTGTTTGCATTTTAAGAGAAAAACAAATATGATTGACAAATGAGAATTGCAACTTAAGAAGCTAAGGTACGCCTACAAATTCTACATACGGCCACGCTAAAAACCATCATCATCAACTAGAGTATGTATGTACGGGTATTTAAATGTTGTTGATTGCTGCGGCCACGGCAGCGCATCGGTAGCGTCTATCATCACCTCAAAATGCTGTGCGACAGGATAACTAACGCTCCATGTGGACATCAGTCGTATCAGTGGAAGTATCGGAATCATGGTCCGTTTTGAATGTGTGACAGTCGTGGTTTTTTGACATATTTATGTACATTTTACGTTGATTTGAAATATATATTCTTTGTTATATTTTGGTAGAGTTTTGCATTGGCGTTTCGAGTTTACCGCGTTTAACCATTTACAAAATGGGTTTCTGGTATTTATGGACAAAAGTTTGGTATCTTTTATACGCATTTAGCGCGTTTTCGTTTGAAGTTGACGCGTTTAACCATTTAGAAAATGGTTTTTGATAGTTATGGACAAGGATTTATCATATATGTTATGCGCTCATAGCGCCAGCTCGTTTGAAATTTACGCGGTTAACCATTTAGAAAATGGTGTTTAGCAATTATGAGCGAGATTTTGGGTAACGTTAAATCATGTGAGGATTCCCCGTTTACAATTAACGCCTTTAAACCAGTTGCAATAAGTTTGCCTGGTTTCAGGTATAAGGCAAAAAGTGTGAAAATTGTTTTTTGGCAGTATTTAGGTTGATTTGAATGGCGTGCGTATTTCCGCAATAGATTATTATAGCTAGTGGTCGTAATAGTAGTAGTAGTAGTAGTAGTGCGTCGTAGATATTTACATCTTGCATAAACTTTTTACAAACGGGACGAATCTCTTTGCTCAAAGTGGCGGAAAACATCATAACTTGTTTGCCGTGTGGTGTGCTACGGAAAATCTCCTGCACATCGCGACGCATATCTGTAAAAATAGATGTGTTATTGATATAGGAATATATGATTTATGCTAATTAAAACTTACCCAGTTGCTCTAACATCTTGTCGCATTCGTCCAGAACAAAGTGTTTCAAGTGTTTTAGGTTCAACTTCTTATTCCTTATGAGTGCCAAAATGCGTCCAGGTGTACCAACAACAATATGGGGAGTGCCATTCTTAAGGATCTCCTCATCCTTTTGAATCGCCAGACCGCCAAAGAAGACAGCAACCTAACCAAATGCAAAGCAAGGTTAATGAAGTCTGACTCATAAATTTAGATCTCAAGTCGACTTACCTTAACTGTGGGCATGTACTTGGAGAAACGCTCGTATTCCTTGCTTATTTGGAATGCCAGCTCGCGGGTGTGGCACATGACCAATACGTGGCAGGTGTTGTTATCAGAAGGTTCCAGCTGCTGTAACGTGGCGAGCACGAAAACAGCCGTCTTGCCCATACCGGACTTAGCCTGGCATAGAATGTCCATGCCAAGCACAGCTTGCGGTATACATTCATGCTGAACTGAAAGTGTCATAGAAACACGCACACAACCATATAAATAACTGTTCACACGCACAACTGTACGCATTGCTCACCTTCCGACGGATGCTCAAAGCCGCAATCGACAATTGCACGCAAAATCTCGGGCTTTAACAGAAAGTCACGGAAACCGGAACTGTGTATGGATACATAAGTACCCTTAACATCTTTCTTTGGTGCCTCTTGGTTCTCAACGGCAGTGGTCTCGTTCTGCTCCTCATCCTCGTAATCGAGAAGATCGTCATTATCAGCCATTTTCTTGTTTTTTTTCTTCTTCTTAGCCCTTTGCGTATATATTTAGCAAGAACTGTTTGAAAATTCTGTAAGAAAAATGGCTCTTGTAAATTAATTTCGTCTGTGTGAGTCGCTGTAAATGCCGCGTTTTTATATGCCAAACCGGCATATGCTCTCCGCCATCTTGTTTTTCAGTATACCGAATGTGATTCAGCGAAGGCTTACAACATTTTGCGAAATGCGAAATAAATTTACTTTTTCTTCTTCACACTAATAAAATGCTCTTACCTTTTGCACGTTTCTGTATTTACTTATTCTTTTTCTTTTGGCAAAAGTAATATATTTTCGTTAGCTCGGTTGAAAAAGTTATACTGACATTGAACGTGAAGTCGATAATGCAGCGGGCAGTTTTCACCACCGTAATCGACATAGCTTTTCGATAGACGGCATAGTCACATATTCGATATATAGATATCAGAGTTTCAAAATAGTTTAGTATACTTTAAATCAACAACCTAAGAATATATTTTTGGAAATTATAATTACAATAAATCTGCAAAGAAATGCAACTTATACAATATAACGACTTGAATTACAAACAGGGTTGCATGTGGAAATTCACGATAGTTGGTGCAAGTGGTGCATATAAATATCGATAGTGTCAGCGTCAGTCTACTTAACAGAAACTTCACGTCGGCCGCGTTTTCAGAGGGCGATTTAATTTTTGCCGTAGACTTGTGCATCACATAGATAAATTGCAATAACCACGTAAGTTACTTCATTATTTCAAGTGTCCTTAAATTGTTTTCCAAGTTATGCGCAAATAGAGCTAGTGAAGAGTGCAAATGAGTTTCAATGTGACAGATTCTCTCTCAAATTTTCCTTGCGCTTGCCCCCCTGCAGCTGCAGCAAAATGCCGCTGTGGAAACGCAAATTGTGAATTAAAAACGCCATATTGTGCAATTCCATGCTACAAATTGTGTGTGCCACAGTTAAAAGCATTTTGGTGTTGAATGCTTGTGTTTGTATTTAACATATATAACGGGCCTTTCGCCGCCGCACCCGCGTATTTTTACCCCACGCTCATAAACAAAACGCCGCAAAGTCACTCAATTGTTTTTTTTTTTTTCGTCGTTCGCTTTAGTACAGTCGCTTGAGTGAAAAGTTTGTGCTACGCTCAGAGAGCGTACGTGCAGCAGAGAAACTCGTTTCGCTTTCATTTTGCTCTTTTATACTTTCCACTCGTGTTTGAAAAGAGTTTTTTATATTTCTTTTGATATTTCTGTTTCTGTTTGGAATTTTATCAGCCCAAAGCGAACGATTGCGCGCAAAAATATTTCGAGCTAAGAGCATAACAAGCATAATAAGGTCAGTTTAAAGTCTGCTTCAACATTCCAATTATTTGCATAATATTAATTTATGAATATATTTGTGTTTTTTTTTTTTTTTTTTTTTTTTTTTTTTTTTCTAGCAGCAAGTGAACGTTAACCATGTCGTCTAAATCTCGACGCGCTGGCACCGCGACGCCGCAGCCCGGCAGCACTTCGACCCCTCGCCCACCATCATCTGGGCCACAGCAACAGACATCGGCGTCGACATCGTTGTCGTCGCAGTCGCAGTCGCAGCAGCAGGCGAGCAGCCCCACGCGCCACTCTCGCCTCGTGGAGAAGGTCGAGCTGCAGAATCTGAACGATCGTCTGGCCTGTTATATTGATCGCGTTCGCAACTTAGAGACAGAGAATTCACGTCTCAGCATTGAGGTGCAGACCACACGTGACACCGTGACCAGAGAGACGACCAACATTAAGAATATCTATGAGACGGAACTGCTTGAGGCACGTCGCATGCTCGATGATCTGGCGCGTGAACGTGCCCGCTTAGAGATTGATACGAAGAGGCTGTGGGAGGAAAACGAAGAGTTGACCACACGTCTAGACAGGAAGACTAAAGAATGCAGCGCTGCTGAGGGTGAGTTTATATCAATCGCACAATAACCAACCCTCTATTAATTGCCTTAACGCCATTTTAGCCAATGCCCGCATCAATGAGTCGCGTGCCAATGAGCTCAGCAACAAATATACCCAGGCCAATGCCGACCGCAAGAAGGCCGTTGATGATTTGAATGAAGCGCTCAAGGAGCTGGAGCGCCAGCGCAAGCAGCTTGACGACTCACGCAAGAATCTCGAACAAGAGACTCTGGCTCGTGTGGATCTGGAGAATAATATACAGAGTTTGCGTGAGGAGCTGTCGCTTAAGGATCAGGTGCACGTCCAGGAGATTAACGAGTCGCGTCGCATACGCCAAACTGAATACAGTGAGATCGATGGCCGTCTCTCGTCCGAGTATGAGGCGAAATTGCAGCAATCGCTGCACGAGCTGCGTTGCCAGTATGAGGATCAGATGCGTTGCAATCGCGAAGATATCGAATCCTTGTACGAGGCCAAGATACGTTCGCTGCAGGAGTCGGCATCGCGCACACACAACACTTCGCACAAGTCCATTGAGGAGCTGCGCAACTCACGCGTACGCATTGATGGACTCAATGCCAAGCTCAAAGATCTGGAGTCGACCAATGGCATGTTGAATTCGCGCATCCGCGAGCTGGAACAGCAGCTGGACAATGAGCGCGAACGCCATACGAATGACATTGCCATGTTCGAGAGGGAACTGAATCGCTTGCGCGAGGAGATGGCACACCAACTACAGGAATATCAGGATTTAATGGACATTAAGGTACAGATCTTTAGAATGCCATCAATTCTTTTATCTAAATATTTCTTTGCTTCATTCTAGGTCTCCTTGGACTTGGAAATCGCCGCCTACGACAAGCTTCTCGTGGGCGAGGAGGCGCGTTTGAACATAACGCCCGCAAACTCGGCTACGGTGCAATCTTTCAGTCAATCGTTGCGTAGCTCTCGCTCTACGCCCTCTCGGCATACATCATCCGGCGGACTGAAGCGCAAACGTGCCGTTGTTGATGAATCCGAGGACCGCAGCGTATCCGATTTCTTTGTGTCGGCCACCGCCAAGGGCAATGTGGAAATCAAAGAGATCGATGCCGATGGCAAGTACGTGAAGCTGTACAACAAGGGCAACGAGGAGATCGCCATTGGTGGCTGGCAGCTACAGCGTTCGCTCAACGATTCGGGACCTGTGACCACCTACAAGTTCCATCGTTCAGTGAAAATCGAACCAAATGCCACTGTGACCGTTTGGTCATCCGATTCGCGGGCCACGCACGAGCCACCATCAAACATTGTGATGAAGCAACAGAAGTGGATGCCGGGCGATAATACAAAGACGACTCTGTTAAACAGCGATGGCGAGACGGTGGCCAATATGGAACGCAACAAGCGGATTGTCTCCACACACGTTTCAACCTCGCGCCTCAGTCGCCGTCGCAGCGTCAACGCCGTTGACGGCAACGAGCAGCTGTACCACCAGCAGGGCGATCCCCAGCAGGAGGGCGAGAAGTGCTCGATTATGTAATAGCCAGCCAAGCATCAAGATAATATATAAACAGACAAAAGCACACACAAACAACAACCAACCAACTAACAAACAAACGAAAAAACAGACAGACAGAATTATATATTATCAGCCCGTGGCTACACTAAGTAGTGAAAGTGAAGAGCGAAAGAAGAAGCGCCAAGCAACTACAACCACGACTAATTTATTCAATTGCAGAAGCAGTTCCGTTTCAATTTAAATGTTTATGATTCATCCACATGTTCAATACATATATTTTTTTTCGTTTCTGTGCTTTAATCCCAACCGCATCCATTCTTTCAAACCACTTTGTGTTTATCTAAATGACAAATATTTAATTTTCGTTACGTGTTCCCAATTCAAATCTAACAAAAAGAACAAGAACAACAAACCCAAGCCCATCCCACCCAACTCCACCTTCGTACAATCTTATTTTTAAAACAATAAGCATAATTTTTGTAAACTTTATTTGGTATATTTGAAATTCAGTTTTTCCGTATGCCAAGTAGAATTTACAAAGAGAACTTCTATCATATTTGTATTTGTGCATTCAAGTGCTTTGCAAATGCTGAGTTGACAGCATTTTCGATGCATTTGTATGGGCCACGACTCCAGCATATATAATATAAATAAATATACATATAAATATAAATAGTTGTATAAGAATTATAGAAAAAGAAAACACAATCAATTAACGACCAGCTCATGTTACAACTAATTCATCGAAAATATCAATAAAAATCAGTAAAATTACAAATTGTTACTAAAAATGTGAGCTACCCCTTCCACCTTAACACAGACATACACATGTGTGTGTATAGAACAGATGAAAAAAGAGAAAGAAGAAACAACATAAAAATAGCTATGTGTTGAAAGAGCCTGGCAATATATTTTTAAATCGAGTCGAAATTTGATTGGTGCGCTCTCTCCCTCCGTTAGCTGCTCAATTGAATGGTTTTTTTTTATAAACATAGATTTTGGGCCGAACCGGTTTTTCCTGTAACTAGAAAAAAGCAGCTCAACGTGGGTGTGTCCATACATATTCTAATGAAAAGAAATTAAAAGAAACCTAATGTTTAAATTTTAAACTTAAGACTACATGTAACTGCTAAATAAATAAATATGTTTCATAAGAACTGTCTTTTTGCACTCATATCAAATCTGCTCGGGCTGCCACTGCTGCTGCTTCGAACTAATCAGCCTTGTTGTAGGGCATGTTTTCTACTTTTTCTTGCCGTTCTTTCTATGTTGAGTTATTTTTGGACATTTGTATATATGCAAGTCACGGAGAAACTCACTCAAATAGGCGAACGGTCTGGCAACACCGGCCAGTTAAGCCACTCAACATGGAGAGCTCTCTCTCGGTCAGAAATTTACACTCACTGTGACAGCAGCAAGTTCATTCAACTGTTGTTGCTACTTATTAAACGGCTATCTTTTTAGAGTATTTTTGTCTCTTTTCTTTTAGTTGGCAATTGCGGTTGCTGCTAAAGTGACACTGCAGTCGATAACCGCGGATCAGTGCGTCGCACCCCTTGGAGTTCTTTTCAATGTGATAACGCCTTTTGCACACTGTATCTCAAGGTTATGTTGTTTGAATTGCAGCTAAGCGTATTCTCTTTATCGCTAAGAGCGCGCTCCGTACAATATGTGTACCGTATATAAATTGGCAGCCAAATTGAAGCGGCGCCCACAGCTTGTTCGCCAGTCTCGTCGGCGATTCGTCCGCTCCACAACTGATTCGAGCTGAGCGCTATCATTGCGATTGCTAGTGTGTGCCTGTTTACTGTTTATTGTCAAATACGGCGTTAAGTTTTTGTTTTGAAAATTTAGTTACGCGAATATTGCGCAGGTGAGTGGAGGTGAGCTGCTTGTCGACCCTCAAGTGTCCCCATTGGAATTCAAGTGCGAATGTTTCTATCTCTGTCTCTCTCGCACTCACACTAATTTGCTGTTGAGAACGAAAGTGTTTGGCTACAGTGAGAGTTCGAGAGGTTAAACTGTCGCCAGAGGGCGTATTCAATTGTTTCGTTGATCTCTGCTTCAACAGGAGTGGAACGTATTGATAAAGAGAAACAAGTTTTTTTTACAGTAAAAACTTACAACGAAAATATATACTAGAGATCGTTAATAAAGCGTGTCTAGGCCAAACCAGCTGTTGAGTGAAGTCATTCACATATTGTCAAAAATATATACGTGAATATAATAATCATTCGTTTTATTTTACTATTATTATTAGCATGAATAATAGCTTTATCGAGTGCTTACTGTAATTTGGCCTAAAATTAGTCAATCTACTATATATATAGTATTTGCCTATCACTAATATGTAGGCTAGATCTAATCAGGCCTTATCAATGTCGTGTGCCCCACACAATCAAAAATTTGACTTAATTTATATTTCGCATTTTCAGTACTAAATAATAAAAATGCGTTTGATTATCTTGGAGACAAGCAAATCGGTGGGCAGCTGGGCGGCTAAATATGTGGCCAAGCGAATCAACGACTTCAAGCCGGGACCCGATAAGTAAGTAAGATAAACCTTATCAGCTTGCTCTTATAATCTCTCCCTCTCTCTCCCTCTCTGTAGGTACTTTGTGTTGGGCCTGCCCACAGGCAGCACTCCACTGGGCATGTACAAAGAGCTGATTGAGTTCTATAAGCAGGGCAAGGTCTCGTTTCGCTATGTGAAGACCTTCAATATGGATGAGTATGTGGGTGAGTGCTTGAACCTCCCACTTATCATATACTTGGGCTAAATCCAGATATTCTCTGCAGGTCTGGAGCGCGATCATCCCGAGAGCTATCACTACTTCATGTGGCACAATTTCTTCAAGCACATCGATATTGAGCCGGCTAATGTGCACATTTTGGATGGCAATGCCAAGGATTTGGTCGCCGAGTGCAATTTGTTTGAGCAGCAGATTAAAGAAGCAGGCGGCGTGGAGCTATTCATCGGCGGCATTGGACCCGATGGCCATATTGCCTTCAATGAGCCGGGCTCTTCGTTGGTCTCACGCACGCGTGTCAAGACCCTGGCGCAGGATACGCTGGAAGCGAACGCGCGTTTCTTTGACAACGACATGAGCAAAGTGCCCAAGCAGGCGCTGACTGTGGGCGTCGGCACCGTCATGGACTCGAAAGAGGTGATGATTCTGATAACGGGCGCCCACAAAGCCTTCGCCTTGTACAAGGCCATCGAGGAGGGCGTCAATCATATGTGGACAGTCAGCGCCTTCCAGCAGCATGCGAACACCCTGATGATCTGCGATGAGGATGCCACACTAGAGCTACGCGTGAAGACGGTGAAATATTTCAAGGTATGCGCGACGCAGGTGGAATTGTAGAATTAGAACATAGTGATAACGGATATGGCTGGTCAAGGTGTTGGTTTTGTTTAACCCAAGTCAATTGATGCATATTAACGAGTTGGATGCTTCTCCTTGGTCTCTACGCTGGGCTAGTTAAGTTGTATGACTCTGGAACGTAGATTCCGCTAATGTCTGGTTGGCACTTGTTCTCCCATCGTCTTACAGGGCATACTCAGAGATGCTAATGCAGCCGACTCCCAGGAAACTGACTCAAACTGTAAATGTAATGTATAGCTAAAAATGATTGTGCCTCTATGATATTGTTATACTAGTATATTTTGTAATTAAGACTTAAGAGACTGGACGTAACCAAAGCAAATCCATATAGACTTAATATACTTCTGTTTGTACTTAAGTTGAGTAACGTATAAAATAAGGTATAGAAATGTCGATGTTGCCAGCAAATTTAATTGTATTTAAATCAAAAATTTACAAAAAAAAAACCTGCAAAACAAGATTGAAGAATAAATATAACATAAGATTAAGAACTGATTTTAGTATAATTTTAGACAGTTCAATAATATATATATATATAATATCAGACTTACACTGAAGCATAATGTCATATATATATAGATTATGACGCAAGATTTTGTTCAAATTTAAATTTAAATTTCTATAAAAATGTTATTTTTAGATTATCTTTTTTAAATTCGTGTCGCGCTAAAATTGAAGTAGATAAATTCTACATATATGAAAAATTCACTAGGTCTTCACTAGAGATCTGCATGACTTCAGTGAGGACTCTTCACAGTCTAATGATGATAAAGAAATGTAAAATATGAGTAAGAGCATGATAGACTGTTGATTTCCACAAGTAATTTTCGCAAAGAATAAAATATTGTTATTATTTAATATAGATATATGATATGTATAAATCATAGTTCGATTATTACGTAAGGCATATATTATTATTATATTATTAAGATGATATGTTTTTAAGCCCATTTAGAATTCCTATTCTATTCTTGATCTCAAAGTGGAGCATATGTGGCAATAGTTTTGAATGCATAAATTAGAATTGAGTGTAAAGTAGATGAATATAAAATTAATTAAGATGAATATAAATTATTTCAATGAGCTCAGATTATCAGAATATATAAATTAATATTTTTTTAGACTCTAAGAAATACTTTAATTTATTTTATATGATAAGAAATGTTGGTAAATCAACCAAGTGAGACTATCAAAAATTTAGATAGATGAAATACCTCAGAATTATAAAATAGATATTATTTTATATATCTAAATGCAAGAATGCATTTTCAAATGTTACATAAATTACATTTTATAAATTTATAATTGATTTTTCTATAACATCATTTTCCGTTCTCTTTTCCAGAGCTTGATGGATGTGCACTCGCAACTGATAGAACAGCGAAAGACAGAAACCTAGCCAAGCTGCAGCCCCAGCAGCTCGGGTCAGTCAACCCGACATCGATCGACACAATAACAAATCAAATTTGTTTTTTTCATGCATTTTATTTTTAAATGTTTTTCTATTTACTATTTATGCTTATGCTTATCACAAAAGAGAATATCCTTATATTTTTATACAAATTAAAGTGAAAAAAATGAAAAAATTAATGTGAACTAATCAATCGCTGAGGCTCCTGATCTGGTTGTCAGTGTAGACGAACTCCTCGTGGTCCTCGATCAGGCGGAAGAGCTGCTTGGCATAGTAAAGGGAGCGCATCGACTCCTCCAATATGAACTGATGAGTCTGAGTAGCGCGACGCACTTGCTCGTGCAGAAACATGGCCTCCAAGCGCTTGGCACGCTGAGTCAGCTGGCAGGATTCGGTGCTGCGTTGGCGCTGCTGGGTCTCGTCCAGGCGATGCGCGACAGGGGACAGAATGTGTGCCTTCTGATGATAGCGACAGATGTCGCCGATGACATTCGCATTCCCGTCGAAGATGCCCTCGGAGGCATTGATGATCGTCTGGCATATGGACGACGAGATGTTCATCTCGCGCATCACATTCTCACGGATCATCTGCTGGAGTGCGATATCGCGGGCCACCTTCAAGTAGTCGCGGCGTATGTGCTGTCTGCCGATCTTCGGGCGCATCGGCCTGAAGAAAAACACCTGTGTGCCCCACTCCTGGCCACGTAGGGGGATCTCCGGCTTGCGCTTGCGCCCCGACTCACGGAACAGCTGCCGCTTGACACGCTGCAGTATGGCATTTCGGGCACTCATTCGCTCCGGCTGCAGACACATGTTCACCTGATGCCACAGCTCTTGTGGAGTGCACACCAAGGTGTTGGGTGCCCAGCTGAGCTTCTGCACCAGCCCGTTGATGATGTACAGCTGGCGGATGCACTCGTTGAGGAAGCTGCGCTTGGTCGCGCTCCGATAGTTGGGCGGATTGCTGATGATGTAGTGATCCCGCTTGTAGACCACGCAATAGCCCGAGAACTGATACACAACTAGTTGCCTGTCGGAGTAGTCGATCGGTGTGTTGAAGACGAGGAGCTGATTACCAGACTCCACTGCGTTGCGGAGCATCAATATTTTGGTCGAAGCTTGAGACATTATTGTTTGCTCGAGTGCCTGAGTTTGTTCCACTAATGCTTGCTCGCTCATCGATTCTTCCACTTCTATTTCCTCGACTGCAGGCGGTTCCATTACGGATTGCTCGATTATTGGTTGCTCGATTGATGGTTGTTCCATTGTGGACAAGAGTTGAGATACGAATGATTTGATTTGGCTCGTGCTGACCACTTTATATATCCTGCAGGTAGAGTTACGGTGGGCAGGGACCCGGCCATCTGTCGTCCTCGCAAAATCCTGCGTGTCCCAACTTGCAGCACAGGTATATGCAATTAGGGTTAGGTAAACGTAAGGACGAATATGGGCACAGCAACTTTACAGCCCACCAGCCGAAGTTTTGGCTTGAATTGACCTAACTTTTGAAATTCGCGTGAGTTTTCTAGGTTAGGTAGCAACTTTTGAGGTTGGGTCGTAATAATTTGTAGAAATTCCGCAGATTTTTAAAAATTTCAAAAATGATTTTGCTCTTCGCGGCTGTAAAAAGGTAGATAGGTGTATTGTAACACCTGCGCCTGACTTGACCATCTGGTGGGGTGTTAACTTCAGATTCGGCCAGTAAAATTTGTAGCGACAGAGTTTGAGTTCAATCTGTTAAAAGAATCGATCATACGCAAGGCAGAGACTGTAGCTAGCTCTAAGTTGTAGGTTGTCAGGTTTGAGGGTTTCCCTAGCACTAGGTTAGACCTAGGAAAAAGTGAAGATGAACTGATCTAAAAGTATTATTACGCTACTAAAAATTTCATTTAATGTTTTGAAGTTTTCCTTAGAACTCCTTGATAAGATATTACGAATGCATCTACAGGCTCCTCAGAACATTTCATATATTTGATCTGACAACTTTAAGTTATATGCAATTGAGATCCAATAATTAGGACAACAAATGATGCTGCATTAGCATATTCTATAAGAATGAAGGCTACATGTATGAGGCTAGCTGCTTATAGGAACTATCGTGCAACAGCTCCTGATTTAATGACAGTAGAAGTACACTATATTGCAGAGCTCTAATTTGAATACTTAGAATAGAATATAATAAGAAGAATGAGGAATAAGAAGTAGAATATAATGAAGAAGGATAACGGAGTTTTTGGCAGTCATTACGTTGTTAGGCTTTATTGGCGAGTTGAGTTCCAACAAAGAGGATCTCCTCATATTCACGGCAGGCCCCTAGGCTTGACTCGACTGATGGGCAATCGAGCATAGTTAGAGTGAAGTCGTTTATTGATCAGTTTATCAAAACTGACACTGTCTGTCCGTATTTGGAGTATCAAATCCACAATCACAGCCACTCATGTAGACGAGCAGTTAGGGCACAACAAATTTGTAGATTCGGTAATCCATATTTAAAAAAATTAGAACAGAAAAGAATTTTCGATAATTTTATTTGCCCAAATAAACTCATTTTGCCGATTATAATTTAAATGTTACGATGGTGAAGAACAAGCCTTTGAAACGAATTCCTCAAAATGATGTGCCTAAGTATATGCTATGTAAGAAGCCGAGTCTATCATACATGTACTACATACTAGCTGCACAGTAACGAAAGCATAGTCATACTATATCAAGCCGTAGCCCATATAGATGGAACCAAGAGACCCACTAACCCCTTGCCAACAATTTAGATAGCAACAGTATCATCAGCCGTCGTCTAAAAAAACAACACCCAATAACCTTCCACATCACTGGGATTGATACCCTACCTCTAATCACAAGTACAAAAATTAAACAATTTGCTGATTGTCGTGAGTGACCAAAAATAAATGTATATACATACATATATAATAATGAAAAATTCTTCTTTAAAATCAGTGCGAAAGACACTTGAAAAATATTTGAAAGGACTTTTGCTACTCAGTAGTGAAATCCTTCAAAATTACTTGCGCCAAGCTCGCCTTTGACTTGAGAAGTTTGGCAACACCAGGGCTTCATTAGTTGACAAGCCAGGGCTGCAGTGCAATTTTTGATTGCTCAGAAATTGTCTCATCTTAAATCTAGTTATATTAAATATTCTGAAATTTGATAGTCCTTATAATCTATATAATTTGCTTGCAAAACATATCGACTCAGCAGGCATATGAATTAGTCTAAGCGAAGTTTGTTTCCAGCACTCTGAAGCTAACATTATATATATTTATATATATATATATAGAGAGAGAGAAAAAGTGAAGGACTCGCATCTAAGGAAATTTCGCTGCAATTGCCGTGCTCAAGAGGTATGGAAAGAAAAGATACATATATATATAAATAGATACATATATGCAGGGATAGACACGCACGTGCATGGCCATAAAAATTTGCCTGATCTATAAGATCGATTTTGTCGCATATTTCGGTTAATTTTATCGCTAATCCCGGCCCAGGTGTTGCCAATTTTCGGGGCCGCAGATCGTAGGTAATTCGCGTCTACCTAGTGTACCTGCACGAGCGCGTAATCCTTTTTCCAGGTTATGACCTGTAGTGTAAATTTAGATATTATATAAATCGGGTTTGACAAATTTGCAGCTGTCAGTGGCATTTGAGCTGAGAAGGCACTAAGATCAATCAAGATAGCGCTTAGCATGGGCAACGTAATGGAACCGAAAGTAACCAGTGACAAGCCGGTGGCTGTGGTCCAACCTATGCCAGTGGAGGAAGCGGTGCCTCCCCAGGCGGAGGCGTATCCTAAGACAAATATCACCTTGCAGGTGTTTCACTATCGCCAGCAAATAGCGCTCAAGAAGCACCAAGTGGTCAAGTGGGCCACCTCGAAGCTGATGCTCACCGAGGAGCTGCTCAAGCAACAGAAGCACAAGCAGCAGCAGCAGCAACCAGGACTCGACATGCCCGACTTGGGCATGGACGAGGACGACGATGCTGCCTGGGCGCAGCGTCAATTGGCCATGCTAACCGACGACGAGGACGATACCGAGAATGTTGAGAATCTGTCACCCATGGACCCGGCATTGGGCACTGAGCTGAACAATCTAATCAAATACAGATTAAAGCTGCGCAACACCATCTTCGAGGTGGCCCAGGAGAAGATGCGCAAGCGCGAAAAGACGAAACTGAAGCGTCTCAAACGCCGCACCCTCATCTCCTCCAAGAAGCCCAGCAAGAAGGACAAGCATCGGAGCCCACACTAAGAGCTTTTTGTTGTTGTATATGTATTCAGCATACTCTGCATGTGTCTAATTGCATGTAGTTATAGTTAATGTTCCCATTCCTAGTGATATTTATATATGTATAGGTTACTCATTAAAATGACAATTGAAACTTCAAACTTAAATTCGAATGTTTTTTTTCTTTTTAATTATTGTTTGACTCTGTTCAAAGTCGGGCAATTGCAAAGTTCAATGTGCTCCTGTCCCAGGACACGACCGCGTAACCCTTATTGCATAATTAAAAGCGACCGTCAATACTAATTGGCATTTGGCTCGTGGCGCTGGACAGTTGACAGCTTCCACCTTGATGAGATCAAGGACCTTTGATGCCTGATGCCTGATTGACTTACTTTTTGTTTGAGCGTCAGTTGGCTTTAGGCGGCAGAGGCGGCGATAGAGGCAGAGCAGCAGACGCAGATGCGAACTTCAACTTAAACGTCTCTACTTATTGAGTAGCTAATTAGGCTGTATTCAGTCTTCACTTAAGAAAATTTAAATAATAAAAAAAATAATTTAATTTCAAATATGCCTTATTTGTAATCTAGTTATCTTTCTTTATAAATAAAAAAATTCAAAAATAAAAAAAAGTATTTAATATGCAATATTATATATAAATTACACACATTAAAAAAAAAAAATTCAAAAAAAAATAATTGTAATATTTTATAAGCAATCCATTTTCAATGGGTTCAGTTTATAATAAATAAAATAAAATGTATTAAAATATTAGTTTCATATTTAATATGAAAATAATTAATATTTATATTAATAGTAAAAACATTAAATATTCTTAATATTAAAATACATTTATCAAATCAGATAAATATAAATTATTAAAAATAATAGATAACTAAAAGACGTAGTTGAGGCACAGAGCCAGAGCGCAGCCAGAACACAGGCAGAGGCACAGCCATGGGCAGACTCAAAGGAGACCAACAGTTGAGTCAAACAGCAAGTAAAAATAAAATAAAAATGTTGGCTCTTTTTCTTTACAATTAAAAAAAATATATATCTTTAAGCAAATCATAATTTTAATTTTATTAAATTTTTATTATTCAATAAAATTAAAAAAAAAATAAAATTTTGAATAAGACAAAGTCTTTAAGTGTCTCTATTTTATTTTTTTGCTACTTAGTCAACAGACACTTACCTCAAATTAATGTTAGCTGAGCGGAACTCAGATTTCAATTGTTGACTTTTATCTGTAGCTATGAGCTCTTCGTTATTCCTAGTAACTAAATGGGTTTCTAAACTTGATGGGTTTCTAGATACAATATCTATATACAGAAATATGCTACGCAGATAAATGCACCCCAATTCAGTATCGATGTATTAAAGTTTTCTTGCATTCATACATATATTCATATATAATTTCTATAATATATAAATCTTTCTAAATTTATGAGCAGTGCATGGTTTCCTTTAGGCATGCAACCAAAATTAGTCACACTTGGAGCCATTAATAAATTGGCTTCTGAGCAACAGGAAATGAGAAACCGACGCAGCAATTTATGGAGTCGAAGCTCTTAGGGGTAGCTGCATAGAAAAGTGAGCGAACAGATAAAGTTGAGCAATTAATAAAAAACAACAAAATAAAATGTGTTTCATCAGAAAATTATGAAAAAATTTAATTAAAGCAAAATACTCGGCGGCGCTTCCGCATGCACAACAATTAAGACACATGAGTGCGGGTGTGTTTGAGGGTGTGTGTGTGTGTGTGTGTGTGGTCCAGTCTAAGCTGGAGAAGTCACCAAACATTGCCACCCTCTGGAATGTGGCATATCTTCTGTTGTGGTTGCTGTCATACCCTGGACACATTGAGAATGAGGAAATGGCGTAATATGGACTAAGGCAAGGGTGTATAATGAAACAGGGCTGATCATCAAGGGAATAATAGATCTGAGAGACTGACTAGAGAATTGATTTTGAAACATATTCATATTATTTCAAGAATATTATGTGGTATAGTCAGTTATAAATCAACTTAGATTTACATACATCGATGGCTCCTCTCACGAGGATTGCCGACTCCCAGATTGGGTTTTTAGCCATATCTCGAAAACTTTATGAGCTATGCACATGAAATTTAATATTCAGCGTCTTCTAAATCATATTTATACTAGGAATACTTTTTTTTTATACCGATTCTAAGTTGAATCTATATTATTTGGAATATATGTAAATACAGGCTGAAAATTATAGTTATTATTTAGAGCAAAGCATTTCTGAATTTTGTTAGCTTAGGGACTCTTATTGAAAGCAGAGTATTTGTCAGTCCGATACACCCTACTTCTATTGTAGAGTTGATAGCTGGCCTGGACGCCACGTAGCCAGGCGGGCATTGTTTTTGGCCTGGATGGGACTCATAACGCGAGCGTGAGGCGGATTGCTGCGAACATGTCACCATTTCATTTGCTGCTCCAAGGAATTCCAAATTGTCAAGGGGGCGAGTGGTGGAGTGCTGGTTAGAGGTTGGCTTGCCATTTGGACGACCCGCTCGAGAGCTTGTTATGCAAGTTGAAAGGGAATTTGTGTCAGGCTCTGCACTCGCTGGCGTCTGTCTGCGTATGCAGCTGGAGTGCGTGAGCAGCTACGGGCAGGGGGCCATGGAGTGTAGCTTACCAGTTGCATAATTATGATTAAATTATTTGATTAAAAGCATTTCATGCCAAATATGCAATGCATGCGTTAATTGCTGCGTCAGTTTCTAATTGCATGCACACGTTAGTGGGACAAGTTCAAAAGATTCATTTGGGAGCATATGCTGAATGGGCGAAGCATGTGAACATTTTCGGTATGAATCAAATACTCGGGATTCCCTTCAGTTAAGTGACACGCTTTCTGGCCTCTATTAGAGCATTTAGCAAACCATTAAAATGCGTTCTATATATGATTTATTCAAGAACTTTCAAGGCTGCAAAGGGGGGTTTGAGAGAGCAAAAATTAAGGACTGATTAGGTCCATGAAGTAGGCAGATTCTCTATAGGGGCAGCGAGCTGAGACGATTGCACTATGTATATATCTATATATTATTTATCTATATATCTATATATCTATATATCTATATATCTATATATCTATATATCTACATATCTATATATCTATATATTTATATATTTATATATCTATATATCTATATATCTATATACTTATGTCTATATGATCGTGTTATTTATATGTATGTCTATATGTTCGTTCTATGTGTATGCATGTCTATAAGATATATAGATGGACTACATATACAGATGCCCGATAAGGACAAAGAACTGCAATATATATGTATATATATGATCGGGCTGTGTATATGTATATCTATGTAGAGCTATACATAGAATGATGGATTGATATATATATCTATACATAGGCGATCGTCGATCGTCTCAGGTCGTAGTCCTTATAGCGCATCTTCGAGGGTTCATGAGAATAGGTTAATATTTACATATTTTCCAATTTCAATTCTATAAATTTCTTATTTCTATAAAAACTATTCAGGGACTTCATTTAAAATATCTATCATTAACATATATATTTTCATATAGCAGCAGGCTTGGAGAAAGTAATTTTCAAGAATAATCCTATATAGCCAGGGGACTTCGTATAGATCAGAATAGGCTGTGCGCAATTCTCAGAGAGAGCGACGTGTGTAGCTGTTGGAAAATCTCATTTAGTTTTTGAGTCTCACAAAATTAACTCGTTTTTCTTTGTTCCGTTTTTTCTGAATTCTTATCTATATATATATATATATCTGAGTATATATTTTAAAAAGTCAAAATTACGAAAAAAAAAAAACAACAACGACAACAACATACGCCAAAGTTTAATATATTATCCGATATATACCAATTTACACATATATATAGGCTCCATTCTGTACGTGTGTGCGTGTGAGTGTGTGTGTCAACCGTGTGTGTTTGAGTGTAAATCCAAAATTTAGATCAACTTGTGTGCGTGTGTGAGATCGATAATCGATAATCGATAGACTGCAAGTAGACACGCTTGACGAGTCGATAAGGCAATTCTGCAGTAGCAATCGTCGAGGTCGTCGCCGAGATGAGCGAGAAGGACAAGAGCATCGTCTGCCACAAGTGCAACGAGACGATCACCAAGCGCGTGATCACCGCGCTGGGCAAGACTTGGCATCCGGAGCATTTCTTGTGTCGTCACTGCGACAAGCAGATCGAGGACGCCACATTCAATATTCAGGATGGTGAGCCCGTGTGCAGCGATTGCTTTGTGGAGCGCTATACGAGCACCTGTGCCGCCTGCAAGAAGCCCATACTGGAGCGCACCATCTGCGCTATGGGCGAGAACTGGCACGAGAGCTGCTTCGTGTGCGACGGCGCTTGCAAGAAGCCCTTGTCGAACCGACCCTTCTATGAGCGCGAGGGCAAGGCCTACTGCAAGCAGGACTACGAGGAGATGTTCGCCGTCCGCTGCGCCAAGTGCGAGAAGCCCATCACAGACAGCGCCATTGTCGCCATGAATGCCAAATGGCATCGTGATTGCTTCCGGTGCAATCGCTGCGAGAACCCAATCACCTCGCAGACCTTCACCATCGACGGGGACAAGCCCGTTTGCCCCGCCTGCACCTGCTAAGAGGATATGGTAGCCAAACACCGAATGCCTAGCACTCCACAGTATATTAGTACTGGACCGTATCGGAACTGAATACCCAAAGCAACCTACACCTCAATACACAAAAAATAATAATACTGTATAAGCTAACGGACAAGCAATAGAATCAAAAGCAAACGAAATAGACCCGCAAAACGAAAAGAAATCAAGGAGAATAATATGAACCGAAACAAGATGACCCCCGATTGAGGTTTCGATTTTGATTATTCATGCATTTATAGTTCTTATCCGTTTGTGCGTCGACAATTAGGATTATAAATGTACCTGGAATCTCAGTCTGAGGCTCAATAAACTACAGAGAGAGCATCAGTTTTTCCTCACCTAACTAACAATAAAATCTGAAATCAACGCCAGATAATCAATTGCATTTTATTTTCTTTAAAACTTTAATACTATTTCGAAAACTTTCTCAAAAATTTAACTGGATTTTCCACATGAATTTCCATTTTATTTTTGTTAATAATAAAATAGCAAATTTGTTTCCAGAAACTTATGAAGAGGCAAGATCATATAAATTTTAGGATCCCTAATATCTTTTGGGATCTAATATCGATTTTACTTTATTTTCTATAATACTTCGCAACTTTTCAGAACTTAAATTCTTCATGAATTTCCATGTTTTTATTGATAATAAAAAAAATATTTTTCATAAATTTTTCCCAAGTTTTTTAAGAGCCAAGAGAAGTTTTTAAAATTCCAAATATTTTTAGAGATTTCTTCTATTTATCAGCTCAAAAAGTATTTTTATGTCCAACGTTAGCTTATTTTTTTAGAATTCAAATTTTATATCATGTTTAATTCGCCAAATGAATATTTTTCTTTTAACACTAACTACTCTATAAACCCCACTTAGGTAAACGAGATAAACTTTGACTTTCGCAGTCTTCATTCATTCATTCATAAAGATAAGCCAAGTGAGTAATCTTAAGCCACGCGCTACCAGTGCATTAACTGTTCATATGGATGTTTGGCAAACAAACAGTTCCAAGCCCGAAAATATATAAGCAATGCAGAGATAAGAAAGAAACCCTAGCCCAATGCACGTTCGCTGAATGAACTCTGTTTGAGTCGTAGTAGAATGAGATGAGATCATGTTTCGGCCAGGGGATGCAGTGCCCAAGTGAGAGTGAGAGCGAGCTATGAAATAAATAATAAACATGGGATTATCTCATGAATATCTGCCAATATATGGGCTATCAGTGCGAGATTGGGTTAAGGATTACCCCGTTGATAAGCAAACAGCGAGTGCAGCAGCAACAGGGCGAGCCAGCGGCAAGCTGCTGCAGGGGTGGAAATTGACACACGCACACTTAGATAAACACACACCCTCTCCGCACACACACACACACGTACACAGTCGCACAGAGTGCACGATGACAGCCGACGACGAAAACTTTTTTGTTGGCTTTTGTGGGTTTGCGGCTTTTCAGTTGCCTCGTAGCGGGTTTCAGCTTCATTGGTAAAACGTAGCGCATGGCAAGCGGTTCCATGGCAGCTCAGCGCGCTTGTTAACGTGTCTAAAACCCAAGCTTTTCCGTCTTCAAAGATCTCGCTAATTAATTCACAAAAACAAAAAAATACAGACTGTGCATAAATGTGGCAATAGCTATAAAGGAGCTTTTTTCCGCAGCTGCAAGCCATAAATTACAGCCTTTAGTTTAGCGTAAAAAAATAAGAAAAAAAAATTTATTTGTTGCATATTCGCGGATATTTAACATTGATAAGAAGTGTAAGCACGTTTTTATGCTACTTTGTTTAACAAAAGACATAAATAACATTAAAAAAAATAAATAAATTTAAATTAAGCCTGAGTTAAATTGCTTAAAATAATACTGTTGAAAAAATATAAATTTATAGGTAAAGACAAATATGTTTTAAGCTCTTGAATAGTTCGAATGTGCACCTAAAATTTGAGGAACGAAAGAAATTTTGAAATGCATTAAGCAAATTTAATTATATAGCTAACAATTTTAATTAATATGTTTGTAAAATTAAGTTTTTTACGTGCAAAAGTCTAAATTAATTTTGAAAAAATAATTGTAGATTTTTTTCTTTAGTCCAAAATTAATTTCGTGTTTTTCTTTTTATTTTAAATTAAATATTTTAAAAATTAGTTTTTATTTTTTTTTCTTCAGTGAAAGTGAAAAATCGATTTTTTTTTATTTATTTAATAAAATCGTTTTTTTTGTATTAATTTTTATAAATTTATTTATTATCTTTTTCTTCCTCTACTCTTTGGTATATGTGTACACGTATATGGGATCAGCAGACATAGCATTGATCTGTGTATGAAGTTGTTTCTCTGATATAAAGTACCATAATATACTTTAAAATTAAGTGCTACGTGCCACTATATGATATAGCTGCTATAGGAACGACAAGTAAACAGAATTACATCTTATTTATCTGATGTTTTTATGGTCTTTTGAGACCTATAGATAGTAGTGGGATTTTATCAGCAATACTTTTGACTTGCCTGCTGAAGTTTACAATATAGGCAAGAAACCTTGTGGTATACCCAGTTCATCTGGAATAAAGTGTATATTTGTTTAGTGAAATGCAGAAAGTAATGGGAAATAATATTATATTATATTATATTATATTATATTATATTATATTATATTATATTATATTATATTATATTATATTATATTATATTATATTATTACATATTTTAATAAAATGTATAGGGTATCTACCTCCTCCTTTCACACTTATTTCTGTTTCAAACAAATTAGTCAGTTTTTAATGTCTTAGTCACGCGAAATAAATTGCATTTGCCAATACTAATCAGATTTTACTCTAATGATCGTCAGTTGACTTGACCCACTGCAAACGAAAATTCCAATTTGCGACCAAGTGTAAAAGTAATTAGTTTTATTTAAAAATTCAAAGCCTCATTTCTGTGTAAACAAGTAATACGTTTTAAGAAATTAGCAGCAATAGTTTCTGAAATCAGCTCATTAGCTTCTATTCACATAGACTCATTCAATACTATAATTAAATCTCGAGTGACACTTGATTAATGACTCTATCGCAGCCAATTTGCATACTGCAATCTAAGTGCAAATTCGTATTACAAATCGTTTTAAAGTGCTCCAAAGTCAACGTTTCTAGAAATAGATTATATACATATGTACGTAGTCTCGTAGTTATTCAGTTAACTGCGCGACATTGTAAACAAACAGTTGATTAATGAGTATTTGTTGTTGTACTCAAATGTTACGCATACGCCAGAGTGGCCATCAACGAAAATATTTAAAGTGCCTAAACCCTTTTTCCTGGAAGTCGCTAAAAAAATAATAACATGATTTTGTCTTTAGTGAGAATCACTGGGAAATATCCTGTAAATGGAAATAGATTTATATTTAATGAAAGAAACTAATGCCTGCCTGCATACCGAATTTTCTCGTCATAGCTCATATAGATCCTGAGATCCTGAGAATGTAGGTCATAGAAAGAGAAACCAACTTAATTTTCATTTGCTAACATATCTGAGAGCCCGCATATCAAATTTTTTGAGCTTATCTCTCAAAGATCCTGAGATATTCAGATATACAAAAGAAGCTTTCAAAATTTAAGCAACTCTTTTGCTAAAATTTGAGTACAGGGTATTTTAATAGCCCCTTAAAGATTTTAAGCTACCGCTAAGATTCTCAATACTTCGCAAGCCTAACAAACATTTTAGTTATTTTTTTTTTTTGGTAAATGCGACAAAGTCGACGAATTGGCTGCGATAGAAGCAACAGCAACGACGGCAACAACAATGGGGCTACAACAACGGCAACGACAGCGAGCGACGCTTCTGAGAAGCCTGAAACTCATTCGAGTTGAAACAGTTGTACTTTGTCTTTGGCCAGCGACGGTCGTCGTCGTCGTCGTCTGTAGGTTGTCGGTTGCCGGTTGTCGATTGTCTGCGGATTGTTTGCCGCTTGTCGGATGAACGTTTCACGTTTATGGCGCGGCCTTTTTCGGACGCAACAGGACGCACCTTAAATTATACATAAATATATACATGTGTGTGTATATAAATCGCGTAGCGTTGTCTAACCTTTAATTGGGAAAAAAATAAATAAAATAACTAGCAACTGGCAGCTGCCAATTGGCAGCCAGTTGGAGTCGGCGTTGAAGTCCACTCAGAAATTGGCAAGTGCGGGAAGCCGGCTTTGTGTCAGTTGTTTGGGTGCTCACTGTGTCAAATGTGTTGAACTTTAAAGTGGCTGCAGCTCAAGTGCTTACCACAGACGCAGCCAGTCAGTCAGTCAGTCAGTCAGGTAGTCTGTCAGCTTTTCAGTCTGTCCATGTTGCTTATCATATTGTTTGACTTTGAGCCTCTTTTGAATTATGCTTTGCTATCTGCTTGCCCCAACCCCGCCGTAGTTTTATCACACCTGCTTTGAATAGCTTCAAAGCACTTCCCCAACTCTACAAGTTTTTTAATTCGTTTTATTTTTTTATTTTCATAAAAAAATCCACTTCAGTGTAAACTCGTGAGCTGCACATCCCGTTCGAAATTGAAGCAGAAAGAATTCGTTACTTTTTGAGCTGTCCAAAAAAATTATCTTCAAAGTTGTTTCTACAATTTTGTGCACGATTAAACTAATAAGAGCAGCGAAGAGCCGAAGCTTGATTACTCTTACGAGCATATGACACAAGTTAAGGGGGGTTCTTTTGTTATAAACTCGATATCTATGATAACCATGTGATATAGTAAGCCGATCTGACTAAATATGAGATATATAACATAGTCTAGAGAAGCATCCTTATAGTCTAGAGAAGCATCCCATTAGCCTAGCTTTAGTTGAAGCTGAGTTCACATAGGTTAGATAGCTATATAACAAGATATTATGCAGTTGTAATAAGTTTATCTAACCAATTATGAAATATTTACTATAACTACTCTCGAGAAACACCAATACCAACTTTCATGAGCCTAGCTTCAGCTGAAGCTGAGTTCACATAGGCTCACGCAGCAAAAGTGCACTTTTAAGCTGCGTCACACACTGCATAACTGAACCATAGCACTCTCTAACAGTGTATACAAATTATTTTCAATTTAAAGATCAATTATATGTGCCAAAAGTGTATTTGCTCAATGAGTTGGCGAAATTGATCGAGCTGTGTGTAGCTGGCAGGGGCTTGGCCAGACTTGCCACAGACTTAAGACCCGGCGCACTCCATATAAATACAAAACGAGTGCTAAATCGATTTGCCAAAAATAGACGAAATTAATTAATAATAATACCAAAAATACAACGAAATTAATCTAAAAATTCAGTAATACACAAAATATATAAAAATAAACCCATGCAAAGCCCAACAAATTCTTTTTTTCTTTTTGTTTAATTGCATTAATCAGAAATTGTAGGCAAAGTGCCTTGAGCACTCGGAACTTTGTTGTGGCATTTGTGCTATGATAAATATAATTGAAGACCAGGCGCCAGCTTAGCTGGAGGAGACGATCGTAGCGCGAGGGGGCTACGACTCGTGGGTGCTGCTATCAATAGAAATAAAAATTAATAATAACAAAAAATTTGTTAAAGGGGAATTGTGTTGTAACCCTTTCAGAAATAGTTAAATGTATCTATGCGCTGTAAATTGCTGCGAAGTGAGGCATATAGACAGCCTTGAAATTACCAAAAAAAAAAAAAGGAAAAAAAAGAATATTTCTTATCTGCTATTGAAACAATTGATCTCAGAGACAACGAGAGTTAGGTATAGGAAATTTTGGTATGTGGGCTTTTTATGCCTTATACATGATAATAATAGATGAATAATAAAGAAATTGTATATATAATACAAAAAAATCAAATTAAAATCGAGAATTTTTCTTAAATATTAATGAGAATTGACTGAACTTATATACTACATAACTAATTACAGAGTATTTCCTAGCCCATCAGCTCTCATATATTTTCGTTTGCAAATCAAATTTAAATTGCAATGATTTACATCAATTTTAATAGGGTTACTAAAGGTTAAGTAGTAAGTATTAAGTTAAGTATAGGGTAGCTCAGGCTAGAGCACTTCAGAAATTATTATTTTTTAATTAAGGGTAACTGCAGCTAGGGTAGCTTAGGTTAGGTTAGGGCAATTTATAGTTTAACTTGACTCTATCTTTTTTGTTGACATTTTTTGTATCGCTCCGTTTTTTTATTGTTGTCTCTTCTTGCTTTTTTTGCACAGAGTAATTGATAAATGTGTCTTCTATCAGCTGGTGATCAGAAGTAATTAAATGAGTGGAACGTGAAAAAACAACATCAAAGAACAATGTGAAAAGTGCGTAAAATGTGCGCGAGACGAAGATAATTGTCAAGAGAGAGAGAGAGAGAGAGAGAGAGAGAGAGAGAGAGCGAGAGAGAGAATTAACAGTTATAATTGTAAAACAGAGCAAACAATTTGCCAAGTGGCTGGATAAATACCGAAAACGCAGAGGAACTCAAAATATAAATAGCAAAAACAACGCAGATAAGAACAAAGAAGCGTCGCGACGCAGCAGAACTTATTTTGCTGCTGTGAGCAGCAGGTAAGCAGCGCAGCAGCAGCAGCGCAGCAGCAGCCGATAAAAATGGCGTTCAAGTGCAGCAGTGCCATGAGCAGCACCGTTATTCTGGCGGCCATTGTTGTGCTGAGACTGCACATCTGTTTGGGTAAGTGCGACAGAGACGGAGCATGCGAAGCAATGCATTGTGTTTGCTGTTTCTCTAGTAATTGGAATACAAATGTTTGCACGCGTCATGCAAATGTCAACAATTAAACGTAAATATTTAATAGATAAGCGACTTGTGAAAGAGCGACGGCGACAGCGACAGCGACGACGACGACAGCAGAAGAGTATTTTACAGCTACAAATGTATCTATCAATTGTAAGGGAGGGGAGGGGCTTGAGAGAGGCTGTGATAAAAGCTCTTGTCGCTTAATTGTGTTGAGATAGAGGGAGGGGAGACAGGGAATAATAAAAATAATGGGAAAGAGAGAGAGAGAGGGAGAGAGAGACGGACAGATAGAGAGAGATAGAGAGACAGACAGATATTTATATATAGAGAGAGACAGACAGAGAGAGAGAGAGAGAGAGAGAGAGAGGGAGAGAAAGAGAGGGAGAAATAAAGGGAAAGAAGGAATGAGCGAAAGAAATATAGAGTAAGTGAGAAAAAGAGAGAAGAAGGGAGATAGTGAGAGGGAGATGAACGGACTGAGAGAATGTCAAGGAGATAGAGTGTCAGAAAAATATAAATTTTGGGAAATATCGAGAGAAAGATTGACAGTGAAAGAGAGAGAGAAAGAGGTAGAGATAGGGGGAGAGATAGAGAAAAATAGAGTCAGAAAGCAATACAGAGTGGGAGAGAGAAAGAGCTGTCAGTGAGATAGAGAAAGAAAGAGACGGATGAATAGTAAACGCAAGAGTGTGAGACAAATGAAAGAGGAGAGTCAAAGCTAGAGCACAAAACCTAGCCCAGGGTATACATATGTATATAACTATAACAAATTCTTAAGAAGCAAAAGAAAAATAAATTTAAATTTCGAATCGATAACAGCAAATTGATCCGAAAAGTATAATATAATAATGATATATGCGCTATAGAGTCGAGTCTTGTCAACATGCAGCAAAACAAATTGATATATCAACAAGAAATAATAATAATAATTATCCTATTACCATAAGATCCGAACAAATTGAGCAAGTGCAGCAGCGCACAGCCCACAATAGCAATCCAATGCACTTATCCGCACTCGCAGTGATTCAGCCCGTTCGCCTGCCACCAATGATACTCATTATCGCGCCCACACGCACCTGCTGCCGCCAGAGCAACGATCATAAAAGGCAAATCGCTCAAATTAGCTACGCAGCGTGGGAATGCAATTGCAGATGCAGCGAGCGCGCTGCTCGTTAAGTGAGTTGTTGCTCACTCGGTCGGTGGCTATGGCTAATCACATGCTCAAAGGCACCGCGTACACTTTTTATGGGCTGCCTGCATAGGTGCCTGACAGGTGTGAGCTGCCTATTTGACGCCACGGACAGCTTTGACATATTGGTAAACGATATTGTGGCGCTAGGTCCAGCTGCCAAGGGTGTGTGCGTGTGTGTGTGTGTGTGTTTTATGAACACACCCAAAAATATACGTGGACATATCAAATTTTGTAGCCTGGGGGTTGGACCAGCCGGTAGCGTCAGCTTTGGACAGCTGACCTCAGCTCGGAGCTGTCACCCTCTCACCTTCCGCCTTTGCCTTCAGCTACATCGACCACGAGTTTATCTCTCTGCTCACATATTGACTCGCAGTTGGCTTCTATTTGCACTTGGGCCAAGTTGAACGCACTGCGTGCTCTCTGCTCCGCTGCCCCCCGTCCATTCCTCCAGGTCAAAAGGTGTCGAAATGCCCAACAGCTGCTAGCCCAAACTTGACTGTAAGAGAGAGAGAGAGAGAGAGAGAGAGAGAGAGGAAAAAACTGAATTTATGCGAAATCAATTAAGTCAATAGGTGTGCTGTAAGGCCCCCTACTCTGCGCCTACTCTCCCCTCCTCCCTCTCGTCGTTTGTTTTGCTCACAGCTTTTCGCGTTTAAGTGGCCATGGACGCTTGGCACTTGGCTCGACTCGACTCAACTCGACTCGGCATCTGCCCCACCATTTAAGCGCATGGCACCTCAGCGTCTACCTCCTGCCTCTGCTCACACCCCACTGCCACAGTCACACGGCTCTGATTAAATTGTTATAATTGTTTGGTATTTCGTTGCTGTTGTCTCGACTTGCGCTTGCAATCGGAGCTGCGCACGTGATTTGAAACATGACACGAACTGCAAATCTATTGATATTTGGGCTAGACTGTGAGGCCTAGGAGGACATGAGTTCGAAGTAATGAAAAGTAATGCCTGAGCTGATCAGAGTTAGAGACAGTGCCAGATTTAGTATTCATTTTTATTGATATTTATTAAATTTGAGTTGAGTTCGAAGCGAGAAAGCTCAAGTTTGAGCTGATCAGAGTTACAGACAGGGTCTTGACCCAGCTTGTCTCTTTCCTCTACCCTACAAAATATTTGTAATTAATTTTTTAGTAATTTAGTATTTAATTTAAAATTAAAGCTTGTCGTCTGCTCTATATAATATTTAAAATTTATTTCTTTAAATTAATTTACACATATATATTACACTATTAATTTACAACATTTTTCCACTCAGCTTCCGCTCTTTTCTGTGGAATTCTCACAGCCTCTTAGCTGCTCAGCTTTAGTGGAAAGTCTTTCCCATACCTCATATATGAATCCAATAGATTTTCGTTGGTAATAAATTTATATATTCCTCTATACTCAAGCCTAGTTTCCACTGCCAGCTTCAAAGTTCACTCACGTAACCCTCTCGTGCCGCAAAATATTTGAATTATAATCAGCAGAAACATGGCAAGCCTAGCCAAGCCGAGCCAAGCCAGCCCAGTCTGCCAAGGTCTGTTTTTCTTCAGCACTTTGGCTGCTCATAAATTCTTGTTGAGATTGTCAAAAAGAATAAAAATTGAGCACAATTATGAGATCTGTCTGCCTCGCCCAGATACATACGCCGCCCCATAGCAAATGCTTTTATTATTATTTTCCTCCTCCGATTTGAATAAAGCGTTGCATTCAGTCTGCATTTGCTCCTGTGCGGAATATCAATGCTGCTACAGTGCCCGTCAGCTGAATAGTGTCACTTCTAACTGGTTTCGTTAAGTAATTGCTCGCGCGGCATGCTAAACACAATTTTGACTAATTGTAGGCTCCATTAATTAGTCGCAATTACCTAGCGAAATAATAGAGACAGCAGTTCGTTGACTTTGACAAATGCGCTCGCCTCTTCGCTGACAGTTCACAATTAGTGAGCGGCCATCGATCACCTTTTTGTAGGCCAGGAGCAATGTGCTTCTATGCGCAGCGTCAGCGTGTGTGTTGTAGTTATTCATTCCACGCATACGAACTGCTGAATACTGAATACTGAATACTGGCATATTGAATAGAGCGAGTAGACACGAGTCTTTCAAGTTCATTTGCATTTGTCGCATTTGTAGATGTCTTTTTGCCTCTCTTATCTGTTGGCGTTCCCAATAAGAAGCACTTCAAAGTGGAGTACTTGTGGAAGTGCGACAAGTGCGACTCAGAGGCGATAAGCAGATCAATTAAGTTCTCATGCCCATTAGAAGGGGTTCTTAGAAGGGGTATGCACGAGAGTGATATGGAGGTGACTTTGAAGTAAATATTGAAGAATATAGAGAAAGTTGATAGAGATGGAGTATAAAAATCTACTCAATATATATAAAAATATTATATATAATAGTATAAATCCTATATACACAACTTAAATTATATAATAAACATACTATATAAATATATAGTATTATTTTTGTTTCATATATAATAACTATAGCTTTAAAAGTATATATTATTTATATACTGTATAGTAAACTTTTTTTTTTTTTTTTTTTTTTTTTATGTATATGTGAATTTATTTGCTGCTTGTTGTCAGAGACTCTATAGCGCATTTATAGTAAACTATACTAAAGATATCTTGAACAGAAACTCTATCTAAACGCTATGTTAAGCTCATTATTAAATAGATTTCTATAGAGTCATATCTATGGTAGAGCAAGAAACATTTAAGAAATTCTGAGACAAATCAAAGTTTGGTATATAAAAAAGACCAAATCTGAATCTATATCTTCAGCATCTGATATTCGTATTGATTCCATCCACTCAATATCTTATATAAGCAGATCTCAGGTCACTTGCAAGAGAACAGCTCTGGCTTACCTCATGCTAGTGTAGCCATGACTATATAACGTCAACTGAACAAGACTCGACTTTAATAATCGATTATAGTCTGCATGGTCTGCTGACTTTTATATACACTCTGTCCCATCGGACAGACAAGGGCAAACCATCGGAGACAATTCAGGAAACAAGCGAAGCAATTGGACGGGACACACCCGCTCCACGAATAAAAGAAGTTATCATAAGCAGAGATGGATTTGTAAGTGTGCGCAGACAAAACGAAACGAATTTCATAATGTGGCAAAAACTAAAGCCAAGAACAAGACAATAAGCCAAGTGAAAGAAGCCAAAGTCAGAGCCAGAGCCAGAGCCAAAGCGAATGCCAAGCTAAATAGAAGCAACAAAGAAACTGTTGCAGGGGTCGTATGAGTAATGAAACACAGATAGGTTAGAGAAATGTGATGGACTTATAGATACCCTAGAAGGTGCTAAAAGTAAAGGTAGCTTGTGGCTGAGCTTTATACAAAGCTCTTCAGTTTCCCCTCCAAACTCTACCCACTATATGACTTCAGTCCCACCAGCATACCCCTCTGGCCCCACTCTTAAGGGGTATGCAAGCATAATGCAAGAGAAAAACATTTGACACACACGCAGCGACAAAACAACTATGACAAAGATAAAGTTTTCATTACGCAGACGGAAAACCAAAAAAGAGACAAAAGAAAAACACGAAGAGATGAAAATAAAAACTAATGTGCGGATGCTGTGTGGAAATTTTGCGAGCAAATGACTCACGGCTGAAAAGGACAACGCATCCGTGGGGCCGACAGCGAGGGGAGCTGCAGGCGCGCACTGTCGACAAAATAGGGTGCGAGAGGTGGGTAGAGGGCTCGAAATAGAGGGCAGGCAAACAAACGGAACGACCTAATTCGATGCAAAGTCAATTAATTTGAGCAGATTAATTAGTTAAGTCGAAACTAGTTGACATCGTCGGGCCGCACCTCAATTACAATTTTTAGTCTCCTGTTACCCGGAACCACCCCCACCCCCAGGCAGCGCTCTAAACGCTTACCCATTCCCGGGCCAAGTTCAGGTACGAGCCGTAATGGCCAACTATGACATTTGTTGACTCCGGCTGTCATTAGCGTGTCCAACCAACCGACCGCCCGCTCGCCCGCCCAAAACTTGCCTCTCTTATCTACCCTTAGTTGACTTTTTAATGCGCCATTCGCCGCTTTTAATTGTCCTGCTGATAGATAGTCCTGTTTGGCGAGCGTCTTCATCCACCTGGCCAGCAGTTAATATCTGTTGACTCTTGGCCTAAGGTCTGTGACTCCTCCCCAGGGCTTGATTGCGAGATTCCCTCTTTTCTTTTTTTTTTTTTCGTTTGCCCAAGCAAAGTTTAAGTTGCGTTTATGGCTTAAAGACGGAACACTTGATTGGCATTTGCATACCAAGCTGATTGCTTTCAGCATTACTGCGAATCAGTTGAGCTATAAAGTTTTGGGAGTAGAAGTCCCAAAGGAGAATTAGTTGGGTTGTAAAGCAGATGAAGTAAGAGTATTTATATGTTTTGGCATTGAAATTACCAAAGGGTTTTTTGACTGTATTCATTTACCAATGGGATTATCATATCATTTCCAGATTTTTACTTAGTTTCCCCCGCTCATTTATCACTTGCCCCCGATAGCTCATTAATTAGTCTTTGTGATGCGCAAAACCTTTCTAATTTCTTGTTTGCTATGCATAAATTATCGAATACGTTCGCTTTGCTACACACAGCTTAAACTTTGGCCAAAACACTTTCCATAGCGGCCGCAGACATACCCGAACCCAGCCATAAACAAACCATTTCGAGGGCTAAGCAAACAGCGACTCTGCTGCTAATTGGATGTTTCAAATGCTCGCTAACTAAATACCTGTCACAATTATGGGCAATTAGAATTGTTGTTGGCTGACGAAGATGGAATACCCTGGGAATGATAAGATATGTTCGTGTGAGTTGAGGCACATAAAGATTTGAAGAACTTTTCATAGAGGAATCAGTTCATCTAAGCCTATAAGATATAGCAAATGTATATCAAAAACTTATAGATACCATCATGGAATACTTTTAGTTGGCTTTCACTTTTCCCCAAGCCTAAGTCGAATAACTCAGCTGATCTTGATCATATATACATATATCTATATATATCTCTCATTCTAATCAACCAACTCCTCATATACTTAAATCTAGTGTACGTCACAAACCAAAGCGGACTAAACTTCTCGAGCTACCACAAATCAGCTAAATATATAATCACGCATACGCAGTGTAAGCCGTTTAACTCCATACCTAAGCACGTTTCAGAGTCCCGTATATGAGTGTGATAAATTATGAACGTATTCATTACAATTGCTGACGCTCAGGCATGCGAAATATGCTGATGAAATATGTAGATGCGACGACGAGTGTGTTATGTTGGAGCAGCGACAACTCACAGACACGCATTTGTAATGACATTTTGAATGTTGCGCTGAGGGTGGGCTAAAAGGAAGTGGTGGCGTCAGGCATTCCTTAACCAATAAGTGTCCTTGGCGCTCTTTAAAAAGGCAAACGAAACTAAATTAAGGAATAAAGTAGTTGAAAGTGGAGTGGAGAGTGCGTGTTGACATAATACCAAATGCTGGGACAGAAGATGGCGCCAGTGCTGTTTATGGCAACAGGGACATGATAAAGTGCCGGATCCTTGACTAGGAGTAGAGCAAGGGAACTGCAAATATATATATTACATACTTAAGAGTTTTGATATTTATCTTTTTTCAATAAATGCAAAAGGAGGTCACAAGGGTTGGTCAGGGAGAACAATGAGGGAGAGGGGGAGATCCTTATATATAACTTTAGTCAAATTTTATTAATTTATTCGATTTTCTACTTCATTTACAGATTTCCCACGTCATTCTAGATTTTCACGCCCCCCACGAGTGGCAGTCCCCCTTTCCCTTGCCCAGTCACCCCTCACATGAGCTCTTTCCACCCCCACAAATTGTTCCAAATTATATTTGAACTAAACCTTTGTTACCAATTAGGCATTGCATTGTATTTTTCCGCTAACAATATTGTTTGTATTATATTTTTTTCTATCATATTTGTTTGTTTATCTTCTGTTGTTCTTATCACAAAATCAATACGCGATGACGCGCACCACGAGCCACGGGCCGAGAGTGGGGGATTGTGGGTTGTGTGTGGGTACGTTCCGATAACCCATATGCTAATAACTAATATCTGTATTATATATATTTATGGCTTGTATTGGACTTGAGCGTATGCAAGCGCACGACCAAACAATAATGAACAAGAGCAAAGCGCGTCATTAGCCTGGCAAAATCTTATCACATTACGCATACGCCGTGTTGTACGCACTGCATGGGGCTGGAGTGCTTTAAAGCCTTGCTCTGGCCCCCTTTCGGCTTAGCACCCACCCATATTGAGGTCAAAGCGAGCTTATTAAACTACATTCATAATTTTTATGAGTCTGTTGATGAGCATAATGGGTAAATACTCGAAATCTCTTGATGGGCTTGCCAGTGGGGTGGGTCGTAGGCAAATAAAGCAGGGGTTGCACTCGGTCGAGTGTGAGTGGGAAAGGGGGCTGACCGAGTGAGCGACCCTCTGTTAAATGCCACTTATGGACGCCACACTCTGGACAAATTTCATTTGTTTGACCCAATCACAGGACTTGGAGCACTGAGAGAAATTTTGCAATTGAAGTGAAAGGGAAATGGGAATAGAATTGAAAGTGAAATGAAAAAGACAGTCAAAGAATTTAATTTGAGTAGGGATTGATTGATTGAGACTTAAATTATTTTAAAGTTGAGTTGGGATTGAAATTATTATTAAAAGTATATTATATAATTAATAATAAATAAAATTTAAATTTATTTTTAATAAATACTATACAGTTGCAATAACTCCCCTCTTTTCTCCAAGTGCACTCAATCAATTTTCTTATAAGATTTTCTTTCTCTGCTTTCTCGCTTTGTTGCCTTTTTCAGCTCTGGATGTTTACTTTCCCACCACCACCGTGAAATTCAAGCTGCCCATCAATGAGGAGTCGGAGAGCATCTTCTCGAAGATACCCCTGGCCCAGTTTCAAGTGCTGCGCCTGGACAACAATAAGCCGGCGACGGAGTATATCTACAATCTGGAGCAGAATCCACTGCTGCGCATCAATGCCACGTCGGGCGAGGTCTTCATGCGCAACGACTACCAAATGGTCAATGCGAGCGTCAAATATGTGCTGAGCGCCTTTCCGCGCAACGAGGAGGATGCAAGACCCTTGGAGCTGGAGCAGGAGCAGGAGCAGCTGCTGCAGCAGGTCGCCCACCTCACGCTGGAGCTGCAGCCGCAGAGCTTGAGTGACTATTGCGAGGAGCTGGAGCACATTTGCTTCTGGACGAGCGCGGACTACACCATAGCCGAGACGAGTCGCAGCAGCAGCTCCAGCTCCAGCTTTGAGCCCGTGCTGATTGGCGCCCTCAACTCGCGAGCTGCCAAATATCTGTGCCCCCATCGCGCCGTGGAGTATGCCCTCAAGGCGGGCAGCTCCCACTTTGAACTCAAACAGAATCGCTTGTACAGCAAGCAGCCACTCGACCACGACGAGCTGAATGGGCTGCACGCCCGAGCCGGCCAACTACTGGCCACAGTCAGCTGCACAGTGAAGCTGCCGGGGCAGGAGCAGCGACAGTTCTGGAGGAACTACAACATAACGCTGCTCGATCGCAACGACAACGGGCCGCATCTGCAGGAGCGTCAGCCGCACTTTAACTTCTACGTGAGGCAGCCCTACTTTAAGGCGGTAAGTGCCCGAAGGAGAGCCAGACAAAGCGTCTGGACGCTGTCTGCGCCGTGCGCTCGCTGGGTGCGGGCTTTATTGAATTCGCGCTTGATAAACGAACCCGGGACACGCAAGCGCCAGTCGCAACAGCCCACCCCGCTGCCCCATTATTTGGCCATTAGCTAGTCTGGGCCTTCATTTCCGTAGCTCATCATTAAAAACGCGTAACATTTTACGAACTTTTATGATTGGAGCGATGAGTTAAAGCTTTCGCTCGCTTTAACTGCCAGGAGTTGTTGCCCACTAAAAGTTTCGAATTATGTTGTCATGTTGCAGCCAAGCCAGGGAGAGCTAACCCAAGCCAGAGCTAGGCCAAGCCTATTCCCGAGTCGCCGCAAAAACTATGTCATTTAGTTGTTAGTTAGTTGCAAGTAATTGCTGCTCGCAACATCCTCAGCCACAAGTGCTGCGTAAAACGTGCCACTAAAGTTGAGCCCCCCTCACAAAATGTTGCTGGTAATTCGTATTTAAATTAAGTCTACGGCACTTGGGCATCAAAATTAGACGGCAGTGCACCAGGTCTGCTAGGTGTGTCTTGGAAGGGTATTTGATATAATTGTTGACAGGTGTTTGGAATGTTCAACAGTGAAGGGCTGAAACTGTTGCCTAATAAAGCAAACATAGCTAGAGACAGCTGAGCAGTGAGCAGAGGCTTTATATAGTAGAGGCATTTCCATAAAACAATGAAATATTTTGTTTATCTATTTGATTAACTTAATGTTGATATTAAATGGGATATATAAATAAATTATTGATATTTCATATCTAATTGACTAGCTAGCAAGTCAGTCAAGTCAAGTAACATCTTGTGCAAGCTAACGATACTGGTGATAAACGCCCTTGACAAGCACTTTAACTGCAGGTTAAATTTGATATAAGATATCATAGCCCAGTTAACTAACTAGTGACAAATACCAAGAAATGGAAAGACTTAAGTAAAATGTTCCGATATAAATATTGGAAAAAAATCTATAAAATATATAATTCTTAAAATTGATTTCAAAAAGATCCGTAAGAATGAGAGAGAGTAGAAAAAGGTAAAAAGAAAGAGAGAGAACTACAATGATGGAGCGAGATAGAGGTAGAGTTGTAGAGAGATACACCGATAGAAATTGAGACATATAGGGAAAGAGGGACAGAGTGAAAGAGATAAGGAGAGAGAGAGAGAGAGATAAAAAGAGAGAGAGATGAAAAGAGAGAGAGCTGTAGAGAAATACACAGACAGAAATTGAGTTAGACAGACAAAGAGAGAGAGAAAGAGAGAGAGAGAGAGAAAGAGAGAGAGAGAGACAGGGAGAGAGAGTGAGAGAGAAAGTGAGAGAGAGAGAGAGAGAGAGAGTGAGAGAGTGAGAGAGAGAGTGAGAGAGAGAGAGAGAGGTATAAAGCCAGATTGATTGAGAGATAGATAGAGATCTAGATGAGAATAAGAGAAAGATTGATAGATAAACCGACAGAGATAATAGTAAGTCAGAGAGCAAAAAAGAAAGTGACAGACAAACAGAAAATTCACAAAGAAGGGAGAGAGAACGAATAAGCTTAACTATTAAATTTAGTTTAAACAAATTTGAGAAGCTTCTAATGGGACAGGGGCCTTCTCTTGTGAACTGATAGCTTAGCCCGAAATAAATTTTATAGATATTTGGGGAACAACTTTTTGGACCTTCGACCCCACCCTAAGCAACATATTTCAGACAGATCTCTCTCTCTCTCTCTCTCTCTCTCTCTCTCTAGCAGCCCAGCCTCTGTTACTATTCTCTCTAAGCAGGTTAACTACGCAGTCACTGGGGACCCATTTCTAGTTCCTGATAATGTCAGCTCCCCTAGGTGTTAGCTGCGCCTCCGACCCTACCCTACCCGACCCGACCCGACGCCTTTACTTAGCCCCAATAGCTGACCTTGTGCACAGAAACGAAATAAAATGCTAATGAAGCTGACCGCGCGGGCAGCTCCTTGGAGAGCGGCGCGAGCAATTTGCGGCGGAGGTCACTGGGAGCGGTGCACGTAGCATTTAATTATCGCTGGTCAGTTAATGCGAATGCTAATGAAGCTAACGAAGCGCCCTCTTCTGTCATTGCAGGCCGAGGCGGTGGGCGAGAAAATCATCTATCTGGACAAGGACACGTTGACGGCCAATGCGAATCTCAAATACGCCGTACTCAATGACAAACTGGAGCTCATACGGCCGGACTGCCACGCCTACGAGGCGGATCACACGGGCAGGCCGCACACCATCATCAGCTGTCGTAAGATGGAGATTCCTTTAACCCAAATTTCCAAATTTATCCTCTCGCTTCTCCCTTTGCAGAGCTTCGCTTTGCCCGCGACGGAGTGCTGCGCCAGGAGCCGTACTGCATCGATTTGGAGGCCCGCGACTTGACCATTCTGGCGCGTAATGTGTCGAGCACGGCCACGGCTCACGTCTGCCTGCACGTGGACACCAGCCGGCTGCACGAGAGCGACCAGGAGCCGCCGCAGGCTTTGCCGTTGCGCGTGCGCCAGCAGCGGATCTTCGACAGCGCCGGCGAACTGCTGCACACAGAGTCCGGCGGACGGCGTCGCGTGAGCATCGACTACGAGAAGGATGTGTTTGTGCACCGTGCAGCCGCCTCCTTCTATCGCGTCGCACAGCCGGACAGCTTCGTGGAGCTGCATCGCATGCGGGGCTGGCGCTTCGCTCTGGTCGAGGATCGCAGCGGCGCCTTCGGAGTGACCGCAGTGGCCGGCATCGTGTATGTGAAGGATGCTCTGGCGCTGGAGCATGCGCCGGAGACGGTTTACTTTCTCAATGTCACCTGGCAGGACGCAGAGAAGCAGCCGCACGCGTTCGTCATCAACGTGCACCTGGTGGAGGGCAGGCCGGAGAATACCAACTGCGAGCTCCGGCTTAAGTCCCGTTCGCAGACGTGCGCCCAGGTCAAGTACCGGACGCAGTGCGTCAAGTTCTGCGGCCTGGCCACCAATGGAGGCGCGTGTGTCTGGCGTGGCTCCAGCTCGGCCATGTTCGGGCGCAACTACGGCTCCTGTGTGCCGGACGCACGCTACTGTCCGGACCATGTGTGCGACGCACTCGAGGAGCTCAATCCGCACGCCTGTCCGCAGGACTGCACGCCAGCCGCTCGCATTATGGGCCCGCACACCACCAACGATAATGGGCGTGGCATACTGAGCGGATCGGGCACCTGCCTCTGCGAGGACAATGGCAAGTGCAGCTGCGCTCCGCTGCCCGACGAGGACGAGGCCAAGGCGCGCCGCCAGCGCAAGCGAAAGAACGAGACGGAGGTGGAGCAGGTCAGCATGGCGCCCGTGCACAACGGAGCAGAGCAACCGGAACAGGACGCTGTCCTGGCACTCGGAGTGCTCCACTTGGCTGGCATGGAATGCAACCGCTTCTGCCTGCTGGTGGTCGTCAGCTGCCCGTTGATCTTTGTGCTCCTGCTGCTCTGCCTGCTCTTCTCGCAGCGCAAGCTGTGGAAGCGACGCCTGGGCAAACAGTCCGCCACGCCGGGCGCCAAGCTCGCACTGCCGCCCAGCCTGGAGGGCCTGGGCGGCGATGGGGATCTGCCGCTGATGCCGCTGCAGAGCGGCTTCAAGTTCGAGAGCGCCGATACTAAATGGGAGTTTCCACGGGATCAGCTGCAGCTGGACACGGTGCTGGGCGAGGGTGAGTTCGGGCAGGTGTTGAAGGGCTACGCCACCCAGATAGCCGGACTGCCGGGCGTCACCACCGTCGCCGTCAAGATGCTCAAGAAGGGCGCCAATTCGGTGGAGTACATGGCCCTGCTCTCGGAGTTCCAGCTGCTGCAGGAGGTCTCCCATCCGAACGTCATCAAGCTGCTGGGCGCCTGCACGCTATCCTCAGAGGCGCCGCTCCTGATTATAGAATATGCCAGGTATGGCTCGCTGCGCAGCTATCTGCGGCTTAGCCGCAAGATCGAGTGCGCCGGCGTGGACTTCAGCGACGGCGTTGAGCCCGTCAATGTGAAGATGATGCTCACCTTTGCCTGGCAGATCTGCAAGGGCATGAACTACCTAACGGAGCTAAAGGTGGGTCTATTTTTGGGCTAGCTTAAGTGGGAGGAGAGATTTGTCTCTGAGCTGCCTGGGCGGATTAGATGGGAGAGAGAAGTTTCCATCGGCAGCCTAGTCAATAAGGATTAACAGAGTCCTTTGTTAAAGTAATTGGGATAGTCTCAGACTCAGATCTCCAAAGGTCCTCTTAGCTTATAATTCACTTAGATTTAATCCTCTAAGTCCTCTTCCCTTCCAGCTGGTGCATCGCGATTTAGCTGCTCGCAATGTGCTGCTCGCCGATGGCAAAATCTGCAAGATCTCCGACTTCGGACTGACGCGCGATGTCTACGAGGATGACGCCTACTTGAAACGCTCCAGGGATCGCGTGCCAGTCAAGGCAAGTTCCACACAAGAAACTGTTCCATTAGCTATCCCCTAACTCCCACTCTCCCTTTGCAGTGGATGGCGCCCGAGTCTCTGGCGGATCACGTGTACACGAGCAAGTCCGACGTCTGGGCGTTTGGAGTGCTCTGCTGGGAGCTGATCACATTGGGCGCCTCGCCTTATCCGGGTATCGCGCCTCAGAATTTGTGGTCGCTCCTCAAGACGGGCTATCGCATGGAGCGGCCGGAGAACTGCTCCGAGGCGGTTTACTCCGTGGTGCGCACCTGCTGGGCGGACGAGCCCAATGCACGGCCTTCCTTCAAGTATTTGGCCGCCGAGTTCGAGAAGCTGCTGGGCAACAATGCCAAGTACATTGAGCTGGAGACGAATGCCGTCTCCAATCCGCTCTACTGCAGCGACGAGGCGGCGCTGATGCCCCGCCAGGGACTCGTCGAACAGCTCGGCGAGCCGGAGTCCCTGCAGCATCTCTGGTCGCCGCCCAAGATCAACAGCTACGACCTCGAGCTGACCAACAGTCGCGAGGAGTCGGTCATAGAGTTTGCATCCGCCGCAGCTATGGCTCCGCCTGGCTACGATCTGCCCCGCCCACTGATCGAGGCCAGGACCACGGAGCAGGTGCTGCGCTACGAGAACGATCTGCGCTTTCCGCTCAACATACGCAAGTCCAGCTGCGCGCCCAGCTACAGCAACATGACCTCGAATGGCGCCGTTGCCTCGGGCTGCCTGCCCGAATACGCGATGCCCGTGAAGCGTGGACGCTCCTACATGGACATGACTAACAATACCCTAATACCCGATAATCTCGACAATCGCGATTTTGAGAAGCACCTCTCCAAGACCATCTCATTTCGTTTCTCCAGTCTACTAAATCTCAAAGATCCCGACGCGCCGCAGCCACATGCCGAGGACGCGGTCTAAAGGAGTTTTCCCTCAGTATTTTTATTTTATTTGTATTTTTTTTTTTTTAATTATTTGTAGATGCGCCTGATTCTTTAGTTCAAATCGTTTGTTAATTAGTTTTAAACTTAGCTTTATAATATTGCCCAAAAAATCTAACTCGAATACTCTGTTGCATTTAGAGTGTGAAGCGGAACTCTGAAGGGAAGCGAAGGCAGATCTACGATATGGTCGATTTACGATAAAATCACATATATATATATACGATAAAATTTCTATTGCTAAATTATTTATATATATATTCCCAGCATATATTCCTATTTACTATTCCTCCCTCAGCTTTCATTAGTTTCCAATTCATATATCGACGAGCAGTCTTCTATAGCAAAAGCTCTTTCTTTCAGAGTCTAGCTTCACGCTCCTATACTTGAAAACTTCATGGTTCCATTTACAGCACTGTTCTCTCACCCCACTAGTACTTCGTTTTGCAACACTGTTCTCCAATATCTTCGCCAATTTTGAATCGAAATATTTATAAAACTTAACGCTGCTAAGCTTATGCCAATACCTTTAAGAGCTCTAGTTGCCTTTTAAAGAAAATCTGAATTTAAGCCTTATATATATATAAATATAATCATATATATATATATATATATATATATATATATATATATATATATATATATATATATATATATATATATATATATATATATATATATATATATATATATATATATATATATATATATATATATATATATTTATATATTCCATTCTTAATTGCAACAAAATAATACGCTTCTGGTCACAAATAAGAAAATTACGATCATGATTTAGCTTTAAGCGAATCTAACCAACTTGAGTTGTGGAAATTTGAAAAAAAAAATGCAAATTTTATAAGAAAATACCAAAAATTATTATATAAAAAACTTCAAAAATATTTGCTATAAATTTGTGCACCAAGTTTTGTTTAAGACTATATTGGTTTAGCTACTTGTATAAGGCATGCTGAGAGATATATGTATTAGCCTTAAGCCTCTGAAGAGTTTTGGACCATTTGTACTTATTCAATGCCAAATACTAGACTGTATATAAAAATCTATATAAATATATATAAATATGCCATTTCTATATAATATTCAAAATATATTTAACATACACAATATAACGAAGTCCTTGTCTCATCTATTCCTCCTCGGGCACCAGCAGATTGAGGCTCGCCGCACTCGCCACGCTGCCCAAGAAGGTTTCCTCGTCGCCGCGCACCGAGAGAGTTTCGCGGCCCGTGCACACCTTGCGCTCGCGTATCATGGCCGTGCGCTCCCAGCGCGAGCCCTTGCAGCTGCTGCAGCTGTGCTTGGGCATCTTGAAGACGGTGGTGGTGCGATTGCCACAGTCTTTGCACTGATAGAAACGCTTCTCGGCATCCACAACTTTCAGTGGATGTTTCTCCTCCTTGCAGCGCTCGGCGGCCGCGAAGGCTGTGTATTTGCAGCGCTGGCAGATGACCGCCTTGCAGGGCATTTTGAACGTGTTCAGCATCTTCTCCTCCATGGCCTCTTTGCGCTCCAGCTTATTGAAGTAGTCCTCTTGGGCCTCCTGTTCGCGCATGTCGACCAGGTTCGTGTGGGAGGATGTCGCAGCCATGATTCGCTCGATGCGCGACTTACGCATCAATTCGCGCTCTTCTTCCTCGAGCTTCTGACGCTTCGCTGTATTGGAGAACTTGTCGTGGAGCTCGTCGATGGCGCGTCGCTTGCCAGACTCAGTGCCACGCGTGGAGTTCGGATTGACCTTCTCGAGCGGCTTCTTTTTGAGCAGCGCTGCTGCCTTTAGCTTGGCGCTCTGCGCCTGCCGCGCTCCAATGTTCACCTCGAAGCTGAAGTTCTCGCTAGCCGCCAGCTTGGGCGTGAGGCTGGCATCGAAGGAGAATCCACGATTCTTGAACTTCTCCGGCACACTTTGTGGTGTCGTGGGCGGGTCAATTACCTTGGGCATAGGCGTTGTAGGCATCTCTGGAGTAGTTGCTGTTGTCTTCGCAAAACGTTCGTTCTCCTCGCGCAGCTGACGCAAACGCTCGAGATCCTTGTAGCGCTGCTTGGAAGAAGCCTCCACATTGCCTGCTAGGCGGGACACAGGTCCACCACGTTCTGCATAGGGCACACTGGCGGGCAGGACTCGTGGCTTCGACTCGTGATCAGCGCCGTGGGCAAAAGGCGAGATATCGTAGCCAGCCAGCTTGCTGAGACGCTCGCGCTCCTTGTTGATCAGTTTGGCGCTCTTGCGCGCCGGCACAGCCGAGAAGGTCTGACCGCCATAGAACACCTCATTCTTGCCTGCAAAGAGACCTATTAATATAAGCCAAGATTGACTTTGGAGCTGATACTTACCCAACACCTTGTTGCGCAGCTCGTTGAGTCCACGGCCCGTTGTCGCCGACTGCAGCTCGGATCGACGGGACATTTTGCCAAATTCCTGTTTGACATGGAAGACACAGTAGTCGCAGTCGGTCAGGTTCACCAGCGCCGTGCACTTGTCTCCGTTCTTTTTAGTGGCACGGCAAGTGCCCAGATCCTTGGACTGGCCGAGTATCATGACCTTCTGTGAGGTGTCAATGGACAGGCAGGCGACATCTTTGCTGCCCGCGCGCTTCTCGAAGATCGTTGGGTTAAGCACGGCCAGGCACATGCCTTCGGCTGTCTTCCACAGTGATTTGTGTGCCTCCTTGAATAAGAAGACTGTGGCAGTCTTCATTTCGCCACGCAAATCTGAGAGAGTCCATGTGGAGTAGGGATCACCTTTTTTGGTGTTTCGCACAGGGTGTTTGGTCACTAGTGCGCCAGCTATGACCCAATCCTTGGCCAAATCACCGCGCTCTATGTGAAAGGCTAGACCAACAAAAGGCACCGCCTTGCGACCAGTCATGCGCTCCTGAAGCAAAGAGCTGGATATCAACGGATTGATCATGCGCAGCCCGAACACAGGATCCGTGTAAACAGCAGTGATCTGTGATTGCTGCAGTCCTTGGCCAGAAGTTGTGGCTGCTGCTGCTGCGAGCGGTGGTCTCTGGAAAGAGCTGCTTGCTAGCGCCTTTCGCTGGATGGGATTATGTGGATTCTTGAGACGCAGTGCCTCCGGCTGTGGCGTTGAGGTAACGAGTTTTGTTGTTGCCCTTAAGGACTGATCCACCTCGCGTGCCACCTTGCTCTCGTGTGCAGTTTCGCGCTGCTGCTTGAGTTTTTTATTGATGTCGCTGCCGTACTCATTGTATTTGCGCTCCAAGAAGTTCTTGACCTCTTCGTCGTCCGATGAATCGAGCTCTGGCTCTGCGGCTTTCGTCGTTGTCTGTGGATTTGATTTAGTTGGTTTGACGGCCACCTCGTAGCTGAAAGCATCTGCAAAGCTATCGTCTTCACGTAATCGCGGCGCTGCCGTAGTTAATGTTGCTGGTTTCGGTGCTGCTGATGCTGCTGCTGAGTTCGCACTTTCGGCATTATCGTTTTCAGCTTCGCCAAGCAGTTTTTCAAGTGCCAATATTTCCTCTTCGTCTTCAATGCTTATATCTGCCTTTGCAGCGTCTGTCGGACCCATTGTTATTGTTTTATTTCTTTTATACTGAAGAGTTTTTTACGAAGTGACCGAAATAGCGCGCATACAAATCATTTTTGGCGGGCCAGCTGCGGAGTATTGAGTAACGTTTTACGGGTAGCACATTTCAACACTAGCATATGAAGTGCTATCGACTATCGCTTAAAATGTCGGCAGCAACGCTGACGGCAGTGCTGTATAACTACTATTTCAATTTTCGCCTTCATTCGGAAACTTGCTGAATTATTTTTTCCAAAAATGGCAATAAATAAATATTTTCATTGTGTGATTTAATAATATTACTATAGACAATTTTAAAAAGTTGCTTAAGCGCATGGGCGACATCTATGTCACCAATCAAAAGAAGCTCTACAAAATTGCAAAAATGCTGAACTCTTTATTCATTTGAGCCATTGGTTCATTTTTTTTCGCTCATGCACAACCCAACACTAATTTCTTCGTCAATATGTCATCTTTCGGCTTTTATTCACGAAAAGTTTAGTTGCAGAGCACCGTAATATTTAAATTGTATTGCTCTGTACAGTGCTAAATCGCAACCAGCCGCTCATCTTATAAACGTTTACAACAAGGAACACCAATTAGACACCGACGCGCCAGCTGCAGTGGCTCTCGTAAGGCCCTGAAAATTATAAAATATTTGCGGTTTGGACGGAGACGGACGCGGTGCCGAATTTCCACAAAAAAAAAATCAAAAGAAGAAGTGTGCTTATCCAAATTATAGTTAACCGGGATACTGTATCCAGCATAAAACGTGTATTTAGTGTTTAAGCATAAAGTTTATTTTGCCTACGCTACAGGCCTACACCTCCGCCCGGCAATTAGCAAAGCAGGTAAGAAATTTGACATCGACCAGCGCCTCCCACTAACCGCGAATCTCACATATATTTTGTTCCTTTTTTTTTTTTTGCATTTTCGACGTGTGTGCAAAGTGCGTGCTTCTGACCGACTTTTGAATGCGCTGACCAATTTGCATGGCATACATATAATCGTGGTCGTTTTGTGGTTATAGCTTGATTCGCAACCATTAACCCCACGTGTGTCCCCCAGTTGCATCTCGAATTGCATTTTGTTGCTGTTGTTATTGGTGCTTGTTGATAGCCTTTGACTTATGTGTGTGCTCGTGTATGCTATTTGTTGCCATTTGCTTATCGCAATGCAACATTGCCCGAGCGCATGCCGTGCAGGAAACGGGCACACGTATAATTGATCCGAAAATGATTTAAAAATGCAAAAGCATAGAGTTGCCACATAAACACAATAACAACAGTTAGATAGAAACATACCGTTTGCTTCTTATTTTTTCTGTGTGCATTTCGCTTTACGCATATTCGCATTCCACGGCACATTTTGTTTTTCACTCGCCTGTCTCCTGTTTAGCGCCGCTCTCCTCCTCTCCCACTCACACACACTCACGCACCCGCTCTCTCTCTCTCATGCTCTTTCTGCATGTCATCTGTCGCGCGGTCAGTAGCCGGCCCCCCCACACACACATAAACACGGCAGAAGAAGAAAAAAGTCAAATAAATGCCCCAGTGCAATTTACAAAAAAAAAAAAAGCAAAATAACAAATCTGTGTGTTTTCGCTAAATTACGTCGAATTCACCCACACTCAATCGCACACCCCCTGCTGCTGCTTACGCTCATAACACACTGGTAAAGAAAAATATATGTTCAATTCATTTTGAAGGCGTCGCCTTTGACCTTTTTTTGTCACACCGTCGCCTCCTCCTTGTTTTGACTCATGCTGTTTGACCAAAATGGAAATGTTTATCTATCGTAGAATTGTCGCAAATAACTTGGCCTGACAATTTGTCTGCATGTTGAATGATTCTACGTGTGATCCAAAAGATTCTACCGGTATGTGTTGTTCATTTGTTTGTTTGTTGTTTCTTAGCCTTACCAACTCTAAACAGAAGCGTTGTTGTTTATTGCATTCGATATGGCTCTAAATTCAATTCAATTTCGACCTTGTAGCTCACGCTTCAGTTACATAGCCCGAAACAGGGCACCGCTGTTACACCCATTGGCAGGCATATAAATATGCTTAAAGATCTGGCGCATATCGCTAGTTGCATTCGGCTGCTTTAGAGAATTGCATGACATTTATTATTAACGGCAGCTGCTAATCACGTCATCTCTCTTTCTCTTCCTCTCTCTCTCTCTCTTTGTGTTTATCTGTGTTCCTCCTGGTCAGTGCTGCAACGATAAAGATATGAGTACAACTATATTTCTAACGACAGCGGAGAATGGATTGCGACACGATAAAATTGTTATACTCGATGCTGGTGCACAGTATGGCAAGGTAAGTCATTAAAGTTATCTATATATTCATCTAACTAAAGTTGTATAAATACTTTTATGCAGGTAATCGATCGCAAGGTTCGAGAGCTTTTAATAGAATCGGACATTCTGCCATTGGATACGCCTGCCGCAACGATACGAGCTAATGGCTATCGGGGCATAATCATATCCGGCGGACCCAATTCAGTTTATGCCGAAGATGCGCCCACGTACGATCCCGATCTATTCAAACTAAAAATCCCAGTGCTTGGCATCTGCTATGGCATGCAGTTAATCAACAAAGAGTTCGGCGGCACTGTCCTCAAGACTGACGTGCGGGAAGATGGACAGCAAAATATTGAGATTGAAACTTCATGTCCGCTGTTCAGGTAACTATCATATCCCATATCCCTAACCAACAGCAGCAACAAGAAAGTGTTCAAATTGTTAGTTTATTTGAGCGCTGATACAATGCTGCCAGAGCAAAGCTAGAGCCAAGAACAGTTCAGTTTAGCGCAGTCTATAAACTGATCTACACGTGGCTCTACATTAATTTAATTCTTTTATTTACGCAGTTAGATCACTAAACGTTTCTTTCAATTGCAGTCGCCTTAGCCGTACACAGTCCGTGCTGCTAACCCATGGCGATAGCGTAGAGCGAGTGGGCGACAAGTTGAAAGTGGGTGGCTGGTCAACGAATCGCATTGTGACGGCCATTTACAGTGAAGTATTGAGAATCTATGGTGTTCAATTTCATCCAGAAGTCGATCTAACTATCAACGGCAAACAAATGCTATCCAATTTTCTCTACGAAATTTGCGAACTTACGGCGAACTTTACCATGGGCAGTCGAAAGGAGGAATGCATGCGCTACATACGCGAGAAAGTTGGCAATAATAAAGTCTTGGTACGTAGCTAACCTTATAAAACTAATAGAAATCTATATAATTAAAATTTTTCTATTTCTTAAACAGTTGCTAGTCAGTGGAGGCGTTGATTCAAGTGTTTGTGCTGCCTTACTGCGACGGGCGCTGCATCCCAGCCAGATTATAGCAGTTCATGTGGATAATGGTATTAGTGACACTATACAATCTCAATATCCAGTCTGATCAACCTCTCTCTTCCTTTAGGTTTCATGCGAAAAAATGAAAGCGAAAGTGTGGAACGTTCATTGCGAGATATTGGCATTGATTTGATAGTGCGCAAAGAAGGCTACACGTTCCTCAAGGGCACCACGCAAGTGAAACGACCCGGCCAGTATTCGGTGGTTGAAACGCCCATGTTATGTCAGACCTATAATCCAGAGGAGAAGCGAAAAATAATCGGTGATATATTTGTGAAAGTGACCAACGATGTGGTCGCTGAACTGAAACTAAAACCCGAGGAGGTCTTACTGGCGCAGGGCACACTGCGGCCGGATTTGATTGAGTCAGCATCGAATATGGTCAGCACGAATGCCGAAACAATTAAGACGCATCACAATGACACGGACCTGATTCGGTAGAGCGATAGCATTTCAAGATATTTTATTACATTTTAGTTTGTTTTTGGTATGCCTTGGGAAAAATATTATAAATTCATATGTATATCGGAAGCAATCCATATATGGAACATATAACTGGAGTCAAACATTTTAAAGAAATTGAGCCTACAACAAGTTGTAGGCAAGTGCAAGCACATCGGTGCCAAGGATATAATTATTTGTTATTCAGCTATTCATATATTATATGGCGCAATTTTCATTTTCAAATTTCCTTTAATATATGTCAAATTTATTCACAGGGAGCTGCGTAATGCTGGCCGCGTCGTAGAACCGTTATGTGACTTCCACAAGGACGAGGTGCGCGACTTGGGCAATGATCTTGGACTGCCAGCGGAATTGGTCGAGAGACAGCCGTTCCCCGGTCCAGGTCTAGCCATACGCGTCCTTTGCGCCGAGGAAGCATATATGGAAAAGGATTACTCAGAAACTCAGGCAAGTGGCACTCAGAAACTTATTTGAAATTTAGCTAATTCCCAATCGATTTGCTTACAGGTTATTGTGCGCGTTATAGTGGATTACAAGAATAAACTGCAAAAGAATCATGCGCTTATTAATCGAGTAACGGGCGCAACCAGCGAAGTTGAACAAAAGGAACTGCTGCGCATATCTGCCAATTCAGATATACAGGCTACACTACTGCCGGTTAGATCGGTGGGTGTGCAGGGTGATAAGCGCACCTACAGCTATGTTGTTGGCTTGTCAACGACGACCCAAGAGCCCAATTGGGCGGACATGTTATTTTTGGCCAAAATCATACCACGCATATTGCATAATGTAAACCGAGTTTGTTATATATTTGGCGAGCCCGTGCAGTATCTCATTACGGATATAACGCACACAACGCTGAACACTGTAGTATTGGCGCAACTCCGGCAAGCGGATGCCATAGCTAACGAGGTGAGTTGATTTAAAATCAATTATATTTCTTATGATTATATTATGTGTTTCTTCATTTTTAGATTATAATGCAAGCGGGACTGTATCGCAAAATCTCACAAATGCCGGTAGTTCTGATACCCGTGCACTTTGATCGTGATCCCATTAATCGTACGCCTTCCTGCAGAAGATCAGTGGTGTTGCGTCCATTTATAACGAACGATTTTATGACTGGTGTGCCAGCTGTGCCCGGATCTGCTCAACTGCCATTGCAAGTGCGTAACCCGATTCATATTCACATAAACAGATATTGTATACGTATTCGTTTTGCAGGTTCTAAATCAAATTGTGCACGATATTTCAAAATTGGATGGAATCTCGAGGGTACTTTACGACTTGACAGCCAAGCCGCCCGGCACCACTGAGTGGGAATGATGCGTTCGAAACCAAAATCTTTAACAGCCATTTCATAGAAATAGAGTTATGTAGAAACAATAAACTACTACTACTACTACAACATGGTAAATTAAAAAAACACATACAAAAAAACAATATATAAATGAGACGCATGAGACAATAGCAGAGATGCCGCCAGCTGCTCAGTCAAATCCCAGGTCAGCTAAATCAGTAATTGAGCAAAAGCTGAGTGCAACTGAGATAGAGAGAGAAAAAAAGAGCGTAAATACAATTTATAGTGCCGCTTACACAAAAACAAAAATAAAAAAAAGAACAACCACAGCAACCACAACAAAATATTAACAAAACAATTCAGGTTTATAATATCGATTATTGTGTGTAATTAATAGTAACGCGAAACGATGTTAAACATAACAAAACAAACAGAATAACACCAGATGGCAACAAGAATATATATTGCTGTATATTGAAATATGAGCATGTTTGATCAGCATGTGCGATTTGTTCCTTTTATGAAAAGGAAATTAACAAAACACATAAGATACATAAGAAGAAAAACCAATTTATTTACGCATTTTTTAGTTATATACATAATTATACACATATTTATATATATATGCATATATATACACATAACAGTTATATATATATACATGTATATATATACAGATATTAAATTAATGCAAAATCATGTTCTGAACGTTGTATATTTGCATGAAAACTGTTTTCGAAGAAATCGTGTTTGCAAAACAGAAAATTGTAAGAAGTACGAAATATATAAAACAAAAAACAAAACTAAGAAGAAAGAAAATTATTGTAAGCTAAAATTATGAATTGTTATATAAAAACGTTTTACTATTTAAATGGCAAAAAAAAACCACAGCAAAGCAAATTATTATGATTAAAAGAGCAAACAAAAACCAATAAAAAAATCAGAAATGTAATAAATTGAAAAGGCTATTGTAATGTAAATACAAAGTGAAATGTTATGAATGATATGAAATCGAAATTTTCTGTTTTTCAGATCTATATCAGGTCGCTTCTATAGCAGTCGGTGTAAAGCTTCTGGCGTTAAGCTTAGTGTGCTGCGTCGTTTATTTCGCATCTGCTCCATTGCTCGCAGCTTTTGGCCAAACGGTGTGTGAAACTTGTTCTTGCAGCGACCCAAGCGCATGTACTTGGCTGCGAGACTCTCCTGCGGGGCCGGGGCTCTTAACAGTTCAGCCGTTTGCTAGGAGAATCAAAATAGATTGTTAATAGTATATGGAAAAACTTAGTTTAGATTTTCTTACAAGCTTGAGGTTGTTCGAATCTCACTAATAATAAAATGCATAACTAAAAATGCTCTGTATACTATATACTAATTGTAATCACTAGTTATTGTTATAGTTCGTTGAAATACTAAATATTAAGAGCATGTTCAAGCTTGACATTGCCTAGGTTATATAGAATATGTAGTGAAACCCAAGCAATATTGCAACCAGCGATATAATGAGGAAACAGACAGACTCTATAGACAGTTCATGATTATATCGAAACATTTAATAGCACACATTAACCTGGGGTAGAGAAATACATTAACAAAGTCTTGACAGTGATACCCTCCACTATGCTATAAGACTCTGTTCTATAATTGTTTTGCGGTTTGAAAGTCAGAGCTCAAGTCAGAGACTCGAAGCTTTGAAAGGAATCTGCTAAGTCCTCATCGCTTACTGTTCTCGGCTCGACTGTTTTCACGGCCTTCTTGCGATCGAAGGTGTGCTTGATTAGGAATTGAAGTCGATCCGAATAGCGCAATTTGCGTGGTAGTTCGTCCAGCTTGTCAAAATGTTTTGCCTCTGCCATATGCAGTTGCTCCAAGTGGACGTTGTAGCGCCATTTGATAATCAAACGTTTCCACTTTTCTGGCGTCGGATTGGGATTAGCTTCTGAGCACATTTCCTCGGCAAGCTTCTCCCAGATCTCCTCCTTCAGTTGAAAGTTGAGAAAATCTTTGTGGTTCTCCATCCACAGGCACTCGTTCTCCTTGTACAAGTCCAGCAACTTGAATTTATTCAGCCACTTGCGTTTCACTGGCTTCGAGCAGAGCGTCAAGTTGGTTATAGAAGTGGACCTGGTCGAGCCCAGCAGACGCCATTCATTGGCCATTATGCTAACTGTAAATTTAGATACTATTTATTCAGATCAATTGACGTATAAGTCGGAAGTCGGGGACAAAAAATCTGCCATTCTCGAAGGCGTTGTTGAATTTCTATATTTTATTTGCTTCGTAACGCTTACTAAAGTTAAGTTTAATAATTGATACAATTAGTTTAAACAAATGTGTGTGAGTGAGTGTCGGATGTGGCGACTAGGAAATGGTTGAGCACTTTACCCTGTCCGTTTATTGTCCGCTTCGAGAAAAACAAACAAAAATAATCAAAAAAAACAATTTACATAAAACATCTGAGTTTCTCATACATATTACAATAAATTTTATTCGCATTCGCAGCAAACAAATTCGCCAAAAACAAAAGTTCAACTAAATATAATTATTAATGTATGTATAATTGTATATATATATATATAAAACGGTTTCACAATTTCTCGATTTGATTTTTTTTCGATTACATAACTTTGACTATTAGCATTTGCGACACTGAATAAAAAATTTAAAGCAACGCGCCAGATAAAAAATATATAAAAAACATTTTTTAAAAAAACAATACCATAATTTGATTGCTTGCGTTTCATGTCGGGCATAAGTAACTATATGTGTGACTGTGTGTATGTCTTGAGTGTATATGTGTGTGTCTGTGTGTAAGGCTTCTCGAGAGGGGGAGGACTAAGTAACTTATTTGGCCAACTCCTTCATGCGGTTAAGAGCGCTGCCTGCCTTGAACCAACCGATCTGCAGATCGTTGAGCGTATGGTTTAGCTTAATCTTTTCCACCTTATCACCGTTCTTGATCTCGCAGTCGACGGGCTTGCCGGGCGCCAAGCTGTTCAGATTCACCAGCGAAATCTTGCTTGTAGGTTGGATCTATAAATATACATGCAATATTATTAGCACAGCTCATATATATATATATTTGAGTATTCCTACCTTATCGTAGTCAGCGGCATTGGCGAAGGTCAATGGCAGCAGACCCTGTTTCTTCAGGTTGGTCTCGTGGATGCGAGCAAACGACTTCACAATGATAGCGCGTCCGCCCAAGTGACGTGGCTCGAGTGCGGCATGCTCGCGGGAGGAGCCCTCGCCGTAGTTCTCATCACCGACGGCCACCCACTTAATGTTGTTGGCCTTGTAGTCGCGGGCGACTTCGGGCACATTGCCCCAGCTGCCGGTGCGCTGGTTCTTGATGTTGTTCATCTCGTTGTTCTCGGAGTTGGTGGCGCCAATGAACATATTGTTGGAGATGTTGTCCAAATGGCCGCGATACTTCAACCAGGGTCCAGCAGCAGAGATGTGATCTGTGGTGCACTTTCCCTTGACCTTAATCAGCACAGTCATATCGGTCAAATCCTTGCCAGTCCATTTGTCGAATGGCTCCAGCAGTTGCAGGCGCTGGGATTTGGGGTCCACAGCAACCTTGACATTATCGCCAGACTATTAACCAACGAAATTTCAATTAGCTTTCATATCAGAAGGTTAAAGATAAAGCTAAACTTACAGGTGGTGGTGCTGTGTATGTATCCTGACCGGGATCGAAGCCCCTAGCGGGCAGCTCATCACCGAAGGGTGCCTTCAGCTTGAACTTCTTGCCATCGGAGCCAGTGAGCTCATCCGTCAACGGATTGAAGTCCAGGCGACCGGCGATCGACAAGGCGGTAACCATCTCGGGGCTGGTCACAAAGCAATGAGTAGCGGGATTGGCATCATTGCGACCGGTGAAGTTACGGTTGTACGAGGTGACAATGGTGTTCTTGTCGCCCTTCTTCACGTCCTTGCGATCCCACTGACCGATGCACGGGCCGCAAGCGTTAGCCAGCACAGTGCCGCCGAACTTGTCGAACACCTCAGAGATGCCGTCGCGCTCAATGGTGGCACGGATCTGCTCAGATCCGGGTGTCACGTTGAAGGGGATCTTCGACTTGATACCGTGGCTCATGGCGTCCTTGGCAATGCTAGCGCAGCGACCCATGTCCTCGTACGACGAGTTTGTGCAGGATCCAATCAGGCCAACCTTAATGTCGAGTGGATAGCCGTTCTTCTTGGAGTTCTCGCCCAGCTTGCTGATGGGATGTCCCAAATCTGGAGTGAATGGACCATTCACATGCGGTTCCAGTTTATCCAGATTGATTTCAATCAGCTCGTCGTATTCGCAGTTCTTGTCCGCAGACAGGATCTTGGACTGGAACTTCTGGGCTTCGGAGGCGATACCACCGCGACCAGTGGACTTCAGGTAGTCAGCCATGCGCTGGTTGAAGGGGAACAGGGAGGTGGTGGCACCAATTTCAGCACCCATGTTGCAAATGGTTGCCATGCCCGTGCAGGAGATGGAGTCAACACCCTTGCCGTGGTACTCAATGATGGCACCAGTGCCGCCCTTGACGGTCAGGATATCAGCCACCTTCAGGATGACATCCTTGGGCGAGGTCCAGCCGCTAATCTTGCCGGTCAAATTGACACCAATGACCTTGGGGCACTTCAACTCCCAGGGAATGTCGGCCATGACATCCACAGCATCGGCACCGCCGACACCAATGCACAGGCCACCGAGACCACCGCCATTGGGCGTGTGCGAGTCAGTGCCGATCATCAGCAGACCGGGGAAGGCATAGTTCTCCAGGATGATCTGATGGATGATGCCGCTGCCTGGCTTCCAGAAGCCCAGTCCATACTTGGCGCACGTCGAGGCCAAGAAGTCGTAGACCTCGCGATTCAGGTCCTTGGCACGGGCCAAATCCTTTGGTCCACCAATTTGAGCCTCGATCAAGTGATCGCAGTGCACGGTCGAGGGCACAGCAACCTTCTTCAGTCCAGAGGAGATGAACTGCAGCAGGGCCATCTGAGCGGTGGCGTCCTGCATGGCCACACGATCGGGGCGCAGACGCAGATAGGAAGTGCCACGCACAATATCCTGATTCGCCGGATCATCCAAATGCGAATACAGAACCTTCTCGGATAGGGTCAGAGGGCGATTCAGACGACTGCGGACCACATCCAGACGCTTGCTCAGCTTATCGTAGGGCATATAGACGTCCGAGTCGAATTTCGACAGGGCCACCTTTGAGGCGATGTAGCAGGAAGCATGGAATTGACGTGCCATGGGATCCACAACATGTTTTCCCAGTTTGCACACCTGTAAAGCCAAATTGGAAAAGGGTTCAGCAATTAGCACGGCGGAATTTCATTAGATTAAGACGGAGCAAGGTGGTGTAGCTAGGTAAAATATGACCTAATAGGTAAGTTGCTAATATAACAGTCAGTGACGGCTAAATATTAAATGTTAAAATCACATACATTCTAATTAAGAACATAATCAATCTACTATGATTTCTATACTCCCCAAACAGTTACAAGTTATGTTATGTAACAGAACTGTTAAACTACTTTTCAATAACATTTCACGCTTAAACAAATGTACATATTTGCATTAAACATGCTGTTAACACTGCTGTTATTAACAACAAGCATTTTGTTGCAGTTGAGTTAACATTTCAATTTAATCATAAATCATTGGCTGAATAATTTGTTTGCCCATCGCTAATGCAATGCGTAAACCTTGTGATTCGTGGACAGAGACGCGCTCCATAAATAATAGTTGATTAACATATCACGGACGCTTATATTATTAATTAACTGTATCAATAGTCTAGCTAACGATAAGATAGCTATTGACAACAGGGCATGCCACTTGGTTAGCCAACCGGACGTTGCAATGAATTATCCAATAATAGTTATTTGCGAGAATAGTCTGAGTATATATACTTTTGTAATTGGAATGCTCTCCTGGCATGAAAAACAACTCAAAAGTAAGTTGACTTTATGTGCATATCTAAATATTTCGCATTTGCTCACGTGATCAATAAAACGCAACAACAAAGTAACGTAAAGAGAACGCAATGAATTACGTCAAGAGTTCAATAACTTCTGAGCACTGCAGCAATTGGCTCTTATTGCACTCGGAATATTCCCAATTTCAAGCTGTTTACTTCTTTACTTTTTAAAACGGAAAAATACCTTCAGAGTGCATGACTTTCACATATAAAACACTTTCCTATATATTTATATACTATAATTAAAAATACTATCAAAGTGTCACCAGATAAGAACCACTTAGATATATGGCAGGGTTTCTCGCAACGTTGAATAACGATGCTTACATAAATTCGTTCAATGCACGTTGCTTAAATTGAAGCAATTAATATTAATAACTTTTATTTGTTCTACTACACTGCAATAACCTTCATTTGCATACACTCACACCCACGCACACGCACAATTATAAACTGTTTCTTTTTTTCAAAATTATAAGAGCAACAGAAAATACTTCGGTTAGGTAACAACTTTTTGATTCGTTTTTAGGTTAGAAAAGCGCAACGCGAAAAATTCCAATTTGCATTTAATTTTCCTGCATATATGCATATGAAAACGTATCAATTAATTGGCGGAACACTGTTTTTTATATATATTTTGTTATTGGACTTTAATTGTCTTATCAGCATAATTCGATTTTTCTGCATGCGTGTGCGTATGTGTGTGTGGATGCACAGGTTCCCGCTTCCAGAATTTGTTCTTGGCATGGTTATTTGGCAACACATACCTGTGCCTGAGCGCTCATTAATCTCGCTGCCATAATTACGCGACTTCTTTCGTACAATATCAAACTATATATAAACACTCGAAATTTTGTCTGGTGGCTTTAGATGATAACACAGTCGTACATCAAAATTTTCAGCCCTCTCAGCCGGAAGATTTTAACACAGACTGAGCGCAAATTGCAAAAGCTGGCTGGCGGTGAGGGTGACATGGTATTAGAGATGAGCACAAATTGTGCGATGTGACTGGCAAGTTTCGATAAAAGAAACAAAAGACTCTTAAATGTACATAAATAAAACATATTCTAAAACCATCATGTATAGTCTTCCTGACTCTATTTAAAAAACCGTTTTATATAACTGTCAAGTTTATTTTTTGCCTAACTGTCTATCAATATTCAATATTGAAAAATCACTTGCGGCTGTCACAGTATCAGTCTGCTGCTCAGCTCTAGCTGAACTAGTTAATCGATAACAATATGCCGTGTTAGTCAACACTGTTTTTATGTTTTGTTTGCGTGGGTGGATGGGCGGGCGCAACCATTTGTCACAACTGGTCGAATAATATATTAGTTGGAAAACATAAATTAGAAATCAGTAGAAATGTGCAGCCATTTTGCTGCTTGGCATTGGAATGTCGGACCGTCGTAAACGTGGCTACATGCCCGAAATAACCATCGATTATCAAGCAGTGCCGTTACATGCATCCAATGCAACGGAAATTATCAATCGAAATTCAAACTCAACGTCAACAACAACGTCAACGACTACGTCATGCTGCAGGCGCCCCGCTGTAGCCGCGGCAGAGGGCAACGCTTTATGCTATGGTCATGGCTACATTATACCCGTACTCATACTGTTTGTGCTCGTACTAATTGTACTCCTGTTGCCTTGGGAGACATTAAATGGCCATATGGACGAAACCACCCCCGTGGAAAAACCGTTGCCCTGCCAATTGCAGCTCGTCGAGACCATACCCATTGGCCTCAACTACTCGCTCGATAGTCCCAAATTCCTGAGCACCTTCGAAGCATGGCAGCTGCTGCTGAATAAGGCGAAGGCAACCATTGACATTGCTGCTCCGTATTGGACGCTGCGAGGAGTCGATGTCAACGATAGCAGCACCCAGCTGGGCGAGCAGCTGTTCCAGCGTTTGCTCTCGAACGGGGATCCGGGCAAGCCCAAACTGCGCATACGCATCGCTCTCAACAAGAGCGTGGAGAGCTCGTGGCATGCGGATGCCCGAATCTTTGCCAACTACGGCGCCGCCCAGGTGGTCGCCGTCAAGTTGGCCAACGAAGGTGCCTTACACACAAAGATGTGGATCGTGGATGGACAGCATTTCTATCTGGGCAGCGCCAACATGGACTGGCGCTCCCTCACCCAGGTCAAGGAGCTGGGCGTGCTGGCCCAGAATTGCCCGCATCTAACACGCGACTTGTCCAAGATATTCAAATCCTACTGGCAGCTGGGTAGCGATGCCGCCGCGGGCGTACCCAAGCCCTGGCCCTGGTCCTACCACTCCCTCTACAATCTGCGTCAGCCCATGCTAATTCGCGTCAATAGCAACTATACCATGCGTGCCTATATATCGAGTGCCCCGCCTCATCTGACGGCTAGCGGACGCACTCATGACCTAGATGCCATCCTCAACTGCATCGAGACGGCAGCGGAGTTCGTGCACATTGCTGTCATGGACTACTATCCGCTGATTGTGGTGGGCGCCAAGGTGGAGTTTTGGCCACCCATCGATAATGCTCTGCGCAGGGCAGCCTTGGAGCGAGGGGTGGCCGTCAAGTTGTTGGTGTCCTGGTGGAAGCACTCGGATCCCAACGAGGATAACTATCTGCGCTCGCTGCAGGAATTGTCAACACTCAACCACCAAGTAGATATACAAATTGTAAGTATTTCTAGATAAATCTCTGAAGCATTCAATTCACATTGCTCTTCCCTGACAGCGCCGTTTTATTGTGCCTTCGGATGAACAGCAGTTGAAGATACCCTTTACGCGTGTCAATCACAACGCTTACATGGTCACCGAGCGAGTTGCCTATATTGGCACCTCCAACTGGTCGGGCGAGTACTTTACACACACAGCTGGTGTGGGTCTGGTGCTGGCCGATGTGGATTTCGAGAATGAAACGCAGCACACGTTGCGTTCGGATGTTTTCGATGTCTTTGCCAGAGATTGGCACAGTCCGTATGCATTGCCGCTGAAATATAATCTCCGTCTATGAATTTTAATATTTTGCGCGCTCTCATCCCGCCGTGCTGTCGTTTTACAACACTGCCACAGACAGCTGCTACTGCATGCCATAACAAAAAAAATAGTCAAATTGAACCTCAATAGACAAATGTCAAAATATTTACAAAAACCTAGCAAATTATGATCTCAGCTTAATAATAGTTAATAGCTTACAAATAAATACAAATTGTGGCAAACAAAAAAGACGTCTAACTGCTGTAAATATATTTGAATTTGGCGCGCCGTTATCTCCGACAGTAACTTTACAGCACTGTTAAACTCAGCTGCTGCATTTCATAACAAATACTTTAAGAGTCAAATTTAACCTCAATAAACGTATGACAATTTAAATACAACAAAAATTATGGCAGCTAAAAAGCCGACGCGTGATCTTCTTGGCATTATTTGGCAAAACTTTTGGCGTTCGCTAAGACCGCGCCAGATACGCGGCAACTACATTGGCGAGGACTATTTCGGCAACAAATACTACGAGATTCCGCCAAATCCCTCGATTGGCAAGCGCAAATCTTCGCGCTGGTTCGAGCCAGCTGGCAAGGATGCCTTCGACCAGGAGCTAACGGCCGAGTGGGAGGCGTGGCTGCGCGGACGACGCGAGGATCCGCCAACGCGCGAAGAGCTGGTGCAGAATCTCCAGATCATGGACATGAAGAAACGCAATGCAGCCGAGCTGGAGGCGCACTACAGGAAGGACAAGGATGCGGGCGCGCTGCCCAAGCAGGTGGAAGGCGAGACAATTGGCACGTTTCCCAAGTACAAGGACTACGAGATTAATCCCGGCAAGAACCCGAGAGATTAGGAAAACAAAGATAATGTGTGTGATTTGGATTAATTTGTTAATATACGTAATCTAGTTTATTTTTATGCTACAATCGGGTTTCTGTTTCTGTTCTCTACCAATCATTCAAATCCAAATCCTTGACAATATCCACAGCTGTGGCAGCTTCGTCGTATTCATCTGCAGGCTCAGCAGGCGCCGCTTCCGGCTGCTGCTCCTTCGCCTGCTCCTGTTTGCGCTTCGGCTTCTTCGGCTGCGGCTGCTCCACCTCCGACTCTTCGTCATCATCATCGTAGGGCAAGCCCGCGGCATCATCTTCAGAGTCTGATGGGAAGAGCTCAAGCTCGCCATCTTCATTGCGCACCGGGACGCCTGTCTTGGCTGCCGGTCGCTTCAGCTTGGGCACATCGTAGTCCGCATTGATGTCGTCCGTCTGAGCCGCCTGGCGGCGCTTCTTCGTCTCGTGCGTCTTCACCCAGCTGGCATAGTAGATCTCCAGGGGCGTGCGCTTGTTGCGCACCTGCTGCTCCCATGCCTGCACTGCCTGGGCATCCTTCAGGTCGAAGGTGACGCTGCTCTTGCTGCGCTGCTGGTCAATGAAGCGGCTGCTCTCCTGAATCTTCTCCAGCAGCTGCTTCAGCTTGCGCACATAGTTGGCATTGCGACACTCCTTGAGGTAGGCCTTCAGAGCCATGACCACCGGCACAACCAGATCGCTAAAGGCCAACGTGGCCGACTCATAGGCCAAATACTCCAGCAGCAGACCGCACACCTGCTCCACGACCTCGTCGCGGAAGCCGTTCTCCGCCAGCTGCGATTTGTTCAGGCGCAGAATGCAAGTAAATTGCAGCGGCTTCATGGACACCGATGTGTGCTTCCGGTTGAAGGTGTTGCTGCGCAGCACCTCCACAATGAGGGGCAGCACAGGGACATAGGTGCGCGTCTCCTTGGCCAGCGAGATGAGCGACTGCAGGCAATGGAAACGGAGCGGGAAATACTGTGCCGTCGGTATCAGACGAATCACGCCCGTTGCTATGGTCACCAGCGGATAGATGAGTGGCTGCAGCTGCGGCTTATTGGCGCTGGCGCCCAGCAGATCCGCCCAGAGGCGCAGCGAGTTGATGAACTGCCAATTGTAGACGGCCTGGAAGCTATCCTTCTTCTTCAGAATGACCGCATTGCGCAGATGTATGGCCAGCTGGCGGATGTAGAGGAAGGCATGCTGGTAGCTCACATTCAAGTCCAAGGCGAACATCTCCACGAGGGAGCGGCGCATGAAATTGATGCCGGGCAACGTGTTGGGCGAGACGAACTTGGAGTTCCGCACATAGGCCAGATACATGGCCTTCAGCACGTGGTTCAGCATGGTGGCCTAGAAGATGGGCAAACTTAATACAAATTCCGTCCAGCATTAGCTCTAACTCACCTGCTGTTTCCGTGTGATCTTGAGTATGCAGAGGAAGGCCAACACTCGGACTGTCTCATCTCCTGTAGCCCAGAGCACAATGAGACGTTTCAGTATGGTCTTGCCCAGCGCTGTGAAGGGCGCCACCATGCCCGCCATCTGATGCAGATGCTTGAGCAGCACATTCAATATATTCGAGCTGGAGATCCGTTCCACGAGACGTATCAAGTCACCCAAATAGTAGCGGAGACAGCCACGCACCTTTACCCACTTCTTGTACTTGTGCAAGGGCAGACTGCTGTTGGGCTTGACGCCCAGCACGCGGATTATGGCCGGCTGCAGATGGAGCACGCAAAGCTGGATGATGCCATTGAAGGTAGCGGCGCCCACAACTTTGTAGGCAGCGGCATTGGCCTGCTCACCATCGGCGTCGGCACTAATGCTAGCCAAGGCTGAATTGAATGCTTGAATGACCTGACGCACTGACTCAATAGGCACATTGGGCTTGGCCAGCTGCTGCTCCCATTGACGCAGCATGTTGAGTGTGATTTTTTGTTGACCACCCGCTGCTGCAGTTTCCTCATCATCATCATCACCTTCAAAGTCACTTTCATCGCTGGCTACCGCTAGATCGTTGCTGGGCTTGTGATATTTCGCTTCATCGTCTTCGCTGTCCTCGGCTGCAGCTTCTGTCTTTTGCTGCTGCTCCTCTTCCGCCTCATCGTCATCGTCGCTGTCCATGAGGTTGAAATCCAGCAGCTCCTTGTCGTTCTTCTGGAGAAAATCATAGAACTCGGGATCTATATCCTTGAGGCCCTCCAAGTCCTGTTTCCTTAACATATTTGCAGCCTTCTTCTTTGGCTGTTTATCGGCTTTGATTTTCTTTGCTTTCTTCGCGGTCTTCGGTAACTTTGGGACTTCCTCCGACTTTTCCTTTTTCTTCAGGCCTGCCTTTTTGGGCTTTGTTTTGTCCAAGGACTTTACTTTCTTCGTTGCCACCTTCATTATTATTTTCGTTTAAAAACAATTTTTACAAAATGCAATTCCAGCTCAACACGTGCGGCTGTCAACTTAAACTAAAAGTACTCAAAACTTAACAGAAGTATCGAGTCTTAACAGAAAGAGTGTTGTTAACAGCGTGCTGTACAGTTGTCGATAAATTGTGGCGGCTGTTCGATAATTAATTTGGCGGTTGTTTAAATGTGAAATGATAAAAAATCTTAGCTTTAATAATATTTAAATGTTGATAAATATGAAGTAAATACAATTTGCCGTGCATGACAGAGAAATTTGAGTGTGAAATAGATTATATTGAAAAAGAACTACAATAAATTTAAGCTTTTTCCAGTTGCACCATAATTAATCATATAAATACGTCAATCAACTAATGGAACCGCTTCAGGGGGGCATCGACTAAACTCTACTATCATTTTTCAGTTGCAGGCGTAGCTGCGTCAGGGGCCACACATCTGGCCAACTTGTTGCCAACTGCCGCTACTTGGACTTGCTGTTGTTGTTGTTGCTGCTGCTGTTGTTACAGCAACTGAAAACGAGAGTTAGGCTTAAGTGGAGCAGGGGTTGTTTGCCTTGATCAACGGCACTCGCAATTATTAATAGAAAAATTCACGTAATGCACAGCTCGCTGCGGCCAGCTTAAATAATCGTATGCAAACGGGGAACCTCAGATCCGCCTTAGCACCACCTACATTGCCATGCCGCCCCTCGATCCACCCACTTTTAACAGTTATGTGTTGTATTTCTGGTGAATGTGCACACAGCATCCAGACACCATCCCTCAGCCGTTACGAAACTGCATTTGGGCAGCGCCTGATAAGCGCCGCGCGCTAAATGGCCGCTTCAATAAAAGTGTCAAAGGCTGAACGTGTCTGCCAATTGTCAATCGACGCCCACAGGTTCGCTGTTGGGAGTTACAATGACAGTTACAGTTAGAGTTCCAGTTCCAGCTCCAGTACGCAGTAGCAATCGGCGCTGTTGTTGTTACCATGTCATGTTGGCAGCCAAGCCCAATGGCAATTGCCCATAAATCTTGCCCGGCCAGTTGCCATTCACTTTTTCATTCAACTTGTTTTTTTTTCTCGTTATTTTTTGTTCATTTTGCTTCCCTGTGCTACGCGTGCACGCAGAACGCATGCGCGCAGCCGCTGTGACAAATTTCCTTCTGTGCGTCCAAGTTCAAGTTTACGCAGCTTTTCGGTTACATGCGGAACGCTTCCTGCTTGCGGTTCATTGGACGCACGAACGCACTTTACAGGTTTCCACGCAGCTGCTTTTGGCCCACTAAATGCGCAACGGCAACGGCAACAGCAACAGCTTCCAGCCAAGGCCAAGTCTGGCATTTGGGCCAACAACGAACGCATTTGGCATGCGCCGCCCGTGCAATTTGCTTTCTGCTGCCGGTTTGTCGATCTTGTTTCTGCGACTTGGGCTTTGTTTGTAGTTTTTTTGCTGCGCTTGTTTATGGTTTTGTATGATCGCATGTGGGTGCGATGCTATGAATTACCGAATAAGGTTAATGGACTAAATGATCTTAGCGAAGTCTGACTATGCAACAGTTTGTAATTGGCCTTTAGAGTGTTTTACCTCTATGAGTTTAATTTTGTACAGAGATTATGGGCTGTTTATACACCCTGATGAAGTTGGTTTAGTAATTCTCGAGCAATTTAGTGGGGTTACTTACTATCAGTTCTCGGGTTAAGCTTAGCAGTGCAGTCGGAGCGGAGATGGAGATTTTAGCCACCAACTTGCAGCGTTTACTTGTTTTAATTGCTTTTGGGCCAAGATTGGATAAGTGGACAATTAAATTTTGATCGATTTAGACTAATACTGAATTAATTGTTTAGGGGTATTAAATGGAATTTGATAGATATATGATTTTATATATTTTTGGTTTATGGTATATTTTTAGTAATATTAAAGTATGTATAATGATAATAATAATAATAGTAATAGTAATAATAATAATAATAATAATAATAATAATAATAATAATAATAAAATTAATAATAATAATAAAAATATTAATAATAATAATATTAACAATAACAATAATAATAATAAGCATAATAAAAATAATAAAAATAATAATAATAATAATAATAATAAAAATAATAAAAATAATATTAATAAAAATAACAAAAATAATAATATTGGAATTATAATAATAATAATAAATAAATATGCCTATAATAATTATAATGATAATGAAGATTATTATTTTATTTATTTATTTCTTGGATTTACTTGTTGCTTAGCGACTAAAAAGTTCTCCCTCTCTCTCTCTCTCTCTCTCATATCATGCCCAAAACTTTAATCTGACGCTCTTCTATGTGCCCTTCCTTTTCACTATTATCAGTGCATCTGGTTATAGACCTTCTATATGTATCAGGACCTTTGTCCAATACCGCAATGCGCTTCCGGCGAACGCACAGTATCCATCACTTCACACTTTTGCACCCGTATGATTTCTACTTTCTGTTAGGTTAGATCTTTCTTCCGCTCTCATAATAATATTGACAATTGGAATAGAAACCCCAAGAGCAATGACAAATACAACTTTTACTAAAGTAATTGGTATAAAATAGTTTTAATTAAATAGTTTTAATTAACTTAACAGTTAACCTTGCAAACATTTACTATTAACAGATATAAGGTCTATAAGATCCAATTTAAATTGCTTACTTTTTTTTACTAAATACTGAACTACTTTAGGTAGACAAAAGTTGTACGAATTTATTTATAAAATATTTATTATTTTTGTTAAGTTGATAATACATTTTACTCAATTCTTAAATCATTTCCTATAGTTATTTTCATATTAAAATAATAAATCACTCAGTTGCCAATCCCACTCCTACTGTCTAAATAGTTTAGAAATTCCGAAATGCCTTTGCATGCAGAAAACAAGTTCTCTTTGCGAATCACATGCATATTTCACATTTCCCCAAGCAGTCGACCTCCCCTTTGCCGCCCCACTTCCTTGAGCCAAAGTCTTATCAAGTGAATTGGCCATTGGCAATTGGCAATTGGCAACTGGCAGTTGGCATCCCGTGAAACGTACTCTGCGGCTGTTGAAGCGTGAAGCACTTCAACTCTCAAGGCGGAGGCATGTCATAAGCATTCAAAACTACCCATAGAACGTGTTAAGTATATATGAATATATATGTATATGAATATATATAAATACTTTGCTATTCAGTTGTGACAGTTCTCGAGTGGGTCTGCCCGCTAAAGTGGTTAATTATTGCGTTAGCGTTAATGGCCATTAGCTCTGCTTACTATCACATGTAATTGTAATTGGATTAATTGCGGCAAGAGATTGATTATGCAGCAAAGATAATCGATTGTTGTATATATGTATATAAATATATATATTACTTTATTTTATATATATATATATATTTCCAACTGCATAACAATTGCTGTAATAGGCTCGTACTTTTGAAGTTTTCGGAGGCCACCCACTTGAATTCCATTAATCAAGTCGAATGTTACTTTAATTCAATTATTTGTAAACAATAAAAAAAAGAAACAACTTTTCGAGTATAGGCGACCTACGACTATGCTTATATTCTCAATAGAAATTATTATCTATAAGTAAATAGATTTGGAATTGAATTGAATTGAGTTAGTAAACGAATTGCTAATGGCCATGCCTGGTGCTTAGACTATCTCTATATATATGATATCAATTATATGAATGATATATATAAATAAATTTAACCAAGGTGTTTTAATATATTTTTATTATTTAACATATTTTGCACTAATTTATTTATTTATTTTTTAAAGTATATTTTTAATCTTAATGAATTTTTAAAATATAAACTATTCTCTCTCTGCTTTCGGTTATCAGCTTCAGCTCTCACTATGCTTTGAACTATGTTTCCAGCTAAAAATCTTTGTATTTCCTTCACATTTATATACACATATATATTTATTTTATATATATTTTATAGAAATTTCTAATGAAATTTCTGAGCAGAAATAATTGAGTTGGTGAAACGTTTTCTCTAGAAATTTGCAAGTACGATTATATTATTTATATATGTATATATATATTTATTATATATTATATATTTATTAAATAAATATTAAAATTAGAATATAATATTTATATTATGTATAATAAATTAAAATTTTGTATTAAATATATTTCATATTTATTTATTATATATTTTTTAAGTCAAGCAAACAAAGCTTATATTATTAATAAAAGAAAATATTTTACTGCCTAGATACTATAGCTCGTGCTATTTAACTATAAAATGCGCATAAATAAATAATAATAATAAAATATTATTTTTTATTTAAGAATCTATTATATGTATATTCTCTCTAAAGCCCCACACATGTATTACAAATGCACAAATAGACTTCGATTATTCATGCGCGCATGAGTAGAGTATGACAACAGCGAGAAAAGCCAAAACTAAATGAAATAATGAGCAGCAAGTTTAGGCCAGGTTAGGTGTTTTAGGGGGCGTGGGCGCAGAAGGCGTTGCAGTCAACCAGGCAGCAAATTTTGCACAGTTGCCAAATGTGTTGCAGGCCACAAGATTGAACAAAAAATAAACTGTTGATCAGGTTCCCAAATTGAATTGAAGCGTGGCTAGAGTATTGTTGTACAGAGCCAGAGACAGAGCTAGGCCAGACCCAGCCCGGTCTCCACAGCCCCAAAGTTGGGGCCATAATTAGTTTATACGATTTTAATGCGGAATTCGCATTTATCTCCAGCTCGTACCACAAGTGGGCGTTGCAATGTTAGAGAACTGAAATATTTGTTGATAAGGACTTGGCGCATGATGCAATCGAGCCTCGAGATTGCGTCGGGGCTGGGGCTGGGGCAGGGCTGGGCAAGGGGCCATTCAAATGCCATAAAAATTGGGCCAAGCATCGAGAGTGTGATCGTGCGACATGTGCATTGTTTGGAATTATGCAATTGCGCTGGTGTCGAGACTGATTTATGCCAGAGCAGCTGGCCAGACGTCTCGATGCTTGAACGCCTCCTGGCTGCCACGTCACGTAGCATTTGCACAGCCGTGTCCAAGATCAATGTCAGCACAGCTGAGATTTGCATTATGGAATGCGAGGTGTGGCTTCTCAGCAATAAGCGTAAGAACCTGTGATCCGTGAATGCTGCACTTTTATTTAATGCCTGGGAACTTGGAAATATATATGTATATATAGTCTATATGCTAATGTAACTAGTTGATCTGGTGGTGTTTCATCTCCCTTTAGACTTTGTAGCCCACCAAGTGACGGCGTCCAATGACCTCGCCAATGAAGAACCAGCTGACCACCTCGAAGGTGACCAGTGTATTTAGCCAGACCTCTGAGACGGTCTTCTTGGCCAAGCCGCCTTTGCCCTCCTTCTTGGCCTTCTCGGCTGTCTCGCGCAGTTTCTTGAAATCAGCGGGAGTTGGCGGCGCCAGCTCCACCTTGGCATAGCGCATGAATTCATTGAACATCGGACGAGCCTGAGCCTTGGCGGCTGCAATTAGATTTATCATTTATCTATCTTTATCTATATCTATGTACATATATTTATTTGGCAACTTACAGGAGGCAATTGCTTTGAGTTTTCCAATAAGACCAGCCATATTGTATGTATGTGCTGGAAAAGCGTGAAAATCGGTAGAAAAGATGCGAGAATATAAATTTTCTCGATTTGAAGCACGCTTTCCCGTGTGAACTGAAAGCTAAAGCTGACAATGTAGTCAAGGATGCTGGGAATGAAACAAAATGAGGTTTGAAAAATATCGATAACAGTCACTAAAGATGGCAAATTATAATATCGAACTGTTCAATAGGAAATATCGATTGCAATTGATAAATAAAATAAATTTTATATTATCAAATATGTATAATTATAAACATGAATGATGAAAGTATGTGTAATAAAATACAACTTGACAGCAGCGGCAATATAAGCTATGATATAAATCTCGAAAATAAAATATCAATAAAAAATAAAAGAAGACAATGAACACTCACATATCTAATAAGTACTTTAATTTGAATTCGAATATGTGACAAATAGTATCGATAACAGTGAATTATCGAAATCAAAATGAGTAGTTAAATTTGACATTATAGATAAAAACAGAGAAAAAACATATATCAGTAAAAATTCTTTAGCAACAATTATCGACAAACAATTAAGTTGGGAAGTATTTTGCATATTAGCCAAATATATTATTAAAAAATTCATTTAAAAAGTAACAAAAACCTGACACTCATACTACCACAAAAAAAAAAACAACTTGTTTTTGGGCATGTCCAGTTGCAAGAACAAAACCTGCAGTCCAAAGTATAAAAATTATTGGCAAATTTGCATAATCGTTCACGCTAGCCCGCTGCTTGCTTTACAAGTTTCGTGAATAGAGTCGAGTTGGGCCAGCGCTAGCACTAGCTCCAATTAGTCGATTTTGTGGCGATAACTGACCTATCATTACAATGCAGACAAGATAGATATTAGCCAGTCTCCACCCACCACGAAACAATGGACCATGCAGAAAATGACGATGAAATCTTCTATCGTAAACTTAAGCTGAATAATACGCCCATCGATTGCATCATTGGCTTGATTACCATTTAAACGGCTTAAATCATAAAAATGTATTCCGATTTAATTTGCTCGCTTTATGAATATTAAACTTAAAGTTCTTATTGGATTTGGTGTAATGGGCCAAGTTGATTGCATTCCAATTGCCCTGTGGATAATCACATTAAATGTGATTAATGCTGGCTGCTTTACGGTTTTTCGTTATCCGTCAAAAGCGTGCAGCTGCCTTTAAATGGTTCTTTCTGGTCGTGTGTATTAACGTGGTGCTTAAAATTGTCTTTGACTCTTTGACCCGCTCCGTGTTAAATCTGATTTGCATCTTATGTCAATTTCAAGTTGAACGAATGAATGCTTGGACCGCGTAAGCTAAGTTTTGCGCAGGCGTCCAAATACGGCAAAAGTAGTTCAGCAATTTGATTTGCTATTTATTTGTTGCATTTTTATTGTTTGCCAATGCTGACAGCGTTTGATTATATTTATTTTTGGGCGTTGCCCGCGCACATGCCTTCCTACTTTGGAATCAGCGAAATGCAATTGTGCACAGCACTGAGAAAAATTCGAATTCAATTCGAATTTATTTCAATAATAAAAAAAAATCCATTTTAAAAGTGAAATAAGTTCAAATTGCAGAAGCTGCAGGCCAACATATAGAGATGGCCTGCGCTGCATATCGAATTTAACAGTCGAAAGTTATCGACCTGCGTTGCTTGCTTACTTGGGCTCCTTGTGACGTCACAAGCACAGGCTGACCTGCGCTGCATATCGAACTTAACAGTGGAAAGTTATCGAATTATCGTTGAGCTGTCTCTTGTGCTCCTTGTGACATCACGCGTTCTGTTACTTCAAAATGGCGCCATTTAACTTTTATTTTGTTCTATATTTTCTTGCAGTGCAAGCACGCGACTATTTGTGTTCTTTTATGGGAGTTCGCCAAGTGATATATAATTAAAAATATTCTGACAATCACAATAACAACAGCTTATAACTATGTTTTGTATGCATTTGCTGCCAGCAGCAGCCAAGTAAACATGGGGCATGGGCAGCAGAGGGTGAGGTTGGCGGGTTGGCGGGTGGCGGGTGCGCATTGCCGCCAGCCTTTGCTTATGGCTTTTAAATGTGTTTGTGGCTTTATCAATATAATTTCATTTGTTGTAGTCGCTGTTGTTGCAATTTTCGTGTTTTCGATTGCTATGGCCGATAGTTTTGCACTGTGTGTGTGTGTGTGTGTGTGTGTGTACGTGTGCTTGTATGTTTCCTTCGGCTCTAAATTCTTGCTTATTGCAATTTGCGCAACAATGCGGCCCCGCCCGCACACGCCTGACCCACCTCTAGATGCTCCATAGAGAGACGCCGACACCACCCAGCAGATCGCAGCCGGACGATTTGACGCCGACGTCGTCGGCGACTGCGCAGCTGGGCAGTGAAAGGCTTAGAGCAGCCCCGCCATAGGCAGAGCACTTAGCCAGATCTGCTCCAATTCTGCGGCAGCGACGCCAGCTGAGCCTCTCAGCCATTGGCTTGTGCCTGCCTTTGGCTTGGGCGTCGTCGTTGTTTTGAGTCTAGTTTTTGTGTGTTTATTCGAATTTGATATATATTTGCTTGAGTGCATTTGTTGTTGCTTTTGTTGCTTTTGTGTGGGGCAGGTTTTTTGTTGCTGTTTTTTATGCTGCTGCTGGAAATGCATTTGCTGTGCGAAGTCCGCGCCAATATTTTAGTATAAAAGTTACCACAATTTGGTAGTCGAAATCAGAATCAACTCGTTCGCTGAGCATTCAACAAGTCTTCCTTCTACTCCTTCAACTTCTTCAAGAACCCTCCAACAACAACATGAAGGTAAGCCACTTGGCTCACGATCTACCGAGCTGAGCTCAAATCCTGGATCCGTCAACATCTCCTCATCTCTCTCTCTCTCTCTCTCTCTCTGTCTATCTCTTGCTCACTCTACTTGCAGTTCGCCATTGCCGTAGTCATGTTCGTGTGCGCCGTTGCCGGTGCTCAGGCTTCGTGGTCCGCGATTGCTCCTGGTGTCTCCTATGTGAGCCCGGTGGCCCATGGCGGTCCTGGTCTGTGGGGCGGTGCCTGGAATGGTGCCTGGAATGGTGCCTGGAACGGCGCCTGGAACGGCGGCTGGAACAACGGTGCCTGGAACCACGGCTGGGGTGCACCTGCTGCCGTCGCCGTCCATGCCAGCGCTGCTCCCTGGGGTCTCGGTGCTGGTCACGGCTGGAACGCTGGTGTTCCCGGCATTGCCCTGGCTCAGGGTCCCGGTGCCGGTGCTCTCGGTCCCCACGGCCATGAGGGTGTCTATGTTGCCAAGACTCGTGGCGCCATCCACACCGCTCCCCTCGCCGGTCACATCAACTCCGCCACCTCCGTGAATGTGGCTGCTGCTCCCGGTACTCTGTAAACACTGCCAAAAACCACACCACAACCACTACGAATGCCAAATGGAGTGAGCAGCAGGCGGGGCAGGACAACGGCCGAGCATAGGCGCAACCAGTTGTTGCCTCTCTCCCACTCTACGCTATCCACTTCTTTTCACGATTTCAACGACTCTCTACTCGGATACTCTACCACCACCACCACCACAACCACCCACTATTTTTTAAGCACACCGCTCTTAGTCCCGTTTGCGAACCCCCAGCTGGTTCACACCGAAACACACTCGCACTCACGCGCACATTTGAGTTAGTTCTGTGTTCAGCAAATAAGTCCAACAACAGCAACGACAATTACAACAACTACAAACAACAAATAACAGCATGTTAATTTCTTATTACTTGAGAACTTCACCGAACCACCTGCTTATCCGACAATTCCACTTACTGTTCTTCAATCTATCTATCTATCTATCTATCAATATACTTTCTATCTATCACACTCCAATCGCTATTCTATTTCTTTCTGCGTAACTCTATCCCAGCTGTATATGCAACACTACAACAAAATCTGTACATATTCAGTGTATATATTGCTATATATACATATTTATACATACATACATACCATATATAAACATACTTAAGGAATTTGCAACAATTGTCAGATTGACGAAAAACGTTTTAAATAAACTCTTTCAACGTTTTTATTTATGCGAAGATTTTATGCCTTTTCATTTCTTTTTTTTAGGTATTAAAAATTTTTAGAAATTTCAGATAATGGAAAAGAGAAATTTTATATATATTAATAATAATATAATAACAGAATATTCCAGAATATTCTGCTAGAGTCAGGGTTTTAAGGTCTACTGCATTATCTTACGATCTACGATCCTACGATCCTATTTTTGGCGAAGCTTTTATGCCTTTTCATTTCTTTTTGTAGTGTTAAAAATTTCAGATAATGGAAAAGACTGGAACTTTGAAAGGGAGCGAGAATGGCTTGATAAGAGTCTACAATGTCTACAATATAATATACAATATAATATAAGATTAGTTATAAGTATAGTATTATTATACTATATAAGTATAACAGAATATTCCAGAATTTTCTATTAGAGTCTAGCATCATCTTGGGCTATTAGGCTCTTTTACAATATCTTACGATCTACGATCCTATGTTACATCCTTCTCTGCAGTATGAACTTGCTACTTTGCCAACTAGTTCTATCTATCAGTTCAGATACTTCCGTATCCTAGATCTGTGCTTTTTGAGTTCCAGGAGTTATATATTCAGGAAATATATATATCCAGGAGTTATATATCCAGGAGTTACATATCCAAGAGTTATACATATATCCACAACAGTGGTAATATTTTGAAGTACAGTTGAATGTAAACATTTTCTCTGCGGAAAATAATTATGAGCTTTAAACATTTCTAGAGTCAACTGTATCCTAATGTACTAGGAAATCAATGATATATCATAGATTGTTGTAGTATAACAGCTGTGTTGTCTTTTCATTGATTAGAATAATGAAATATTATCAGAATAGACTAAGTTCGTCAACTTAAGTTAGCTGCACCAAAGTGACAGCCCTGTTAAGTTAGCTGCACTAAATTCCCACTTGATTAAGTTGGCTGCACTAAAAAGTGCTCATTAAGTTGGCTGCAGCTGCCTAGCGCTTTGTGCCCCAGGGCTCAGAGACAACCCCGCCTCTTTCGTGCACCTGTTCAATGGAAAACAATTAGATTGTGACTAACTAAAGGAAAGGTAGTCATTAAACTAGCTCTAGCCATGTATCTAAGTTAATAATCAGATTAATATGTGAAACGACCTTGCCTTGATGTGACCTTGAAAAAATTACAGATTGCTTAATTGATGGGATATCGCAAAAGAATGCTGAGATCTAATATATTGTCTTTGTGTCTCTGGGCTTAAGTGCTTTGGACAGCTCTATACTTAACAGTTAAGTTAAGTTGATATATTTGGACTGTTTTTATAGCTCCGACCGGGGGCCAATCAATGTACATTTGAGCGGGGCTAATTGAACGCAATTTCAATGCTGACTGCAGGGCGTATGCTTAATTATGCATACGCTCAGAGCTAATTACAGCCCAGCAATGGTAACAGCCAGCACCTGAGCATGGGCGAACTATAATAACTGATTGATACGTGTGGCAGTAGTCGATACTATCTAGAACTATAAATTATATCCAGAGCTAATTACAGCTTATCGCCGCAAAGATCTCAACTTGAACTCTGTTGGCGTTTTGGCCAATAATTTTGTTTGTTTGCTAACCGAAACTCTGAGCTTGGCTTGAGGAAAATGCACTTAGTGCAACGACACCTGACTGGTTTGCTTTGAATTTGTTTTGGCTTTTTTCTCTTTCGGCGTCTTTTGACGCCTTCAAACTGGTTCCCAATGCGGCTGCAATTCGCAAGGTTTTCAAACTATTTTCGTCTGTTTTTTGCATCCGAATCGAATTGTTTTCCATTTGCATAATTGAATCGCATTTTTTTTCTTGCGCTGCGATTTAATTGTTTCACCTAATGGCTGTGCGGCGTGGGCGGATTCACTGGAATCCGGCTGTACGTCTCTGACTGTCCATGGCACCCACGCACTCGCTTAGACACAGCACAGCCAAGGGAGTGCTCTGGAGTGTTATGTAAAGTCCATTTAAGCACACTCCATTAGGCTATCTAGGGCTGCATAATTAAAGGCAAGCAAGGCGCTTAAAGAGTGCTGAAAAACTCGGTCATTTTTATAGGTGGACTAGAAAGCGCCCAGACTTAAAACTATAGCTGGAGGACTTACTTTTTGTAATTTTTGATATTAATACTCTTTTCAAAAATATATGTTTTTGTTTGACCTGCGAAAGTTTTAAATATAATAACAAAGAAAATATTTTTAAGCTTTTTTAAGACTCTCAAAAGCTTAAGCTTCAAAGCTTTTGCTAAAGACCCTTCCTATTTTTTGATTCTCTATTATAATTATATTAATATAAATCATTTCTGTGGATTCAATAAAAATATAAATTAATATATTGTATAAAAATATATTAATAAAATATTAGAATATTATTGAAAAATAATATAATTTTTTTAGGTTTAAAAATTTTAAAAATTAAAAAAAATTTTTTTAATTAAAAAAAATTATTTAAAAAATTTAAAAAAATTTAAAATTATTATTTAATTTGTTTAATTTAAATATTTAAAAAAATAAACAAAATTTATTAAAAAAATATATTTTTTCAATTTAAAATTTTTTAAAAATTACAAAAAAATAAATACATTATTTTTCAAAATTATTCTAATATTATATCATTATATATTTTTATACAATATATTAATTTATATTCCTATTTTGCTGTATGCATGATACATCTGTACTAAAAAGATATTATTATTCGTACTAGTTGAAAGTTAATTGGAATATTCCCTAAATATTTTTTTATCGGGCATATTTAACAATTTATGTTTTCATTTATTTCTTTTAGTTTATTTTGCTCTTAATATAATATTCAAAAGATATTATCTGTGAGCAATTGGCTTGTAAATCAATTAGGTATACAGCCCTGCCCAAATCAGGATATGAAACGAACCATAATTGTATCACCAGCAAGTCACATTATATGCTAATGCAGTACAATAACAATTAAGTAATTATAGAGAGAGAGAGAGAGAGAGAGAGAGAGAGAGAGAAAAAAACTATAATAAATAAATGCTGACGCGAGTGAAAATAGATTAACCGGAACTGCAGCTGAAAAGTGGGTTGGGTCTCGCTTGGCTGCAATGCATTTATGAACATGGCCAAGATCGTTTGGCTGTGATCGATCAGAGTCGATAGAGTCTTGAGTGTGAAACATGTGAACGCCTGCATGTGGCATGTCATTAGCTGTAATCACATGTATGCAAAAGATATATAATATAATATATATATTGTCGCTGCGTTGTCGCTGTCGCTGTGGTTGAACTCTCACTTGGCTGAACTTTTGCTGACCATTGTTGCGGCTCTGGGGTCTCGAGCTGGTTTGCTTCGCTATAAAACTGGCCACGGGTTCTGCCAAGAGATCAGTTCAGAACAAGAGTTCAAGCCGAGCGCAACCAAGCAACCAAACAATTAGCAAAATGAAAGTGAGTATTGGCAGGATCACAATCCTTGCGAGGACTCGCTTAATAGATTATTCCGCCCGCAGTTCGCCATCGCTGTCGTCTTCACCCTGGCCCTGTCCATGGGCGTGCAGTCTTCGGTGATTCCGTTGATCTCTCAGCTGGCTGGTCATGGTCTCTCCTACACGGCCGTCTCCAATCCCGTGCTGGCCGCTCCTTGGGCCGCACCCGCTGCCCACTGGCCAGCCGCTGTCTCCGTCGCCTCCTGGCCACCAGCAGGACCCGCCGTGATTGCTGCGCCCGGTCCAGTCGTCGCTGCTCATGGTGCCGCCGTGATCGCCGGCCCCGGACCCGCCTTGGTGGCTGGCCATGCACCCGCCGTGGTTGTCGCTCCCGTTGCCCACGAGGGCGTCTACACCGCTCAGACCCGCGGCGCCGTCCACACCGCACCCCTGGCTGGACACAGCCAGTCGGTCGCCTCGATCAACGCTGCCCCCGCCCCCGGCACCATCTAAGCGCCATTAGAGAATTAGAGAATAATTGCTAACGACCTGCCCGCGGAACTCGGCCTGGACTTGTACTGGACTTGACTATGTTGATATGATAAATGTTGTAAATATTTGTATGCTTATAAACAGGGTACTCGCACCAGCCACCTAAATTTTACCTTTCGAACGCACTCGCAACTATCTCTCGCTCTATTTATTCAAAAGCCATTTTCGTAACAAAGACCATGAAACGACTTTCTTTCTAGACAATAAATCTGTGTAAAAAAGTTTAATTCAACGATTTTTCTTTGTTTTAAAAATACTCTTTTAAACTGATTAATATCCTAAATGAGTGTGATATCGATACTTACCGATGCGATATGAATCCCAAATTGATATTTATCGATTTTATAGGAATGCCATGCGATTTAAGGTCTGATTTATAGGACTTCATCGATATTTATCGACTTTACAGCCATGTTGTACATACAGTTAATATCGATAACTATCGATTGTGGATGATTCAATGAAGAAACTATATTTACAATGGGAAAGCTACTTAGAACAATGCCAACTTATATATTTTATGTATATCTATTCTCAGTCAGCAGCACGAACATGATTAAATAGCCTTGCCTTGAGGCGCTGAGCTCGAATATGTTTGTTTCATGCAGATGGTTAACCCTTCATCTACATATTTTATGCAATTCGATCTATTATTCAGGCCAACAGCCTGAAATCGATTTTCTACATATATGTAGCTTCCATACTATATATATTTATATATACTTATATAGCAACAGTATCTAGAAATGCCACAAAGTTGCTCAAGGTCTATAGAAAGCGATTGCAAGCTGAGCTGAACTAGTGCAAAATTGATTGCATTTATGGGTTTGATTAGAGGTTCGAGTTTTGGAATTTGTATAGTCATTCAGTTTAGTTAGTCAGCTGTTTTGGCCAAAGGTCTTGACTTTAATTACGCTTTTAAACGGTTCTGCTGCAATTAACAGATCTTGGAACTTGTCTCATTTAGCTGTAAATTAAGTAATTTGAAAATTATGATATCTATAGAAGAACTATGTAGAACTGAAAGTAAATACTATTCTAGCCAAAGGCGAAATATCAATTTTCATTGAGAAATGAAAGTATTGGGTAAGAGGAGAGAAGAGTATGAAATGGGCTTCACCTCTATAAATTAAATTTTATATTCTTTCTATATACACATACCGAAACATATCATACATATATATATCTATCTACCCATTCTTAAGTACTGTGAAAAACCCCGGCAGTTGTGGCTTAGTTAACTGCCAAGTTCAAGCGCTTGCGTACAGTTTTTATGTGCTTGGGCGTGTTGCTTATTTGCAGTGCCCACTGTAATTGCAACTGCAGTGTCTAACACCACCCCCTCCCCTGCTCTCCCCCCTTTTCACTGTAGCCAAAGGCGCAGCCAGAACAAGTATTCACATTAAATTTGAACTGTTTGCTGTGAACACTCGACGCTCTTGTGAATGACGCGTGATTTGCCTGAAAGTAGATCCGCAGCTTGAATAGCATATAAATATATATATACTATATACGTATATATACATATGTATGTCTGTATTGCCTGAGTGTACAAAGTTTCGCGTTTGTTTTCGCTGTTGTTTGCCGCATTTGGCCGCTGCTCAATGGCCGGGTTTTGGGGGCGGCGCGACGCAGCCGATTGAAAAATGCGCCACTGCATTGATTTATTGCACTGGCCCCCCGGCCAAGAGTCAATCGTGTTGTTGGCACACAATCATCGCCTGTGTGGCAAATGCGATCGTCAGCAGCCACAAAACGGCATCTCACCTTATTGGGCAGAATGCCTGAAAATGGTTAGAAAATTTCCTACAGCCTTTTTGCTAGTTAAGTGATCTGGAGTTCAAGCAGTGGTGGAATAGACGAATGGACTGATGCTCTTTGGCGTTGGCTTAGTGCTGTGGAGGAATCAGCTGAGAGTTACAGGCTTGGGTAGGTGGTTCAAATTTAGTTACGAATAATATCAGAAATATTATGAATATTTTATATATATAATATTATTATTTTCTTGTATGTATCTTGTCTGTATCTGTTTTTCTTTACTGAACTTTGTTATGGGGCGTATACTTAATTTATTGCAATTAGTATTAAGTATACGTTGCTTTCATCTGAAATTTTGTAATACTTTATTTTCTGAGTTATATCAAGGTACACAATCTAAAGCATGTGAAAACTTTGTTTTTTGATGGAATTTCTTTTTTTAAATTTTGTTATATATTTTTTAAAAAAATTTTCAAAATGTCTTATAATATTTTACAAAATTATCTTACAGATTTTTCTAAATTTACTTATATAATTTTTCAAATTTTGTTAAATTAAAAAAAAAAATTTTTTTTAATTTTTTCCAAAAATTTTCTTACATATTCTTCTAAATTTCATTACGTGTTTTTCAAAATTCTCTTATATATTTTTCTAAATTTTGTTATATATTTTTCCAAATTTTCTTATAATATTTTCAAAATTATCTTTTTAATTTTTCTAAATATTAATTTTATTTTTCAAATTTTCTTACATATTTGTCAAAAATTTTTGTTAAGAAAATTAAGTTTATTTAAATATGAATCTTTATTTTTCTCATTTTATATTATATATATCATACAGGGTATTCAAATACAAACTTTTGCGCTATTATGCCTTAAATTCCCATCGAGAAAACAGTGTGGGAAAGAGTAGCAAAGACATCACATAAATGGCGAAAAGCGCGAAGGAAAGACAAGAAGAAAGAAAATAAACAACAGGCATCGATGGAGATAAGAGCAACCAGTGTTCGTGGCTGGTGAAATGAGTCGAAGTGGGAATCGTATTCGGTATTTGGATTCGTTCGACGGCGACTCTCTGGCTGTTGGGCCAAATGGCGCTGGCGCTGGGGCTGGCTCTGGGCCTGGCAAGTCGGCCGGCCGTTAGTCGTCGGCAAAGACGCGCTGGCAACGCTTGTCGCACAACGAAAGTCGGGAAACGGCGTCAATTGGGGGCGTCAATCGATTTGGCAGATTCACGGCTGCCGACGGACGAACGGTTCGCGTACTTTGCAAATTGTCGCCGGCCAGCAAATGCAATAACAGTAAAGTGCACAGATTGTGTGTGTGTGAAAGTGCGGCACTTGATTAGAGGCGATTGCATGGGGGACTGTGGAATAATATTAGCCGGGCGCCAATATTACGATAATCTGAATATTCTATAACAGTGGCTGGTGCTCTGGCTGGTGCTCGCTGCATAATATACTATATAAAATTATTTATATACACACTTGAGTACATATTTGCTCACATTCTTGGCCATTATTTCTTTGTTGTCTGCGCATTTGCGAAATTTCAATGTTCCTTTTGTTTACTGAAAAAGCCAAACAACAGAATTTGCTTTTGATTTGGCCAATTTGCCCATGTGCACGATTTGTGTTTGCACAAATACAGTTTTACCGTTTGTTCAATAAAACTTAAGCATTCAATCATTGCTATGCTAATTGACGTCATCGTGTGTGTAGCTAACATAGCTCCCCCGCCCCCCTCCCTTCAAACTGCACACACATGCTTTATTGCCATTCAAAACAAAAAACAGCTGATATGTAAGCGAGAGAGCAAGCGAGAGTTCCGAAAACAACCACCAAAATAAAAGTCAAACAAAAACAAAAATATTTACACACTCGCGCTCTCCCTGCCCACTCTCCCTCTCCCTCGCACTAGCATCGCACACACACTCGCACTCGCTCTTTTATGACCACACATTGCTTGCTCATTTGACGCTCTCCCGCTCTTACGCTCATTTGCCTGCGATTTGTTGTTACAAAATTAACTTGTTGAAAAAAGCATTTCAGCTGAGCGTAACGTGCGCTGACTTCTCGCTATCCATTTCATTCGCACGCACAGCGAATGTCAAGTGTGAGCTGAGCAGTGAGCGAAAGGGAGAGTGCAGAGTGCAGCTGAATGGCGCAGCTTTAATCAGCTGGCGCGCTGCCCGCTGTCGTCCATTGCCCCCGAGATTGCCAACAGATTAATTCAAAATACGCGCTATTTGTTTTGTTTCTAAATTGATTTGCACTTTTTGCCGTTTTGTCGTTTTTCCTTTTTCCTTTTGAATAGCATTTTCTTTCTTTGTTGCTACAAACAATGTAGAATGATTGAGATTCCATAGTATATTTACGTTCATTGTGCACACACGTGTGTGTGTGTGTGTAGCTGCGTAGCTGCGTTTTTGTCACTGTTACTCATACACACACACATATATACATATGTATGTATAGTCATGCATGCTTTGTTGGGGAAACACTGAAAGCGAATGCAACAACAAAAGCTCGAGCAATGCCACTGCACAGTGGGCTGAACACCATTTTTAATTGATTGCAATTAAATAATAATTTTGTTTATTATTTTTTAGTAATTAAAATTGATTGAAATTGCGTATTAAATAATGTTATCTTTAGAGCTCACATTTCACTGCGCGCTGTGTATCAATGGACTTTGGCACACTGTGTCGACTCACACACACACACACACACTCACACACATATGTTTATATTTAATTAAATCCATTTTGTTTTTTCATTCGAATTATTTAGCTTGACTTAGTGGCGGCAGGAGGAACCGCAACTACAAATCGCATCATTTGCCTTCGAGCATCGCAATCGTTTGGGTGCGCACAGTGCTGGGCGAGAGATTATCGCTGGCGAAACAATAAACGCGCTTCATTCTCAAAATTCTCATAAAATAATTTATTAGCCGGGCAGAGTACGAATTTCTGCTGACCCAAAAGCCGTTAAGTGGGTCACTGGGTGCCGACCGAAAAAGAAAAAAGAGAAAAGTGTGTGTGCAGTGACGAAACGAAATGAAATGAACTTGAAACACAAGAAACATTAACTTAAGTGCGGGCCAGAACCAAGTGTGCAATTGAATCAGCTTCGACTTCGAGGTGATATCGAGCAGGCAAACAATCGGAATTGGCAATAGCTAATGACGTAGCCGCTGACCGCAGCATGAAGGGCATCTGCGGCGATGCCATGCAGCAGCTGAACCACTGCATGCTGCTGGCCGACTGCGACAATGCAACCGTCGAGAATGGCAATGCAAATCGAAATGCAACAACAACTGGGAATGGGAATGGACTGGGGCTGGGCAATGGCAATGCCAATGGCAGTGGCAGTGGCAGTGGCAGAGGCTCATCGCCCACGCGTCGCGTTTTTCGCGCCCGGCAAGTGCACAGCCTGGCCATACGGAACACCAGCTCCTATGACACCATGGAGCGGCCCTTTCGGCCCGACAACCTGCGCGGCCGCTGGGCCAAATCGGCCGATTTCTACATTGCCAGCTCAAGTTATGCCTTCAGCACAATGGCCTTCTCGGATGTGCCCGTCTGGGGCCTCTATTACGGCGGCTGGAGTAAGTACTGAACTGAATAATAGTTTAATTTGTCCATTACTGAGCTGATCTCCACGTTTCTGGTGTCAGTTTAATGACAGCCTATGCTCATTATGCGCTTATCAACGGAATTCAATTAAATTTATGAAGAGGCTATCAGCAGAAGTCAGGCATGAACAAAAAAATAAATAAAAATTTAATTAATAAATATATATAAAATAAATATATATGCATAATCTTTGATTTGGCATTAAATTGAATCAAAATATTATTATAATATTTAGAAATCATTATTAAGCATTTCTAGTCCCAAAAATCTGCCATAAATAATGTTATTATTTACACAGCTCGATGTCTTTGTTAATCATCATTAAGTCTTTTCAAGTCTATTAAATAAATTTGCTCAGTTTTATTATATAAAGTGATTCCATTAAACTTAAGCTAATGCGCGCCCATAAATAAAAATTTCTCAAATTGTGCACAAATCTCATAAATAATATAACAAAAGCTTATATGGGCAATTTAGCAGATAATAAATTAAGTTAAGTGCCGGAATTTACATTTACTATTAGTACTTAAATGCAAATGAAACTTACGACTCTCGATTGGCCCCATGAACAAGCTCTTTAAAAATAGTATGCACAACATGACGTATGCTTGATATGTGATTTCTCATATATATATATATAAATAAATTAAAATTATAGTTCTAACTCTTTTAAAGCAATTGAAAACAGATTTTCATTGCGCACGCCGGGGCGTATGAGTAATATTATTTAAGTCTGTTTTTATCGAAAACTCTTCACGCTCTACTGTGACTCATCTTTGTTTACTTTCAATAGGCATATAGCATTATTTATATGTATCTATCTATCTATATCTTTCAGAGTATTACCTGACTGCCTATCTGTTGTCGGTTTGTTTTTACTCACTGCCCATATTTCTTATACAAACTTTTTTGGGACAATTTTCCACATCCGGCGCCATTTCGGCGTTTCGCGTCTCGCCCATATTTAAGGGTAGGTAACGTGGCTTCTACAGTTTTCCTTTGTTTTCCCTGTATGTTGAACTTATTGTGAATCTAACTTCAGGCATTGGTTATTCCATTTTATTGCTTAATCTGGGCACACTCTCCTACTATAGCATCAATGCGGCTGTGCCTTTCGTCTATGCCGTCAACTCGCTGCGCGCCGATTTGCCCTGGATGAGCTGCAACAATACCTGGAACTCGCCGGAGTGCTCCACGCACAGCCATTACAATGAGGAAGTAAGTGGATCTTGGTTGTTCAAGTTGTAGATAGAACTGTATATTGTGACTGACGATTTATTGTGAATTCGAATCCATTGTCAAAGCTGGAATATGGCTGAAAGCAAAGACAAAAAAATCAATTTATAAACTCAAAGCTTATTTTATGTGATACATAATAATAATATATAAATATTATTTTTAAAAATTATTAATATAAACTAAAATATACCCCTCTTAATAATACATGTAACTAATCATATATATATGCCTACTATATACTCACAGGATCCTCATCAAAAGCCACATGCGGTTGTGGAATTCTTTCAGTAAGTTCTAAAGCTTCATATGTGGTAAAAATTATATTAAATATTTCTCTTGCAGCTCTGTGATAGGTTCGATAACATCAGATTCCAGTTCTTGGACCATATCCTGGCCCATGCTGCTGGCCATTATAGGCATCTGGTGTGTGGTGCTCGCGCTGCTGCTGAGCAACGTCTCCTTGGTAGAAGCCGAAAACTGAATTTCATATTCGAAGCAAAGTTTATCTCTGATCTTAACTTGCAGATAGGTAAAACGCTGCGCTGTGCTGGGGTTCTCATGTTCAGCTTCTTGGTGGCTATTTTCGGGTATCTGATCATCCACGAGCATGTTAGCTGGGATTCGTTCATTGATTATCTACACCCCACGGTACCCAGCTGGGATTCCATCCAGTCGGGGGTGGGCGCGGCTATATTGCAGGCGAGCATGGTGCTGGGCCCTGGCTGGGGCAGTATCATAACGCTCGGCAGTTACAATAGCTTTCGCAGCGACTCCGAACGACTCAGCATTTGGGTGTGTATCACCCATGTGCTGATCGCGATAATGGCCATGATCTGCGGCTTTGTGGCCAATGATCATTTTGAATGTGAGCTTGAGACGTTAATGAATTATAGTATAGATCTAATATACGTTTATTCCTATATATGTCTTCTAGTGCATGTGGGCATGGACCATGTGAGGAAAATACATTCGATACAGTTCCTTTACACAGCCTTTGCGTATCTCCTGGGAAGCTTTACGACAGTGCCGCGACTCTGGTCTTTCCTCTTCTATGCTGTTATCTTTCTAGCTGAACTGAGTGCACTGGTAATATATACCTATATCTATATCTATATCTATATCTATATCTATATCTATATCTATATCTATATCTATATCTATATCTATATCTATATCTATATCTATATCTATATCTATATCTATATCTATATCTATATCTATATCTATATCTATATCTATATCTATATCTATATCTATATCTATATCTATATCTATATCTATATCTATATCTATATCTATATCTATATCTATATCTATATCTATATCTATATCTATATCTATATCTATATCTATATCTATATCTATATCTATATCTATATCTATATCTATATCTATATCTATATCTATATCTATATCTATATCTATATCTATATCTATATCTATATCTATATCTATATCTATATCTATATCTATATCTATATCTATATCTATATCTATATCTATATCTATATCTATATCTATATCTATATCTATATCTATATCTATATCTATATCTATATCTATATCTATATCTATATCTATATCTATATCTATATCTATATCTATATCTATATCTATATCTATATCTATATCTATATCTATATCTATATCTATATCTATATCTATATCTATATCTATATCTATATCTATATCTATATCTATATCTATATCTATATCTATATCTATATCTATATCTATATCTATATCTATATCTATATCTATATCTATATCTATATCTATATCTATATCTATATCTATATCTATATCTATATCTATATCTATATCTATATCTATATCTATATCTATATCTATATCTATATCTATATCTATATCTATATCTATATCTATATCTATATCTATATCTATATCTATATCTATATCTATATCTATATCTATATCTATATCTATATCTATATCTATATCTATATCTATATCTATATCTATATCTATATCTATATCTATATCTATATCTATATCTATATCTATATCTATATCTATATCTATATCTATATCTATATCTATATCTATATCTATATCTATATCTATATCTATATCTATATCTATATCTATATCTATATCTATATCTATATCTATATCTATATCTATATCTATATCTATATCTATATCTATATCTATATCTATATCTATATCTATATCTATATCTATATCTATATCTATATCTATATCTATATCTATATCTATATCTATATCTATATCTATATCTATATCTATATCTATATCTATATCTATATCTATATCTATATCTATATCTATATCTATATCTATATCTATATCTATATCTATATCTATATCTATATCTATATCTATATCTATATCTATATCTATATCTATATCTATATCTATATCTATATCTGTATCTATATCTATATCTATATCTATATCTATATCTATATCTATATCTATATCTGTATCTATATCTATATCTATATCTATATCTATATCTATATCTATATCTATATCTATATCTATATCTATATCTATATCTATATCTATATCTATATCTATATCTATATCTATATCTATATCTATATATCTTTCAGATCATTCAAATGATGTCTGTTCTAACTGCCATCTTCGATGAGTTCGAGCAGCTCCGACCCAGAAAGAGATCCATTACGATTCTCCTGGTGCTTTGCCTGATGCTCATATCCATCTATTTCTGCACCCGGGTTAGTACTCGACTACTTTCTATATACTTCTCTATTTCTCTCCTTTCAATAACTCTCTCTCCATATCTTTCAGTTGGGCTTTAGTCAAATCAGCGCCTTGTCCTACATGTCGCTGTTCACTCAGATCATCATCTCAGCCCTGCTAATCGTAATGGCCACTTGGATCTATGGACGCGTGCGTTTCCAATGTGATCTGCAATTCATGCTGGGCAAAACGATCTCAAATTTAAAGATAGCTTGCATACGCTTTGTGGTGCCCTTTTTCCTCGGAGTAGCTTTGGTATGTTCTAAAGATAATCTTCATCACATTCAACTGCAATATATTTTTTGTTTGTTTTTTTTTTTTTAGTGGCAAACTATCTATATGATGTCAGTGAATGGCGTCGGGGACGCTTTGATTTGGATCAGTCAGACTCTGATCTATCTGGTTGCCCTGGGCTACATGACCTACCGGCTGTGCCAGACCAATGGCACCTGGCGCAAACGCATGCGGCAATGCTTCTCGCCGCACGATTGGCATCCGGTGAATGCGGACAATCGTCGCTTCTACGAGGAAATCATGGGCACCTCCGAAATGCTCGTCATTGACAATAGCAATACCGCCTAGCAAACTGCATAGTGCCTAAAAACTTACTCATTTTCTTTTTGATACTGTACTTAAGCTGGATGGACCTGCAGCGTCAGGTCGAACTGAACTCAATTCTGTGTGCATTGAACAGCTGAAATATTTTAGACGAGCGCAAGTTATTTCGTTTTTATTGAATGTACTGATATTTTCCAAATCTAGTTATAGAGAACAATAAACTGGTGATATTTGTAGTTGCATATATATGTTATATACACATACATATATCTGTATGAATAAAACAGCAAAGAGCTTTTAAACCATTTTAAGAGGAAATTCTGTTTTTATTTTAGAAATGAATATTTTAAGAAATATCTTTTTATATCCAAAGATAGATAAATACAAATTTATATGGATGGAAAGGTATTAATAAGTGATACAGTTAGGCTTAAGATTGATTTTTGTATAGATCGATTTCCTTATGTACAAAGTCATGCTCTAGGCATAGCTCATTTTCCGCTCTGGAACTGGTTCGTTTCAATCAATTTGCAGCTTTGATTATAATAGTCCACGACTCACACATTATTTCTAAAAGGTCATTAAGTTCTGGTTTCAGTTGCTTAAAAGTCGAAGAGGCTATTAAGTTATTTATTACTAGTTCTGAGTCGGAGCTGGAACTGGTTCGGTTCCAACTGCTTGTATTCTTCATAATAATAATTCTGAGCTCATAAACAAAGTCTTAAAGTATACAATTTTTTTATATCTAGTTCATTTCAACTGGTTAGCAGCCTTGGTAATCATAATTTCAATATTCTGAGCATATACACCAACTCTTAGATTATATAAGATTCTTTATTCTAAACACCCTTTCATACCATCTCACCCAGGGCATAAAAGCCTCTTTATATATTTCCAAGCTCAACTTGTATTTATGTAATTTCCTTTTCTTGCTTGCATACTTTTTGGCATTATTGAAATATGTATGCGTGCCAAACGCATTCTATAGATTGATATATATATATTATATACACACATGCATATATAAATATTTCTATGTGAATTCAATGTGCGATTGTTTTGCAAGATTAGTAATAAATAAAGCACAAATGATCAGCTTTACAGGAGAAAACAAAAATTGAAATAAAACTCAAAAATGGACAAGAGACGGCTGTTGTTGCCTTTTTACACTGCAATAAATAAACAAATGCAAGTTTTGAGTGTGTTTATTTTTGTTTATTTTCGAAAATTTTGAGCAAAAAGTTTATTTTGAAAAATATTTCGTATATATAACATATATTGCTCAAGAGCAATATTTGCTGGCAGAATCTACATATGTATGCATATAAATATATATATATTATATATATTGAAATCTTTACGTATTTCTAATCAATGCAATGTCATGCGCTGCGGTCGCCGCGATGTGTTTTCAATACAAATATCAAATTTTCAACTCAACTCAGTCCATTTTCATTTCTCTCAATGTAATACGTGTCAGCTGCTGCCGAGAACTTGGCAAACTGTTGCTGTATTTATACAAGCAGCAGACAGCAGACAGCAGACAGCGGCCAGCGTTGATAATGAAAAATGAAAAAAAAAAAAAAATAAATAAATAAAATTGAAAAAAAAATCTATCCAATGCATAGATGGATGCTACGGATGCTCTCGCAGGCCTCGCATTCAGTCTGCCGGCATCGTTTCTTCTAATTAGAACGTCAATTTAGAGTAAGCGGGCGCGCGAAAAGCCAAAAACAAAAACAAAAACAAAATAATAATAAAAGTAAAATCTAAGAATAAATAGACAAAATTAATTAAAATTCAGAGCAACATTGCGTCGTGTGCTAATCGCATTTTGTTTAAACACCAATTTCGTTTTGTTTTCTTTTTCGTGTTTGCTTAGTTCTATGTAAAGCAAATTTATATTTTGTGCATTTATATATACTCGACGATAACTGCTATCAGCTGTTGCCCACAAAATGGTATACGAAACGTCCTACGAGAGCGGCCGCAAGCCATTCAAGCCCGATCCGCATCGAGGGAAATGGGAAAAGCCAACGGATTTCATCTACGCCTGCTTCGGCCTGGCACTCAAATTGGATCTATTCGTTATTTCGTATTGGTTCTATTTCGACATGGGATGTAAGTATGTATGTGTGCGACGTTTCAATCAAATGAAAAATGCACTTTAAATTGCTGAGACTGATAAGCTTATCAATGCGTCATGCCATAGGTGAGATCAAGAAACCACATACATCGATCGAGCTGAGCAACGTTATAATTTACATTCAACTACGACCTATTCTCGTTTTTAAACTCTATCTATTGATAATTAGTAATTAATCAAAAGCAAACTATAAACAGACGAGGATTGAGTAGGAACATTCGCCTTTTTCCATAGCAAATTTTGGCTAAAGCCTTGAATATCTTAAGCAGGTCGAGATTTATTAGAAATTTATTAAATATATTTGTATATATGTAGCTTTGAACTATGTGTGATTTGAGAAGTTAAGCGGTATTAAAAATAAATATTTTTAATTTGTTTTCCTTATCTGAAGCTATGGCTATATTATTTAAATTAGTCAATTTAAGGGGCGTTCAATTGTTTAGATAGAAATAATAGCGTATAATATATATGCTTATAGTTTAGATAATGCTAATAGTTTCAATGGAAAGAAATTTAATAGTTGATAATTCATGGAAATTGCTGATGTACTGTATGAATAAGCATACGTACTGTTAGTAGTATGTATACTATATGCATATATCATATGTGCTGAATACTATGTATACGCTTGATCTGTATCAATTGCTGTGCTTCTCTTTCTCCGAATCATAAACTTGTCTTTTAAAATTTATATACAAACTATAAACAGATGAGGGCATATATAAATAAATATATATATATATATATATATATAAATATATCTTTTTTTATGTATATCTGACCATATATAGAAAACATTCCAAGAAAATGCATAAGTCAAGCATTTTCTTGGAATTCCTGTTAATTAATTCACATTTTCTCTTCATTACTCTAGTGTTTGGCATCTTGCCCTACTACATCTATATGGCTCTGTATTTGGTGCCCATTATGGTCATACACTCCTTTATGGGCCAGTTCTCCAGCAGCGGTTTTATCTCCGCCTTTCGTGTTTCGCCCTTTTTCAAAGGTAAGCCAATATATTCCCATACATATTCGTATTCAATTTTCGCATTATCATTGTTTTCCCTAGGCATGGGCTATATGAGCATGACACTTAGCCTGGCGAGTCTGCTGTACTATGGCATCTTTGCCATAGTCCCATTGATATTCATTGTGAATTCGCTGCGTCCGTCTTTGCCTTGGAGCTGTGACAATTTTGTGTCCGACAAAAATATAACAACTGTAAATATGCAAAAGTTTCAAGAACTCAACCAAAGTCTAAGAATTCCTTCTGTATTTAAGATCTGCAATATGACGGAGAAAACTTTGGAGACTCTCTTATCCTCTGATAATGACACGGAAACATATGAATTCACTATGATCCATGTGCCATCCACGATTTTCTTTCAGTGAGTTTCGCAGAAGCTTTGCCAGCTCATTTTAATGCCAATCTTAACTATCTAACAGGAATCACTATGAGGCATACCACACGTCTGAGTCTTATTATAATGCGGCAGGTAATTCTGTGTCCGGGCACATCGTGGGCTACTCAATTGCCATTTGGGTCATCATAGCTTTAATTTTCTACAAGTTTTCCGAAACGGCTAAGGTAACTATTCGATATTTTATATTGAAATGTAAAATAGACTCTTTGGTTGAATATTTTTTTCAGTTCGGTAAATGTATTCGCTATATGGTCATCTCCACTTTGGTTCTGTTGCTGATATGCATGATACGATTTCTATTTCTGCCCGGCGCCGTGGATGGCCTCATCCACTATGCTAAACCGCGTTTCGACTACATGTTCGATGGAGGGCTCAGCATGTCAGTTATAGTGCTGCAAGCCTTTGGATCTGGCTGGGGCACCATCATCGCCTTGTCTAGCCACAACAGTTTCAAGACGAACATCATGGGCTACAGCTGGATCATTGCCTTTGGCCAGACACTCGTCTACATACTCTTCGGCATGGTCACCTTTATGCTCAAGCATCATCTGGAGAGTGAGTAGAGTACTATCATTATGATTATTTTATTCATAATAATTATCTATGTTAAGTGTCCTTAGGTCTCCACCCCGATAGTTTCAATGCATTCGTGGAGGCGAATTGGGCTTTGTACTTATCGACTGCCAGTATTCTGTCTACAATGGAACTTCCTAACTTCTGGACCATTCTCTACTACACGATGCTGCTGATGGGCTCATTGATTGTGATGGTGGGTAAAAGTTCATATCTCAAAGATATACCCATAGATGGTATAGATCGTATTGAGTGTTGACTACATTTATCTGTATGATCTTCACTAATAATACTTTTTGATCTCCCAACAGACCACACAACTGTTTACAGTCTTTACGAGTCTGTTCGATGAATTCGAGATGCTGCGACAACGTAAGCAGGAGGTTATCTTTGGCACATTGGGCTGCCTGTCAATACTATCGCTGTTCTTCTGCTCTAATGTAAGCATAATAGGACTTAAACTGAAGTTGACTCTAGTTACTTTTCTCTTTACTAATTTACTTTACTTTATATAAATTGATCCATATTTATCACATAAATGTTTTCCTTCCTCACAGAATGCCGTTGAGTACTTCTCGGCTATGTCTTTGGATGCCATCATGACACACAGCCTGATGCACCTGTTGCTGCTGCTGGCTATACTTTGGGTCTATGGACGTGAGCGCTTCCAGCGTGACATAGAATTTATGCTGGGACAGCCATTTGCCTCCTGGAAGATATTCATCTTGCGCTTCATAGCTCCATTGTTTTTAATCTTCTCTTTGGTGAGTAACTGATGAGCCTATTCAATGCAGATCGATATCTAATTTGCTTTTCAGCTCGTGGGCATATTTATCACCACATTTGAGCACGCATTTAGCTCTGGTGTTATGGTGACCATGAGCCTGATTGTGGTGCTGCTTTCGGTTCTGTTCATTCCCGGCTGTGGCGTCCTGATAATGTGCCAGAATACGGGCAGCTTTTGCAATCGGTTCAGGCGCGCCTGTCGACCCAACGATTGGTATCCCATCGAAATGGAGGATCGCCAGCAGTACGAGGAGGTCGTGGGCAATGCCGACATCACGCACCAACTCTACGAGGTGACCGAGGAGGTGAATTGATGAGCATTTGCTAATCTCGATCCCAATGTAATAAAAAGACGTTTGATTCTTGGAAATGCAAAACGATTTTCTTTGATAAATAAATTAAATTACAAATTTGTTATTTCGGAGGATTCGATACGGTTTCTGCTTCTGATTCTGCCATATATTTTCTTTGCTTCCGTTGGCTTTTGAAGGCTTCGTAGTCGGCACGATCCTGCGGATCGGCCGGGGTCCAGTCCAGTGGCTTCGTTCTCCTCTTAAGGCTGCTGCACAACGTCTTGCGCTTGCGGATCATAATATAGAATATGTACAGCGGTATCCACATGATGGAGGACGCAAAACTAAGCCACCCGAGAGCAATGGCCCACTTCGGATAACGAATGCCGTTGTAGCTGATTTCTCTCAGAAATATAATGCTGGTCAACAGTATGAACTGGCAAAATCGAAATATATATATATTATCATTATCATATTGAGCTATATTGAGGGGGTCTTACGACTAGCACGGCCGGTGTTATGTATGCCCAACAGATCTTCCAGAAGAGATGCGGCCGCTTGCCCAACATAAACTCCATGTCTACCATGAAGTTGTTCACGCCGTATATGTACATTATCATGATAATCTCCACCAAGCAGACGACAATAATCGCCAGAGCCGACGAGTACCAATCGAACAGTTGCAAGATAAACATGCCTGCCTAAAAGTAATCATTGTGATATATCCTAGACCACTTTCCCCCCAAGTACTCACGTTGGTGCACATTATGGTCGAGCAGCCGAAGAAGATGATGCACATGCATATGGTGAGTACCAACTTGTATTTGCGCAGCACATGGATCTCATCCAGTATCGAGGTCGTGATGGCCTCCAGTTGAACGAACTAGAGTGGAAGTGGTAGCCAGTAGGGGAACTTGTGTACTCATCATACTTACCACACTGTCGATTCCCAGTAGGAAAAGCATTATGAAGAACAGAAATGCCCAGAGTTGCGGAATGGGCATCTTGGCAATTGCTTCCGGATATGTGACGAATGCCAGTCCAGCGCCAGATGTAGCCACCGTACTCACAGACTTACCCGACATTTCTAACAACAAGATTAGCCGTATATTAGCAACGGATATGATATATATACTCATACTCACTTGATAGGAAACCCAATACGGAAAAGACCACAATGCCGGCATAGATGCTAGTGAAGACGTTGATCGAGACGACCAAAACGGAATCGATTTTGGCATCGTTGTGAAAGCGATTGAAGCTAGCCATATTGATAATGCCGCCCCAGCCCGGACCAAGGCCGAAAAACATTTGTATGGCCGCGTCCGACCAGACGCGCAAGTCGAGCAGACGATTCCATTCCGGGTAGAAGAAGAACTTGATGCCATTGACGGCGCCGGGCAGGGTGACGCCACGAACGAAGAGTGCCGTTAGCAGTACATAGGGAAATGTTGCTGTGAAATAGGCCACCTTGCCCACCTGCTCGTTGCAACAGCAGTATTAGATGTATTCGTGTGTTATCGATAAGTTATCGATGCCATACCGATTTTATGCCTCGCATCACACACAGGAATATTATGATCCATGTAATCAATAAGGAAAGCAGCTGCTCCCACACAATGGTGCCCAGCTCAGCGATGCCGCTCGAGATACGCAAGACTTCCAGACTGCAAATGAAAATGAAATGAAATGAGGAAACTCTCGATATGGATCGTATCCTTTTTGACCTACTGAAAGAACTCATCGGCTGGCGTAATTGATTTAACACTCATCTGCATAATGAAAATGAATAATTAAAATCTTATCAGATTATTCCCTTTTGCTAACAGTAGTTCGCTCTTACATCGTTAATCTTTGTGCAGTTTTTCGTGTTCCATGGATGTCCACAGTTTATCCAGGGCACTGTCTTCCAACAGCTGTAATACAGCATTCGTATGGGATACGATATGATAACGGAATAATAGCATACACAATACATGTTCACAACCATCATGCACATCCCGGTGCCCTTAAGCAGCGGAACCAGGCGAAAGACGCTCGTGCAGCCGGTGCTTGAGAACTGGCCAACCAGCACTTCCATATAAAACAATGGAATGCCGCATACTATAACCATTAACAGATATGGCACTAGGAAAGCACCTGGAATAGAGAAGAATATAGAGAGAGTGAGAAAATGAGAGATAGAGTGAGAAAGAGAGAGAGGGGACGAGAGAGAGAGAGAGAGAGGGGGAGAGAGAAAAATAGTGAGAGGGGAAAAGAGAAGGACAGGGAGAGAGAGGGTAGGAGAGAAAATGAGATGACAAAAGATGAGAGATAATTGTCGAGAGAGAGAAAGAAAGAGAGAATGAGAGAGAGGAAGAGGGAGGGAGTGAGCTAGAGAAAAGCAATAGAGAGAATAAGAGGGAAAAGCAAAAGGAAAGAGGCCGAGAGAAAGAGTGAGAGAGGAATAGAGAAAGAGAGGGAGAGAGAGGGTAAAAGAGAAAATTAGCGATGACAAAGAGAGAATGCGAGAGAGAGACAGAAAGAGAGAGAATGAGAGAGAGGAAGAGTGAGAGAAAGAGAGGAAGAGAAAGAGAGGGAGAGAAAGAGAGGGAGAGAAAGAGAGGGAGAATAAGGGCGAGACAAAAAAGGAGTAAAAAAGGGAGAATGAGATTGAGAAAGAGAGGGCAAAAGTGAGAGAGCGAGAGAAAGAGAGAGTAAGAGAGAGAAAGAGAGAGAGAGAAAGAGAGAGAAAGAGAGAGAAAGAGAGAGAGAGAGAAAGAGAGAGAGAGAGAGAGAGAAAGAGAGAAAGAGAGAGTGCGAGAGAGAAAGAGTGAGAGAATGTAAACGGGAGTAAGAGAAAGACTTCGAGTTAGAGGGAGGACAAAAAGAGAGAGGGAGAATGATAGAGGGAAAGAAAGAGAAAAAGAGAGAGAGAGCGAGGGCAAATAAGAGAACGAGAGAGAGAAGTAGAAAAAAGAACTAAACCGAAAGAGTACTGAAAGGAGAAGATAACACAAAAGTGAAGGCAACAGATGAATAATTTCATAAGATAAAAGTAGTTGGTTGAGTTTCTAGCTGGAGTAAGAATGTTTACTTTAACCAAATGCATTTAAGTTTAATTTTAAAAAATAAATAAATTAGTTAAAGTGTCAAAAAATGTTGGATCCTTCGAGCCGGATTTGAACCAGCGACCTATGGATTTCAGCATATCTTGTTTTTTGATCGATTCCACAAACTGATGGTAATAAGAGCAAGGTCGCATTGGCTAGACCAGGTTGGTATTGTTTAGGTCTAGACGCCAGCCTTGTTCCATGCATCAACCTCGAAAACTCTACAGTCCATCGCTCTACCAACTGAGCTATCGAAGGCCCTCGCTGGCCGCCGCCAAAGCAGCAACAAAAGCGACATCAGCTTTCACTCGAAAGCTATAGCAACAGCTACATTGCTGTAAGCTTAATATAGACACTGCACTCGATGTACACTCACACACACACACACACATACAGAGAGTGTACTGTGGAGTGACGTCAGAGCATGCGCTATTTTTAGCACAGCGCGAGAGGCACAATTGAGTGAATCGACCAATGAAAACTCATTAAAATGCTCGCTCATCATCAATTGCTGGAGAGAGCAGTGGAGGTTGACTGCGAGATACCCTGCACCTCAATCAATAGAAATCTCAAGTAAAAGACTTTCGGGAAAGGAAAGATCCCACTCATTGTCCATAAAGCCCTTTTATAAATTTTACTATATGAGTTTTTCCTCTCTTATGCTGAGGAACTACTTACCTCCGCCGCTGCGGTAACAGAGGTAGGGAAACCGCCAGACATTGCCAATGCCGATGGCATAGCCGATGAGCGTGAGTATAAATTCTGTTTTGGATGCCCAATGGCCGCGGTGCTCATCGCGGCTGATTCTTTTCGGTTTCGATTCTGGCGGGCTCTTTACCACTTCTGTACGTTTCATTCCACGATTCCACTGTTAGTTTTCAACAATAATTTAGATCATATTTTTTCGTACTATAAAAGTAAAGAAAACTTTGCTCTCTTATAGTTTATCTATTAAACTAGCCAAAAATTGCGAATAAATAAATAAAAAAAAAAAAATATTTTACACTAACTGACATGTAAATAAACTCTGGAAAAAATACTAAAGATGTTAAAATTCATGTTTTCTTTTTAGTTACATCAATAAATTGACATTGACACTAAAGGATTCGTCTCCTACTTTTTTCTGTATAATAAATAAATATAAATGCATTAAAAATGTATCGATCTCACTAGTGATGTCTGCTTAATGCAATGTTATCGCACAATCGATAATTATCGATTTTTAAAAATATGGATTACTTAATATTGTATATATAGAACATATGTTTTACATCGAGAACTTGAAAAAGTTCAAAGACTTAATCCATAAATGAATCGAATAAGTCGTACTTCTCAGACCTATCTGCCCAAAAACTGGTTAAGGTCTATAAATCAATGCGCTATAGAGTCTAAGACGATAAGCTGCAAAATAAACTGAATAAAATATGAAAAAAATCCCTAAATGCAGAGCTGGACTAACTCCTTCGGTGCCTTTGGTCATATCGTGGTATCCTTGCTATCCTATACATTTCTGGAGAGATCCTATGTTTATTTACTTATACTCCCTATCTGCCTATCTCTTTCTTATCTTATGACAGCTAAGTTTTTTAGTAAATGTTAACGGTTTTTCTTTATTATTGGCAACTTTTAGCATCGTTAAGATTAATCGGGTTTAGTTCACATTTATTCTAGGCCTAGCTTATTAAGTAGATGAGTGGTATTTGTTAAAGCTTCCGTTTACATCGCCTCTCGCCTCTCAGCTCTCGGCTGTCGGCTCTCGCCTGTCTAGCAGCGCAGTAGTGAGAGCACGCCCAGTGCCAGCAACAGCACGGAGATTGCTGTCCGGCCAGTGGCCGCTGAGGTACGCCCTGCTATGGCCGTATAATCATCCGGGCGATGCGATGCGCGCTTCTCGGCCTTCTCGCAGATGTTGCCGCAGTTCGCGTGCTCGCAGATGTCGCAGATATTCGACTTGGGCGCTCGATAGAACTGACGAGCGCGACGAGCTGGGGAGTGAAGGAAGCAAGGATTAGCTGTAGCCGGAGGGACTCTTTCACTCTTTCGGGCACTTACCGCTATCGTAGTAGTCATACATGACCACCGCCACGGGCCGATGCTTGGTGACCTTCACAGTTTTGTAGGCATGCAGCGTGGGGCAGACCTCGCGCCTGTCCAGATAGTCAAAGTAGATGATGACCTTGGTGTCCCGCTGCTGTGTCTCGACCTTCTTGATGCGCTCACTGGACTCCAGCGTGGGCAGCGTGTCGGTGTCGACGACAAAGCCACTGGGCAGCTGCACCTCCATCACAGCCATATTCGAGCGCTCCGCATCCCCAGGCACCGAGACGAAGCTGGCGCAGGCCGACAGATGCAAGTAGTCCGCATGCGAGTTGCGATTCACAGTGGGATCCAGCACGAATCTCGGCCAGGCGCTGGTCACGTTCGTATTGTATTTGTAGCTGACCTGAGCGAGCGCCAAGCCCCGCCCAGTGGCCGAGACGCTGACGTTCTTGATATTGTTGGGCAACTGGGAAAGGGATTGAGAATTCAAGTTTAAGTTTTGAGTAACTGAGTATAGCCCACCTCCACGCTCTGCAAGGCCAGCGAATTCTCAGCATTCACGTTCAGTATGGTCTCAGCACCCTCGCCGTAGTTGAAAGCCAGTTGAACATTGTTGCCTTGGCTGGAGAAGCGCTCGGCAAACATGAGCACAGCCTGCAGACCCACGACCGTGTCCTGCGAGCCCACAAAGCCACCAAATATATTCCGCTGATCCATCAGCCAATTCAGCACGGGCAGCGCATCGCCCACGAGGTTATTCTCGAGCAGAGCCAGCGCTCCGTAGGCGGAGATCTCAATGTTGACGCTGCGCGTGGCATTGTACCAGGGCGATTGCTGCTCCGTTGCCGGCGCCGTCTTGTTCCACCACTTGCGTCCGTCGGCGTTCATGGCCAGCGAGTCGAGGCGCTGCAGGAAGGCAGCCTTGGCATTGTGATTGGCACGCGAGAGCACGTAGGTGCCCAGGGCCATGGCATGCAGATTGCTGGAGGCATCCAGGCCTCGAGTGATGAAGTCCAGCGCCTTGTTGATGTTGTTCCGGTACTCAGCGTGGAGATCCTTGAAGGCAATAGAATTTCAATTGGATTTTCAATACTTTCTCTCTCTCTCTCTATCTCTCCTTCTTTTCTTTTCAACCCACCACATTCTCCATCATGGCGAGCGTCACGAAGGCGGTCAGACTGATGCCGCCGTCGTCGAACTGCTCAAAGATGTCGCCGTGCTCCTCGTAGCCGCCGTTGCCGGACTGAACGCTGGCCAAGTAGGCCAATGCGCTCTGCAGCACATGATTGTCCACCTGGATGTAGGGCGCTGCCTGGCGCAAGGATCTGGCCACATAGGCCGTCAGCCAGGTGGAGCTCTTCTTGGCGGACAGGCCGAAGGCGCTGAAAGCTCCGTTCTCATGGCGATAGTAGAGCAGACGCTGATAGCCCACGGCCAGGTTCTTGGTGGCACTCAGCTCCAGCTCGGGCGTGAGTTGACGCAAGCGCTGCGATGATAATAGTTCAGTCTCTGTCTGCATTACGTAAAAGACTTTCTAACTTACGCCCAGGTAACGCAGCACCATTAGATTCGGCACAAAGTTGACCATCGTCTGCTCGCCACAGCCCGTGGGCAGTCGGATGAGCTGCTGCAGGTTGCCCAGGATGCTGCCCACCAGGTCGCCCACAGCGCTGACCTCGATGCTCGTGGAGTCGGGTATCGCATTGCGTGGCACCTTGATGCTGACATTCTGCTTGCGCTGCGCATTGGAGTTCAGCTCGAAGAGGAAGCCGCGATTCACGCGCTCCGTGGCGCCGGGATGCTCGACCAGCAGCGTGCGCTCGACGGTGTCGCCAGCCTGCGAGGTGGTGGCCACCGCCTTCACGGGCAGCGCGCCCACGCGTCGAGGCGTCACAATGAAGGAGACGGAGCGAGCCGACTTCGCGGGCACCTGAATGGTGCGACGGCTATAGAGCTCCAGTTCTGATTGAAGTACATATGATTTATTTATAGTTGGTTATTCTATAAGAGATCTCTACGCACTTGGCTTGTTGGTCTGGTTGGCGTTCAGCTGGGGAAAGTCAAAGTCCTGCGCTGTGTTGTAGAAGGTCACATCAACACTCAAATCGCTGTCTCTGTTATTATGCACCACAAAAGGCAAGGCAATCAGCTCATCTGGAAGGAAGATAAAAGAGACGTAAAAAGTCTCCTAGAGATTTCCTGGATATCCTAAGGACCCACCCTTTCGCATAGAATACGGGAGCTCTGTGGCTATATAGAACTCCTTGTAGGCCTCCAGTTTGCTCACAGGCGCATTCAGACCCAAACCATTGACCGGATCCAATGTAAACGCAGTCAAGAGCCAGGAAGTCATGTCACTGGGTATGCGTCGGTGTATTGTATTGCGGCCGTCGCTGCTTGAGGAGAGGTTGAGGAAGAGCCAGGTGTCCGCCGGATCGCGCATGACATGAACGCGCGGATTGTGCCAATAGGGTTTGGGCGTATAGGAAAAGGCATAACGCCCCTTGCCAGGCGGCAAGGTGTTGACCTCTATCTTATGCGCGGGTCCAATGTCTGTCTTACGCACCGCCGTTAGCTTATCCTCCTCTACGGTAGTGGCGCTCTCCCTGCCTAGGGCCGGTGTGGTCTCCACCTCTGTAAGCAGCTCAATTGTAATTTGGTCACCTTGAAAATTGACAGACCTACCTCTCTCCACAGTGTAATCCGTGTTGGACATGATTATGACACCAGATTCCTTGCCGGGAGAGCCGACGGGCGTGTTGACATCGCTCAGCTCATAGGCATAGAGAGCATCCATGAGACGTTCGTGGGTTAGATCGTGACCTGAGTGATATGCATAATAGATAAGGTGCATGGGGATGGGTTTCAGAGTATCTCGACTTACCGCTGCGCAGTGCAGCTGCATTTTGATCAACAACCATGAGACCCACATAGGAGTAGGGCTTGGTGCTGATGCTTATGTCTATGTCCTGGCCAGGCGGAGCGCGGAAGGGCGCTTCAATTTGCACCTTTGGATTATATTATATACATTAAAATATTATACATTTTATATACTATAATTACTATAAGCTCCACTTACAGCATTCAGCAAATTCTCCTCAAATTGTATGACCTGCTCATCGTATATGAGCTCCCCATTGACTATCATATAGACGAACAGCTTGGCACGCGGCATCATGGCAAACGAAGCCAGAAACTTAATCGTGTGATAGGTATTATCAGACACCTGTTTTGGAAGTGTGTGAGCATTTAGTATTTTCTGGAAATTGAGCTAGTTTTTAACACTCACATCCACAGTGCGCGTCAGTATTATATCACCACGCCCCACAATCTGATACATAAAGTATTTCATGGGCTCATTGGAGCGCACAGCAACAGAAATTTCCTGATTGACCATGGGTCTGGAGTGAAAATTGAAATATAAATAATATTAAATCTGTATAAAATATAATCTAGGCCAAAGCCTAAAATTACTTTTCATTTTCTGATTGTTCCTACTATTCTATGTTCTATATATATTATATACATTATTTATATATTCTTTATTTTCTTATTTACCTATTCCACATTCTAATCACCTTCCTCTACTTACTTATCATTGAGCACCTTGGCTGTGATATAGCTCTTGCTATGCAACAGCTTGCGTGGCACCTTGCCCACATCGCTAATAACGCCCAGATAGTCCACGATAATCGAGTGGAACTCATCGCGATCGCCCACGGGCACCGTGAACTTCATCTTGATCTCGCCCCTGCCATCAAGCGTATAAGTGGTGCGATTATACATTTCGCTGCTGCCATAGACATTGGTCAAATAGGCTGTGATCTCGGGATTGAAATCCTTCAAGGGAGTGCCGTCATTGCGAGCAATGCGTGCCTGAAAGATATAGATATAAAATAATATATAAAATATATCTCTTCATAGCCACTCCTCTGCTTACTGTCGCTTCGAAGGGCACGCCGGGTATATAATAGCTGGGCAGCTTGACCGTCTCCACGCGGAAGTGATTGAGATAGAGTGTGAGCACCGTGGAATAGTTTTGCACTGAGCCCGTGGAGCGCTCCTCGACCAGCGCGTCCAGTAGATATTGACGCTCGTAGTCTTGCTTGAGATGCAGCTCCTGCTGAATGTCAAACTCGAAGTAGGCGTTGCCATCGATGGGCACCACCTTGCGGGTGATCAGATCGTTGACGAACGGCTGCAGCGAGCCAAAGAAGGTGGGATAAATGGAGAGTGTGGCCTCGCCCACGATGGGTTGACCAAAAGCGTAGCTGGTTTAGAAATAAAATAAAAAAGATATATGAAAGTGTATGGATGACCAGCAGATACCCTATAATATGATAAAAGACTATCACTGAAAATCGATATTTATCGATATTTATATATTAGTATATCAAACTAGTAGTATATGATCTACACGTTCTCTCATCGTTAGGATCTGTTCAGTATGCTTCACTCCATTCACATTTCTGTAAGGTAGGGTATACTTCGGTTAGGATATCGTAAGAGCTTTCACTTACTGCGCTCTCACTGTCGCTGCTATTTTGCCATCCTTATAGATGGCTTTCCTTGGTGTGTCAATGTCGACCACAAACTTGGGCAAGATGTGATCCAAGATCTCAAAGGTTTGCTTGTGCTGCTGCTCGGCCACGTCCACAACGATGGACCAATCGCCGAAGCGCGGATAGTCCGACAGCTGCAGCTCATTCGAGTAGATGGCATTGGTCAGACGAATGTCCTTGTAGCTTCTGATTATATTGTTGCCCGAGTCCCGGATCTCGACGTGCACGCGTCCATAGGCGCGAGCGGGCTTTAGATTCGCATCGAGCAGCAGTATGCGATAATGCACCAGATCGCCGGGCTTATAGATGCTCTTGTCCGTCTGCACCAGCACCGTATGCTGCTTGGGCTCGAAGTGTAGCTGAGTTTCGTTCGTAAAGATAACACCGCTAAGGCCTTCCGCTGTCAGCCGATAACGATCGGATTTGAGTGCGGGCAACTGTGGGAAAGAGACGATGGAAAATTAGATTGTCTAACTATGCTTAGAGTAGTTGAACAGTTGAATTCACCTCAAAGTGCAGCAGCTGCGTTGAGTAGGGCCTCAGCTCGACGGTCTTGAAATCTGTGTATGTGCTGCTCAGTATGCCCACCTTGACTCGGGCGGGCTCCGCTGCCTTGTGTATGCTCACAGCCACATGGTACTGCGAGTTGGGTCGCACTGTATTTGGCGCAATTATCGAATAGAGACTGTAAAACAAAAACAATCAAGCTTTATTAATAAGTTGTTGATTATGGGTTGTTGGGGATGGAGATGAAGTGGAAGATAATTGGAAATTCGGAAACTTTTTTGACAATTATGAGAAATACGATTAAAGGCAAGATCTGATCTTCTGCCAACTTTTACTTAAAATAAAAACTTGATCAGATTTAATGAACAATAATGATGAATAACAACATTTAATAATCATTTAATGAATTAATTCCATATAAATTCAAATGTCTGTAATTGGGTGAATTTTGCTCTGCAAAAAGTTTTTTTTTAAGATAATATTTTATAGGGGTCATTATTTTTCGGAAAAAAGTGAACCATACCTAAAGACCTCTCATTGAACTAGCAATACCCATAAGTCAGATAAAGTAGGTCACATTTTTGAGTGGCATAGATTTTTGGTCAGAAATGAATAACAATTATTACAGAGGCAATTGAGGTTTCTTAGGATAAATTTTGACTTTTGTATATAAATAATATTATTATTATTATTACTATTTAACTATATTATTATTATAATTTTTACATATATTTATAAAATTTTTTTATATTTATATGTACTTATTTACATATATATTTTTAAAAATATTTTTTAATTTTATTTATTTGTATCTTCTTATATTACTTTGTAATTATAGATGAAATGTTAAGTTTTTTTTATTATTGTAATTTAATTATTTATTTTTTTTTTAATTTTGTTATTTTTGTATTCTTATTTACTAATACTATTTTATTTTTATATTATATTAAGTATGCTTATCTATTTATAAAAAAAATAAATATAATCATTATATATATTCAATCCATGTTCACTACTTTCTATAATTAAAAGTGACAGCCTCTAACCACCTCTCACCACCTCTAACCACCTCTCACCTCCTCTCACCACCCCCCTGATGACAAATGAATAATCTCTGTACCAAGAGAAGAAACCTAAATATAATTCAAGCACTTCATTTAGCAGTTGAAAGCAGCGAAGACAATGTTCCGCTAGGAGGGTATTACAGCTTTTGTGTGCTGCTGTGCGGCTGACATGGTATCTGAATCTGTGGCTATTTTTCAGTTTACTATTCATTCACGCGCTTAACGGAAGAGAAACACTTAAACAATATCGGGGTAATGTACTTTACAGCGCTGCGTCTTGGGCTCGGGTCAGAGTGTTGAGAGCGGCCGCGTTTCGGTTTGATTCATGTCGGAAATGGCATAGAGCTCATCGGGGGCGTTGCGGCCAGCTACAATAACAATTATATATATATATTCCGAGTTTTTTTTTTTTTTGTGGTTTCTCCAACTGCTTGGCATCATTGGATGAATTTGTAATAACAAACTTTTGTGGCCAGCAATTGCAGTTGCCGGCGAGTGAGTCAAGACTTTGAAATTTGTATTAAGTAGGGACTGAAAATGTTTGGTTGATATATTTGTCTTAGAACTATTTTTTTATTATTGGCAAGGTACGTGCTAGCTGAAGTGTTTGGGAAATACGATCTATAAGAGATTTGAATATTTATCAAATTTAATGGAGCTCAATCTTGAGACATGGCTAACTTTATTTTTATTTAGGCTACTTTTTGGTATACTTTTGTTTAGTATGGCCCTTTTTATTATTACTGATAAATAGACTAAATAGTATACTACTATTTGATATACTACTATTTCTTAAATTACTATTTAGTATGCTCCTATTTAGTATACTGCTTTTTAGTATACTCCTATTTATTATACTAGTATTTGGTATAGCAGTATTTGGTATTTTACTATTTACTTTACTACTATTTAATAAACTACTTTTTGTTATACTACTTTTAAATATACTCCTATTTATTATTACCCATAAATATAATCAATAGTATACTACTTTGGGTGTACTACTAATTGGTATCTTACTACTATCGAGTATATTACTATTTAGTATACTACTCTTTAGCAGTCATTTAGTATAGTACTATTTGGCACATTGTTATTAAATACAATAATATTAGTATTAAATACTATTCAGTTTACTTAAGTATAATATTTTGTATACTCTTATTGCGTAATATTACTGTTTAAGCAACCCTCGCTATTTAAAGGCTTTCCAAACTTATCATAAAACATATGCACATTGCAGAGTGTATGCCTTATTCGGTGTTCCACTTATACAATACCATTTTACAATTTTGGTGCTGAGCTCAGAGCTTGTTTTGGCTTTAAGGGAATCAAAAATTGTATGTGCATACCCTGTACACATTGCGTAAGGTAATAGGGTATACACGACCTATTAAGTAAGTAAAAGTTGAAGTAAATAACTGACTTGTGGGCTATAAGGCTAATATGTTTTAGTCTATATAACTAAGTACTTAAAGTATGAAAGTCTCGCTTTTAATGCAGGGTATCTAACAGTCATTCCCACAGCTAGCCTGCCCACTCATTTGTCGTACTACAGCTGGACTCTAGCTTTATTTTGACATCACTTTTTACTTAGACCTGGCTAACTGTGCCGTGTTGTCGGCGTGTTTTGTCTGCCTTTTTGTCTCTTTTGGCGCAATTCACAGTTTCGAGTTGTTCTAATTTCAATTGCCGCTGCCGACGTCAACGTCGACGTCGTCGTTTAACCTGTTCCCACATTTTCTTTTGTGTTTATGTCACGTTTTGTTAGGCGCCAAACAGGTTCCTTCGGTGGAGCTGAAGCCCAAAATGGCAAAAACAATTTCGCTTTTTTTTTTACAATTTTTTTCATACATTTTTTGTTGTTCGAAATGCAATTGGGTTTCAATGGAGAGGTCTCACATGATTGCATCGCGCTGGGCTTCGAGTGTGTGCTAAATGTCGGCTTCGGGCAGTGGATATCAACTTAATTAACTCGCATAAACAAGCAGCTATAATATATGTATATATATATATTGCGTTGCCTTGAGCTGCACCCTATATATGGTCAGCGTATAAACTTGAATTATCATGTGGCAGCTCAGCTCGCAATTGAACTTATGCCATATATGGAGAGAGAGAGAGTGTGCTTCAAAAGATTGTATCAGGAGAGTGCTTGAGGAGAGTGTACCATTTGGCAATAGCCGGAAGGCTTCAGCAAGAAGCTAGAAAAACAAACGCCAACATTCGGCTTAGCTACAAATCAATCACAATTCTCGGAATTATAAAAATAAACTAAGACGTGTCGAAGCTTGAATACACTGAAAAGGTTTTATAGACTACTAGATTGATGTTGAGATAAAAATGGCATAATAAAACAGAGCGATTCTCTTTTGCCTTTGAAGCTCGTTTAGGTTGAGCTTGGATTGAGATATTTGCTAAAGCAACAAAGAGATTCCTTTCATATCAAAAGGTATGTTGTTCCATTCTACTGATTTGACTATATACAGCTCTTTGAGTCATATATATTTCTTACGATCTCCCATACTTTCTGTCATACTCATAATACCCGCTATAAGAAAATCTACCCTACTTCTAGAGCTTTGCTCAGCTTGACAGGTAGTCAAGGTGAGCTATCGGAAATGAGGCAGTAAATAAGTGTTTGTAAATGTGTCACCTGGCTTTAGGGTGGCTCGTCTGAACTTTGTCAATAAAAACAACTTCAGCTATAATTGATCTGACTAATTAGAGTCAAGTTAACTCAAGTCTAGCAGTATATGTATTACGCGTGTGAATCCTCGCGTTGGCATGCGGCAAATATGGACAACACTCGACATTGCATCACCCTAGCGCTGCGAGTTGATGGCAATGCGTGCGTAGGTCGACGGATATCTCGCCAATCTCAGCGTGAGTTTATTTTACTTTTTTTTTATGTCATTCACTTTACGTGCTGTTTTTAGCTGTCATGGTACGACAGGCCAGAAAGAACAGTTATGTACGTAAGCTGAAGATTTGCCAGATGCGTGGGATTGAGTTATCTAATTTTTTCTTTTCAAGCAAAAGCTTGTTTGTGAGGGCAGGGTATTAGGGATGGAGTAAGGAAATAAGAATCTCAAATGACTTTTCTTAATTTATATAAAATATATATTATACATAAAATGTAGACATAACAATATAAAATATATAAAAAATATGTATATAAAATAAAAAAAAATGTAAAATTTATGAAAAATACAAAATTTGGTTAAGCTAGCTTGAGCAAGTGCTAGGTGCTCATAGTAGGGATTATACTTTTATATATGATATCATATCAATTCATTTCTTGGCATATTTATCATTAACTCTTAAAGAGCAGAGCGCTTGAAGCTGTCATTATTATATTTATATATTTGTTTTCGATCAACAAGAGACGAATGAGTCAACATTTCAAAATACTTTAATCTAGAGTCAATATGTGCTGAATGTGAATCATAGGGTATGCTTGACTTGGCTGAGATACGACTGAAAATACCCTAACTAAATTACTTCTCATTAAAAGCAGCTACATATATTTGCAGCTTAGTTTCCCATTAATGATAGTCTGTTCTCATATATATTGTATTTTAATATATAAATTTTAATCACAATCCAGGGTGTCTGCTTGGCAAATTCGCTACCCTGGAAGCTGTGCGCACATGTATTTAGTGTTAATTTCTTTTGATTACAAGCCTGTTAATTATACGGCTTGGCATGGCATGGATAATGAGCGATGTTCGCGCTGCCGGCATGGCAAGTAAATTCGGGTTTGTTGCTTAAGTCTTTTGTTTTGAGCTCTTGTCTCTTTCGACTCGCCTAAGTGGCGTGATGTCATTTTCAATGTTATTTGTATATAATTTGTGTGCAACATATTTGTCACACTCGTTTGTGTGGGAGTCTATATAGACAGATGTGTGTGTTTGGGTGGCTCTCTGTGAGTCTGTGTGTGTGTGTGTGTGTGATATTTACTAACCCCTGAGCAGCTGTCAGCGTTAAAAGTAAACAAGTTGCGAGCGTGAAAACAAAATAAACGCGTTGCGCGCACATTTTAGCTAAATTTATATAAGTTCTCTCAAAGACAATATTTAATTATTGCTTAATTAAGATAACTACTATTATTTATTCTCTTTTATATTATAACAGCACACATCATGCACATTCGATTTATTTTTTCGACTGGCTTTTTTCGGGTTTTTGATTCGTCTTTCCGTGTGGGCAGTCGACAGCTTTTGCTTGGCCAGTTGTTGTCGTTGTTGTTGTTGTTGTTGCAGTTGTTGCTTCACTTGTTTAACCAGCACCAGACGCTCGAGATTCGCGATTGCGCCAACGGCCAAGCTCACGTTTATTTTGCTTATTCGCCTCTGTTTTTGTTTCTTTTTTCACTTTCGTTTCACGCGGCGCTGCCACCTGTTGAGCGTTCGCGCTGTTGCCCGCTCGTAAGCTCGTTCTCAACTGATTTTTCGACTAACGCTTGCAGCGGCTATTAGCCACATTTCAAGCTAACTGCGAAGCTTCGACGTGGGCTGACGTTGACGGAGCTTGCAGCTGCAGGGGTTGTTGTCTTAGCTGAGTGTGAGCCTTGGATTGCGTAAAGGTGTCGTGGCTAAAGGTTGAAGATTGTTGCTGAAGCCTGAATATGTGGTTTGTGTCTTTGCTGTGTTGAATGCCATTAGTACATCAAATTGCCGATAGGCGCGCTGCTGTATTTATTGAAATATTTCAAGTAACTTTAAGAAGATTAGAAGAAATTTAATATTTTATATACAATTTTTTTAATTTTTTGTATTTAAAAAAAGTTTTATCATTCCTGCTAAATTTTTCTCTAAATACCAAAAAAAATAATGATATTTAAAATCATATTGAGATAAAATTAATATAATATTTTTTATAATAAATTTTAGAATTTTTATAGCATTATTTTCATCTTTTGTTTGATATTTTAATGCCAACATTTAGTTAATTTGGTATATACAATAATTTAATTAAGGAACGTTTGGAAATGAAACAGAAAAGAGAGCCTGTTCAGTTTTCTTTGGCAGAGCATCAATATCTTCATCAATAGCTTTAGTCCCGAGCAATAGTCTTACTTTAATTCAATTACAACAAACAAACTCCTATTTTTTCAGTGCATTTGACACTAAATGGCAGACAGTCACACACATAAACACACACACACATAAATATAGAGAAATACAATCGCGTCACATATTCTAACATCAATATTGCAATGCCATTTGACATTTGTTATGGCAATGGGCGCAAAACGATGCCGACTGCAGAGCAAAATAACGGATGTACACTGAATGCAGGCAAGAGGCGAGGGACGGTAGGGGCGCTAGGGCTGCCTAGGCCAATATGAGGTAGGCGGGGGGAGGGGCGTGGCTGGACAGAGACCCCAATGTAACCGGTCAAACGGAGTGATTTTTATTGGCTTGTTGCTTTTTCGATTCACTGATAAATTGTTAATGTCACGCCACGCACACACACATAGGGAGAGACAGAGACACACACATACAGACACACACATATATATACAGATGTTTGCTCGTAAAATGCAATGTTACAAATTTATTATTTATGTGACGCTAAGCTTTGTGCGCATAGAGCATAGACCCCCATCGAGCCACAGTAGCTGGGAAAAGAGAGAGGGACAAATGAATATATGTATGTGTACAAGTATCTATATATACATATGTATATATATCTGTACTTTTTGGTTGCCTAAAAATGTTGTGCCCCATAAAAGTGCATTTGATCAAATATTGCCAACCAACAATAACAACAACAAGAGCAACAGTGATAATAATAATAATAATGGGTTATGGGAAAAGGTATACAGTGGAACTTCAATAAATCAAACAGACGCCATGGCCATGCTAGTGCAAGTACACTGAGAGAAATCGGGAGTAATCTTACATCAGCTTATAAAAATAATTGGCACATAAGCTTAAGACTCATAATAAAAGCAAGTTAGAAAGCTCTAGGGAGTGACCGACTAGGACAGACCCAATAACTGGTATAATCTGTGTTTTCATCAATTTCCGAAAAATCAAAATTATATAAAATATACATGAAATTAAATGCAAAATTTGGCAACTCTCGCTACATGCTCATGCTCTCTTACATGATATAAACAGTGAAGTTCGATAACGTTGTAAATCGATTTCTACTAAACATGAAAAGTTATCGAGAAACCTTCTTTCAAATTTAAATTAAAGCTAGCTCTAGCTCCTATATGTTTTAAAATAGACGAATTCATATAGATGGATATAGGATAGAATAGGAAGGATAGGGCTAGATCTAGACTCTAGCAAACCTACTTCTGCCCGTTACCTATTAATTTATCAATTTATCAATTTATCAATTTATCAATTTATCAATTTATCAATTTATCAATTTATCAATTTATCAATTTATCAATTTATCAATTTATCAATTTATCAATTTATCAATTTATCAATTTATCAATTTATCAATTTATCAATTTATCAATTTATCAATTTATCAATTTATCAATTTATCAATTTATCAATTTATCAATTTATCAATTTATCAATTTATCAATTTATCAATTTATCAATTTATCAATTTATCAATTTATCAATTTATCAAATTGCCAAAAAACGAGTGATAATTATTTTTGCGCAGTGTATTTACTGGCAACATGTTTACTGTTAGGCGGCTGGCAATTAATGCAGCTGCCAAAACAAGCAAACGACCCTAGTGCAATTCGCACTTTAATTAATTAGACATTCATTTTCAGCAGCAACAACAACTGCAGCAGCGGCAGCAGCAGCCCCTGAAGTGGCAACCTTCAGGCCCCCCACCCAGCCAAGTTGGCCAACAATTTAACTATCTACCTGTCTGTATATCTCTCCACGTCTCTCTCTCTCTCTCTCTCTCTCTCTCTCTGTCTGTCTCTCTGCCCGTTTGTCGCTTTGTAATGTGTACCGAGTTTGTCCCCCTTGGAATCAGTGGCTCTGTCGACATTGGTGGCAGCCATTATGCTTCGCAGGCGTAATAAATTAGCACAAACATGCCACTAAAATGGCACGCCCATTCCGCCCACCGGCGGCACTGACCTGCACGGGCAACTGTAAAATGCTGTCAATGCAGTTCACATGCCAATGCAATTCCGTTTTCGATGCAACAGCAACAGCACCTCCGGGATTTGAACTGGGATTTGCGCACAATGTGTTTAGTGCCAAACAACTCCGCACAGGCCAGCCTCAGCCATGATGAGCTCCCAGCCCAGACCAACCCAGCCCAAGCACATCAAGTGGAATATATTCAGCTGAAAGCATAACCAATGCCAAGACGTTGAGGGTATGGGTCTTGAAATGTGTGTGAAGTGAAATTTGTTGCAAATTTTTACGCACAAAATTTGAAATCGAAAAAATATAATAATTGAACAAATTTTTTGATCTAGGAATAGACTATGATAGCCCAAAGTTATCTAAGCCTTCGGGGCTCTGAGAAGTAGACTAGCCTTTTCTTACTATCACTGTTACTCGCTAAGACTTTCTCTCTTACTTTGTCTCCCTTTCTCTGCCTCTCTCTTTTTGTTTTTTACTCCTACTCCCTCTAGATGCTTTCGCCAATCTCTTTCTCTTCCTGTTCCAATGCCCTTACAACACTCTTAGGCTTACCCATAGGTGGTACATTGGCACAAGTTGGATCTGATTCTTTGCTAATATGTATTCTGGGCAGCAGCTTTATTTTGAATAAAGAACTCAAGCTGATCGAGAGTTAAGTTGATGATAATTACTTTAAAAATATAAAAGGTGTCCCAAAATAGACGCAAGAAGTAATTTTGATAGAAAACATGACAGCTGACAGTTTAGCCCTATTAAAAACGGAGCTACACAAAAAAAGACAATGTATACTACATAAACCAATAAAAAATTTACAATTTTTAATCGTAAGCCTGTGCTTTCTATCAATATTACTTCTTGCGTGAGTTTTGGGTCATTCTTTATATGATGTTTAGACTTTCTTCATGATATTTGGATTTATGGCTGAAATCTCTTCGAATTCTCTTAACCTTTGATGAACTTTTTTTGTACGCTGAACGCCTTGAAAATCGAAAATCAATGTAAGTATAAGATAAGCGTCGAATGTATGGAATATCAGCTCTTCGCAGGATACAGGGCATCTCCGAGTCGAGCAGTCACCACTAGAGCAATCTTACTTCTTATGAAAATTGTATGTTTGGGTATAACGTGACTGCACTATTGTAGGTTGATCATTGAAAATATGTATATATATACATATATATATATATATATATATATACATATATTATACGTGTGCTTATATAAAATCAAGTTTATATCCTTTCTTCAGATTTCCTTGCCAATTAAAACTTCTGTGGAACTCATTCAAATGGCTAAATGACATTGTTCTAGCGTGTGAATTGCTGGCAGAGCTTAAAGTTTAAAGGTCATGCGCGACGTGTTGCAGCTACATTGTTGCACAGCTCGCCCAAGACTGAGTGAGTGAGAGAGAGAGAGAGAGAGAGAGAGAGAGAGAGAGAGAGTAAGAGAGAGCAAGAGAGACTCACAGCTTTATCATCGACTTCGATTGGAGGCAAGGCAGATGGGCAGATGTGGTATGTGGCATGTGCGGTACGAGCTGCCAGATAGTTTTTGCTTCCCTCCGCCTCTCCCACTCCCCCTCTGCCATCTCCCTGCTCTCTCGCTCTTTCTGTGTCTTTTGTTGCTTGCGCACTTTTCATCTTGGCGCTGCATACGAAATTTATGGGTTTTATTATGTGATTTATGCAATGCGCGCTGTCCGCGTCGGGGCACGCAACGCGCACTGCGACGCACAGCGCGGCGTGCGGATTTTTACGCCGGAAATGTGCCCATCGACTGCGTGTTAAGTCTGACACACACACAGAGAGAGACAGAGAGACACAGAGAGACATAGAGAGAGAGAGAGAGCGAGCGGGGTCGCGCGGGTGCATAAGTGTTTTTTATTATTGCCCGCCAGTTTTTATTGCGACTGGCGCGCTTCGTGTTTTACTTATTTAATTTCTCAGCTGCTATCGGCTGCTCGCCCGGCATTGTCCTTGTCACTGACAGGACGCACAGGACACGCACGTGAACAGCCGGACACATTGATATAGAGCTCGCGGTGCGACGTTAATGTGTGCCACCTTCCCCTTCCTCTCCCTCTCTCTCTCTCTCACTCTCACTCTCTCTCACTCGCCTTGCATTATACGCATTTCAGGGCCCCAATAACGGTATCTAACCGAAAACGTGCTATAAATTCCAATCAGAGTCGCCACAGTGTCGCGCATTGCGGCCCATTGTCAATCAACACGCACACACGCTCACGCACACACACACACACACACATACACACATACACGCATACACTCACGCACGCAGCGCAGCCTGAGCGTATTTACATTTCCGGTCGAGTCATGCGAGCTGCTGGCAAAGGGCACAGGTGCAAACATGTTACTCATAGCGCTGACAACACTCCTCCTGTCGTGACACGAGAAGTGCGTACCGTGCGTGCCTAACTATCGGCAAGCGGGAGGGCTGCTGAGCTGCAGCGATTGTAGACTGCATGCTAGTCGAGACTCAAATCTCTGATTATTCCTCCAAAGGTTAAATTATATATATAATATATATATAGTTCAAGTAATATTTTTCTTAAAGAATATCAACTGTTGGCCAAATACAGCAACTATTAACTATTATTAGCAACTATTGAAGTAAAATGCTATGATGATGCTGTTGAAGCAACTTTGCAACCGTTTTTTGTAAGCTTTTTTTAAAAAATTAAAAAAAAAAACTTTCTGAAATGATGCAGACCCCAATGTTATTTCATTTTAAGAAGAATAAAATAGAGTTTTATGGAAAATACATTTTAAGACTCTAGCTCAGATTGAATAAGAGACATTCCACAGTACATCCCACAGAATAGTAATTATAATGCAAAAATCTGCAAAAAACTCTATGTATATTATATTTCATAGGCTATACATTTTGTATACATACTATACAAAATAAATATGTATATGCCCGATATATGCTATATAAGATATATATATGTCTCATCATACAAAATCTCGCCCATCTCTCGCCATCTCTCGCCGATCTCGCCCATCTCCAATGGACAGCACGCGCTTACCGCCCGTTGGCTCGAATTGCACATGTTATGGTCGCTTCCGTTGCCTGTTTCTCTGCTTCGGTTTTTGCCTTTTTTTGCAACTTCAGTTTAAAGCGCTAAAATAAAAACAAAATTTATTGAAGTTGTGCAATTATTGCAAAGCAAAGCCATAAACGAGCTATGGAGCTTGGCATTGCCCGAGGCCGCGGCCGTAGCCGAGGCTGAGTCTGTTTCACGCCTCGCTAACTTGTCGTCGGGGGAGGCAGGGTGTGTGTGTGCCTGTGTGTGTGTGTGTGTCGGCAAGGCCTAAAAGAAATTTCATTTTTATTGTGCTCGACACTTAACTTTATTAATTTTCCAACCAATGACGAGTGCCCCGCCACGGTGTGGGTGTGTGTGTGTGTGTGTGTGGAGGTAGGGGTTGGGCTAGGGGGGTTGGCCTGGTGCCGTGGCAGTTGTTGCTTTAGTAATCCATTACCGCAGGTGCCGTAAAAATGCTTAGTTTACGATATGCGATTAACGCGAAACAAGTGCGCCATAAAATTTGCCGGGTTCTGCCTTTTGTTTTGCTACGATTCCAGCACGATTCCCCCCAGCCAAGACTCAAAGGGGGCAGCGACTGATGGAGTGTCCAGATGGGTCTCAGCTCCTCTCCCGCTTCCCTGCGACTCACATTCATTTCAATAAAACGACAAATTTCGCTGTTTGTCCCATCAATATACTTGACAATATGTCTGCCTACTTTGGTCCCACTGAGTTTTAGTGTCGCAAATAAGCATAAAATTCGTGTAAAAACAACAAAAGTTTCTTTTACGACAACTAAAAAACTTTAATTGTTGTCAAAGTTTTAATGAAAAGTTGACAATGAAGGCGCTGTGGTGGGCGTAGGTGGTTGAGTTGCTGTCTAAGTGACCTATTTAGGCAATTAAAGAGGGCCTCGAAAACTATATATGTGTGTGTGTAGGTGGAACAGTTAACTATTTGTTTTCTCTCTTATAAAGTTTCTATAATAGTTTGTAATTATAGTTTACAGTTATAATATGATGCTGTTTGATTCAGGTACTGTTAATGGCTGTTGAGGTTAGTGAAGATGGAAATAAGAAATAAACTGTTGCCATGCTCAGTTCCCAAATATCTTCAACTTGATTGTAATACACTATATCAATATCGATAACTGAAATTTCAATTGATCGATAGATTGGGCTCAACTTTGACAGTAAAGCCAAGATTTAATAGAACTCAATCATCGCTAGGATACACATATATATTTACTTGAAGGTAGGCAAGCTAAAAGAGGCCGTTCCTAGTCCAGTCTATCATTATTATCCATCAATACACTCTAACAATTATCATTCATTGGTTATCATCTATCACGGTTCATCTATCGATTATCATCTATTGATGTTTATCTATCGATTGTCAGCTATCATTTATAATCTATCAATTATCATTTATTGACTATCATCAATCGAATATAATCGATTTATAATCATTTATTGACTATCATCAATCGATTATTTTTACCAACCATCATTATCATATATCAGTTCTAATTTATCACGTATCCACTATCAAGTATCATATATCTATTATCATCTATCATCATTATCTGGCATTATCGGCTATCTATTATCATCTACACATTTCGATAAATATCGAAAAGTTACTCAGGCTTTTCGTGGTTTATTTACTTCTCTGTTATCCTAGTCTCTTACTCCTTTTTGGCTGATGTTTATTGAGCTTGGTTCATATACAAAGTAAAATCATAAATTTAGAGTAGCAATATCTGAGCTAAATATATCGATAACAGACCCATTTAAATTTATTTCCCAAACATCTCCCCTGCCCGCATATAAAAATTCCTCTGCCTGTTTACTTGTAATTAAGAGCTTAATTTACTTTTCATTTCGCGCGCGCGTAAAGATAATTTCGAGTGCAGCTGGAATTATGGTGTGTAATGCGAAATCCTTGAGCTGCTTAGCGGGAATGGCCATTATGTCGCACAGCTCGACGCATACGGCGCCCCGAAATTAGGCGGGCAAATTATGCAAAAAGCATAAGTGCAAAAAGCGGACACTTAATCACTCAACTTCCTGCCGGAAAAGGCAGAAGGCAGGCACAAGGCACGAGGGCGGCAGAGAGAGAGAGAGAGAGAGGACGACAGGAAGGCAGGCAGGCAGCAGGCACCGTCGAAAGAAATTAAAGTGAAGTATGCCCAAAACTTTGGCTGCCTTTCAAATGGCGCTGCGAACTGAAGAGAGGCGAGCAGATCCGGAGTCAGTGCCAAACTAGACGACGCGTCGTCGTTGCGCTTCGAAAGCACATAAATTTTAATAATTTATCCCATATTATTCCACTTAAGTCGTTTAGATTTTCATAATAAATTAATAACGACAAACGTAGCGACGTCTTTGGCGACCTTGCGGGTCTGCCTGCCCGCCCGCCTGCCTGCCTGCTGCTGGCTGGACAAACAACGGCAGCCAGCAGCCACGTGATTGGCGGCCGCATCAATTGCCAAGGCGCAAAAGTTCTTAACTCTCTTTCTCTCTCTCTCTCTCTCTCTCTCTCTCTCTGTGTGTGGCTGAGTGCTTCGACTGCCTATAAGCAGAGCTGATCACGTGTCGTATTCTGCTAACGTGACACGAATATTCTGAGTAATGTGTGAGCTCATGTTCAGGCTATTGTATCATTATTTGAATGCTTAAAATATTTAGAGAGGCTCACTAATTGGATCTACAAGCTATAAAGCCTTGAGCTAGACTGAACCATTTTTAGAAAATTTTGTAATAAAATTTAAATGTTTTCTGTTTAAAATTAAATTACTTTTTAATGTCGAAAATATTTTTAAAAATGTTTGTTGAAAATGAGAAAATATTCTTAAAAAAATATAAGAATTTTGAATATTTATTGGTGCATTATATTATTTAATAGGACATAAATTGCTCTTGGATAACTATTTTTATTTAAAACAAAATTACAGATAATGTATAAATAAACAAAAATTAATTATAAATGCACCTTGGCACGATACGTGCAAATTTTGCCTTGTTTATGAGCTTGAGACGAAGCGTTCGAACTGCCCAAAGCTGATTTATAAGCATCCATTACATATATGTAGTATGTAAAAATATATATTAATTTGAATATATCATAAAAAGTAAAAAAAATGTTTTTTATTAGGAATATATTAAAATGAAAATTTAATCAATATTGCTTAAGGCTCAAGATAGTCAGAACTGAGATTCAAGCATTGCCCTCATTCTTTAGTTGTATAAAAATTAAAAAAAATATATTTATTTTATTCACATAAATATGCCTTAAAATATATATTCTTACATCTTACATTATACATTCTAAAATTGAAAAATATCTTATTTCACCTAGTCACATTTTGCTACTCTCATTAGCTATGCATCACGCGCTCATCTCTAATGGACAGGCACAAGCTACAGCTCCGCTGCTGCCCGCTCAAACTCCATTTTCAAGTGCCGCCGCTGCTGCTGCTACTATTATAGCTACTGCTGGAGCTGCTGATGATGATGGTGAGCGACACAATGTCGGCAGTGCCGTCGATTGGGTTAGGCAAGGGCGTGCGTATCAGTAGGGGACGGACGGGGGCTGGGCCGAACGGATGTGCGTGGTTGTTACGTGCGCGCTGCTGGGCGCTGCTTTTGTGGCTTATTTATACGCTTAATTTGCGCCACAATTTTATTTACAAATTGTTGCCAAAACGCCAAAAGTTGCGCCTTGCGGCCGGCAACTGAGATTTGCGGCATTTTCGGTTAATGTTTATGTGAGACAAAAGCGGAAATTTATTGTGCTGCACGCACTGGCGAGGGGCGTCGCAGCTTTGGGCCCAAGTAGCTGTGGCAATTTATTGACACACACACGCAAGCAAGTCGAAGCGGGCAATTGGCTAAAACGCCTCGCTGATTAGCTTTATCCTGGCTAGCACTCGCTCTCTCTCTCTCTCTCTCTCTCTCTCGCTCTCTCTCTCGCCCTCTCTCTGTTTGCTGCTTCAGTTAATGCAAGCTCTGTTAACAGCTCGTCAAATACAATTTGCCAAGAGCAGCACACTTAACCACAGCATCACACAGGACTCAAGACACACACACACACAGACACACTGTGGAGAGGACACACTGGCCACAGGACTCGGTCAAGCAGCCGCTAGTCAGGTTGTTTATCAAATTTTGCAGTCATTGATGCTGATGCGGCAAAGCCAACAACAAAAGGACCGCAATCATGAAGCGTTTTATTATAAAATATGTGCTAGACACTCGAGCAAAACAAAGAGAGACAGAGAGAGAGAGAGAGAGAGAGATGGAGAGAGAGAGAGAGAGAGAGATGGAGAGTGAAAGATACATCCTCTTTCTCCTTCTCTGCCTCTCTTTCACTCTGCATATTTCCAGCATTTGCAACATTTATTAGCAGCAGACGAATGAGAGAAACGTTCAGCCACGTCTCGAACTTGACATGGCTTGACCAGCCCCAGTCAGCTTGGCTCGTCTGTAACAGTTTTGACATGTGGCAGCTACTGTGCACAGTGGGCTAAATGCACTTTAAATTTGTCAAATTTTAAATTTTGATTGCAAAGAGTTAAGCTAAAAGATGAAGATAAGAGTGGAGCTCGAGGTACACTGGGGCAAATATTATTATACTTCTGAATTAATACATATGTATATGGTTTATACTGTATGATATATGATAAATATGTTAGATTACCTATCGAGAATCGCAAGGAATCAAAATTAATATGTCATATACATAATATATTCTGAATAAATAAAAAAAAATAGTTTTCTTCATAAAAAAATATGTAAAATAAAATTAAAATAAAATAAAACATGTAAAATTATTTTAAAAATATTTTAATAGTAAAAAACAATTTTTAAATATTTTAATACACAATTTTTTATAAAATTTTAAATTTTAAAATAAAAAGCCTTAAACAAAAATCTTGGCTCCACTGTGCATTGGTCATGTGTTACCTCAGCCCCGTCTTTTTAGCTAAGTGGAAAATTACACATTTTCTTTTTCTCTTTGTGCCGTTCCTCTTAACGTCTAAAGCTATCGAAGCTGTCATTATAGATTTGCCATGATCGAATGGCGCACAAGAGTTGTTGACGGCGCTGCATGTATGTGTGTGTGTGTGTGTGTGCGTGTGTGCAGCCTTTATTGTGTGTACTTAAGTTGTGAGTCACTTAATATTGTGGCTTTGCATGTGTTTTCCACTTTTCATTACATGCTTTTCACGTGTTCATTTTCCAAACTTCAATGACTTCAGCTTCAGCTATCTCTATAGCTGCATCTGCATACACAATTTCTGTGCGAGTGTGTCTGTCTGTGTGTGTGTGTGTGTATCTTTGTGTGTTGGTTTCTAGTACCATTGAATTGATTGATGTTTGATGCACTCAACCACAACGACATGCAGCTAACCGCAAGGCTGCTGCGGCTTCAGCTGCTCGGTCTCTCCATTCCTTGCACTCGCACTCACTCGTGTCCTCATCGCACACGCACACGCTTCAGGCCCCTCCCGAGGCACTGTCGCCCGCCTGCCCAGCAGCTGTCATTGCGCATTTCTGTAGCATACTTTTCGGAGCGCCGCTGGCAGCCAAGCAAAGCCAAGGAATTCTGAAGTACTCTGCCTGTTGTATGCGTATTTCTGCGTCAATTGCGACCACATCGGAAATGGCGAAAAAAAATATTATGAAGAGAGCGAGTGGCATTGTCTGACTGCAGGATACCCTGTCGTAGGAGTTGGGGTGATGTTTTATAGAATTGGAATTTTTTTTAGACTCTATGGCTCTTCTTCTTTGTTATTATCTAGATACTATGACTACTTTGGTTTATATATCTACATAGATACTTTTAAAGGAAATATTTGGGAATGGTCAGACGTAGATCTAGTATTTAAATCTTATAATCTAATATACTATGGTAATATTTTTCCATCCTATACCATACTATACTATACTATACTTTACCATGCTATACGACACTGTATCATACCATACCATATTATACCATGCTACAGCATACTATACCATACTATACCATACTGTATCATACTATACAATATTAGGGTATACCATACTATATCATACTATTCCATAGCATACCATGCTATACAATAGAGAAGGGTATCCAAAACTTCTCAATCTCTTCTTTAATATCCAAGATTGGCTTCAGAAGATACACAAACAGAACTGCGAACTACTCCCAGTAGGTCCTCAGCTTGAATACTCTAAATTCAAAACACTCATAGACCCCAATATACCCAACTTTTAAGCTAATTGTCAAATAACACTTTAAAAACTGGAAACAGCAAAATAAATTGCAGCCTGAGCTTTTAGCCATGAATTACAACGAATTCGTATGCAGTAATCTGACCGCACATAAATTTTGTGACCAGTTTTTAACAAATAATATATATTATATGTATGTATGTAACTATATAAATTTGTGAAATATATATGCATATATATATATGTAGATTCACACGTAATACTTTATATGTGCGCGTGTCGCATGAAATGAATGTGCGAACACGTTTTGATTTACACCAGCTACGGCTACGGCTACAGCACCAGCTACAGTGCGATTTAATTATATTTTAATAAATTAAATATTTATTATAAAAATGCGGCAATAAATAAATTGGGTAAATATGTGTGCACAAAAACCAAAGCGCAGCAGCAACAACAATGATGCCAACAATCGCACTGACAACTAGTCCAAAGATGCAGCCAGTTGTGTTTATTAAAATGCCTCAACTGAGAGGGGCTTTTCACTTAGTGGAGCAAAATGCAACATTTATTCAATTTTACTTTACTTTAAATATTTAATTATTCATTTGTGCGGGATTTAATGCGGATTTGAATCAGCTGCCTAGCTAGTTGGGCTATAAGTGGATTTTTATTCATTTAAAACATACTACAAAAAATACTGCAAAATGTGTATTTATTCATAATTAAAAAATAAATAAAATAATAATAATAAAATAATTTAAAAATATATAAAATAAATAGTATAAATATATTTTTACATCTTTTTTTACTATATAGTAGTAATATACCAATATATTGGTATATTTGGTATATTTATAATGTCGGTATATAAGTATATTGGTATTTTTTTTATGAATTGAAATATGAATACATAAAATATTAATAGTGGTATTTCTAAAATTTCTATTTCGGCTGTATGCGAATATTGGTTTAGTATATTATTTATTTTGGTATATTTAGTATATTCGTATTTTAGTTTTTGTATGTTTGGAATATTGGTACTTTTTATATATTAAAATATTATTACAGTGGTATTTCTGGTATATTGGGTTATTTATGGTTTAGTATATTTATGTATATAAATAAAAAAACCTTGATCTTGAGGCAAAAAAATATCCTATAAACTTTGTAGAGCTCTTCAGCTAAACAGTCAACTCTATTTTTTTTAGAAATCCCTCTTCAAAATTCCCCGTATTACATTAACCCATATTCCATTTAAGTTTCATTATAATCAATGTAAAAATATTCATCAAGGGCTAAAATGATAAAAAAGAGCAAATCTGAAGCGAGCTTCAACACGTTTTATTGCAGCACATTGAAAGCCTTTTTTTTGTGTTCAATGCAAACACTTTAGTTTATTTATCCAACATTTTGTCACACATAAAAATTGATTTCATTTATCGGTATTTTTTAAATACCACACCAAGGCCAGACTCATTTGCATAATTTGCCCGCAAAAAGCCTGACGAAATGAAATGCATTTATCAAATTGCAATCATTTTTTTTTGTTGCCTGCCTGCTGCTGACTTATGCCTGCTGCCACGCCCCTTCCCTACCCACTCCATATTTTTTGTTGCCCTTTTTCTTGGGGCGCGTGCAGTTGCGCAAGTATTTTCGTATTTTTGCACTTCCGCTATAAATTCTGGAGTTTATGGTGCGTATCACTTAGCCCAATGTTTTACATGCAATACACCCCCCCCCCCGCGCTCAGTCGCTATGGCAAAGTAAAAAAATATAAGACCAGAAACTAACTAACCAACTGTGCAGAGGCCCAGACGAACTTAATTTATTAGCCTTTAAAATGCAGAACTAGTTTTCTTTGCGTTTCACAACTTGCTTAACATTAGATTAATAGCGAGAAGTGGCTGAAGGAACTCCAAAGTTTTTGAGACTTTTGTTGAAACTATGGTCAGAAGTTAGTTTTAATCGATATATAGGAGATCTGACTTGTAACGATTCTTAAGACTGAGACTGAGGCTCTATAAAAAAGAAACGTATTCGCTGAAGACTTTCTTCACATATCTTGACTCACTGAGGTCTTGGACTTGGCAACAAGCTCAGAATCTGCTGGATTAGGAATAGGTCTTGGCTGAGAAGTATAGAAGCTCTCAGCCTACTCTTGCTCTTGCAGGCTCAGAGCTTGTTGCCAAGACCTCAGTGAGTCAAGATATCTATGTCGTCCAGGTTTATGGAATTGCAGCCAAATATAATGGGTGTTCTAGGCACATGAAAGCCAAACCAATTGAGCGAACTCTCAAGATGCCAAACATTTTCGACAGATTTCAAGAAATAACTACATAAATTCCTCGAAAGGCTTTTTATCTAGTTACTGCAGCTCAAACAGCCCTCGCGCTAGAACTATGAGAAGACTCCGAAGACTCCATAGCAACAGTTTAAGTCTATAAGTGTTTTCCTGCCTAATCTATGTTACTTTAGAAATACTTTAAATAAATTTCAGTTAAGATAAAGTTTGCTTAAGGTATGAATCTGTAAATATGTCGACAAATAACTATATATATATATATTACCCATTACATATATTATAAATCTAATCTCTCCCTTCCTCTACACCTTACCTTAATTTAGATAATTACTAAATAAATATTTGAATTTTGTATAATTTTGTTGTGCCCGAAACTCATTTATGTGAGCTGCGAGAAGAATAGGACGGAAAGGAGTTGCGCTGGCAACTGTTTGATAAGTAGAGACTCGCACAAAGAAGCTGTAAGTAGCAGTCGTAGTAGTTGGGCAGCGACAGAGTTATGCGACATGAAGGAAAAACTTTCGCGACTTAAGGGTTGACATGCAGCTAAGGGAACTTTTTGAAGCACTAACTGAAGCTGGAACAGGACCCGGAGCTGTCGCTGTCGCTGCTGCTGCTGCTGTTGCTGACTGTAACATTTTTTGGTAGAAATATAAAAATCCATTTTGCTAACGTTTTGGCTTCATTTAATGAGCTTTACGCAGTTTTCCACGAGAAGGGGGAGGGGGAGCAGGGAGGCCATGGGGCAGCTTATGTTTGCAGTGTGTTGCATTGTCTCCATGCTTCGTGCCACAATGCTGCAGCTGACTGCTTCTTAATTCGCTGCCGCATTGCGATTCTAATTCACATGTTTGCGGTTGCTCAAGTTCTGCACAGCGCAGCGCTGTGCTTTATGTGGCATCAGCCGGCTGCTGCGTGCTTTATCCATTGTTGCCACGTTGTTGAAAGTTGCTCGTGGCTGCAGCCGCCACTGCTGTTGGTCAACCTGGTTGCTCCACAATGACGCAGCGGCACATTCGCTGTAATTGTTACAGCGGTTGCACCTCGCCACTCGCCACTTGCCACTCCGAGAGAGAGAGAAAAAAAAGAACAAGGAATCGCCACTCGACAGCTCTGCCGCAGGTTTGAAAACTTTTCTGCTACGGCTCTGATTTTGTCGAGCTGCTTGGCTGACTGCAATGCACCAGAGACTCCGAGACGTCGGTTGCAGGCTGCAGTGCAAGCTGCGCCAAAATAACCTCTGACCCCTGTCGACCCTCTCACCTGCGGCCATCGACAAATACACGCCCAAGAAAAGCGCACGAATTGCAATTACGATCTGGGCAGAGGTGGCTAAGCATTAAAGTAAGCTAATGACTTGATTTGAACCATTCTATATAATTATCCTTCCGATTCTTGGTATTATCTTGGTATTATTTCATTATAAATTCTAATGTTTCTTACTTTTATCTTAAGCTAATTGGAAGAAACTGCAACTGGAAAGGGAAGTCTGTTTAGTAGCAGGAGAGGAGGAGGGGGAGAAGGTAAAAGAGAGTAGGTAAGATAGAAAAAGAGATGGAGAGGGAGAAAGAGAGAGAGAGATAGAGAGAGAGAGAGAGAGATAGAGAGAGAGAGGGATAGACATATAGATAGAAAGAGAAAAGTATAGAGGAAAAAGTAGAGTGAGAGAAAATGTGTGGAATATGCAGAATATGTAATAGATCAAAGAGAGTACGAGAGAGAGGGAGAGAGAGAGAGAGAGAGAGAGAGAGTTAGAGAGAGAGAGAGAGAGAGAGAGAGAGAGAGAGAGAGTTGAGAGAAAGGTAGAAAATTGCTACAGTAGGGTGGGAAGATAATAGATAGAAAGTGAAAGGAAGAAAGAGAGGATAGAGGATAGACAAAGCTAAAGAAAGATAGCCAAAGAGACAGAAACATAGTAGATAATAGAGAAGGAGTCTCTGACTCTCAGCATTCTAAATAGAAAGAGCAAAAGATAATTATATTCAAAATCAGCCGAGAGAGAAAATACTAGAAAAATACAGCTAAATTTCATAGCCAACAATTAAATTTACCTCAATTTTTCTAGTATTTTTTCTAGCTGTCTGCTACGACCTGCTTAAGCTGCTATTGGTAAAAGATTTGTAGTTGTAAATATTTCGCCCCATTCAGTTGCCCATGAATAGCAAATGGCAAATGCATGCGAGCTAATGTACTCGTGCTGCCATACAGGAGGAGCAGCTCACTTATTTCCACATATTTCAGCAGCATCGAGAGGCAGATAAATATCATTATTTGGGCAAAAATGCTGCACTGCATGACAGCTGCAACAAGGTGCTTACAATTTTGCCAAGAGAGAGAGAGAGAGAGAGAGAGGGAAATTGTGGGGCCATTGATGGTGCCACTGATGGGGCCAGCAGGCGGGCGTCCAACCGAAAGCATTTGCATTTGAATTATATAAAAAATGAATTGGCATTGGCCGGGCAATCGGCATTTGATTTGATTTCTGTTCGAAGCACCTGCTTCTGCCTGTGCAGGCCAATCGACTTGGCCAATTGCATTTTATTTATTTACCACTCAAAAGTCGTAGCCAGGCGCCACTTTAAAGTGGTTTAAAACGGCGCCAGGCCGCGTTGCGGTTCGATTTGAATTTTGAATCAATGCAAACGGCGAACGGCCAGCGGATCTCATAAATTGCCAACGAATGCGCAAAAATCGACAATGCGCAGCATCAAATATTTAAATGCCATAACGAAACAATCAAAATTCAGAAATACATTTCGCGAGAGAATTTCGAGTCCGAAAACAATAGAATAGAACTCTATTAGTTGAGGTGAGTGGGCTGATGGGGAGAGGCAGGGAAAAAGACTGAGAGAGAGAGAGAGAGAGAGAGAGAGAGAGAGAGAGAGAGAGATAGGGAAAGATAGAGAAAGATAGAGAGAGACAGAGAGAGAGATAGAGAGAGAGATAGAGAGAGAGAGAGAGAGATAGAGAGAGAGGGAGGGATGGAGAGAGAGTGAGAGAGAGTGAGAGAGAGTGAGAGAGATAGAGATTGAGAGAGAGTGAGAGTGAGTGAGAGAGAGTTTAATAGGGGGTGAGGGAGAGGTTGAGGTTGAGCATGAGATAGAGAAAGCTGGGGAGGATGAGAGGAATAGAGAGAGGGAGATGATGAGACAGAGAGAGATATATAATGTGTGTGTGTGTGTGAGAGAGAGAGAGAGAGAGAGATAATGTGATAGTATAAGAGAAATTGAGAAACAGATTGGCAACGATGAATTTCCTACGTTTTAGGCTAAACTATGAGTATGGGCCAGAGAAATATGTAAGGGAAAGGAGCTGGACAGAGAGCTCATGTTGTACTTGAGAAATGGTTGATCTGTAGACGATATACTTATGTTCGATACCCTGTTTAAGACAACTCTGTAAGACAGCCCTGTAAGACTAGCCTGTAATAAAATCCTGCAAGACAACCCTGTGAGACAACCCTGTAAGACAGCCCTGTGAGACAAACCTGTTACTTAGGCTCATCAACAAGCTTTAAACTGACAGCGAAATACTTAACAACAAAAGTAAACCAATTTGGAAATATGGAATAGACAGATAGAGAGTCTCTCTCTCTCTTCTCTCTCTCTCTCTCTCTATAGCAAACTTGTCTCTACAGCATACTTGGTAGAAGAGCTCGCCATAGAAGATGACGCAAGAAGATATTCTGATCACACTTACCAGATTACTTCACTTCAATTTTCATCTCCACATAGAAATAATCAAACAGCTGAAAGCAATCATTTCAAGATTCACTAGAGCTTTTGCCATAGTCTCACAATCTAATGTCTATTTCAGATCTTACCATCTTAAGTTGGCAGATATAACATTTTCAATGCAAGCTAACATTCAATCTACCCCTCTCTTGCATCCCATCAACATTAAATTCAGAAAAAACCCGAAAAAAAAGGTAAACAAAATTAATGATGCTTGCCGACGCGACGCGTCCTGTTGCTGCTGCTGCTGCTGCTGCTGCTGGCGTGGCCAGAGCTATTGCTGTTTGCGATCATTAGAAGTGACAGAGCCGCAAAGCCACGTGCTCAACACAATGTGCAGGTCCTCGCTCAATCTACCCCTTAACCCAATGCTCCTCGTCCCGCTCAGTTGGCCATTTGTCGTGGCTGTGTTTTTGGGCTCAGTTCAATTTTCTGGTCATGCACATGGCAGCCGCTGCAACACCGACGATTTTGTTCATTAGGCACGCACATACGCGGACATGCCCACACGGGCACGCCCCAATTGAACAGCCCATCATTGGGGCAGCAGCGATTGTTCGACGAGCTGCAGGTCCTGCTGCAGCTCCAGCACCAGCTCCAGCACGAGCTCCTGCTACTGTTTCCGCAATGTAATCAACGAAATCGCTGAAATCGTTCGAAATCGGCTCGCACGTTGCATTTATGGGCGTTGTGTCTAGGCCCAGCAGCAACAGCAACAATATCCAGAGCCAGCACCGGACAATGGACAAACAACGAGAATAATCGCCGGAGGCTAAAAAATCATGGCTCGGCACAGCCATTAACGGCAAATCTGGCAACGCTTTTAATTGCGCACACAAAAGGCCAAAACACAGCATCCAAAAATGAGTTATTAGCATTGCGCTCCAAGAATGCTAAGCGCAAATCAGCGCTGCCCGAAAAGGGCCCATTTCAATGAAGATGCAGATCAGATGGATTACCAACGCATTAGGCTGGGCGTGTGGATTAAAGCTAGTTAAGGCCGAGCTATCGAAGTCGAGGCTAGATTGAGGCACTCTAGATTTTGAGCTGTGGCAAGAGAAACTATGATGAATTCTACTTATGCATCAAGCAGTGTTATTTACATTATTTTTGATCAAGAAATTACATACTGTGAGCATCATCAGGATAGCGCACCCCTCACATGCTCCGTAAATGTTGAATATTTTCTATATCATTTGAGCTGGAGTCTTAAAATTTATTTTCCATTAAACTCTGTTTTATTATTCTTAAAATAAAACAAGTTTAAGCTCTGTAACATTTCAAGAAGTATTTTAAAAAATTTTAAGAAAAACGGCATATGGTTTCCAAAGCCCAAAATACATCAATTGTTAATATCTCGTTCAATTTTCGAAATATTTCTTTCAAATATAAGTCAACTGAAACTTGTATTTTTATTTATTTTATTTTTAGTTTTTTTTTTTAATTTTTAAAATTTAAAATAAAAAAAAATTATATTTTGAAACAATGCTATATAAATTTAACAAATAATATTTAATATGTAGAATTCTTTAATAAGAGTAGGATTCATATGAAAAGCTATTCATAATACTAAGAAATTATTATGATAGGGTCAAGTCTGCAGCTCCTATAGCGCAGTTATCGAAATCTCAATTAGTCAAACAGCCTGAGCTATAAATACTTTTAGCCTAGTGAACAACTCTATATATAAAGTATAGATAAACTCACATAAAACAAATATTTTGCCAGCCGCCCATCGCTGCAGCTGGCACGCCGCAGATTTGTGGAGGGCACGAAAAACATTGGTCGGTCACTAATAAAGTTGTAAACATACAACGAAAGCAATATTTCAAGCAATAATATATATATATATATATATATATATATATATATATATATATATATATATATATATGTATCGATTAATAATCCTCAGATCAAGTGAGACACAAGCAGGCCGAGCAACGAAAAAAAAAAAAACATTAACACCTACTGAAAGCGAAGACGAGCCAAGGCGTCAACAAGTAAAACTAATCTGACAGCAAAACAAATAATGGTGATTTTTATGCCATGAACCCGAGAAACAGTGAGAAAGGAAGAGAGAGAGGGAGAGAGAGAGAGGGGGAGAGTGGGAGTGTGGGGAGCTGTTCTGATTGCCCTGTCCTTAAGCAAGAGAGAAGACTAATGGTGATGTTGTACAAAACGTAGCTAGTGCTGGGGAAAGGGTCAAGTCAGTGGGCCAGGCTATATAAATATGCGAATGGTAGTAAGCCAAGCCATAGTCGAGATTGGGGCAGGTAATGGGTTAAGGTGAGCGTTAAGGAGGGCGTTCTGACGACGACACGCTAATCAAAATGTGTTTATTTATTAAACAAAATTATAAAATCAGGTAACACACGAGTCCGTTAAAGCACGACCAAAGGCATTGCCAATTAAGCCCTGGCTTGTTAACAATGCTTACTCTTTGGTTAACCTGACAAGCCAACCTCAAGCAGAAAACACACACACACACACACACGCTCTCGCACGAGTGTGTTAAGTGTTGTTGAAGTTGTTGTTGCTTTCGAGGTAATTTCTGTGCACACAAAACGCAGCTAAAGCTCAGCACGGGGCGAGGCTCAAGAAATAGTATAAGAAAAAATGCTCAATTGGCGAGGCCGTGAGATACCCTGTAATTTAGCAATAGGTTGGCTAATTAACTTGGACTTGGATAAATAAACATAATTTAAAGTCTTTGATATATAAATACTCGATAAGCTATAACTAGAGCTACAGTACTAGAACTGCATGACTATCGATAACTTTTTATTAGTAGGGTATATCGACAGCATTTATATATTGAGGTATTCTTGGTAAACGACGACTATTATATATCGATACATAATATGTAAGCTATAACAGCTCTATTTCTATATCTTTTTTAAAAGCTATAAATTCAATATATCGATTGTATCGATAACGATCATATTTCGAGGTATGATATTTTCCAAGATTTGCTGATAATATGTTATAAATTATAGGCAAGTAATATGCAAGATCGATAATATCAATAATGTTATCGACTTTGCTAACTACTATCGATAACTTGCAATACTTAAGTCTTTTGTTTTAGACCCCTTGTTTGTAAAGATGTTATTGATGATAGTCCTTATTCCCAGGATGAATCGGTCGAAGTAGCTCTATCTAATATGCCCTCATTTCTATTTTTATAAATTTGTAAGACCTAAGACTCGTGCGCCTATTTCTAATTTATGCACTGACGCTGGACTTGTTATGCTTAGCGCTCGCTGCCACTCAACCTGAAGAGGCGTAGCGGTAGGCAGGGGGTCCCCCCTACAACAATAACGGCAACAACGAAGGCAAACAATTAGAAAGTCTCGCATGTTGCATGCAAAGCTGGCGACTTGAGGGGCCAGCTGCAGGTGCAGGCGCTCAAGCGCAGCTGACGAAAAGCAGAAAGCTAAAAAAAAGCGAACGTGGAAAAGCAGCAACAAATTTGTTGCATACTTCGCGGCAACGCGCTTCAAGTGCCACCAGCCCTGGGGCAGGCAGACGGCCTCATGACTGCGGCAAATTAACACAATAAATGGTTGAGAGTGTGTGTGTGTGTGTGTAAGTGTGAGTGTGTAAGTGTGAGTGTGTGTAGTTGTAGTTGTGGTGGTTCTATTTTAATTTCTTATAAATTGGCCTGGCGTCCACAAGGGTCGCTAAAAATCAGCTTAAATGCCATTGTTTATCGCATTAGTTGGCAATTTTTAGGGTTTACACTATAAGCTTGTGGATATAATGACTTTATATGTATGTATATAAATGCTTATATATATATGTATATATATATACATATATATGCTGCATACTGCTACCCTTCATTTTCTCCCTTTCTCATTCATTTGATGGCCTACTTGCATATCAGTTGAGCTGAGTGATGCATTGGCCTTTAGTTTGCATACAGCAAATAAACGCATATTCTATATAATATACAAACACACTCACACATACACATATACATATATATTTATATATATGCCAAATAAACTGATAAACTGATTGCAGTCGGGCGCTGTCACTGGAGTTGCTTGTGGGCGTTAAGCAGCCAAGCGACAACGAAACAGTAGCGAAATTTATAACCAAAGCGGGAATTACAAAATCGCATACATAAATTTATGCATGCAGGAGCTGTTAACGATAAGAGTGTATGTGAATTTGCAAATACTCTTGTCAGATGGTGGATATTGGAAAGATTTGGGAAAATTTAGGGGGGGGGGGGGGGTAAACTGATATGACTCTGAAAGGATAATTTGATATAGTTTATATATTATATTATGATAATGTTAATGTTAATATTGATGTTATGTTAATGTTATGTTAATGTTATGTTCATGTTATGTTAATGTTATGTTTATGTTATGTTAATGTTATGTTAATGTTATGTTAATGTTATGTTAATGTTATGTTAATGTTATGTTAATGTTATGTTAATGTTATGTTAATGTTATGTTAATGTTATGCTAATGTTATGTTAATGTTATGTTAATGGTATGTTAAAGTTATGTTAAAGTTATGTTAATGTTATGTTCATGTTATAAACGTGCTATGTTAATGTTATGCTAATGTTGTGTTAATGTAATCTTATGTTATGCACTGTTAATACTCTGTTCATGATCTGTTAATGTTATGTTGATGTTATGTTAATGTTATGTTAATGCTATGTTCATGTTATCTTAATGTTATGTTAATGTTAAATATTATGACTTTAGGTAGTGATATATCCCCCACTTTCTTTTTTATAAAGCTAGCAATCTAGCTCGATCCCTAATTGCTCAGCATTTAACAACATTATGTTTCGAACATCCTTCACTAGGATAATTCACTCAAGAAGCGTATAAACAAGTTTGTATGTGCATGTAAAATAGCAAAAAGAAAGACAGAGACGAATAGAGAGAGATAAAGAGGGAGAGAGTGAGTGTGAGAACTCGCGCGAATGAGTCGAGGGAAAAGCCCAACAAAGATGCGTCGATAAAACAGATTTCGATATCAGCAGCGACACGAGCGAAGGACGCCAAAACGATACGCAGCGCAGCGCTTCAAATGAAGTGCGAATGTGTTGGAAGAATCACATGCACACACACACACACATACATGAGTGCGCCTGTGTGTGCGTGTGTGTGGCTGATTGCGGTTGTGATTTTCGCTGAAACTCTATTCACCCATAATTTACTCGCTTTTTAAATTTTGCCATTGGTAAAATACACGCACACACGCACACACACCCATACTTGCACACACAATATCAATTTCAGTGAAAATGCAAATTCCAAAATTGAAAGAACTGTTTGCTGGGTGTGATGGTGTGGGGGCGCGGGCATCGTTGTGGCTGCTCTGGAGCTGTGGCGGATGGCAAACTGTTTATGGCTGCCGCCTCAACGCGCAGCGAGCAGATTGTTTCCGCAGTTGTAGACTTTTGGCAGGCGGCAGAGCACAACACACACACACACACACACACACACACACACACACACACACACCAACACACACAGAGCACAGTTGCACACACACAGAGCCCAATGAGTCGGAAGTAAGTGCGAGAACTCGTAGATTTTTCTTGTCTACCACAAAATGCGAGCTACACTGTGAGAAATGTGAGCGTGGATTTAAATTTCTATGATTTTCATATGAAAATAGAGTATATGTATGTATTTAAGTTTAAAATCTGCATAGGCTTAGTCTCTCTGCAAATAAATCTCGTAGGGACAGGCTGTGTCTGTCTGAGGAAGTGCTTGGCTTGTGGCTCAACTATAACAGGCATAAAAGATTTATATTGCAGACATTTAGAGAATCAAATATCAATTGCTATTCTACAATAAATACATTAAGTATATATCAATTTTATACATATTTAATTTAGGGTACATCAAATTATAATTTTAAGACTTTAAATTTTTATAGTTTTTAAATTTTGTTTTCCTTTTCTCCAATTTGAAATGCATTTCAGTATTGATTTCATTTTATTCAACTTGTTTTTCTGTATTTATTGCAAAATTTATTATATTTTAAAATTTTGTATTTAAAAATTTAGTTAGTTTTATTTACATTTCAGCATTCATTGGTTAATTTGTAATTTGTTAAAAAAAAAAAATTGTAATAATAAAAGTTTCTAAAGTTTTTATCTCTTACTCCAATCTCAGATGCATTTTAGTATTGACATTATTTTATTTATTTAATTTTTTTTTGCTTTTTTTTTAAGTTTATTGTTTAGCATTCATGTAAATTTTGATATTTCATAATTTACTTAATTTTATTTGCATTTTAGTACTCATTGAAATATTTTATTTAATCTTTTTAAATTTTAGTATGAATTAAACTATTTTATATATATATATTTTTTTTTAGTTTTAGAAACGTTTTAGTATTTATAAAAATTTTTAAAAATTTTTAAGCCCTCAAAAATATTTTCTATTTTTCTGCTGTCTTTAGTTTCCCCCTCTTTTCGTGCAGTGTAATTGTGCATCTCGTTTACACTTGGCTATAAGTTTACCTAACGGTCTCTGTCATTTTCACAGCTCGACGTCGGCACCTCTAAAAGTATCTGCGCTGCTGCCACGCCCCCAATCTGCACGCTGCCCGCTCTTGAATTCGAAGTGTTAATTTACGAAATTGCTGGAGATTTCATTGAGTTAAGAAGTTGCTCGCCAAGTTGTGTGTGTGTTTATGTGCCGTTGTTGTTGTTGTTGGACTCTCTCGCTCTGCTCTTGCATTTATTTATGCATGTAAATGTGCACACACACACACACACACACACACACACACAGTCGACACGTTTTACCTTTGGCCCCTTTCGGACTTGCGCCATTCTCACTAGTTTTATTTTTAACTCGTATTTAACTCTCTCTCTGTGTGGGGGGAGGCTAGGCTTACCTCTCCTCTTGGGCCACGCCCACTGCATGTTTATGGTGTCTGCTGCTATCAGAGCGCTTCGATCTTGGTAAAATGGAAATTTACACGTTAACACTTTTGGCCGCTTGTAAGTGATTTGGTTTTAATTCGCTTGATGGCGTCTGTTGGCCACCAGCAGCAGCGCCCCTCTAGACGCCACTCCCTTTCCCATGCCAAAACGTTTGCGGCCACACGGCAACAGCAGCAGCAGGAACAGCAACAACAGCAGCAACATCAACATAAACAGGCAGCAACTGCTGCTGCTGCTGCTACTGCCTAGCAGACTAGTCCTTTGGGGCTGCGCTCATGTGTATGCTATAAACATGCACAGATGTGCTACACTTGGAGAAAATGCCGCTAAGTTGGATTGAAATTTGAAAAGAGTTTTACTTAATTTAATAAATTAAAAACAATTACATTTATTATTTATATTATTAATATTTTATTTTTATTTATTTTAATTATATAATAATTTAATTTTAATTTAATTTAATTTTTTTTATTCTATTTTATTTAGTTCTATTTTATTTTATTTTTATTTTAACTTTATTTTATTTTCATTTTATTTTTATTTTATTTTTTTCTTGTTATTTTATTTTATTTTTATTTTATCGTTATTTTATTTTTATTTAAACTTTATTTTATTTTCATTTTATTTTTTATTTTATTTTTATTTTATTTCATTGTTATTTTGATTTATTTTATTTTTAATTTATTTTTTAATATATTTTTATTTTAACTTTATTTTATTTTATTTCGTTTTTATTCTATTGTTATTTTATTTTTATTCTATTTTTTATTATATTATTTATAATTTTTAAAAATTATATTTCTATTTTATTTTATTTTTATCTAATTATTATTTAATGCTTATTTTACTTTTACTTCTATTTTGTTTTTCTTTTTATTTGGGTTTTACATTTTATTTAAATTTTATATATATATTTATTTCAATTTTTATTTTATTTTATTCTTATTTTAATTTAATTTTCCTTTTATTTTATTTTCGAAGATTCCTCAACTCCTTTAAGCTACTCTTTCCCATCACTAATTTCTTCAAGTGTATGTACATATATACGTGTGCGTGTATTGGTGTTTCTGCCGTGTTGCAAGCTCGTAGGCGTGCCGCACAGTCTTTAGTCTATGTTAATTTTTGGTTGTGTTCATGTTTCTTGCTTTCGCTCTGCCGCTCGCTGTCCAGCTGGCAGTTGTTGTTGTTGCTGTTGCTGCTGCTGCTGCTTGCTACATGCCACATGCCACTTGCTACATGCTACTCGTTACTTGTGAGCTGTGAGCTGTCCTCGTTTATGATGCCAGCCAGTGAAATAAAAGAAATGTCTGCTGATAAAAACTCAACAGCTTGGACAGCACTTCAAGCACACAAATTCCGATTCCACGACTGGCGATCGTGTCTCTCTCTCTCTCTCTCCCTCTCTCTCTCTCTCTATGTCGTACCCTGCCAGCTATCTTCTGCTGCCACATGCATATGAGCTGGTTGCACATTTGAAATTCACATGAGCCACGACGTGGCAACACCTAATGCGCTGTGGCCACAGCCAAGCGGCCGCCCCAAGAAAAATTTACATATCGAGCTGGCGAGCAAAAATGTGTCGAACGCTAAAGCCGTGTCAAGCAAACAGGATGAAGAAGGCGCAGTTGTAGCAACAGCAGCAGCAGTAGATAAGTCTGGTATAACCATATGCCACGCCTACTTCAACTTGAAGGCAGGTAAGAGCAGTGGGCGCTTGTGGGGCACTTAAAGATTGCAGATATGGATCAACGTTTATACTACTTAAGAGTTATCGATAAATTTAGAGTCATTTATCTATGATTTATTATCGATAATCCGATATTAAGGATTTGCAAAAAAAATATTTTAATTTTTTATATATATATTTTAATTATAGCCAAATCGCAATAAGCCTAAGAGAGAAGAGCTGAAGAGAGAGAGAGAGAGAGAGTCTGAATGCTTTGCCTCAGGCAATTTATTGAGTTCTGTTTGTCTTTCAGTCAAAGAACTGGCCGCAAAATCTTTTAGCAAAACTTTATATATATATATTGGGAAAAGGGCTATTTTGATTATGGTATGAATTATGTAACAAATTAAAAAAATATGTATAAAATATATTTTATGAATATATGAAGCATATAGCATACACTGCCCGGCATCAGGATAGCGCACCCTTCATATTCACCGTAGTTGTTGAATATCTTCTATATCATTTGAGATAGAGTCTCAAAATTTGTTTTCCATGAAACTCTGTTTTATTCTTCTTAAAATAAAATAAGATTGGACTCCGTATCTTGCCAGGAAGTATTTTTAAATATTTTTTGAAAAAAACTTACAAAAAAGGGCTTCTAAAGTCTCGTACTTGATATCTTGCTCAATTTGGCCAGGATCCAGTGTATATGTATATGCCTCGAGAGAATCAGCTGAGGATTAACACATTTGTTAAATATATTTAAAAAAATGAATAGTTGTCTAGAATTAATTTTAAAATTTTTTTAGTCTACATTAAAATTTAAAGTATAAATAAATTTTGAATTAATAAAAAGAGAATAAAAGTATATTACCTATATTAAATGAGCTTCATATATCGTACATATATATACTTATGTAGCATGATTCATGAGCATTAACCGATTAATCGATTATTGGACATCTGATGACTAATCGTGCCATCACTAATCATGAATATTGAACTGATCTGTTATAGAAGTCTATGATAACTACAATGGTATTATATTTGTAGTCCAAATTATCCCCATCTCGATTTCCCAGGGTATTTCATCTTGAGCCAGCTCTCGATAGGCTTCCACTTTTGAAGTTATTTTTCTCATTTTTTCTCGCTTTATTATTATTTGGTTGAGCTGTCGCTTATCTAACGGTCTATTTGTTTTGACTGTTTTTGGCTGTTTGTTTGTTTGTTTGTTTTCGCAGTCGAAGGCGAGAATCAGGCGAAATTACGTAGCCGCTGGCCTAAGGCAGATGGGAAGAGCAGATAAAGGGAAAGAGAGAGAGAGAGCGAGGATGAGGGTGCAAAAAGACAGCCGTAAAGACAGACATTCGAAACCTGCCCCCATCCTGCCCCCCCTTCCCCTGTTGTGGGACATTTTTGGTGTTTAACTAAATCAAATCGATATCGAATTTAGTTGTCAACGCGCGTTATTTTTATTCCCCCTATCTCTCTCTCTCTCTCGCTTGCTTTTCTCTACGTAGTCTGTCAAATTGTAAGTGATTCCGTGTGTTGCCTGTGTGGATAGGGGTAGGGTGAGGGCAAGGCCAAATGGGTGGCTTTGCGGGTGTTCTTTGGTTTCAATTTCGCTTGAACTTTCGGCCTGCCCATCACAATTGAAATTGAAATGTGAAACACAAGGCGGAAAAACTTGTCTCCACATTTCTCTCTCTTTTGGCAGATCCTCAAGGCGAGGGGGGGGGGGGGGGCGGGGCTGCGTGTTGAGTTGTCTTTCGGCAAGCTATAAAAATATGTTTTTCTTTGCTCTTGTCCAACTGTCTGTCTCTGCGTGTGACCGCATGGCAAAAAGCCACAGGTTATGAGTTTTTCATTAGGTTCTCATGTTGCAGGCAGAGAAGGGGACAGCCAGACCAGGGCTGGCCATATTATCCCTTTGGCAATGGACCAAAAGTGCTACTTTAACGAAATGAATTACACAATAAATGCCCTAACTATAATTAGAATCTATAAAAAGTGGCCACAAAATTGGTCCACATAAAATTTAAATCAATTTAAAGTCATTTAATTAATTTAACGGCCACTGTTAATGCTAGTTATGCATTTTGCTGTTAACTAACACTGAGCTCCACTGTCAACTCGTTCAGCACTGCTGGAAGTTAACGAAGCTGTTAGTTTTGATCGCGAGCGTGAAGAAAGCGGACCGTCGAAATTATTGTGCTCAATAAATTTGCAAAATTGTTGATTTTATTGTGAGTTTGAAGTGTTTTTTGATGATTTTGCAAATGTATTTAGTGACGGGCCGTTGTTGGTGCTATTTTTTGTATGTGAGTGCGCTGTTAAAGTGAGATCGGTTGATTTTCGCCAATTCTAATGGCGCGCTTTGTTTGCTTGTGTGTGTGTAATTGCGCAGTAAATGGCGCGCACGAGCAAGTGAATTTCGTCATTCTTAACGAAGTTGCATCGAACGTGTTCGATCGCACTACGAATCTTGCGGCTGCTATCCTTGCAAATCATTCACTCTTAGTTTTTAGTATCATGTTTGACGAAAAATGAATGATATTTGGCAGCTCTGTTTGCTGAGCCCAAAAAGTTGTTCGATCGAACATAGTTGTAGTGCATTTATGTGCAGAAATTCTGCATTCGTTCAGTGCAATTTTTTTCGTGTGGCTTATGGTGTGCAAGAGCATACAAGCATATCTACATACATAAAATTTAAAGTTGCATCAAACAAGTTCGATCGAGAAACGCACTGAGCTCATGAGCCTTTTCTGTCGCATCTAACTTAATAATTAGCTAAATGATAATTATCATGATGGCTTGATAGCCTAATGTGTCGTTCGATCAAACTTACTTTTTAATGTTAAAGCGCAATTCACACACATGTGTATGTATGTATGTATGTATGCTGGTATTTATATTTATTGTAATGTGAATGTGGGAGCAAGAGCAAAGCGGACACAACAAAAGAGACAACGAAATGCTGGGGACCCAAAACTAAACACGCGCCAGGTATGTAAACGTTTACCGTTACCCAACATGTGTGTGTTTGGAGTTAAGAGAATGCGGGTACAGTTACAGTTACTGTGCTGCCAGGGCTTGTGGCAAAAAGTTTATGAGCCTCTCAAATTACACAGTATATGTGTGTGTGTATGTACATATATACATACATATGTATGTATTTGTGTTGCTTAAAAAGTAGGTAGTAGGGAATTTGTGGACCATTTTTGGGGGACATTTTTGTGTGGAAATATTGCAATTATGTGTTCGATGGGAAATTGTTGGCGCCATTCGCAACGCGAAGCGGCAATTGTTTTTGGCGGCGCGCATAATTCGCGGTCGCCACTGACCACGATGGGCGGATGGGCGTGGCCGAAACGTGTATTGTAATTGAAATTCCTAAAACATTTTTGGGTACGTAATTTGATTTTAATGCGAATCGAGAAAAAAAAGACGGGAATTTGTGCAGTAGTTAGATAGTGCCTGACTATGGGATACTCTGCAATATGCCTGACTATGAGATACTCTGTAATATCTTGAGATACTCTAGAATAGATATACCTTAAATCTAGATATACCTCAAATAAAGTTTGAAGATATGAGATACCCTGTAAAATGCGTGTTAAACTATGAGTTACTCTCACTTTCAAAAGTTCAGACTATGGAATACCCTGTAATATTAATCTAGTTTCTATAGACGTTATCTTAGATTTACTTTAAATAACTTTTAAAGATACCCTGTAATATGCTTACATGAATATCGATATATATCGATACGATCAAAGTTTATATTTGCAATATTTTTGACAAACTAATCTAGACTTGGGTATATAGTAAACTGAGGTATATATTAACCTTATATAACCAAAAGAAGCTTTTAGCCCTTTTTTAGGGTATTTCAAAGAGCAAAAAATAACTATAAAATGCAAAGAAGAAACACATATGCGGCGGGGGTTATACATGTGCCTCGGCTAATGGCCGTAAAAGCTGCTTCACGTTGATTGCAGCAAATGCCTTTAGCGCACAAAGGGCGGGCGGTGGGGTGGAGACAGGTGTGGGGTACTGGCCGGAAAAGCATGCGGAGGAACACTTTGTGCAATTTAGCTTTTGGCCAAAGTCATTAAGTTTGATGTTAAATCCACTGTGCAGCCGGCAGCCGGCCAGTGGCTTGGGTTGGCATGTCAACTGGCTGGCTGGCAGTCAGATTTACAGACAGTTGCCGTTTGTTTGTCCATCAGTCAGTCAGTCAGACGGACAGACAGACAGACAGCCGGACGGTCCGTCATCTAGTCCGAGTTGGCCAAAAGCGGATGCATTACAAAGGACATCAAGTCGGGATATTGAGTTTTGTGCGCGCAACAAAGAAAAGCGCATACAAAGCCGAGCGCAAAATAAATGCTTCTTTGTTGGACTCTGGGGCCGCCGCATCAGGCCAGAAAACTGGGATTCACTGCAGCAGCAGCAGCGGCAGCAGCAGCAGCAGGAGTGGCGGCAGCAGGCAAAAAAAAATTGAATTACATGCAAGCCAGCGGCAGTACGGCATGCGCCATGCCTGGTCCCGCCCACCATCCTGCCGCCCACAATTGCGTTGCCATGTCCTCAAGTTACCGCAGGCGAAAAACTACACTGATTGCGCGTGTTGGGGGCGTGGCTGCTGCGGATATGATAAAGCAGCGGCATAAAAATAAGTTGAAAAGCAACAACGCGAACCAAGCAAAAGTAAAATGCACAAGCAAGAACCACCCCCACCCGCCCCCACTACCACCCCCCTCTCACCGTACCCATTCATGTCCGCTGCTCTTCCAGCTTTTTTGTAGCTTCATAAAAAATTTCCCAAGCGGAAATGCAATTTAATTAAAAATGTCCTGCTGCTGGCTCGCGCTTGTGCTTGCGCTTGCCTCTGTGCTGTTCGCTGCGTGCTCTGGCTGCAGGCGCATCTCTTGCTTTGCTCCACGCTCTGGGGCAACTACTTGGCTCACAGTTGTAGGCAAACATGATGAATCTGTTCCACAGATTTCCCGCCGGACAAAAGTGCCAACCCACTCTATGTCTGCCCCTCTCTCTCTCGCTCTCACCCACTCTCTTTCCGCCCCTTTCTTACTCTGAATGTGCCAACCAAATCCTTTAAGATTAAAAGCTCCAGATAAACAGGCAGCCGCTAAAATGCAGCAAAATTAAATGACCAAAGCATCAGAAACTGAACCCACCCAACGACTCCCCTCCCCACCCACTTGTCCCACTCGCGCAGCTAACTGCATTTAAGTAAATTACCATACTCAATTAACGTTATACTTATTAAGCGCCCGCTCGAATCCAATCAGACTGTGAAAAGGCCATAGAAAACGAAGTTAGCCGCAGGACACAAGGCTTTGGATTCCCTTCATCCTGTTTCCTAGCTCTCGCTTTTCTTTTCTGTTTTTTTTTTTTTTCAATTTTAATCCAAATGCAAAAAGCCAAATTAGCCGCCCATTTATGGGCCAACAATGGCTGCGTTGCTTGGCATTTTAATTTTCATACATTTTTTGGGGCCATTGACCGAAAGAGCTGCTAACTTAAATAAATAGAATAAGCCTATTTGCAGGCTGGATCCGGTCGATATGGGGCATAGAGTAGGGTATATGCCATACAAGACCAATTTTAATTTAATAGTATTTATCTGCTCCCATAAGTATGCTATATTTTTTTTAATGGAAGTGCAATAGAGCTGGAAAGTTAAATTTGTACGATTTATGAGAAGATTATTGCCACATGTTATTTATAATATATATTAGACTGATATTGGTAATAAAACATCAGGATATCAAAATAAAAACTAAATATATATAGAGTATATAATAATTGTTAATAATCATTTCCTATCGTAGATAATATCACCATCCATCTATCTGTTCACGGTTGAAAGTGCTCGTCACTTTCTATGAAAGTAATTTTCGTTTGGCTAGAGACATAATATACTCAATATATATTAATATATATTCATATATTATATATCTTTAGAGTAGATTTTTAATTGTTTTTTTTTGGCAAATAAAAAAATCTTGCTTAAATTCAATTTTTGTTCCATTTTTTATTATTATTTAAGTGCAGAACCTGTACAATCAAATTTAGTATCTTAACAAAACACGTATATATAAAATTTATGCATAAAAGTCGATGGTTTACTGCATTCCCATCGTTTTGGCATAGCCTTGCCGTTTAAGTCGTCTTAGGGTTCTAGCAGGGATTAGACCTCTTGCGAGTAGGCTTCGGTGTCGTTGCAATCTATCCGAGTATCTGCTTGTACGTCTGCCAATCTGCTCTTCAACAGTAGGCAGCTTGAGGTATCTATGGAGTGCTGAGCCGCGTATGTACGAGAGAGAGTTGGTTATCTGTCGTAGTATTCGGCTCTGCAATACCTGTACCCGTTTGCAATTGGAGTTGGCAGCAGTCCCCCAGATTTGCACTTCTTAAATTCAATATATTAAAATTATAGATAAATTATTTCTGCATCTAAAAATGTATTGCCTTAATTTCTTCTGCTACTTATCTATGTACATAAGTCAAATATTGTTTCCAAAATATATGTAAATTTATTTTTGCATTTTGGTAATCGAAATGGGAATAAATATTACGCTCAATTTGAAAATTTTATTATGTACATTTATATAAATAAATTAAAAAATAAATCATGTTTAGTATTTTACCTACTGTGCTCATTAACAAATGATTTTATATTTATTTCTGTGTGCAATAATTCAAAATTAGTTTAGTGATTGTTAACGGCACCTGTTGTTGCGCCCCTTGCTTCTTTTTTGTGCCCATTGTTGCTGTTGTTGGGTTTGTTCTTGTAAATTTGCTTGTTTACATGAAAATTTTACACGCCAAACAAATTTGCGCAATGTGTTGCATTTGTTGTTGCTGCTCTGCTCGAATCGATATTGCTAGCGACAACAACAGCAACTGGAATTGTTCACAATAAAAGATGACCACACCCACAACAGGACGTCAGCTGCTTGCGGTTGCTGTTTGGGCCAAATGCGAAAACACACAGGCGCAGTTTATATCCTTGCGGCTCAGCTGCTGTGCCTCGGTGTGTGTCCGCTGTCAATTTAATTATGCCATTACTTAACTCCGAGCGTTGAGCTGCCATTGAATGCCGCTCGTTGCTCCAACCAGTTATTTGTTTTTTCCCAGTTTCCACGACGGTTAATCGAATTAGGCAGGACGCAGGACCTTTGCTGCCGCCTCGTCTTGCGCTTGATTCAGGCTTTAATTCAATTTTGGTAGCCATTTGCTTCCCTTCTTTTTTTACAGGCTGTGTGTGTGTGTGTGTGTGTGTGTGTGTGTGTGTGTGTGTGTATGTGCGGCCACATTGGCATATGGCGCTCATTATGCGCTGGGGCAACGCGTTCTATAGAATACTGGCTGGACTGAAGGATGCGCCGTGCTTGCATTCAGGATAGCGTATCGCGCGCTTTTAACACTGCCATTCCGGCCGCAAGCGCACTTTTGTTAATTACACAAATACAACAATAACAGCAACAAGGCTTAAGCGAAACAGCACACCACAGCGCCATGCCCAGCCGTGGGTGGCCCGTCCGCTGCCGCCTTTACAGCAGTTTATTGAACTTAATTGCGTGGAATAAGCCAAACGTGAAATCGAATCCTATCGAAACGTGGAGGAGGCGCACGCTGCGCAATGATAGCCCCTAGACTATTGGATATATCAACTTATACGGCTGCACTTGTCTGTGAGTAAGAGTGTGTGTGTGTGTGTGTGTTTCTGTGGGCGCTTATTAAATTATCAGGGGCGTGGATCTTAAGCAGAAGGAGTTACCGTGTAAGCTGACTCGCATTACATTGGCGAGGCTATTGTGATTGTGGCTGTATGCCAAATTAGGTTGTAGTGGTCTCTGATTGACTATATCGATAGCTATCGATATTTTAGATAGTATATAGACAGTATAATACATCAGAATATATGTAGAAAATGAACTCTTTATGCCCTTTAAAGCTCATTGTATGAAACTATAGCCTATATGCCAGACTCTGTCAAGATAAATCGATCTTCATTCCATTTAAAGTTAATTACATGAAACTAAATCATAAGATCAGGCAATTATATATAAATAGTCCATATCATAAATAGTCGATATTCTATATATTTTGTTGAATATTAGAATACATCATGATAGTTTAATGCTTCTGCTCATTAACGTTCTTTATGTAAAACTTTACCATAAGATCAAACATTTATATATATAGTTTATCGAATTCACCAACTATCGATAGGCATATTCCCCTTTCACATGCAACATTTATCATAAATTTAATAAATTGAAATTAAATTTCGCTTTTCACCCTCTTTCAACAGTTCCTGCTGACGTCCATGTCATCGTGTGTCTCTTACACACATTTTATATTATTTGCATTTAATACCAATTTTTACGTGAATTTCCTTGCTTTTGTTGATGCGGCACCTCAAATTGAATTACCACCCATCGCAATCAGCGTGATACATATGCATTAATAAATTGAATACTTTTATATACCAACAAATATATATAAATGTGAATGTGTGTGTGTGTGTGTGTGTGTGTGTGTGTGTGTGTTTGTGTGCTGAGCTGCCTTTAACACAGCCGATCACTTGCTGCGCATATTTATTCATTTGTCGCGCTGCGTTTACCTTTGTGTCAATGCGCTGTTTCCGCTTCTGTTACGTGCCGCTGTTTTCCGTTGTTAAATGTGATGTGTTTTAACTGAACAATTCGTGAAGTCAATGGATGTGAGAGAAGGAGATAGAGAGAGAGTGAGAGTGAGAGGAACAGAGAGATACACAGAAAGAGAGACAAAAAGGAACAGACAGAGAGGTAAGAAAATAAGACAGAGAGCGAAAGAGTTGAGAAAGAGAGAGATAAGAAGGAAGTAGGTGGCCAAATATAACGATAGAGAGAGAGAGAGAGAGAGAGAGAGAGAGAGAGAGAGAGAGAGAGGGAGAGAGAGAGAAAGAGAGAGAGAGTCAGAGAAAGAGAGAGAGAGAGAAGGAGACAGAGAAAGAGTGAGAGTGAGAGGAAGAGAGATACACAGAAAGAGAGACAAAAAGAAAGAGACAGAGAGGTAAGAAAACAAGACAGAGAGCGAAAGAGCTGAGAAAGAGAGAGATAAGAAGGAAGTAGGTGGCCAAATATAACGATAGAGAGAGAGAACCAGAGAGAGAGAGAGAGAGAGCAAGAGTGGAAGAAGGAAGAGCGAGAGGAAGAGAGAGAGAGAAAGAAAGAAACAGAGAGGTAAGAAGAATGAGACAGAGAGTGAAAGAGAGAAAGAGGTAAGAGAAGAGAGAGGGAGAGGTCAGAAGAAAGAGATAGGTGAGAAGGTAGAGAAATAGAGAGAGAGAGAGAGAAAGATAGGGAGCAAAGGAGAAAAAGAGAACAAAATAGGTTGAGAAAGAGAAAGATGAGAAGGAAGTGGGTGGGAAAATATAGAGCCAGAAAGAGAGAGGGAGAGAGACAGAGGGGGTGAGTCAGATAGATAGAACAACTGATAGATAGATACCGAAAGAGGAAGAGAGGGAAAGAGAAAGCTAGACAGAGTTACAAAAATAGAGACAAACAGAAAATGAGAGAGAAACGATGAGTTGGAGAGAGACAGTGAGAGAGAGAGAGAGAGAGTACATGAGAATTGCATAGTAAGGCCTTTCGAACAGAGCCAACAGATTAAATCGGCAAATTTTTTTTTTTTTTTTTTTTTTTTCATTTATTATTTACCGCTTGTTGTCTTTGACTCTTTAGCGGAGTTATCGCTTAAATTACCTTAGCTTAATTTTAGGCAGGTACGCCTGTATGTATTAATTTAGTATTTACATACTTTACATAAAACAAATATAACATAAACAAATATAGGGTTTAAATTCCACGACGATCGAGGGGATGCAGTCTCTTTAATCTTCTCCTGCTTCGGTTGTTGGCCAGATTAGATGCGAGCTGGTTTGGGTGCGCTTCTAGTCTGTCCGCGTATCTAGAGCTGTGTCGCCCAATGAGTTCTGCAATTGTTGGAATTTTTAAGTCTTTATGCAGCACTGAATTTCTGACAAACCAGCTCGCACCAGTAAGCCTTCGTAGAGCTTTGTTTTGCAGAGTTTGAATTTTGTTGGTCGTGGTCCTTGCCGCCGAGCCCCATACTGGGATTCCATACAGGAATGTTGGCACTACTATGGCCTTGTAGATGGTGGTTTTGCTTTTGAGCGACAATTTACTTGAAGCTCTCAGCATCCTAGTGTCACGTCTGGGCAGTTACCTCTTCTGGTGGCAAAGGTGGTGTGTACAGATTTCTGAGTGTTAATAGAGATGCACCATCTTTTGGCCCAGGAACCAAAAGACTGCAGAAATGTTTGCAGCGAGGCGGAGGCTTCTAAATCGGCAAATTAATATTTGAAATCAAACACATATACAAATTGTTTCTTTTTTTCTAATACATGACCTTGAGACTGATAAACCGATAAACAAACAAAAAGTTTTGCGCTCAATTTAATTTATATTAAATATATACTATGTATAACTTGGTAGACATTCACATTAAATTTATATTATAATCTCCTATTGATTACCTCTTTAAATGAATTTTGTTAGAAATAACATTTGCCATATACGTATACGTATGTATATAGCTCTTCTATATTTTTGTTGCATTATTTCAATATAATTTCGTGTGCTCGCAACGAAAGCTGTCAAAATTAGGTTTATGTCTTTTAATTGCATTAAAAATGCGTTTAGCCGTGCACAATTCGCACTCCAACTCGAATTCGAACGCACATAATTGATGAATCAATGGAAAGCAATTTGTTTGCACTTTCAGTTGGCCAACGCTGGAAGTCCATGAATGATAGATGAAAAATGCTTGGCTAACAAATGAATTGCAATTGGAGATGCTAAAACAATTGTTGCTTGTCAATTAGGCTAAACTATTTATATTTATAAGCATGAGAGAGGGACAATGTGCTGTCAAAGGGAAATGAGCACAGTGCCCGGTTGTGGCCTGTCACCGAGCTGAAGCAGCAGCAGCAACTGAAGACGAACGTTCCATAAATGCACCTATGGCTGCGGCCCGTGCAGATATGACAAACTGCAAACTTGAATGTAATTTCCGTAATACGCGGCGATGGCAATAGAACCAGCGTTGCATGAATTTAATTGTCAGGCTAGGCACAGTGGAGCGAATTTGTGTTATTGTTAGTAAAATCGAATTGGTATAAGTAAGCAGAGCAATTAGAAGAAGCAGAAGGCTAAAATTAAATTATAAAATTTAATTATTAATTTGCAAATGCAATTTCTATTTGTGAATCAATCTTTTATTTTCCTAAAAGAACTAGTTCAAAATGCACTAGAACTGAACTTGAATATATTTCATTTTGAACCAGAGAGAATATACCTAACATTTCTGCCCACAGTTGCCCATTAGACAAACTGTGACAGGAGACGAAGACGTTAACTGACTCTATTTGCGTGTGTGTGTGTGTCTGTGTGTGCGTGTGTGAGTCAGTGTCATGTTCGTATGTTGTTGTCACTCTTGCTGCAATGTTAATCAACTTCATTACCACAAATTGCTATTAGCATATGTTAGTGTGGCGCCACAGACGTTGCAACAGCAGCGGCAGAAGCAGCGCAACAAAGCGAACGAGTGGGCGTGTTAGGGTTGCGAGGGGAGGCTGGGTCGCAGCATGAAACACACAAATGCACTTGACTGTCATTGCCTTGGCTGGCTGGTAAACAAGATCAAATGATGCAATTATAGGGGACCACTCGCCGGGGCGCCTCACGTGGCGCCTCGACGGACGTTGGCGAAATCGCTGTTGGATCGAAATCGACCGCCGCGTAATATAATTAAAAAGCCATTAGCCGCCAAATAGACAGCGGGCACCAGCACCAGCCAAGGCAACCTTGAAACTAAGCCGCACGAGAGCAGCGAGATTTCAGATTGAGCGCTCGCGCTCGGCCATCTTTTTTTATATGTTTGTATGTATGTGTATATATATATATGTACACTTTTTTTTTGGTTGCCATTAAATACGAACCGACGGCTGCCATCGCCATAAATTATAAGTCATTGGAGGAACGAACGTGTCCGGCGTCCTCGCCGGCATTAATATCCCCAACATGACGATGACTTTGAGTGAATGCTTCAAATTAAAAAGAAATTTACCATTTACCCCGCAACTTTCTGACCGACGGCTGAGCCAACCCCCGAGGCGGGCTGGCTGGCGGCGGTGGGAGTTGCAGGCCTCCTTGCGCCGCGCGTCATCTTTAGCCATGGGCAATGACAGCACTAAAAAAAAAGTATGCTGCCAAGAAGCGGGCAGGCAGCTTAGCAACTTGGAACCGCACACAAATACACACACACACACACTCACACTCACACTCACACTCACGGCGTATACGTAATGTATCAAAACTTGAGCGCGGGTGTGTGGTGTGTGCGCGTGTTTAGCTGCTGCCGTTGCTGCTGATTCTGCGTTAGCCACATCATCGACGAACCAGCAATATTAACAACAATTGGGTGGCTAGAAAATGCTAGAATAGGAGATACCCTAACTAAATGTAGGTAGGATAAGTGTAGCAGACTAATAACAAAAACTGGGAGGATAATTGCTAACAACAACAGATAAGAAACTTAGAGTTGACCGACTATTAAACACCAGGTAAAGGCTATAACTGTAACTTCTATAGAGTGGGACTGAGCTGCTTAGCACACAAATTACAGAAAAGAGTAAGAGAAAATTCTTAATATAAAGCTGGAATCAAATATTTCTATGCTTCAGCTTGCTGTGGTGTCTTACATCAATGTCTTCTAAGTATTTATATTGTGGCCTGGCAATTGTAGAGAATTCAAGCTTCCTTTCTTGCCAGATCCTTGCCAAATTAAAGATAATTTTAGCTTTTACAGTTGCCAATCAAAGCGAGTCAAAGCTCTGATTGAGTCCTTTCTAAATATCAGATAATTTATACGCCAAGGTTTCTATTGAACTCTTATCATCTTTTCACAGCAGCCAATATGCCCCACTCGACTTGCTTTTGTTTAGCCATTTGTGAATAGAGCATAAAATGATTACAGCCAACTAATGACGCTGTCTAAAATGATTTATCTCGTTATGGCGTCGGGCAGCCGGGCGAAAGTCTTCTTGCTGTTGCTGCAACAAAAGTCAACGTGAAAAAGAGCAACTTCTACGGCCATGGCCATAATTCAAACGTGTTTATGATGTATACGGCCGATTTGGTGCGTATCCTGTACAAGTCTGTGGGTATGTGTGTGTGTGTGTGAGCCACATTTCTTTTTATACTCGGCTTTTTTGTGTGTGTGTGAGCAGGACTTAAGGCAGCTTAAATTGTGATAGAAATCAACAAATATTGTAGCAGTTGGAGAACTATGATTGGAGTAAGGCCAGCCATGTTGTAAGGCCAGCGCCGACTAATGTTTAATATGATGTCCCCAATATACACACGCTCACTTAGACCAATATAGACTTATAGTAAATACTATATGCACATGAAGAGACGCTCTTGCCCTCTTGCAAAGCGTATTAGTCTGCTGACCAAATTGCCAAATGTACAGCGCGTCTCACATACACATATTTGTGTACCCTTTAGCTGTTTGTTACAATATCATAGGTGAATTTAAATAGATATAAAATATATATCATATAGAGTTTGCTAAGGATGAAATCTTATTCAGGAAGGCAAGCAGCTTTCACGTTTATGCTAGCCAACAGGATAACGCATCCTTCACGTTCTCTGCGAGCTAAAGCTCTACAATTCTTCTTCTATCAAACTCTGTTTTATCATAATATAAGATCAAATGGGGTTCATTTTCTTAAATTATATTGTATATTCTATTCATTGATATATGTTTGTAATATTATATTTAAGAGTCTATTCAAAATCACCTACCTTATAGAGCATATAGCTGCCGACAAGTAATAACTTTCTTGCTTTCGCATATCTATTCTGTATATATGCATATATAGTGTGTGCGTGTGTGTGTGTGCTGAATATGTTTATATATAAATGACGACAGAGTGCATAGATGGCATTTGAATGTGGCGCTGGAGCTCAGGAGCTCCGAGTGGTTGGGGAGTTTGCCTCTGGTAGTGGCAGTAGCATCTGTTACTAATGGATAGTAGTAGAAAACAAATGGACAGCGCACAGATTCGCACACAAACAAGGCAGGCGGGCTATATATTTATATATGTATGTATGACTGCCTCTCTCTCTCTCTCTCTCTCTCTCTCTCTCTCTCTCTGTGTGTGTGTGTGTGTAGGAGGTGCTTGGAATTGGAACAGCAACGTCAACAGCTCGTGCAAACATCTTTGTAGATTTTATTTCTAAATCTCATTACCAAATGGTGTCCCTCTGGGTGCCCAGCAGCACACGTGGTACGTGAAATGCTGCGTTACTATATAATACGTATGTGAGTGTGTGACTACGTGTCTGTGTGTTTGTGTGTGTGTGTGACTTACTTACTTACCCACACATACACACACACGCACAGCTCTATAAATGCAATAAACTGTAAGTGCGTTACGCCTCCCCCGTCACCTAGGAGGCAATGGAACTGTGTCTCTCTCCTCCTCCCTCTCCGTGCTCTTGCTGTTGTTTTTGGGCCAAGCTCAAGTAAATTTCATCGCATCTGTGGGCGGGTCAGTTACTGTTGCCGTCCGGCCATCATCAATGCGAGGGATATCAGCTGTGGCAAATGTTTTTATAATCGGACCTAAAAGAAAGTCTCCCCCACCTCACCAGCTCGCCAGCTCATAAGCCAGTTTGTGCAGCTTTCCATTCGCCTTGTCAAATCCTTAAAGTGAAAATGTTAAGTCTACTATATCATTTAACTGCCACAGCAAAAATTGCTCGCAAATTTCAGTTCAGCTTCATAAACAACCAAAAAAGAAAAAGGAATGGAAAAGAAAAGAAAAACAAAAAACGCGAAGCATTTAATAGCACTTTTGCAATTTCCCTGCCAATTGAAATATTTTGCACTTTAGTGCCACATTAAATTTAATGTCGAGTTTTAGCCAGCAACAGCAACAGCAACAACGACAACTGCAACAGCAACAACAACAATTGCAGCAAAAGAAACAAAAAAATCGCTTCAAAAAATCGCACGACAAAAACTTAATCGCTCGTGTAATGACTGCATTCGACTTTTGTAATTAGCAGACCGTCGTTCGAGAGGCGCCTCTCACTGCCGTCTGCCTCTGCTCCTGCTCCTGCCTCGTTCCCTTCGCCCTCCCTTAACCCTGCAAATAAATATTAATTTTCTGGCTCTGCCGGCGCTCCCTAGTTCCAATACAGCAGCCGCTGCCACAGACCTCGCACTCAGCCCAGTAGCATTCGTCGTCTGTTTGTTGCTTGCAGCACGAAATTTATGTGCAACGTACAACAAATTTTCACTTATTGCGAACAGCAGCAGCAACAACAGCGAGATCGAGTCGTTGGACAGACTGGAAGATGTCCTGGGAAAGGCTGTAAGACTGGAAATGTCTTGAGAGCAGATGGGAAGAGAGGTTCTCATATGATTTTGTCATTGGTTTTAAGGACTAAACTTAAAGGTCAAAATATCATAAATTTTCTATCGATTGTTATCGATTTTTATACAAGCAACGATAGATGTTATCGTTGATATGAAGTGAACAAGTCTTTGGCTCATATAGGAATCTCGACTGGATTGGATTCGTTAGTTATAGAATTTATCTCAAGATAGGAGAGGTGTTGCTTAGCTATTCATCTTCAATATTCAAGTTAATTGTTATCGACATGAAAACAATACTAAAACTAATCGATAGCTTTAGGAAGGGAATAGTGAATAGTTATACTTATTGGATAGTCCTTTTTGCGTGTTCCACATTGCCCATATACCCATCTCCAACATTTCCAGGGTATAGCAGCAACAACAAATGCAACAGCGGCAGCTGCGATGGACTAACGGAATGTGTCGTGGCTGCGCGTCCCAAACGTCCAGTCGCAAATTCAACAAATGCGGGTTTGTTGGCGCTGCCCTTGGGGGTTGTCAGAGCGGACTGTCAGTGGGTTGCGGGTGGGTGTGGTTGGCGTCTGCAGTTTTACAGTTGGTTGTTTGTCCCGCTGCTGCATCGGCTGCTGCGTGACAAGAGTCCGCGCGAATGCTATAAATTTTGTATTTAATTTTCAATTCGTTTTAGTTTTATTGCAACAACGAAAACCCAGAGAAGGCAGCAGCAGCAGCAGCAGAAGTTCAAGACTTGGGCTGGCTGCTTGCCAGCAGCAAATGTGGCAACTGCCTCGCCAGTGGCTGCAGCATCCGCTCGGGCCAAATGGCTCCAGCCAAGTGCCATCGTTTTGTAATGTTGCACGTCCAATTTGATTACAAGTGTCATCTATTTGCGCTCAGCTGCGCGCAGCGGCCCCAAAACAAAGATTTGGCGTCACCTAATGAAGTAATTTACTTTAACGCCCCGCCCAGTTCGACCTGCCTCGCCAGCAGCTGACCACTGTTGCGGCTGGCCGCATAAACTTAACAATTACTTAATTCGTGCGCAGTTTTTTGACCCACATCAAGTGGTTCAGAGTCCGCGCAGCCCGTGAACTGTACAAGTGACAGGTGGCATTAAGTTGGCAGGGCGAAGCGTTTAATTAAATGCAAATGCGCTCATTACGGCCAGCACATGAGCTGGCATGAGCTAGATTTATGGCCAGTGCTGCGCGCTAACTGATCCAGCTCATTAGCGGAGTTGATAGAGTCCGCAACTTCTAACTACTATCTAGTAGTATTTACAGTGGAGTCTTTAAGGCTAAATCTTTATGAAAGTCTTCTTTCCTCCTCCACATTCTGTGCCCAACATTCTATTCGTTCTTAAAGAACTCTTTCAATCCCGATCATCATTTTCGATTTGCAAATTGTGGCCAAAGCAAACGAATTGCGTGCTCTCTGCCATTAGTTAAACAGTTAAATGCATTTATCTCGTGCTGACTTTTGTGGCAGACACGCAGCAGCAAAGCCAAAAGTGAAAATTTGTGCTTTTATCACGCAAGAAGCAGCAGCAGCAGGCGACCAAATCCCCCAATTCTCTCATCCATGTACTGGCAGCTTTAGCTACTTGCGCAACAGTTGGCGAAAGTTGTTGAAAAAAGAAATGTATATATATATATATAAAGAAGTATTTTTGTAGGAAAATGAAATGCTAGCGCAAAGATGAGCAAGGAGCAAGCGGAAAAAATGAAGAAAAACAAGTGAGAGAAGTCTGAAACTTGGAACATGAAATACTCTGCACTTAGATGCACAGGGAGAGAGAATATATTTGTTGTAAATTTATTTAAAAAAAAAAGAAAAATAGAAAAAACTTAATATATTTAATACTTTATAAGAAATGAAATGTATAATATAATATTTGTGATTAAAAATATTTAAATACCAGAAACAAGACCAAGACCAAGGCCAACAGACATATGAAAGCCAAGCTAAGTTCATATAGAAAATCATATATAAATACCCAATAGATTGTTATTAATGACTAAGCAACTCCAGTCATATACCGCTCCCCACACTCCTTTCCAAATACTACAGGGTATAGGAAAAATTAAAAAGAAAACAAGTCTAAAAATACTGTCAAGTATTTTTGGGCGAGGGGACTAAAACAAAATCGGAAGCGACTTCATTAAAGATGAGCGCAGCGGGGCCAGAGCCGCTCAGATCGAGCTATGGCAATAGGTGGGCGCTGTTGGCGGGGTAGTTTGGTTCGCTCGTTGGCTGGCTGTAGCAGAAGTTTACATGAAGGATTTAAGCAGCTTAGCGCAGAGTCAAAGTCGACTCATTGGCGGGTCTGTGGAGGTAAAAGTTTTGTCGCTAGCTTAAAAACGCTGCAGCTGCTGGCGTCGCTCGAAAAAGTACTTGAGAACATATTTGCTATCAGTTGGCGTCCAGTTGTTGGCCCGCTCGATGCTGTTTGTCTGTTGGGCGAGCGAGAGCCCCATCCAGCCCCAGCCAGCCCCTTCGGCTCTGTTTGTTTGTTGCTACTTTTGGGGCAAGTTTGGCCCCAGCAATTTTTCGTGCCACATCGTGTCTGGCTATCATTTTTGGGTGCTGCGTGCTGCATGCGGTTGGCAGCGCTGCCAAGTGTTGCATCCGCTTCCTGTTGATAGTCAGTGGCGTGTAAATAGAAGCTGCTTTTACTCGAATTTATTTGCGGCACATCCAGCAGGGACAAGGACAGGGACAGGCGCATACCTCAGCCTCTGCCGCTGCCTCAGCCGTCAGCCCGTATCGTTTGCTGTTTAACAAAGTCAAACAATTTCATGCAATTAAAACCGTTTTTCATTAAAAATGCAAATTTCAAATGCAAAACGAACTCGAGTCACGTCAAGCATCAAGACTCACACACACACACACACACACACACTTGAGCCACGCTCTGCGCTCTTGGTTGAGTGTTTGTTTTCATGCAACTTGGCTGGAGTTCGGTTCTGGGGCAGGTACTTAACTTGATGTCACCAAACAAAAGCACTTTGTTTTAACATGTGCCCACGACACTCCACTGCACTGCGCCACCTCCTCGTCGTTTGGTCGTGCAGTGTGCTTAAAAGCCGCTTGCCTTGTAAACAATCATAAAAAATAATAAAATGCCATAAAGTTGAAAATGTACCAAAAACACTGAGTGCGAGGGGCCACACGGCAGACAAAGGGAGTCGCTAACACTCTCTGCTGTTTTTTTTTTCGTATTATTTGTTGTAACTTCCCCAACAGCAGAAGTACACATGCCACAACTCCAGCTCAAAACATTGTCTCTTGACTTGCTGCTAAAGATGTTGCCTTTGTTTTGTGCCAGAAAGAGAGAGGGAGAGTGAGAGATAGAGGGAGAGACTCACACATGAGATACTTCTCCCTCTTCGAGCTGCACTTAAAATGCTTGTGACGTCTGTAGCTGAGGCATTGTCAGGCTGCGCCTGGGATTATTATTGCCTGCTTCATTGTTGTTGCTAATGTGCTGCAGCTCAAGACGTTACATTTGACAATTTTAAGCGGCTTTTCGGCTACATAATTCATAGCACATCAGACGGTCAAGTGGTTGCCAGTGAACCTCTCGAGCGTGTCTCTGCTTGAGCGCAACAGTTGTCCGATCAAGAATGAAGTATATATATTCTTGAGATGATAAAACATTGGATGGGGTGATTGATGATGTGGAGTATATGCTGGAAGAAGGGTGGAAGCAACCCATACATTATTATACATATTTTTCTGTAGATAACATTAATGCATATATAATATATAATAATTTATATTATTGTTCATAATTGCTCTTAAGAATTAATTATATTAGGCACAGATGCCACCTTCAGGACTTTAAAGCTTATTATTATAACTTTTGATCCAATTTTTTATTAAATTCTTTATATATCTATAAAGATTTAACATAAGAACTATAAAAACTTATGAAGAAAGAAGTCTTTTGATGTAATTGCCACACCCATTTGCCTTTCATAATCAGAGTGTTTTCTAGACATTTTTTAATTCTCTCTCTCTCTCTCTCTCTCACTCTCTCTCTCTCTCTCTCTCTCTCTCTCTCTCTTATACGTCTCTATCTCTGCAGGACTTTTGCTTTGATTTGCTTTGCTTTAGGCTTAGGCAGCTTGTGTTTTTTTCTTCCTTTTTATGAAGATATCAAGGTTCCTTTGCCTATTAAGCAGCTTTGGCTTGCTTAGGAGAGCCCTCTGCACATTTGCAGCTTGTTTGTAAAGTGGCTTTTCGAGCTGGCTGCCGACGCCGCACAGGTATCTACGTGTGCGTGCGTGTGTTTAATCTCTGCCTGACATTAAGTCTGCGAACAATGGCAGCCAAAATGTCTGCAACTTGGAGCGACTAGGACGTAGCTGGAGCTGTTAGCTTGTTATGAGACGCCTCTTTACCTGCTCGACGCATTTAGTAAAGTTTTTGGCAAAACTTAAATAAAGAGTGATGCGGGTGGGCGGGCGAGAAGTCACAACTAAAAATCGATATAACGCTGTGAATTTAATTTTCAACTTGTCTGACATTTTGTAATTGAAAACACACGCACACATAAAGACAGAGAAAGACACAGAGAAAGAGAGAGAGAGAGAGAGAGAGAAAGAGTATGAGAGACATTGACACTTGACACAAAACGCCCAGCAGCAACCGGAGCCGAGTCGTGTGGAGGAGTCGAGCCGGCAAAAGCTGCGTATGGCGCATTACTAATACGCAGTGTGTGACAACCACAAGAGACAATTTGGCAGCTGCCAAAGGGTTTGGCCCCAGCGCCCCGCCGGTTGCCGATTGCAGCCACTGTGTGTGTGTGTGTGTGTGTGTGTGTGTGTGAGAGTCTGGGCATAGGCGGCCGGTCGGTCGGTCGGTCGGTTGGCTGGTCGGCCGAGACCGGAAACACTGCTGCCGCTGCACTTCACACACATTTTAACAGCAATACACTGGGAGAAAAAATTTTGTAGAAAATTACTGTATAATCTATTGTCAATCAAAGTTTTAAAAAGTTAATAATTTAGTTATTAAATTAGAAACTAAGCAGCAAGAAGCATTAGGAGTAGGCGTACACTCAGAGAAAGGCATAGATGAGAAGGCTAAACAGAAGTCTTTATCTGCTTATAATGAGTGCTGAGAGAAGGAACTAAACTTAAGACTTTCGACTGCTTAAGCTCCGGCATTGGAAAAGTCTCAGGTAGATAAAAGGTAGTAAAAGAGTTTATAAGTAATATATATATAATATTTTTTATTAAGATATACATTAATAGTTCAAGGACAATCCTTTATACTACTTTTTTCTCCAAGTGCAATGTCCTTGCACACACACACACACACGGATGCCGGCACATGCACATTGAATCCACAGGCATTGTGGCTGTCTCGAAAAACCAAAAATCAAGAGGAGCTAAAGCAACAGCGTGATAAGAGGGCGGCAAGAGGGGCTCTTGCAGTTGACAGAGGGCGGGCGGGCGGTCGGTGGGGAGGTAGGGAAAGGCCGCCGTTTGGTTGCTCGAGTGGCCGCAGGGCAATTGGATATAATTTCTAATTACACGCTTGGACGGACTTTTTACTGTCAGCTTAGTTTACTGATGTCTCTATATATGTGCAGAGAGCGAGTATGTGCGGCATGTCCATGTGTGTGTGTGTGTGTGTGTGTGTTTTGTGTGTGTAATTTGCTTCATGTAGTATAAGTGTAATTTGGCATTTTGATTTTTAATTGTGCGTCCACACAAGCCGCTGGCACAGAAAAATCATTTTCTGCAGCCTTTAATTAAAGCAAGATCGGACAGACATTTGAATATGTGTATATATATGTGTGTGTATATAGTTTGTGAGATTTGTAATTGTCGAAATTACAAAACTACACATGAAATTTGCATATTATTATGCGCTGTTGCTGCTGACTATTGTCTGTTGTCTGTTGCCTGGAGATGTGTAAAATACATCAAGTCGGAGGCGTCAGCAGCGTTTTCTGTTTTCTGGCTCTGCCTCTGGCTCTGCTGTGGCTCTGGCTCTGCTTCGAGCTCTTCTCTATTTTCGTACGCCATAAATTGCTGTTGCAATTGCAATTGCAATTGTCGCTCTGCTCTTTGCTGGCGTTGTCAACACTTGAACACGCGCCAGCGACAGGCGAAAAGGCGCAAAGAAAAAGCCAGCCCCAAAAATTATGCAACAGATTCTGGGAATTTGGCGCACGAACGCTACAACAACAACAACAACAACGACAAGCAGCAACCAGTTTATTTTTGTGCAATTACACAATGAGATGAGCAAGGCAAATAAAAATAAGAAAAGTGTGTTGCCATCGGGCGTGCCAGACTGTATGATACTCAGTCTGAGAATGTTCTATGAGTTGCCGTAATGCGTCGATCATATGGACTATAGGACTTTCTCTGAAATAGGTAAGTTTTGTTTCAATGAAAATTTTAGAATATTGAAGCTTCAGTGGTGGCTATGGAAATGTCTATTATATGTGTATATGCCTAGTGGGTGTATGAAGCTTTTCTCTAGAGTAAACTCGACATATAAAAGGGTATATGAATAAGTATTTGTGAATATATTTATGAAGAATATCTTACCAGAAGAATTAACAGCTTGACGTATATTGTACAGAACCAATATACTCCTCTAGATTTTGTAAAATAATGTGAAGATTTCAGTGGGTCATGTTAGACTCAAAGATATGCCCTGAAGTATTATAAGAAGTATAGAATCTCAAGAAATGTAATGGACTAAGACTTTGCTGATTTCAATATCTCCCTGAGAAGAGCTCAAACTTCATCTCTCGAACTGCCTTGTCAAACTACTCATCTCCATCTCTTGGCATCTTCTTGATCTGCATTAAATACTTCACCTAGGCCCCGCAGCCTCCTTCCGCCACACCTCCTTTTACAGGGTATATTAACAAGAATGTTGCTGCTGTGGCGCTGACAACGCGGAGCGTCTGCTGCTGCTTCAGCTTCGGCTTCAGCTGCGACTGTCAACTGTCACGAATTTTTTACTGCTGCTGCTGCTGCTGATGTTGGATGTTGCACTTGTTGTTGTTGCTGCTGTTTCACGCCATTATATTCGCAATATGATTATTATGCGAATGCAAAAGTGTTGACGTTGTCACGTTTGGGCTGCCAGCCTGCCAAGTGCGAGTACGAAAATGGCATTGACACAAGTGCCACATGCAGCAGCAACAGCAACAGCAGCAGCAGCAACATTAAGTAGCAGCAACATTAAGTAGCAGCAACATCAAGAATGCAATTGCAGCAGAGTCGACTAATTGGCTCATTTCTTTTGGTCAACTCGCAATACACACGCAGAGCTATGAACGTCAGAATGTCTATATATATATATAGTCTCTGTATGTGTGTGTATGAGCCACGCCCTCGCTTTGGGGGCTAATGCTCAGTGTGCCTGAAACGGTCTGGCGGGAGCATTTGATGTGACCCTCATCAAAAGCGATTTAAGTGCAAGTCCGGCAAAAGTTTTTCTCTCTCTGCTCTCTGGGCAAATGTGCAAATAACAAATGATTTTGGATTTGCCAGCGCCCACTTGTAAATAAAAGTAGACTCTGTGTATGTGTGAGGGTGTGTATATATATATATATATGTGTGTGTGTGTGTGTGTGTGTGTGTGTAATTATGTGTGGCATATACCAGCATGTTTGCCTTTGTTTTTATGCCTGTCATGGCCGTTGTGTGCCCTTTGGCCAAATCAAACGTAAGCCACAATTAAAACATAAAACTACCAAGCATTCAGTCAATGTGTAGGTGTATGTGTGCGTGTGTGCGTACATATACATCAAACATTTCTTGTTCTTCTCTTTTTTTTTTTGGTTTTGTTTTGGCTGTCGTTTGTTAAAATAACAAGGGCCCATAATTAGTTCGAATTAGTTGCATCTGAGGTCTGCTTTTGGCAGCTGTGTCCAGTCGCTGTGAGCTTCTCCACACACATTTAACAAAGGCCAGTTCCCTGCTCCGTTGTCTGGCGCCTTTCAAGCTCGCTGTGCACTCAAGCATAGCCAAGAGCCACGCCCAGGTTTGGGGAGTTCGAACCGCCGGCTGAGTGGCCAGCGGAGCGTTGTTGATGTTGACGTTGTCATAAATCCGCGCCCGTGCTCTCAACTGCGGCTGTCGGTAATTAGCGCGCTCACTCAGCGCCTGAACGCTCCTCAGTCTCGACTCGAGCTAGGAGCAGCCCCGGATCCACAAAGCTAACGAGTCACTTGTAAGAAGGCCAGCGGATCAATGGCCCAGCATAGCAGCGGTGCTGAGTTGCCAACTGTTGGCTAGTTTTAGGATTAGCCAGTGAAGAGAGCCAGAGATGTAGTCAAAGAGCAACAAGGGATAAGGTAGAGAGCGCTCGATAAGCCTTAGGTTTGAGAGTTGGACTACTTTAGCTGGCTTGAAATGGTTTCACATATGGATTCATTTGATAGGTAAGTAGATTTCGAATCATAAGTTCTTTTTCATATATATTCAATAGTATCTAATCGCCTGAGAGCAGCGTGAGCAGTTTAGCTTCAAAAAAGCTGAATAGCCAGCCCTGGTTGGCTGTTATCTTGACTGGCACAGACAGACGTCTGCAATTAGCGAGCAGCACTCGGGCAGGCAGGCAACTAGCGAGCACATTTAGTGGCTGCTTCAACGTTAGCTGCTGCTGGTGGTGCTGCAACAAAGTGGTTGGCAGGCTAGGCGCCGTCAAAGCAGTTGATGTGGCATACTGTACCATGACACCGTTTCAGACAGCGCAAACAGCGCACGGCTATGAGTGAGTGACTGAGTGACTGCGCCTGTCCGCCGGACTGACTGATACATTCATTTAGCTGCTCTTGTGCACGTAGCCAGAGCCTGTGGCAGCGGCAGCAGCCACTTGAGTTGCCCAACCAATTGGCGCTGCCGTTGCCATTGCCTTTGCATGCCAGAAGTCAGCATCGCAGCTGACTCCCCCTCAACACCGCTCCATTTAGCCGCCTGCATTAGCTGTGGCAATATTATGACTGCAGCGGCAGTCCTGCCAGCCAGTTGTCGTCCTGACAGTCAAGTATATTGTAATTCATAATCCGGCGATTTAGTTGGCATAAGACACAAACGCTTTATTTCTTGTTGTGGTTGGACCTGGGCTTAAGACCCCGAATGCTGCCAGCTCCAAGAGCTTCAGGCTGCAGCAACGTCTTCGCCTTAGTCGTCGTCTTGGCCGAAAAATTTTGACACTGATTGTGTTTGTACTTGGTTGGAGTTGTGGGGTCGGTATGCTGTGGCAGCACGAAGCATTTTAAGCCGTTAAGCACTGAAAATATTTCCATTGGCATTGGCTGTGGGCTGTCGGCTGTTGGCTGTCGGCTGTGGGTGGGGTAAGTGGTACTTTGGCGAAAGTGGTCACAATTATGGGTTCAATGTGCCCACTTTGCTGGCTGGTTGAGCATATCATCTCCCAAAGCGCTGCTTATCGGTTGGCTTAAAAACAATGAGCTGCTATCGAAAATGAGACAGAGTCTGTGTGTTGTATGTTTTTCAAATAGGTTTTTCTCTTTAATTATATGTATTTTCCACACCATTTTGTTTTCACATACATATTTATGCACTTTTATCATTTTGGGTTTTCCGTTTTTACAATTATATTTGGTTTCGCTTAACTAAAATGTACACATAACGCAAAAAACGAAGTGCGAGCCGCTCGGCTCGACTAGAAGCCACCACAATGTTTAGGCATAGTCCATATACAGTCATACATATACATACATATATATAGTCGATAATCGTTATAATATATCTGTTTTGGGATTTTCTTCTTCTTATTTTTTTTGTGTGTTTTTATTTTTGGTTTTTTATTTACATTAATTTACATTCATATTTTAAGCACATAAAGTAGACAAAATGCTGTCGATATTGATTATCGATAACTTGTTCGGTAATCGATTTAATCTGGGTATCCATATATATAGTTATCGACATTTAGCCTTCAGATTATTAACTTTCGGTTATCAATACTGATTTGTTGATCGATATTTCGATAAACTTGCTTTGATAGTTCGCTACGGCTATATTCACTGTACAGCATCTGCGTCCGGTTGCCGGCTTACGCGCTTTACTTAACATTTAGGTAGTTTAATTATTGTTCTCTCTGTCGCTACTGCTGCATGTCGTCTCTTTCTCATTTCCCATTCGCCCTTCTCTCTCTCTCTGCTTAAATTCTTTAACGTTTTTGTTTTAGTTGTTTTTGGTTTTTGGTTTTTTTTTTACTTTCTTTGGTCGCTGCCTTTTTGGTTATTTACATGCTGATCCTGCTGCTAAATGATATACATACACATATGCATCGTAGTCCATCGTATAAATTCTGTAGAGTTATCTAACGGCTGCAACGGGCCTGCGCTTATATAAAAATAACATTGATTTTGTTCCTATATTCCATTCGATCTCCTTTCGTATATATATCTGGCTAATTAACGTCATCCAATTGATGGGGCTAGACATTCGTCACGCCCAGCTTGGCCAGATTGCCCAGCGTAATGGCATCTCCAGGCTGCAGTCGCAGCGCCGCCTTGTAGCTGGCCGCCGCATGATTCGTGCGTCCCAGCAGATGCAGAATGGCGCCCAGATTGGTGTGAGCGTGCGCATCATCGGGCCGTAGAGCCACGGCCTGCAATGGAGAAGATGTGGAACTGTTCAAATAATTTCCTTTCAGGGTCAATTTCTAATATCTCTGCTTACCTTGCGATACCAGAGCTCTGCCTCCACCTTGCGATCGAGCAGACGCAGCGAGGTGGCCGCTGCCACCACCAGCGCGTAGTCTGTGGGCGCCAGCTCCGCGGCACGGCGATGATAGACGGCGGACTCGTGATGGCGCGACTGCAGCGACAGGAATTCAGCTGAGTAAGAAGATAAAAAGAAGAAGAAGATAAAAATCCCATTAGACCTCGAATAGCTAGTCTAGCAATGTTAACAACCCACCATAATGGTGATAGACGCTGGCCTGCTCCGGCGCCAGCTTTAGTGCGCGCTTGAACCACATTTCCGCCTCCGAGGCGCGACTGCTCTGCAGAGAAAGAAGTGTGAGTTGGCTAAGAAAAAAAGCTTAAGCTGCAACAGCCAATTTCTACCTACATTTCGTGCGAGTGTTATGCCGTAGCTGAGGTGTGCCGCCACCTGGTTGGGCTGGAGCTCGAGTGCGGCGCGATGATGTCGCTCCGCCTCGTCCCACTGCTGCAGTCGGCCGAAGACGTCGCCAATGCGCTGATAGAGCACCTCGCGCTGCTGCACGAGTGCGGGCAGCGAGGACAGCGCCTCGCGGTAGACGGCCAAAGCGCGCTGCAGTTTGCCCTGCTCCACATAGAGGGCGCCCAGCTGCATGTAGGCCGAGCTTCTGGCCTGATCGTGTGCGCTGCGATCGCGTACGGTGGCGCCTTCCAGCGTGGCGCCCGCCTGCAGAGTTTCTATGGCCTGCTGACGCTTGCCCAGCGCAATGAATGATATGCCCAGGTTCAGATAGGCCACTGTGAGGGGAGAGCAGGAATAAAAGTTGATTAGTTTAAGTTTACAGCAACAAACTTTAGTTTAAAAACTAAAAAATTTGTTACGTATTCATTCAGTATTCATGAGTAGCTCGAAGTACTCATAGCACTCACCTGCGAGGCTTGGCCGAAATTTGATGGCGCGTTGAAAGCACTCGACGGCCGACTTGTAGTCCTGCTGATTCTGATGCAAAATGCCCCTGCAATTGAAAGGAGATAGAGAGAAAGTGCATAAGAAACTGTGAGCAGCGAAAGGGAAAGGGAAAGGGAAAGGGCAAGCGAAAGCGATAGAAATAGAAATAGCGTTGCAATTACATAATTGACACCAGCTGAACTTGTCGCGTACTTCTGGCCCCAACTCGAGATCTAATTAGAGCGCCCTGCGGCGGCCACTTGACGGCGCGCCCAGAAACCCGTCAAGTATCCGACAGTCAACTGCGAGTGAAAGGCGCTACGACGGAGTGGGGCCGCAGAGAGGCGCGCTAAGAGGAATTGGAGCAGCGTGTGCTACTTAAGACTGCTCAGATTTATATGTAATTAGTTGCTTGATTCTTAAAGCAGTTAATGCCAGAAGGCCAAGAACTCAACAGCTCTGAGATATTGTTGAATGCAGCAGGATTGGAGGAGCAGCAGGCATAGAAGTGGGGCAACAATCACAAAGAGAGCTACTCATAAAGCAAAATAAGTCAAAGAGTTTCATTTGTTTTGACTAGGCTGAAGTGCGCTTACGAAAGCAGGTTAAGTATGGGATCAAGGCTGAAAATCAGGTTAAAAGCGAGACAGAGAGAAATATATAAGGTGCTCTGATATCTCATACAAATCTCTCGCTCTCTCTAATATCAATCTCTATCATATATGCAGACATTTCCACACAAATTTATATACATTATAATTGGCATCAGTTAGAGCTAACTCGTAACGAAATTAGAATACGCTCGGCAAAGGGTATAAGAAATCAAATTACACGATTCGTTGATTTCAGCTATCGCTATTTGCTTGCACAGGAGGATGCCGTTGAGTACACAAACACATATAGATGTATATATGTATGTGTGTGCGTATGAGAACTCCCTCAGCAGCTGGCAAATACAGGTAATAGAAAGAATTTCGTCAAATCACTCGCTGTATTTTTACAGCAGGATGTCTCACTAGCTGCATAGATAAAGGCAGAGAGAGAGAGAGAGAGAGAGGGGGGGCTGCTGGGTGGCATGGGAGTCGGTGTGTGTTCGGTAATCAGTCAAGCAAACGAATGCGTATGCCGCTAGCGTTTGCTGTAGATGGCTTGATCGCTGTAAATAATATAGTATGTGCAAACAGCTGTTTATCCTTTGAGCGCGAAACAGGAAGCAGCATCAACACGAACGGCCCCCGCTCCCTCAGGGCAGGGCAGGACCCCCTGCTGCTGCTGACAACATTGATTTTCGATTAGTGTGGGGCAAACATGTCACGCGGTTTGTGGTTGTCGTTTTTGTTGTTGTTTCATGCTCTTTGGACATTGAAGGGTTTCGGCGCCAGCGGCTAATACCTACGTATTCTTTGGCTCAACAGGGGCCAGGATATGACAGCAGCCATAGCAATGTGACCCGATTTTGAACCATTGACTTTTGAGTACTTTGACATTAAACAGCATTAACAGGCGGGGGCGGCATGGGTGTGGCAGCGAAAGAGTACGGCTTAGCCGCCAAAATCACATGCAATAATCTGGCATGCGACAAGGCGCAGCTACGTCGACAGGAGTCGCAGGCAAAGCTAAAAAAAAAAAAAAATGGAGCAGCGAGCATACAAAATGACGCACTGAATATTCAAAGCACAGCTCCGCGTGCAGCCCGTTTTTGTGAGTACACCCACGCTGTAAATACCCTGTTTATAGGACATTTGCTGAAAAGGTAGATTAATAAAGCTGTTTATCTTAGCATAGAGCTATTTGATAGGTATGCGGAGTGCTGGAGAAATATTACAACTAGAGGACGGCTGGACAAAACCAATATACCCCTTTAATTTTCTTGAATAAGTATAAGTATTAAAACAAAGTCTCAGGCTAATCACAGCGTATCTCGCAGTCGAGCTGCTGGCTCCTTAAGCCTGCTGCCTTGTTTAGTTGCTAAAACACTTGTTGTTGTCGTTTGTTGTTGTTTTTTTGTCTAGCATAGTCTTTTGAGTTGTTGTTGCTGGTGGGTGGAGTTATTGTTGCTGCCGTTGGCTTCTTTCTTTGCCGTCTCGTCGCGTCGCATCGCTGCAAAATATGCGCAATGAGTGAAAATGCAATGCGAACAGACAACAGAGAAAACAGCACGCTCGCAGACTTTGTCAGACGTTGACAGACGAATGGAACGCAGCCGAGGAGCAGCTGCTGGTTAGCTGCTGTTCAGTTCAGGGTATAAAAGTGACATAAAGACCGAGTTACGGCCGGAGTGTGAACGCGAAGGACTTTTGTTGAGTCGAGTCGAGTCGAGTCGGGCACCGGCAAAAGTATGCTATGAAAAAAGTGAGCAGCATGAAATGCGCATAGTTTTGCAAAAGGCGTAGAAAAAAAGGGACGCCCCCGCCTCTCGCCCTAAGCACGACTGCGTAATACCCTTTTGGTTGCCGTAGAGCCTGCGGAACACAACAAAATGGGCTTCATTTGACAGCTTGTTTGGCATTGTACTCCAGGCCAGTCAGAGACAGAGCTGGAGCCAGAGCCGGAGACTCGGAGACAGAGAAAGAGCCCGAGCTGCATTACAACTATGCCCCCAGCTCGGTGCAGACTTGAGCAGCTAAAATGCCACCCACTAAATGCGCAGCGGAGCTGCAGGCCAAAAACAGACACAGATAATGAAAATGGCTGCCAGGACTAACAGAAGGCAAAAAAAGGCGGCCGTTTATCCGAGCACTTGAAGCGTGCTAAAGCGATGTGTGTCGCATGTCATGCGGGACATCAGCTCATCTAATGGCAAACTTCTGTGCTAATAACACTATTTGACAAAGTTTTCGAGACCAACTAGCTGTTGGTTGGGTTGATTGGGTTGATTGGGTAAAAAGACTTCAGAGTTTGGCTTGGGTCTTATTACTTATATATAAAGGAGGATTTGTATTCTTCTCATATTTTCTATATCAACAAACTTTCCCAACATGTGTTGGGCAGTGTAAAGTGCGCTCACCAATCAGCACTCAGCTATCATAATGACTGCAAAGTGCTCAACTTCTGGTTATACTCACAAATTGAAGTGTACGTCCGCCATGTTGGGCCTGTAGCGTATGGCCTCCTGCAGGACCTGTTTGGCCTCGTCGTAGCGCCCCTGAGAGCTCAGCACGCTGCCCAAATTGCCCAGCGCTGCAATTAGCGATTGCAATGGAGCTCAATTAAAGAAAAAGCAATCTTAAAAGTGGTCCAAAGACTCATTTACCTTTTGGCGGATTGACTGTGATGGCGCTGCGAAAGAGGCTCTCCTCGTCCCGCCAGTCGGCGTTGCGGCGCACAGTTCGCGCACTGAAGGCGACGAGCAGCATGCCCAGGCCGATGAGCAGCAGAAGGCGACGTGTGCGGGAATCGCGATCCAGCAGCTTGGAGACGCCATAGCCAACGAGCAGACAGAAGCCGACGCTGGGCAGGTACAGCAAACGCTCAGCGACCACAAAGCCCACGTAGAAGAAGAGATTGCTCGCTGGCAGGAAGGGGAGCGTGAGAAAGGCGCAGGACATGAGCAGAATGCACGTGTTGCGCGCCGCCAGAGACATCCCGCCGAGCATGTAGTCTGAGCAGGCGCTGGAGCGGCGACAACTTGAGCCGCAGCAGCTGCTGCTGCTGCTGCTGCTGCAGTTGGAGCTGTTGCTGGCGCTGCTGCTGCTGCTGCCGCTGCTCTTGTTGCTGGCGGTGGTGCTGTTGCTGCAGCTGCTGCTGCTGCGCGAGCCGCGGAAGGCCTTGTGCAGGGCGAGGCTGACGGCGGAAGACACTAGTTGATGCGGCGCAGGGGTGGCGTGTTGCTGCGGATGCGGATGCGGATGCGTATGCGGATGTTGCTGCTGCTGCGACGCATCGCCGTAGACATAGACGCCGTTGTTGTTGTTGCAGTCGCTGCAGGGCAGCGCCTCCTGATGATAGGACGTCTCGAAGGATTGGTACTTGTTGTTGTTGTGGCTATTGCAATTGTTGTTGTTGTTGGCCAGTCGCTTGCGCTTGGCGCGTGACTTGCGTCCCACCTTCTGTATATGATAGTGCGGATAGCTGGTGCCACTCGATGCGCTCGGCCCATCCAGCAGCTCGCTGCTCTGCAGCAGCACCTTGCAGCCGCGCCAGGCCACGCCCAGCAGCACGGTGTACAAGCAGGCGGACTGAGCATTGCGTCGATCCCACAAGGTTGTGACGCGCGGCAGCGCATCCATGCCCCAATCGAAGCTGAGCACCTGCGGCTGCAGCAACAGCTTCAAGTTGACAACGGGCAGGTGCAGAAAGGTGAGCAGGCGCGTCCAGGCGGAGGCGGTGCGTGCTATGGGATTGTCGGCGCTGGAGAAGGCGCTCTGTGGGCCGGGCACCACGATCAGGCGATAGTAGATGCTGCAGCAGAGGGCGCCCAGCACAAAGAACAGCGAGCGAAGGCGTTGCTGAGAGAAGGAGAGGGAAGGGTAGAAAGATAGAGATGAGGACTATGAATATATATATATAAAGGAATAAAAATAATATGAAACTATATATATTTGAATTATATATAAATATAGGTATGCAGATATGTATCCGTATCTATATATTTATATCTATCTATGATAGTTTTAGCATCTCTAAGTGCTCACCTTATCCACCTGTCCGCTTAGGCCGCGCATCACATCGAAAGCCGCGCAGACGAGCAGCGCCGTTATCGCCGTCTCCTTGCAGAGCAGCGCTGCGATGGCAAACAGCAGCGTGGTGGCAAGTGCCAACCACTGGCGCGGATCGGCCGACTCGCGCCAACGCATGTGCCGCAAATAGCTGAGGTACGTGAGCAGATAGCAAACGCAGGCCGCCACGTCGGCGCGTCCCACCACGCTAGCCACCGCCTCAGTGTGTATGGGATGGGCGGCGAAGAGGGCGCCCGTCGCCAGCACCGCCCAGAAGGAGGCGAGCAGCGTGCGTGCCACGCGCACCACCAGCGCAGTGGCAACGCAGTGCAACAAATTGTTGCCCAAATGAAAGCCCCAGGGCGCAAAGCCGCCGGCCAGCAGATAGTTCAAACGGAAGCTCAGCACGGTCAGCGGCCGCCAGGAGCCGTGCGAACCGCTGTCCGTCAGAGGCGTGCCCCAAAAGTCATTGCCAAAGCTGCGTTGCCAGCTCGAGCCACCAGAGACGTCCGCATTGGCCAGCACAGCGCGTCTGCAACGGAAAAATGAACAAAATTCAGTAAATTTTTAATATTTTACCCGATTTTTTTATGGGGAGAATAGAGAATTTTTGTGAATGAATTTTGCTGGGAAAATGATATAAAACTTACTAAAATTTTAGTATAATTAATTTAAAAATTTTGAAATTAAACAAGTAAGAACGTTGCTGTCGGACGCAACCCACAGCGAAATACTATTTCACGCCCCAACAGCACACAGGGGCATCTATCACATTAAATTTTTTTAAATTTAACCTTAAATCCCCACTGTCGCCGCTCAAATCAGCTGCAGATTAAAACTTTTCATTGGAGGTAGCCAGACAGTTTCAATTAGAATCGAAGCTTAGAGATGCCACCTCTCTCGATTTATCTCGATTGCCTTACCTTAGCAAGAACACGCACCTAAATCGAGAGATGTGGCATCTCTCCAAATAAGAGAGGTGGCAGCTCCCAAAGTGAGAGAGGTGGCAACTCAGAAAATATGATATACATAAGTTCGTTGGCGAGGTGTGGCATCGAACCCCGGTGCGGTCATGTTGATATTTTTGTTACATTTTCTTTATTTAGTTATTTTGTATTAATAAAATATTCTTTTCTAACACATATATATAATTTGGCAAATCAAAAGACAAGGTCAAAGGTCACAAAGTCATTATGTGGCGCGTTATTGGCTCAGAAGCTGCAGATGTTTCAGTTTTGATTTGCCACGCCCCCAGTGGCCGTAGACAAATAATTTTTGGCATGTGCATAGAGTGGGCGTTTAAGAATATAACTGTAAAGTTTGGATGCTTACATTCGAAAAATGCGAAAATTACAGGGCATTTTTCTGTATGTCACGCCCCTTTTGGGGCGTAACAATAATTTTTGGGGAATCGATAGAGGAGGCCCCCAGTAACCTAGCATCCAATTTTGAAGCTTCTAGCACTAAAACTGTGGGAGATATTAGCTGATATTTGTTGCCACGCCCCCTGCAGGCGTAGATATATCCGCCATAGCTTATCGGTCGTGGGATGTTAACCCGAGTATATATACCAAGTCTCAAGTCTCTAGCATCAATAGTGCTCAAAATATAACGAAACTAGTAAAATCACTATATATTCAGATCCGATTTGCCACGCCCCTAGTAGGCGTGGCCATAAAATTTTTTGGGCGATCTTTATAGGATCGTAACAGTAACCCACGTGCCAAATTTGGGCGTTCTAGCTTTAAAACTGTAGAAGGTACAGTTTGACCCGATTTGCCACGCCCCCAATGGGCGTAGATATATCCGCCATAGCTTTTTGATTTTGGGACGTCGACATGAGTGTTCAGTTAAAATCCCAACTCTCTAGCCCTTCTAGAAGTAGTGTTTCTGAGATGCAGGAAAATGCATTTTCCGATTTGCCACGCCCCTAGTGGGCGTATCGGGAAAATCTTGACACTTTATCAGACGAGGGTATACACGAGTATATATTTCAAATTTCAAGTCTCTAGCTTCAATAGCGTCGAAATGGTTTGCGTTCATACGGACAGACGGACAGACGGACGGACAGCATGACGGACATTGCACAAAACCAATATACTATATCACTACGTGAAATAGTATAATAAATATAAATTATTATATAAATTAAATAGAAAATAAAAATTTATAAATATTAATAATTATAAACTATACAATTATTTTTTAAAATTGAATTGTTAAAATTAAAATTAAAATTTAAAAATTCGTTTTACTTTTTATAATATTTTAAATATTTATTAACAGTTATCGAGAAACATCAAAATAAAATTTGTAAATTCATTTATAAATTTAATAATTGTTTATAGAAGCTTTCTAAGTCTACTGAAGTTCCTGTAGAAAAAAAAAATTAGTTTGTTGACAAATTCTTGCTGCGGCTGGCACTTGAGGACTGCAGCTTTTGGTATATATTTTTGCGCTTTTTACTTTGAGCTCCAATGACAGACACAAGAGCCGAACGCACGGCGTAGCGAGTGGATGTGGGGGCTTGGCTGTTGTTAGTGTGTCAACGGGCTACGCCAAAAAGGACAAAATCATTGGCTTCGGCTGGCTGGGCGGGCGGCATGCGCTCACCTGGACAGTTTTGCACGCACAGCAGGCGGACTATGTGGGATTTTGGTGAGGTATTTGTGACAGCGACAACAGCGGGTAGTACGAGAGCACCGGAGCTCTAAGAATGGGCGCTTTGGCAATGATGTTGCCAGCGTCATCGACGACGTCGTTGCGGTTCACATAAACAAATGCCACTCTAATGCCGCACAAAGTCGACTGGAGTCGGCTTCTTGTCAGCCGCAGCGTGAACCGTGTAGCGGAGTGTACTACTATACAAGTGTGAGTGGGTGTGTGTGTGCCTTGAAATTCGATTTTAAGTACCAGTGAAATGCCGTTACAGTAACCAAGCATGCCACATGCCACATGCCACACAGCAACTTGCCCCAATTTCGACCATTTTTACTTTATTTTTAGACAGTTAAGGATGTGTGTGTGTGTGTGTGTGTTTATGAGTGTGTCTTCGATATATAAATTCGGCGGTTAGCTAAGCTTAAACATTGACTAAAATTTGCTCTTGATTTGACTGCGCTTACCTGTCGTCATAGACAAAGCCCGCATTGAGCGTGTTCAAATATAAGACGAAAGCCAGACCGCAGCACACGAGCGAGGTGAAGTCCATGCTGCAAGAGAAGAGAGAAGAAGTTTGATGTTAATTAAAGTTAATGTGCTGGAGAGAAGCAAAGAGGACTAGAGAGAGAGAGAGAGAGAGAGAGAGAGTGGGAAGCTACTTAAGCTTACTAAGGCATATATTATTAAAGTAAGCTGAAGATTAATTAAATTTCATTCATAATTTATTTTCCTCTTTGAATATTTCTTCGCAAAAGAAAACTTGAAATATTGAAAGACTTTTAAAGACTAAGCTTAAATTTTCTTGTATGCCAAAAGTTTATAAAAGTTAAAAATTCTGATTTATTAGATATTTTTGAGTGCAAATATTTTGTGTTCGTAAAATGTCAAGCCTTTGGTTGAGGCTTAGTATTTATTTAATAATTAATTAATTTATTTATAAAGAATTTATAAATAAACTGTAAGATTTGTTAAAATTCCATTTACTTAATTATTAATTACTTATTATTAATTTACTTTAAAAAATTATTTAATAATTTTAACAAAAACTTTCTTGTTTGTATTTACTTAATAGTAATTTATTTATCTAAAATATATTATTAAATAATTTTTTAAATATTTCTCTTGGAAGAATTAACTTAATTATTATAAATTTATTTAATAATAATTTAGTAAAACCTTAAAAAATATTTTTCTTGGCTTTTCTATAGCTCAATCGACTCAAGTTTCAAGTATCTATTGCCAACTCCTTTAACTTTCTTATCTACATCTTTATGCTAGCTCCGCCTTCCGTATGTTTTATTGCCAAATGTGGTTGAAGCGTCACGCGCACTTTTCTCTAAATAATTAAAATCATTTCAATAGCTCGTATGCCGTCTAGTTTTTCCTTTTTATACATTTCCCCATTTTTATTTGTTTTCTGGTTTTTCATTACTCTTGTTGTTGTTGCTGTCTTTGGCCAGCGGCCATAAGCCACGGCAGCAGCAGACGAAATATAAAAAACAAAAAAAAAAAAGAATGAAATGAAACAAGAGTTTGCGGCAGCAGGTTTTCCTTTTTCCTTTTATGTGAAAATGTGGAGGCCGGTTGCATTCATGATGCCTGCCTCTTGGCATTTGGACCTCAGCTGACGGCAGTTGGCTGGACCGTTGATGATGTTGCAGCAGCCATTACACATAATGAGCGCCAGCCGGGGCAACAGGATGCTCTTGCTACTGCTGCTGCTGCCTCTGCCGTGTCTATGCACATTTGTTGCTGCGGTTGGCAACGTCAACATGTGGATGCAGCCAACCCCTGGCGCGCCCACCGTTCGTTGACATTAAAAGTCGCAACAGTTGCAGTTGTTGCTATAACAGCCAGACAATAAAGGCTATCAACAACGTTATGCTTGTGCATGTCTCATGCACGCGTTTGTTGCTCTTAATGTACCAAATAATGGACACATGCCGTCATGCCGCTGCCTCATGTGCGCGCACCGGCACATTAAGCCGTTCCCCTTGAATAGCAAGTCACCCGCAAGTTGGCTCCACAGTCCGCACCGTCCGCTGTCGCCCTCTATTGCTGCACTTTTTATACCCTGAACCCATTGAAAATGGGTAATCAGGGTATAATGTTTTTGTTGGAAGGCGTATGTATGTAACAGGCAGAAGGAGGCGTGGCAGACCCCATAAAGTATATATATTCTTGATCAGGGAGACAAGCCGAGTCGATTTAGCCCTGTCCGTCTGTCTGTCTGTCTGTCCGTCTGTCCGTCTGTCCGTCTGTCCGTCTGTCCGTCTGTCCGTATGTATGAACGCGTCGATCTCAGAACTTACAATAGCTAGAGACTTCAAATTTTTTTTGTAGGTCCCTGTATAGGGCGCGCATATCGAGTTTGTTTCAGAAATTCGATAACTGTTATCGTTTTATTGTTATCGATTAAAAACGAAAATCTAAATTAAGCTATAAAATTCTATCTAATTCATCTTTATAGCTAGAGTCTTCAAATTTTGCATTTAGTGTTATTTGGGTCTTACGCAATTTCGGTTTTTGTTAAATTTTGGGTGCCACGCCCCCTTCGCCTCCAATTTGTAACTCCCGCATATCAAATACTAGAGACTTGTGCTTTGGCACATTCATATATATGGATGACGTGATCACGCCCAACAAGTTTGATCAAAATCGTTACTCTAGAAAAAAAGTTATTAAGCATTTAATTTCCCATAGCATTGCCATGCAAACAGCAGCCAAAGAACAGCTGACGCAACGATTTGCGCTTGTGAGTGCTTGCGCCTGTGTATGTGTGTGTGTATGTGTTGTTTGTAATGAACATATATATAAACTTATGTATATTAAAGAAACGGAGATTGTTTGGAATTGCGGTTCTGCGCAGGGTTCAGGGTATACCCTAGTCGAGCGGTCTCGACTAGAGTTTTCTTACTTGTTTGTTGTGCTTTTGTGTTGATGTTGGCAGATTTTTCTCTTCTTTTACTTTTTTGATTTTTATATACCCTAGATCCATTACAAATTGGCTTAACTGTGCAGGTATAGTTAAGTTGTGGAATGGGAGAAGAGGCGATTGGGCTGGAAATTGCTTTAAGTGAGAGACTTGATGCAGATAGAATAGACAAACGGGTTTCTTCTGTCTGTTGTTTGCTGTTATGCTTAAGAACCAAGATGCTAGCTAGCCTATATCATAGGCAAAGCCTTCTCTAGTCCATCATATCCCATTATTAGCCCCATTCACCTAGCTATAATCTACCATTTATAGGGTATCTCCTAGTCTCTCCCGCTTCACTGCAGCTTTTGTTTTGTTTCAGCCTTTGCGGTTAATTATTTTTGTTGGTCCTGGGCTAAGCCCGCGAGCTGCTAACTCCCGACCCGAGTGAATTGCGACCTAAAAATCAATGGGATGAAATGAGTCCATTCTCTGTGTGCTGAGGCCAGTTGACTGCTACGTCCAATGTCCGTGGCACGTTGTACAATATTATCTATTTGTATATATGTGTGTGTGTGCGGCATACTTTTGGTGGGCAGAGACATGTATGTAATAAGCAGTTGGATTAGATGCTGGCTCGCTGCCTCAGTGCCTGATGATGCTTAGAGGGGCTTAGTTAGTGCGCTGGCAAAGTCCTGTTGGCAAGAGATTTCGCATTATGCACGAGGGACCCAAGCGGCTTATGTGCAAATTAGCAGCATTCAATATAACCAACACTCGCCAAGGACCTGCCAGGACATGGGCACGGGCATGGGCACGGGCATGGGCATGGGAAGCTGAAACAAAAATGCGAGTAACACACAAAAATTGCTTTGCTAATGAGCCATAATGATGAGCTTTGCTTTTGCCGAGCGCCGTCGGCTGTGTCAGCAAAGCTGCTCAAGAAGAAGACGAAGCAGCAAATAGTCGTAGTAAATGAAGAAGAAGAAGAAGAGTGAGAGTGAGAGTAAGAGGAGCTCTATCTCAATTCTGGGGAACAACTTGTTGTGCGGCTGATTGATTCGCTTCCAAGCCATTGCCTGCAACTGCTTAACATACTCATCAGCCCAATCATCATAATGATTATCGTCATCATCAGCCTGGCGCTGTCAACACATTTAAAAAGCCGCTCGCCTAGCAATTATCTAAATATAATTGGCCAGCAGCTCAGCTCATCAAGTGAACTTCTTCATGTTTCGCACGCAGCAACTTGAACTTTGAACATTGTTTGCTTGGCCCCCAACCCGGACTGCTATGAACTTCTACGTTGGCATGTGTGCAGGGGCGTAGGCGTGGCTATTAGAGAGGGAGCAAGATTTGATAAGAAACGAGAAAGGAGGCAAGAAGAAGAAACAAGCTAAGATTATGTAGAATATTTATGTATTTATTATTAAATATTTAACTTGACTTTTATATTTTTATTTACATATTTTTTTTGACTTTTTGTTTATATTAATTTTATTTAAAATATATATATATATATATATATATTATATATATCTTTTTTTGGTAATATTAACTCGTCAAATTGACATTTTAATTCCATCGCCAACCCCCTGCCTACGCCCCTGCTCGCGCATCATGTGTTACAGCTTAATTCTTGACACACCCACGCTCGCTCTTCAGGACATGTTGAGCCTATCGCTGTGCCTATCCAGCCCAGCTGCCGCGTTTTCTTGGGCGGGATGCCCGCTCGCCGCTGCGTAGCCTGGGCCATTTTATCGCTCCGGCCATAAATCATGTTTTATTTTTGCAATTAGCGCTGCCACACAATAAATTACTGGCTTTTCATTGTCTCGAGCGAGCGAGGCGAGGCGCTGCTGCTGCTGCTGCTGTTGGGCGAGCGCGCACGATACGTGAACTTCATTCAGTACTTCACCACAAAAACGTTGGCCAAGCCGAAGGCGAAGGCGAAGACGCCGCTTGTTTGCCCATTTGAATGCTTAACGTTTATTGTTGATGAAATTTGCGTTTGTTTTGTCTCAGTGGGTCACAGTTTAAAGAGTGTTTACACAACTTGCCGCTAAATGTTTGCAATGGCTGCCAGCTGCCATTTGCCATTTGCCAGATACCCTATAGCTGTGGAGAGCGGATGCAAGGGAAGCATTTGAGAGCTGGGAATGTCTCTAATGTAGACTCAGCTGTGCACCTTCTGTCTGCTCAGCTATCAGCTCTATCAACTCTTTCTCCAAGCAGTTCTCATCATTCCAACTACACAGTATCTCTCAGTCAGACAGTTGTCCTTGCACGGCTCGTTTTTATGGCTCCTGTCCTGCTGTTTGGGCCTGTGACCTAGTAACTGCTTTTTGTCCCTAATGGTTTTTCTGTGCCCTCTACCCTGGACCCCCCCCCCCCCCTTCGCCAGCTTTCCAGTTGTGCTTTTGACATTTTCGCGATGTTTCCGCTTCCGCAGGCAAGGTGTGTGTGTGTGTGGGTGTATGTGTGGCAGTTCATGTTGTTGCCTTATGTCACAAAAACTTGAACTGAAGGTCGACGGAGTCGTCTCGATTTGCAACGGACTCCAGCACATTCCATACTCCATGCCCCGCGACTCGTTTGCTTTTCATCAAGCAGCCAATGAGCCAACTTATAAAAGGGCTTGCATTTGCTCTGCCACAATTAGCCAGCTGTGTGTGTGTGTGTGTGTGTGTTCAGTGACTTTGGGGGGTATTAAAATTCAAAATTAATTGCTTGGCGCGCCAAACACAACAGCAGCAACAGCAGCGGGCGGCGGGGCGTGGCAAACACCAGCACACACAGCAAGCAGAAACACAAAAAAATGAAAGTCTATGGAAATTAGAAAGTCGCACTCGTCGCACTCGAGAGACTAATAGACGTGAAATTTAAGCGCATTGAATTAATTTCAATGGCAGCACAAGCAAGCAAACAAACACACACACACAGCCATAGATATATGTATATATACTATATATAGTTTATATATATATATATATATATATGTGCAATGAAGTCATTTTACTCCGCAGGGAGCTATAATTTTTTGAGGGGGGAAGCCTGCTCTATGTATATGCTGACAAAACTATAATTAATAGGCGTTTTTATTTCACTTTGCCTGATTATGCAGGCTATTAATTGTATGGTGTTAGCCAGCCCGTGTGTGTGAGTGTGTGAGTTGGCCCAAAAGGGGTTAATTGTCGCCCTAAAATAGTTACATCGTGCTGTCCACCTATGTCAGTATTAAGTCCACAGCCCACGTTATGCAGTCTGTTATGAGGGGGCTCGGCCATAACCAATAATTTGCCACTCAAATTGCTGACGAATAAAGTCAAATATAGTTTTGGGGCTAGGCGCCTTTTTGCCCGAAAGCGAAAGTCCATTATTATGCGCCAAAAAGGGGGCGGGAGGGGGTTGAATAAAATAGAAAAAGAAAAGTGTGCAACACTTTTTGCCCACATACATGGATTTAGACGTAGCCAAAGCGACGCTAAGCAGGGGAGTTGAGAGAATATATCGATTATTACAGTGAGTTGAGCCTAATACTCTTTTGATATATAGATATATATATTGAAGATATTAATTTGAATTATAATACTCTGACTCTAATGCTCTTTATTCATATTTGAGGTAAGCTTAAGGCATTAATATGGGAGAGTCTAGGAAGACTTTGGATAACTTCTATGGGATTTCGATAAATGATTAAATGAAGTGAGCTTTTAGTATGAGTTTGACAAATATTTCTCCTTGCTGAATGCAAGACTTGAGTATCCGTTGATATAAACTAATATTATATATGATAATGAATAAATATATTTTAAAGTAAATTTTGACAAACTCTTTTGTTAAGTTTATAATACTTTACTTTATTTGGTAAATAATTGATTCTCTTTAACATCACATAGCTTAAATACTTTATCCATTCGACCTATGCCAATTAAATCGTATAGCACTTCGACTCAGCTCAGATACATATGTGCAATCCACACATCAACAATTTTCATCAGTTCATCATTTTTGCCAAGAGTTGAGCTCATATACCAAGTCGAGGATTCGCACAGTTTTCAAAACTCAAATTTAAAAATTTATAAAAATTCTTTAAATTAATTTTCAAGCAATGAGCTGCCTGCTCTGTGTGTTTCGCTTTCGAAGGGTATCAAAATGCGCCGAGCCGGACATCAAAATAATGAACGGAAAGGCAGGCATTTTGTCTAACATGATATGCATGTATGCGCGCGTGTGTGTGTGTGTGTGTGTAAAGTTGTGTGAGTACCGTAAAAATGCCGAAAACGTTTTAAAAATGAAACGATTACACCATTGCGGCTTTCAAACGACCAAGTTATGATAATGTTTGGCCAACTAAACTCGTTTAGCTTGCCAAATACGAAGCCCACAAAAAGAAGTGAGTGTGCGAGTGAGTGTGCGAGTGTGTGTGTGGGTGTACAACTGTGCAAGGTAAGCCTAACGGCAAGTGCGCAACACATGCAAACATGAGCCAACGACTACACACAATGGCCAATGGCCCATTGGGCGTATTGTGAGCTTTGGACTTAGTTCGTGTGGCGTGGGTGGGGTTGGTGGTGGGCAGTATATAGATGGGCGTGGCAGGCAGACTGGCAGTCAGGCAGTCAGTTAGTCCGGCTTCTCTGGTGGTCGCTCTGTCGAATGCTGTTGCACTCGTAACAATATTTTTGGGTATTTAAAAACCAAAGAGCGTTCCATGTGTGTGTGTGTGTGTGTCTTGACTGTACGAATGTTTATGGCCTCTGCACAGACTTAGGCAGTTTTATGCTAATCACAAAAAAGGCAGCAACGCCCATGCATGAGCGAGATTGGGTGCGGGTGTGGGCGTGGCATGTGAGCGGGGTGGCGGCAGCTAACCACTCGAGGCAAACTTTTCATATTTGGCGCAGCAGTCGAAACTTTTCGTTTCGTTCTGGGATATTCAGCACTTATTTTGCCGATTTTCCGAGTTGGGTTTTTGTAACTCGTTCAACATTTTGCCCAACTATTCGTGCAATGGCTCTGCAGCCCCCTAGCCACCTCACCCTGCCACTACTCTGCACTCGCACTCGCTTACTGCAGTCAATAGACGAGCGGCTTTCAGCAAAGTTATGAAAGTCGACTTCCGCTTTAGCCTTTTAGTCAGTCGCAGTTGTTCTCTAGCCATGAATTCCAATTGATGTTGCCGCACAGCCATCCACATTTTAATGAAACTGATGGACAATCGATAAACGAGCTGGGGCAATGTTTGATGATTATTTAACTTTGATTGATAAGCGAAGGGATTTGCTGGGGGCTTGTCGAAAAATATGAAAAAAGTGCCGAAATATTTGTAAAAAATGTATAAAAATGTTGAGAGTTTGTTAGAAGAGAAAAGATGAAGAAACACTGAAAGCGTCTATAAGATTTTAAAGAAAATAAAATATATTTGATTAAGAACAGAACAGATTTTGAGAAAAGAGGTAGAAAAGGTAGAAGTTTCTATTAGATATTAATATAAATAAAAAATATTTGACTGAGAACGAATTCTTATTCTAAGTTCGTCAGGTCAAGGAAATATTTAATACATATTTCCTTTAAGCTCTTCTTAGACTAATATGATAGAAAGCATAAGCCAACTTAGGCGTAACCTTTTTCTCATGCTGAGCGATTGAGACAATTGTTAAATGATTATCCTCAAATCAATTATCCTCTATCTTTTGCTCACATCACACTTCCCATTTCTGTTTTATTTTTAGCTCAACAGCTTTGTTGTTGAATAATTGATGTATTTTTACACTCTCTTCCACACACACACACACACACACACCAGCACACAGACTCATACACACACTCACCCACACATCTATAAGCATCCATGGCTCATGCCTAAGCGTTGCGCATAAATAATAATTAGGTAATAATTAGCATCTGTCTATTAACAGAGTTCGATATGCCTTTAAGTGGCAGACGCAATTATCAAAATATTCAACAGCCCAGCCCCATCGCCACGCCTCTCTTTTGGGGCTAAACTATTGCGTACGCTTTGCCGTCATAATTTAATTTAAATGCTCAAAATTGTGAATGGTTTAATTATGTATTCACACACAGGCACAGACACAGGCAGAGCTTGGATTAGCTATGCCAAAATGTTTTTGTGTCGGCCCGAATAACGAATATCCATAAAGATAGAGCGAGAGAGAGGAAGGAAGAGAGGGGCCGACAGCGAGAGGGTGAAGCTGCGAAGCGTCTCGATAATCGTGCACGTGGCAGACCGCGGATTAGGGAGCGGGCAACGAAACGTAACTGCTAACCTAGTTGTGAGTGTCAGTATATATATATATATATATGTGTGTGTGTGTGTGTATGTGTGCACAGCACTGTTTGTCTGTGTGTGTGTGTGTGTTGCGTTAATTGAATGCGCAACTGTCGTGCCATCCCACTTTATCATTATACAACCAGCAGCCTCAGTCAACCAACCACGCCCCACCCGCCAGCCTCCTTGGAGCCACCCGCTCTGCACACTTGTGCGTTGTCTGTTTTAAGCCTGTTGAACAATTATAACTGGCATGTCCAAATGCCAAGTGCCTGAAATTGAGTCCGGCCAACGCGGCGTATGCGTGATGTTCTATATGCTAATTAAAATGGCTTGTTTGTCTGTGTGTGTGTGTGTGTGTGTGTGTGTGTGTGTGTGTGCGAGTGTGTGTATTTGTGTGTGTGTATATCATTTTGTCTGTCTATGACCGTGAGTGTGCGTTGCTGCTGCTGCTGCTGCTGTGTGCGCTTTGTGCTGTTTGCATTACATAATTATAATTACGCATACGCCATGTTGGCACTCATTTGATTTGCTAACGCACAGCAGCAGCATCAACAGCAGCAACAGCATTTCGCAACATCAGTAGTAGTCGCAGTAGATCAAACTCTCTTTTTTTCTTGTTAATCATGCTGTATATGTACGCGCTCGCATATGATGTAAATATTTGCACATTGCTAACTATTTATGGGCGCTCTTTAATAGCTGCCAATATAATATTTAACATTTTGATGCCTTGCGCAAACAGCAAAAGCGACGCAATGAAACTGCACATAATATTGACTGCAAAGGCCGACAAAAAATGGGGAAGCTGGGAGTGCAGTTAAATATGGACTGTTAAATACCCTGCAGTAGGTGGAAAGCGACAGGTTGATGAATTAGGGAAAGACAAATTGATGGATATAAAATAAAATAAATAAAAATCAAATTATAAAAAATAAAAATAAAATTTATTAGAAGTAAATTAAGATGATATATAAATGAATTTTATATTTAAAATAATAAAAGGAGATATTGGAGATTTCTAAACAAATATGTGAAGTATATTTAAAAGTAAATTAAAATAATAAATAACTTAATATGATTTCGTAATACAAATATTTCTGTTCCTAATAAGAGGAATAAAACACCAAAATGAATTTGTAAACCTATTCGAGCTGCTAATCAAGAAGAAAAAATTAATTTGTACTATCGATAAGTCTATATAAGTATCGATAACCCGATAAAGAGTAGCTAAATCTCACTCTGACTCAATTTGGCTTCATTTATTACTTAAACTATTCTAGTCAAGGATATTTCATATCTCAAAGATAGGTAACTACACTCTTATTCAATCAACTCTTTCTGCTACTCTGCCTCTAAACGTTACACAAAACTAAAGCCCCCCTAAACGTTATGCATGTCCTGGGTACCTATATATACACACATAAAATAATCAAACGGCAATAACTTTTGCAACTGTCACGTGGCCGTGTAAAAGAAAATCCAATTGCTAACCGCAAACATAATTAAAAACTTTGCGCAACCACAATCGATGGCGATGGCGATTGCGATGCCGATTGCGATTGGGATGCCGATTGCGATTGCGATTGCGATTGCCATGCTTTTGATATGTACTGCAAAATGGCAGGATACGCATAGCCCTGGGCCCCCTTTATGTAGCAGGCGGAGTAGCGCAGCTATGCCATAAAAATATCGCCTGCAAATTGGGGGCGTGGCTGTCTGATAGCCCACTACACGTACGTGTGTATAAATCCAATTAAATCACAAGTTACGCAATGTGATAAGTCACGTTGTTTATTGTTTTAACGTACGACAGGCCAACACATGCGGGGGCATGACATAAGAGGGAGTTATACACAGCGAGAGAGAGAGAGGGGGGGAATGAGAGGGGGCAAAGGTGCGGAGAGGGTTTAAGCTGCATTCATGCCACAATTTATGCACAACCCATGCGGCTGCTGCGGTGTGTGTAAAAAGCGATGAGAAGCGAAAACAAAGTTGAATTAGTAAAGTGTGCTAGACGAGCAGATACTCTACAAATTTCGGAAGCTAAAAAGTAATTAATATATAAAATATAAAAAAAAGAGAACTTATAAAAAATATATTAAAAAAAAAAAAGCAAAGAAAGTTTCTTAAAATAAACTCTGATGCCACCTGAGTTCAAATAGATCACTTGCCTCAATGCTCTACCTGATGCCTAAAAATATAGTTTACTTAGCTCAAAACCTTTCTACATCATTATATACTTTTACTTGAACCTTAATTCATATTCCATATACCCTTACTTTACCCCTTTCAAATTACTACAGGGTATAATAGAAGCTTAAAATATTATTGGCTGCAATATAAGCCATAAAAAATCCTCAAATATATCGCTAGAATAAAATAAAAACGTGAAAGCTAAGCTTAGTTTTTATGCACAAATTTGGTCAGAATTTCAGCCACGTGAACGTGCATACAGTAAACACTCGATAGAAGCAAACTTAATTACTAGAAATATATGCTTATCAGCTGTGCTGGAGTTGTAGTTATGAATGAGGTCTTTAGAAGTATACTTGAAGAACATGCTGATGATTAGAAAAGAAAATGCTAATGAAATTTGTGAAGCAAGACTGCTAGATACCTTGTTATAGTATACTTATGCATAGTAAAGGCAGATCATACCTACTTCAACTCAAAAAGTAAGCAAGAATCGAAACTAAGAGTAAGCCCGAGCAAACACTTGTTGCTTCGCTCGTGCTCTTTGCCTGCCCAGCGTCACTTTGGCTCAAACTTAAATAATGCACAGTGGTTCGAAAGGGAAAACAACCGAAAATATGAGTGGAAATATGAGAACAAAAAAAAAGTAAAAATGGAAGTGAAAAATACTTTGTGAAGTGCGCTTGGACATTGAAAGTTCGTGTGGCTTTCAGCGTTGTGCAAACTTGATTATTTCCGTTTCGCAGTGCTGAAGTGGATGCTTTTTCCTCTTGCTTTTCATTCTTCTCATTTCAGTTTTGTTGTATTTTGGAAGTCCCACACCTGGCTGGGCTGAGCTGGGCTTGGGCAGCGGTTGGCTTATTGAAGCATAAATTTATGCTCGCAAAATTATTTATTAAGACCCACCCAATGCACGCACACAAACCACCCACACACATACACATTCACAAAAGAAAAGGGCAGAAAAAAGCATAAGCACGAAAGAAAATTAAAAGTAAAAGTGCGTCGGGCTCTTCATTTAAAGTGCTCGCTGCTCCCAAGATTTTCAACTAAATCAGAACAGGAAACCACAAGAAGACATCCTCCAGGCTGGGCTCCTAAACTTTTAATGTGCTGCGCGCTTTAAGCAGCTTTAAGACCCTTTGGTTATGCAGCAGCTGCTGTTGTGGCATCTGAAAGAGAAACCTTTAGCGAAGCAAAACGCATTTAGCGACAGACGACTTTTATGGCGTTTGTATAACCTATAGCTATACTGAATTCAGAGAGAATAGGGTATATAATAATGCTTAAGCAGCTGCTGCATAGGTCTTTACTTAAGTAAAAAGTTGGTGAGCTAAGCTAGTTCGGTAAGTCATTTGTCAGTGAGTAGCCGATGACTTAAAGGCTTAAGGATAAAGTAAATATAATTGATTGGCTTTACAATTATTGATGAAATATTTTTGCAACTGTGGCACAAGTCTCAGCTGAAAGTGAACTCCAACCATATCTTTATGGCAACTGTAGAATAGAACAACTGAACAACTTAGCGAAGTCTTTACAGCTTACAAAAGATTTAATTTCTTTTTCAATCATAGCACTATCTTCAGATAAAGTCTAGAAAAGCAAATGATTAAGGTTAAGATTAGGTTATCCAAGCGCTGAGTTTAGCAGTCAAAAAAAGCTTCTATAACTTGAATAAATATCTGTTTGGTCAGACCAAGTTAGTCAACTCCTTAGATAAGCAGCCATAAAACTGTTAAAAGTTCTTCAATTCATTTCTTTAACATTCATATCTATATTTTCAAGCAAACTCTAGAATGGGCAAAAATTTATGAAGCTATAAGACAAGTCTTTAGATAAGTTTACAGAAAAGTTAAAGCTCATCACAAATCATCCATATAACACAGTTCCCCTTTACTCTCTTCACTCTCCTTCACCTACTAGGTATCTAACTAGTCGCTTACACCCATCTTGTTAACGTATTAAACATATTTTTGTTGTCTGCTTAATGTAGCAAATTATTAGGTATAGCTCTGCTTTATTCGCTGTTGCCGCAAGCGGCAAATTCGGTTGGCGCGCCAGAGCGTTAAAATTTGTCACGCGCCGAACATGCGGCGTATGTGCAATATTTTTTTATATTTTTCTTTTCCATTTCATTTTCATAGATGTGTATTTTTTATATATATTTTTGAAATTCAGCCGCCGGCGATCGATCCATATTGTGAGTGTGAAGCAACGTGCATACACTCACATATATATATACATATATATGCATATATCTATTTATATATCTGTGAGTGTGTGGCAGTCTTATGCTAGCAGCTGGCAAATGTATATCAAACATTTCTATCAATCATTCAGAACGATTGATTCGCAATGCAAACGAACAGCGCTTACTTACCAGCAGCACACACACACACACACAGACAGATATTCACATACACACACACTCACTCGCTCACACACATACATTTGCATTGCTGTACGGCAGCTGCAGCTGTCTGCTCTGTCTCTGTCTCTGTCTCTATCTCTGCCCCTGTCTGTATCTCTGTCTCTATCTCTATCTCGGCTGGCCCTTGCCGCACTTTTGTTGCAGCTGTTGTTCCGCCCAGCGCCACGCCCCCTTTTGCAAATGTTGCACGTCGCAAAATCGTCCAACTGTGCACATATTGACAACTAACAGATTTTTTGCCATTGTGCAACATTTTTGTCATGTGCGGGCTAAATCAGACGAAACGGACACAAACAAACAGTTGCCCAATTTGTTTGTGCACCAAATGGGCGGGCGATAAACTGGGCGACCGATTGTGGGTGGCCCGGTGGTGTGGCTGTGTGGGTGGGTGGCAGCACTGTGATATTGTTGTTGTTGTTGCTTATAAGCAAATTGCGGATTGCTGTTGCAAATTTGTATATTGCCATGCAGCTGCATCTCTAATGGATGTGCCATTTGCGGTTATATTGAATGCAGCACGAGAGCCGAAGAAGAATATCAATCGAAATTGTAATACGAATGCGCAAACGAAAATGGAATTAGAGATGAGCATCGATTATACAATTTACAACAGTTTGCGGGCAGCGCACCCACTTGATCCAGAAATTTAATCGACAGCTGAGTTAAATGTTTCATTGATATGTGGTGGTTGTGGGAGTGGTTTAGATGAGGGAAGTTTAGATGAAAACTTATACGAAATGTGACAAGTCGAGAGACTTGAGAAGAGCTTGAAATCATTAACTAGATCAACTGTTATTATGATGCATGATAGTATGGTATAGCATATTTGATCGAATATATATAATATAGTATTTATCATATTCTATCGAATACATATGTAGACATGTCTGAGCAAGAGCGATCTAAGCTGAGCTCAGTTGTTTGAGCTAAAAGACTTAAATACTTAGGCTGAAGACTCAAGATAATATCAAAATTTACTTTACTTGCCGATAAAGTGTAAAGAATATAATGAAATATATTTAGTGAATTTTGTATGATCATCCACAGTCTGTTTTGAGTATATTGCTGCCCTTCACATCACTCTCTGCAGTAAATATATTGCAACAATATGCTTCGTATAGTTGAATCTCATATAGAGAGTTTTATTTTGTATTTAACTATGCTTGAAACACTTCACTTCTTACTTCTTTTATTAAACATCGAAAAATTTATTGTACATATATATGATCGTCCTTAAATTACAGACTAAACTCTAATCTATGCTCTCTATAGGTCCATCTTCTATCTCACTTATCCACCTACTCTTCATTAGGCTGCTACACTTTTTAACATATCAACATGCGTACATCATCATCCCATTTCAAATTCAGTTCGCTTTCTAACTACCGCGTGTCACGCACAGCTTAGAAGCACGACAGCCTCTCAGCCTTACAAGTTATGAACAGTTAGACAACAGGTAACACAACTGTCACGGTTAGCTGATCGGCCATCGGTCATTGGTAATGCGAATGCAATAGCCACGAGATATCCGAATGAATAAAAAAGGAAGCTGCTGCTGCTGGAATCAATCGTGGCATTCAATTGAGTAAGACCAGCAAGCGTTCCGCCTGCCAGCAATTGACAACGAGCTGATATTGTCGTTGCTGTTGTTGCTGCTGTTGCGTTGTTCAAGTAACACAACATTTTAAGTGAATGAAATGAAAACAAATATTGCAAATTTATTCATTGTAACGCACACACAGAGGCAGGCTCAGGCGCAACATCGAGTTGTTGTTGCTGCTGCCAGTGGGCAACTGCGGTTACCTTTTGGGCTCGCCGCACTCGCTATTTGTAATGCATTTATGCACTCATTTCATTCATTTCATTTAGTTGTTGATTTATTGACGGGCGCTGCAGCGCCGAGCCCAAGCTCTCGCCCCGCAAGCCAAGCAAGCTGCGAGGCAATAACTATTTAGTCGCTGCAATACTTTGATAGCTCCACAACTCTATAGCCGGCCGACATTGTATGCAATCCAGAGCCGAACCCAGCCCAAGCCCCCATTGTTGGATGTGGGCGATGTTCGTCTGTTGTTTGTGCTGAACAAATACAACTTACTGATTTTATTGCAAATTGATTTTATGTGCAGCTCACCTGGCCAAGACCACAGACCACAGATACAGATACCAGAGAGGCGGTCACGCCCATTGATTGGCTGCCAGAGACAGACCGAGAGAGAGAGAGGGAGAGAGAGAGGGAGAGAATGCGCGCGAGGGATTCAAACAAATTTCTCATGTTTACATTGTATGGCGATAGTGGAAACTTTTTAATCAAAGTTAATTGGAAAGTTTTGCTTTGTCATTGCAATGTTACACACACACACTCACACACACACACACACACACACACACACACGTACAAGTGGAAGTCACCCACACACGTTCGGCTAGCACATGCAGACGTGCATAAAGTGGCAAACTAAAAATGAAAAGTAAAATGTAGGTTATCCTTCAGCGCACACAAAATGCTCTTCATCGTGGCGCTACGTCCTTCGTCCTTCTTCCTTTCCTGCTGCGTTCGGTTGCTCATTCATTTTATTGCTGGTTGCCGACGCTTGTCTCCTACCTTTGATGATAAAATGTCATTTGGCTGCTTTACGTGCTGGCTTCCTCTCTTTCTCTCTCTCTCTCTTTCTCTCTCTCTCTCTCCCTCCCTCTCTCTTCCTCTCTGTGTGTGTGCGTATGCATGCGTGTGTGTCTGAATCTCTTTGGGTCGAGCCGTCGAGTGCTGCAGTCGTAACCAGCCAGGGCCAGGCTGACATTCAACGCTCTTGATTAAATTTTATGCAGTTTAACTATTTCTTTTTAAGCCTCCCCCTTCAACAACAAAGAGAAGTGCTGGCAGCTGGGCGGCGCACACAACTAAAAGGAAGTTCACATACACTGGTTTTAATACGCTAACAAGCGCATGGGCATGACAGTTTAGTCATTTAATATGCGGCAGAAGGTAGAGATTGAAGGAGAAGACAGCTAAGTCAATGGCTATCTTTAATTCTAGTCTGAGTTGCCAAAAAACCTCAACAGCTTCCACTACCCTAAGCTAAGGAGCTTCTAGATATTGCTGCCAGAAATATTACCTCTATAATATGGTCGATTGTCGGGGTATGAGCTATGAGCTGAAAGGCGATGTCAAGATCAAAAGAGTAAATCGAAAGACCTTTCCAATTTAGCAGCCTGGCTCATTACAGATGCAGATAGCTATATGTTTTGCTTGATAAAAATTGTATACAAGCTTAGTTCAATCAAGATTTGCTATGATCATATATTGCATATGTAACATATATGTACATATAATATATCATATATATATCATGCATAGCATCTATTATGCATACCTCATATATCATTTATCTTTCATACATGATTTATGTATTCTATATACTATTTTCACTAATCATATATCACACATCTATCATATACACCTTCTACACGGATCATGTACCGTATGTGTAATATACATACATAGTATTTGAACTGATCATATATTCGATCACATATCATATATGTGAAACACATATAAATCAGAACTATATATATACATATATTATATACCAAAAGTGTATTCGATTCTTGCCATATTATAGCTTAACAATTTCTATAGTCTTTTTTTTTTTGTTGTTTTGTTTTATTTTATTACATTTGAAGGCTCGGCCGGGCAACGACGGGCAGTCGCGACGAACACTTAAGCGCAGTCGACTGCCTGTTGCCCTGCTGGCTGCTTTTCTGCTCTGTGTGTCTGCTGTAAGCTTCAGTTTATGCTGCAACCGGAAAATTAATCCTAATGAGTGCTGACACACACACACACACACAATAAAGATAAAGAGAGAGAGAGAAAGGGAGAGCATGAGAATGGGGGCTTGGGAAATGGGGGCTGGTGCAGAGCAGTTTGTTTGCGCATGTGAAGCGATTTATGCTTTTTTTGCCAGCTCTTCCCGGCTCTGTTGCTTCGAGCGTTGCTGCTGCTGTTGTTGTTGTTGCTGCTGCTGCACACGTGCGTCACATGTAAAATACACGCACACACACACACACACACACACACTCATACACTCGCCGCTGTGCTCATATAAAACAACATTTTGTAAGCATTTTATAGGGCCATAGTGTGGCTGTCTGGGTGACTTGGCTCACAGAGTGTGTGTGTGTGTGTGTGTGTGTGTGTGGTGCTTGGGCTGAATGCGTTTGTATGGTTGCATCTGCCATTTACCTGGCTGATGCGGCTCACTCTGTACGAATGTGTGTGTGTGTGTGTGTGTGTGTGTGTTCGCGCTTCCTTTCACAAAATGTGTTAAATGCCGCGTTTTGCATTGCCTCACATTTGCTTGCATTTTCCGATTTTCCGTACTTTTATGCCGACGCTGCCATTGAAATCGTTTCAGCCTCACACTGCGAGCGTGAGAGGGAGCGGCCAACCTGCTCTGGGCCGCCATTAAATGAAATGAAATCAGTGTCAATGTGGGCAGGAAATTTGTTTTCCACAGCTCCATTCAGCAGCAGCAGCGGCAGCAGCCTGCGTGCTGATCCTTTTGTGCCAGTTTAACTTTAATAGACGCAAAGAATATGAATATACAATATATATATATATATATATACATATGAAATTATATACATACATATATATAACCAATGGTAATTAGCCCAGGAGCACGTTTGCGTGGCAATCTCGACATTAGAACGTATAAAATCCCAGTTATGTTTGACTTCCTTGGCCGCAGCAGCAGCAATAAGAACTGCAAATTTTTACGATTTTTTCTGTTTTAAGCAAATGACTGCAAGCGGGCAGGTGAAGTGGTGTATATAAGTGGGCGTGGCAGTAGCTGACTTTCTGGTTTGTTGGTTAAGAAAAGTTTTTAGCTTTAAGATGGCTCCAAATTGATATAAAAATATTTGTACACATTTTCAATATATTTTATATATAATCTCAAGTACAGTCATTAGGAGACTGGATCAAATTATTCAGAAAAAAATAATAAAAAAAAATAAATATTATAAAATTATTTATTATAAAAAATACAAAAATATATAAAATTTTAATAAAATAAATAAAATGAATAAAATAAATAAAATAATTACATAAATAAATAAAATAATAAAAGCAAAAAATAAGTATATTAATATAATAAAATATTTCAAAAACTGTTTGAAAAACACAAATCAATTTTTTTTTTAATTTATAAAAAACATTATTTGAAATATATATAAATATGTATTCTATATACACTGCCATGCACTTGAATAGGGACAGCATTTTGAAATCGAATATACAAGTATTTGACTCAAATAAACTTATTAAACCGATATACCATATTTTTTTCTATTCAGTATTTCATCCTCTATTAATGTAACTAAACAAAAACTTCTTTAAAATAACCATATTTTTATAAAAAAAAAATTCTGTGAGTTCTTCATAAATTTCATACTTTTTTACGTGCACTTGAATAGGGACAAGAGATAAAAATTGATGTTTAACAAAATATATATACATTATATTAATTTTTAAGGCTTATTTAATTAATTCAATTAATTTAGTAGTGGCTAATAGTGTTTGCAGACAATTTTTTTTCGAAATAACTTCATAAATCCCATTACGAAGAGAGTAATATAGAGCCTTTACGTAATTTAAGGATATTTCACTCCCGGCTGTGTCGATGGCGTCTTTTAATGCCTGTATGTCTTCGAATTGCCAACCAGAATCGGAAATCATTTTTTGTCATCCATCTTCATACGTTCTGAACAATGTTGAGATCCGGAGAATATGGAGGACACTCCATAAAAACCACGTTTTGCGGCAGGATTCATATTTTAGACACTCGGAAAGTATGAATTTGGGCATTATCCTTTTGGAAAGTCCATGTAAATAGTCTAAAGATATTATTTAGCTCAGAAAACGCTTCCTCTAGCAAGTCTTTGTAATGCGTTGCATTCATTTCTGTTGAAACTACTTGGAGCTAGCATGGTCCATAATATGAGATGGCCCCCCATAACATTACACTTTTCTCCCGGCTATGGTGCCGAGACAGAAAGCGTTCTTCTTATCGAATACCGGGAAAATAATATGAAAAGTCATCAGTTCCACCTAAGTTAAACCGTTTTTCTTCTGAAAACACCACGGAATGCCATTCCTGCTGCCAAGTCACATGATCACAAGCAAAAACTTGATCAGATTCCTTGCGTTGGGTATTAAGTGGCGGTTTTTTTTTATAGTTTCAATATTTTTAGATGTTCAGCTTTACGAATAACACTGTTTACAATATCGATACTAGCACTTAGTTGTTGTTTTGAATGGATTTTCGAAGCTGGACTATGTTAATTTGATGCTCCTCGAAGAATTCGTCAATCAGAAGTAGATGAAATTTCTTTTTTTATGCAGTCTTTTATATTTTTCCAATAATTTGATGAGTTTTTAAGAAAATTGTATACCAAACTTTTGTTTTTTCCAATTTTTTTTTTTAATTTCCCTGTACGTAAAGTTGCACTCCTTGTACGAAAATTTTGTTCCTTTTTCTCCACCAATACGTGTTTTACTGCGGCCCAAAGTATTTTTTTATATTTAAAATGTTTATAAGTTGAAAACAAATTAATTTCATAACATAAAGTTGTATGCATAATGTTGAAATCACTTCTGTCCCTATTCAAGTGCACGTAAAAAAGTATGCAATTTATGAAGAACTCACAGAATTTTTTTTTTTATAAAAATATGGTTATTTTAAAGAAGTTTTTGTTTAGTTACATTAATAGAGGATGAAATACTGAATAGAAAAAAAATATGGTATATCGGTTTAATAAGTTTATTTGAGTCAAATACTTGTATATTCGATTTCAAAATGCTGTCCCTATTCAAGTGCATGGCAGTGTATTTGTAGATAAATCCTAATTTGATGTAAAGCCCAACATAAGAAAATAATTAAGAAAATTATTGAGAAATAATTAGACAGAAACTCATCAGAATATAATGAATATAATTACTATGAGCTTTTCTACTGCTCCATTAAGCTTCACTTGTATTGCTGGTATTATTATGGTATTTTTAAAATACACTTTCTGATCAAGATCTCTTATTTCTCGACACTACAGATGGTAACGGATAAATGATCTATAAATATCGAATAAAATAAAGACCAGACTTGCTTTGATAATAAATAGCTATAAATCTGTCATTCACTCTGACTGCAAATCTGAGACTAAGAGTTAAGCGAATAACTAACCGAGTCTAATCTATAAACACCCACGCACAGACACACGTGCGTACACACACACACAGAGAGAGACACCCACACAGACTGTGGCTGGAATTGCACACACGTCAAGCGGGTGCCCGCCCGCCTTGGCGAGCTCCCCTGTGGCGCATTAATGAGCACGTGGTGATGGCTGCCATCAAAATCATATATGTTGATGTCGCCAAGTCACGTAAAAGTGTATTTAGTTTTAGGCAAAAGGCCCAAGCGACGCCTTGGGTTGCCTAACTCGGTGCCAGGCACCGCACAACAATGCCAAAAAGTAAACAAATTAAAATGTATGCACAGCCAGCATATGCATGTGTGTATGCGAGTGTGTGTGTGTGTGAGTGTGTCTTGACAGCGTAAGCAATTAGGCGGCCAAAACGAACGATACAAAAAAAAAGGCACAAGAACAGCAACCAGAAAGCAACAAAAAAAGCATTGCATAGCTGCAGGCGCTCACTTAGCGTCCTCATCCATTGGCAAATCATTTAGCCAGGAATGCTTGTGCTCGTTTTTCAGCCGTTATATACCCTGTAACCATTAGGCAAGTGGCATGAGTTAGCGGGCTGTATTGGTGGTGAGAGCAGGGAGACGAAGGAGAAATTTTAAATACTGAAATCTTTAATATGAAAGACTTTATTGAAGATAGAATTTGGTTTTCAGTTTAGATATCTGTGTAAAAACTACCAGCAGCCAAAAAGTCATCAGCTTATCTATCTATCTATCTATCTATCTATTAAATACCTCCTTATACATAAGAAAACGTAAGTCGAAATTCAATTCGCTCTAGAAATAGATTTATGAGTCCGAGGCGCAGTTGCCTGATATAATTTATTCGAAATTCGAAAACTTTCTGTGAACTTCTTCCTTTAAGCTTCCCTCTTCAAACTCATTAAACCTTTTACAGGGTATCTCCAAATCAACCTCTTCATCCGCACGCCATTTCCCCACTTGTCCTTTTTTTAGAGAGTGTGCACAAATTGTTGCCGCGTATATGTCCTCAATTTTTTGGTGCTCCATCACAACAAAAGTTTTTAGGGAACGGCGGAAGGGAGGCTACGCCGCCACGGTACTACTGCCAGCCACGCCCACCGCTGTGCGCCCTTAACCGTTATTGTGGCGCTTCGCATATTTGGTTCATGGCAGATTACGTATACGCAGCGCAGTTTTGAAAATCGTTTGCATTGCTTCGGCCTCAATGGCCGCAGCAGCAGTGGGAGCAGCCCACGCCCCCCTCGAACTGCTACTGTGCCAGTTATTTGGTGTGCGGCTTTTTGTGTTCACTTTAGTAACAAAGGCGACGCTCGCTTGGCTCCGCTTTTGTTTTGTTTGTTTTCGCTTTGTTTTTCCCTTTTTCCAGTTTTTTTTTTTTTTTTAATTTTTTTAACTGTTTTTAGTTGTTGTTTTTGAGCCTTTTTTGGCGCTTGTTTGACATCAATATAACTTTACTTGTCCGCCGCTACTTTTCATCTTTGTTTTCGCACGTGTGTGTGTGTGTGTGTGAGTGTGTTTATATTTGTATGTGTTCACAATTTTAGCTCTATTCACTTGTTCCGCATACATCGAGCTGCGTTTTTGCTTTGTGAAACTATTGAAATTGTCATATGCTTATAACCCTTTCTTTGGCTAGGTGAGCGAGTGTCGTGTGTGTGTGACTATATATGTGTGAGTGTGTGTGTATTTTGCTGCGGTTTCAGCACGTTTTTATGGTTTATTTGGCGAGTGTGTGTTTTATTGTTGTTTGCCCCACAAAGATTTGGCTCGCGCGCGCACAACTTGTGGCTATGGATTTCAGTTCGTTGTTGAAGTTTTGTGAGCACTGCACATGCTGGTTGGCTTTTTAATCCAATCTCACAAGGGCGCTATCACCAGTACTTAAGTGTGCTAAAAAATGGAGTAGAAAAGCACGCATTGAGGTGTCACTACTCTGGGAGCTATTCAGACGATTGGCGTCAGCTGAGACTATTTGCAAAAGTTTTTTGGTTTTTATCTGCAGTTTGTGGTTGGATAAACTTGATGTATTCATGGCTCTGATAAAAGGCGGGAGATAGAAAGGAATAAAAAGATAAAGATATGAATTTGCAAATAGTAGTAAGTGATACCGAAAAGGTAGATAGCATATGGAATAAAGAGATGAAGTAAAGAACAAGGCAGTCATATGATGTATGTATGTATAAAGAACAAGGCAGTCATATACTAAATTATATAGAAGCTATAATTAGTATAGGGATATGAGATGGCTAAGAAAAAGGAAAAGACGAACTGCGAGTTGCCCAAATCATGGTAAATATGAGAAAGATTAAATGAGACTCTAATAGCCGTCAGACGGCGATACGATATATCTATTCATCAATTTGAAAATTTCCTTCAAATTAATCCTCATTCGATAATATATACATCTGCCAATGTTTATTCTCTAGAGGCTTCTCCTGCTCTGCCGTCTTTATATACCTATGATAATTACCAGATTGAGCTTATATCTAACATGCAACATTCCAATTGCAGGCAGACTGCTGTTGATATAGATTCAAAATCTCTCACATCTGCTTCTAATAACTCCAGGATTTAGAAGCACATCGAATCTTGAATATGCCCCACCACAGTCATACCGCACCACACCACATTCAACTCACACTATCTCCCTCGCCCTCTCTCTCTCTGCCTCTGCCCTCAAGAAGAACAACGAAATATACATTTATCTCAATCGTTGCAGCGGCAACCGCCAGCCATGGCACGCCCCCAAAACCAATGTAGGGCGTGTATCGCACTTCGTGACATTTGCAAATAAATAGCAGAAAAAATAAACTGAAAAAAAGAGGAAATAGTATTAAAAGGAAATGGGACACGTTTTTTTCTTCTCTCTGCTCTGTTTTTTTGCATGAGTTTTGCGTCTCGCTCGCTCAATTTATGGCCGCAAATGAAATTGCATTTACGCGTGTCTGCATGTGTGCGTGCGTGTGTGTATGTGCGTGTGTGTGTGTGCGTGTCTCTGAACTTTAATTTAAACATTTTGCGCTGCAAACATTTGCTTTAACTGCACATCGATTCACACGTTCCGCGTAGCTCCCTCCAGCTGCCACGCCCCCAGCCAACAGCCGCTTTAAAGTCGAAAATATTGTTTAAACTTGACTCAGTCCCGTGGCTGGCTGCCGACTGCCTCCTGCGCGGCTGTGGCACGCAGCGCGCCAATATTTAAAATATGAAGACCATTAGCTAAATATTGGCTTTGGCACGCGCCCACGCGCACAACAACAGAGCTACGCCCACAGCGACCCCCACTGGCCCCCGCCCACGTCCAACCTGAATTCACGCACAAAGCAGTCAATAATATTAACCAGCCGGCAAAGTCGCGGCAGTGGATCTGGCCGTGGAGCCAGTCTCCCAGCGCTGTCTGCCCCGTGCTGTGCATACTTATTTGGAGCTCAAGCCGCACTGTGGGGCTGAAGGTGGGAGGGTGGTGGTGGGTTTTGCTGATGGTTGTGAGTGCATAAAATAAAAATAAATGTTAACAATGGCAAAAGGCGTTCAGCTGGGTTGCCGCCAAAGCTCTGCTGGATAGCCGGAACAGCCGGCGGTGTCAGCCTCACGCGGCGCAAGAAAATGCCCCCAGCCAACACTCCCAAAAAATAAATACAACAAAGACAAGGGAGACTGAGGAGTCGGGGGTGGGGAGTGGTGCTGCATGGAGATGTGCGGCAATTTGTTGTTGGTTTTTGCGTGTACTTATGCTAAGTAAAGCGATGATGTAAAAGACAATAAGCGGGCGGGAACTTGGCACCACTGGCTGGGGAGGGTGGTGTAAAACGAGTAAGCAAATCCACTGAGGCCACAAATTCGGTAGCACCGCCGCCCGCAATCCTCGGCTGCTGTAGCCCCAAAAAAAGAAGAAAAAAGTGTGTGCCGCAATTTCTTTGGCCATTTATCTGTGGTGTATTTATATATCTATACAGATACCAACATAATATGGTATATATATAGGAATATATATATACATATATATATGTGTGCTCTTTCTTTGTAACCTGCTTTGATATTCATATTTTTGTATGCTCGCTCGCTTGCCTTAACAAAGTACTTATGTTTCCTTTGAATTTGCTTTAAAGAAGAGAATTTGTTTGCGTTTAATGTTTATTGATTTCTATATAAAATAGTTGGGATGTGTCTGAAGCAAGATCGATAAGTATCGATAGGCAGCTCTGAAGCATACTGAAGTGATTCGAGCAGAGGCACGGCAGAGATGGCTATCAAACAGAGCTCAAAGTTGTTATGCCATATCCAGCCATATCGCAATGTGGGCGTGGCTTGGGCAGCTGCCAACAGAACACAATTCATACCTGCCGCTGACCTTTAGAGGCCCAAAAAATATGCTCAGCTGTAGGCAGGCAATGCCAAAAATCTGCGACAGCTGTGAGCTGAAGCAACAAAACAAAAGAAAAAGGCAAGAAGACACAGAGAGAGAGTAAGAGAGAGACAGCGAGAGAGAGAGAGAGAGAGACAGAGTGAGTAAGAGCAAGAGTCAGCTTCAGCTGGGCGAATGAACTCGAGTGCGTTTCTCGGCTTGTCTCGGACTCGCACGCAATTTTTTGACCGGCCTGAGGCTTTTAAATTAAATAAACTAACACACGCAGGCAAAGCACACACACACATGAACACCCACACGCAGACAAACACAGACAGTATGAAAACAGCCCGAGCAAATGTAACTAAAATACTCACACTCTCTCTCACAACAATTTTTCTCAGCTCTGTCATTCGCCCAGACCCTGCTCACACCCACACATATGTCTGCCGTATGTATGTATATATATATATATTTTAATGCAAATTGAGCAGAATTAATTTAGTACCGTCTGTGTTTATCTCTGGCGCGTTTAATATGATGCCAGCCACCGCCGACTTTGTCTACGCTTCATATCCATATGACGTTCCGCCCAGCCAGAGCCAAGTCTCTGCCTCTGTAGCTTAGTGTGCGTCTTAGTTGTGTGTCTATCAGTCTCTCGCACTCTCTCTCTCTCTCTCTCTCTCTCTCTCTCTCTCTCTCTCTCTCTCTCTCTGTTGCTCCTTCTCTATCTATTCATTTCTATCACTCTGTTTTCGCTCTGTATGCCATATGTTAAGCGTTTGCCTGACGCAACATTTTTTTCTCGTATTTTTCTATGCATGCTCCTTGGTGGGCAGTATAGAGCGGGTATATTAGCTGGCATGGGAGATGTGAGATATTTAAATTGCTTAATATTTGAAGGGGGAGACTGCGAAGATGGGAGGCGTATGAAACATCTACTAAAGACTAAAGTTGAGTGTGAATGATAAAGAAGTTGCTCAGTTTACAGTATGATCTACATAGGCATATATTAATATATATATGTATATATATTTAAATTTACATATGTCACGTAATCTACCCTCATCATATTTATCATCCATTTGCATATAAAGCTGGCAGTTGAGCTCTTCAGTTCGCGCTTCCTTCGACTAACTCTCAACCTTCTCATCTTTGCTAGGGTATAACCCCGTTCGTCCTACCTCAACAAGCTGGGCCTCTTCTTGTTTTATTAAAAAATGTCTGGCTGGCAGCTTGTGCTTGTCATTGCGTTGTCATGTTGCCTACTTTTGGGAAGAAGTGAAGACATATGGCATAGGAAGGAAACGCTGTGGCTGCCTCTGCCTCTGCCACTGCTGGAAAGTCAATTTGGTTGCCTCGCTTGTGGTTAGTTTGGGCCCCGAGCCCAACCGCCCACATTCCATATATTTGTATATATAGCTACGCAAATATATGTAGATATATATTGGCCTCGATGCGCATTAGGCACGCATCATTTGCGCGTTTGTAATCAGGCGAAAGTGTTTCGATTTGCCTACCAGATTTTATCTTTCTTTTCTTTTCTCAATTGCGCACGAAGTTTATATATATATATGTGTGTATATATATACTGTATATATAAACACATATTGTGCATATTTCGAATTGAAGTTAAAAGTTTTTCAATTTCAAGTTTTATGAGGACAAGTTCGCGCTACGAGCAGCTGCCTCCTCGCTCCCACTCCCCACTCTCACGTAGTTTGTGATACTTTTCTGTATTGGACTTTCTCGTTCGCTCCTCAAAGTCTTTAATATGCACCGAAAACAGTTTTAGCCACGTGTTAATGGCGAATCGGCAATAAATTTTAGTTAACCTGACCAGAAACTAGAGAGCGAGCGTAGCGCAACAAGTTTGCGTCTGGCCTGGCGTGGACTGGCCTGGCTCGGCCGTTGGCACTGATTTCGACTACATTTGCCACTGACTGCAATCGTTTAATTTTACGCTTGGCTAACGTGCCAGAGTTGCCAACGTGGCACACAATAAAATTTCATTGAGCGCTCGCTGCAACAAATTCGACCCCAGCCCGTCCGAGCGCCCATTCGCATTTGAATTTAAGTTTTAATTTGGAATTTCGCATCTGGAACTGATGCTGCTGCTGTCTGTAGTGAATCCCACTAACTGCTTTGGCCGACTTCCTTTCGTCGGCGTCCTGCCATTGTTGTTAACCATTCGAAAATTGGTTTGGGAAAATGCGAGCGCAAAGTTTTGCCGGAGCTTTCGAGTTTTACTTTCTTTATATTTTGTTGGAGTGAAGAAATGCCGAGCAGCGTTATGAAAATAGCTGAAATAATTTTCCATTAAATTCTTGCGAATGAAATTATCGCATTAAAACAAGACAAAAGGCTGCTGCGATACCCTGTGCGAGGTATTGAATTATGGGTAATATGGAGAATGATTAAATGGAAATAGATTTAAGTGGAGCCTATAATACTTTAAGTTTCTGTCGATCAGATATTATAGATCATCGTGTTTTTACTATTTCTGACATATATGCTTGTCAGTTAGCTATGATCTAATATCTCATGACTATCGATATCACACTCAGGTTATCGATAACACACTTACAGCCTAACTCTGCTGTTTTGCTATCCCTCTTATTGTAGCCTCGCCCAGCTCTTCTGCTTGAATTTCCCTCTAGTTAGCTACAAGTTCTCGACTATTAGCTGCACCCAATCCCTAGAGGATAGCTCTAAGTCGTGCCACTTGCAACTGCAACATGTTTCACTGTGTTTTTTTTTTTTTTTTGTACTTCTTGTTTTGCTACACTTGAGCCAAGCTCTGGCAGCATTGCTGAGGCGCTGCTCAGCTGTTCCTCTCTCTCCTCTTTCTCTCTCTCTCTCTCTCTCTCTCTCTCTCAGTCGTCTTACAGCCGCGCAGCCGGCTGCTCGGTTTCGGTCCATTGTTTGCTTAAATTTGTACACTTTCTCATCGCATCAGCCCACCCACTCGAGCTGCGGCAACTGCTCGACTGCTATTTGCTTGGTGTTTTGCTGTCTGCTGTTTGCATTCGTCTTCATTATTTGTTTGCTCGGCCCAGGCAGCGGCAGTGGCAGCGGCTGCGGCACTGGCTGCTGCGCACTTGGTAGCCAAAGTTTTGACACAGTTGATTTGCATTCGGAATCCTTGCAAAGAGGAGCTACACACACACCCACACACACACTCTCCCACACCCACACACACACACACACACAATGATTTATGGATTTTCATCATATTCTGTTGATTCAGGAATATTTATGATTTGCCAGTTTCAACCGCGTTAGCATCGCACTCGCCCGCCTTTGTCCCTGCCTTTGCCATCTCATAGTATTGCCCCGAAAAAATTTGGGCTCTTTATGTTGTCGTTTTTTCGTTTTACCAGGCATTTGTGTTATAAATTTTAAAAAAATATTTTATGAAAATAAAAGGAGAGAAATGCCGCAATAACAAAAGCGAAAGCAAATGCAAAAGCAAAAGCAGAGGCAGCAGCAGCAACAGCAACAACTGGGCAGACGAGTCCGGAATATGCTGAATATGCGCAAATTGAATTTGATTTTTAAGCACTGATTGCTTTTATTGTTCCAGGACTTTGGGTGCGCATAGCGAATTTTATATGAAATATTCTAAAAGAGATAACAGCTAGCCGAAACGAAACGAAACGAAAACAAAATGAGTAAACAGCAAACTACAGACAGTTACAGCGCACTATATACATATATATTCGTATCTCTGATCAATATATTGATATAAAACATTTGAATTGCACGACGAAATTACAATTTTTTTGGGGCTTATCAATCGAACACGCGGCAATAATTTGTCAAAATGCTAAAACATGAGTTGGCAAAGGATATATATATATAAATGAAAATTGCTGTCTGCCTATATATAAGTTTATATAGATTCACAGCTTCAATTGATTTTCATTCATGAAAAAGAATTGCATTCTCACTTCATAGCCGAAACACATTAAGAGTGGAATGTGCGCAAATAAATACTTAATAATATTAAAAGACCAAAGTCAGGCAAGCTGAAAAGTCCCAAACGCCAACTGCAAGTCACTGCCAAAGAAAGCAAGAAGTATACAGAGAAAGAGAGAGAGAGAGAGAGAGAGAGAGAGAGAGGGAGAGAGACGGGAGCGAGCGGGGCTGGGATTAGTGAGTGGAGTAGGTGGCACATCGAAACCACCCAGGACATTAGCATGAGAATAAAATGAAATTACAGTCTTTAAAATAAATGTATGCGAAATTTTCAAGCCAAATGCCAAAAAGTATTCAACTAAATGCGAAATAAATTTGGTAGAAAACAAAACGAGCAAAAGGCCAGAGAAATGGGAAATTGTCGAAGCTTTTGATACACTTTAAAGACATGTGTGAGGGATGAACAAATGTAGATAAATTATGCAATGAAAACTTAACTAAGGTAAGTCAAATATAAGTCATATATAGATCGGCATGTTTTAAAGATAAATATATAAAATATTATTATATATGTATGTTGATATATATATTATACATTGATGCTAGATAAGATCATTTACAACGAATTATTAATATATAATGTACACTGCATAATATAAGTTAGCATGAGCAATAAGATTTAGTTTCTTCAAGCTAACAAATCTCTATCATTTCACTCAGCTATCGATAAATCAAACAAATGTCAAGACCTTTATCAGAAAAGCCTACTTAAACACCTCGCAAACTTGAGCAGAAAATTGAAATATCCCCGGCAAAAGGGTATAGTCATAGCGCGAGGGCTGGCAAGCTGGGCGACGCTGGGGAATAGCTCGTGCCGGGGGCTTGGGGCTTGGGGCGTGGGGCATGGGGCAGCGACTACGCGAACATGAGCGGGTAACAGCGAAAATGTCAAATCCCTGGGCTTGGAATGCGATGTCAGGAGACGCAGAAAATCAATTTAGGCTACAAGTTTTCAATAAAGTGAAAATAATGTCGCAAGCCAAAACCGGCAGCCACAACAGCAACAGCAACAACAACAGCAGGAGCGCGGGTCCTGCCATTATCCTGGCAAGATAAGATGAAGCCTGCTGCTGCTGCTCGGGTCTGGCTGTTATTTGGCCCAAAAAAAAAAAACGAGAAAAAAAATCAACGCCAAGTGTCAAACAACGAGGGTCGTTAGAGCCAGCAAATCGCAGCAACAACGCCAAAGTCAAGTGCACAAAGCGTCAAATGAAAAGGAAACACTGCGATGCGGCAAGGGGATGGGTCATGGGTTGAGTCGGGCGACTGACGAGGTGGTATACAGGGAATTGAGCGTGGAGGCCAGGGGATAAATCCATTGATGCGTAAACCAAATCGAAGCAACGCACACTGTCAAAAAAGAAACCCGAATCCGACTCTCCGACTCTGACTCTGACTCCGGCTCCGATGCCAAACGACTCTGAAGACCGCCGAGTGTCAGGCCGGTGTTTATTTATGTGCCTGCGCCTTGTGATAAATCACTGACATTGATGCCGACAGGCAGCCAAAAAGAGCCTCCCACACCACCTCCCCCCCTCCCCTCCCCGGCCCAATTCAAGTGTGCGACATCCAAAACTTTAACCGACTCGAAATAGGCAGTCGACACGCTCTGCTGCTAACAAGCCCCGGCCCCAGGCCCCAAGCCCACCCGAATCGTAGCTGCTCAAAGAGAGTGAGTCTGCCTAATAAGTTTATCATGAGCCTGGCCAGCAATGAAACGGAAAAGTGTGTGGCATAGAGCATAGAGCGGTGACGCGCCTGGCGTAGGCGCCTATCTTAGAGGTTTCGCATTTTGACAGGAAATAAAGCGACGCTCAATCACAGCGCGCAACGGAAATCGGAAGTTAGCAGGCGCACGATATCAGCTGGCGGTTTCCCCTCTCTCTCTCTCTCTCTCTCTCTCTCTCTCTCTCTCTCTGTCGGCAGTCTTTCGCAACTGCGGCCGGAAGACAAATATAAAACAACTAAGAATAATCGATTTGTTATCGATTTGTGGGGAGAGGTTAAAAGTTGTAGAACTGCGTTTCAAGATTTGATTTGAATATGTTATATATACATATTCATTGTAAGTTAAAGTTTGTCCCAAGTTTAATGAACCTTGTCATAGCTCAACTGTATGTCGATAACAAATATCAGTTTCACTATCTTGAATTGAAGCTTCTTCTACGTTATACATTCATCTCTCTCGCAGATAACTTCAATGCGCAACCTTGACCTAACTCTGACATGCACAGCTTAACCTCAGAGATAGGAAATCGATATTTATCGATTAGCGGGCTTGTCGGTACGGGCTTTTCCTGTACATATATATATTCTCTATGGAATTCGATCAATCTCTCCAATTTAAAGCTTTTCTAGGGTATATTATCAAACACTTTGAAACCAAGCGCTAGCTCAGTCTCAGCACTGAGGCACTCGCCTGACTGTGCCAGATAAAATATTGTTGATTGAGACGCAGTTGAGCGTTAATAATTATCATACTTTTTTGCGACTCGCGCGCTCTCTATATATACTATATATACATTATGTGTATATATATATATATTTTTTTTTTACTGGCCATTTGCCTTGGTCTGACGGCACTACGTGAGCAGCCAGTTTTGATGTCATTCAATTTGTGGCAGATTTATTTGTGCATTAACCTCAAATTTGCACTGCTCGAGTCGATTTTTGGGTTTGCCCCGCAGCCGAGGACACTGATTATCGACTCGTCCTTGCCTCACACCCAGCCAAACTTAAAATGCTCCTTGTGATTCAGTTGGGTGTCTTTGTGGCTGTGTGTGTTTGTGTGTGTAAATAAATTTTTTGCTCATTTTCACAGCAGCCATAACCGCAGCAGCAGCAGCAGCAGCAGCAGCAGCAGCAGCTGTTTGTCCCAAAGTTTCGACGCTCCGAAAACTTATTGATGCTGGTCATGTACTGGCCTATTTGGAGGCGTGGCAGGCAGCTGGGCACAGCTGTGAGCCTGGCGAGGGGCGCATTGATTTTTCGGTTCACGCACTTTTATGGCTTTTCATTAAATAGCATTTCTGACAGCCACTTTTCGAGCGAAACTTGGTGGAGAAAGAGCTAACTCTCTCCTAGCTCTAAGCAAGAGCAATTAGTAATTGATATTGGCTCGAGAGTAAGGTAAAGGTTGGAAGGGACGTCGAAGCTCGTCTAACTTCAAATTAAAATTCTAATTTTGACATAATGCTCGCAAAAGTTTCGTTTATCGTCGTCTGCTATCCATGTCAAGAATCCGTCGCAGCTCAAGCCGTTTGCTCTTGAGCTATTTATATACGCTCTGAAATGCCATAGCTGCCGGCGACAATTTCCGACTTCAACTTCCAGCAGCTCAAGTGGACTTTGGCGCGCCAGGGCAAAGGTGTGAGCTGGGGGCGTGGCAAGCGCCGCTGCATATAAATAGCAAAGCTCGACGCTGGCTTTAACAACTTTTCTTTTTGTTATATTTAGAATGGTAAATTTTTATACATAAATACATATATTTATATGTATTTTATTTTCATACATATATTTTTTATTTTTGTTTTTCGATAAAGTTTAAAATTAATTAAATTAAATTTTTTATTCTGGTTGGAGACCAACTGAAATTGAACAAACAACAACTGAAACTTACTTTGATTTATGCAGCCACGGCCACGCCTCATGCCGCAGCCAAGGCCACAGTTTGGCAAGCATTGCAGCGGGTGGTGCCAGTGGTTGTTGGGCGAGGCGATGCTCCATTAGCGTCATGTGCCCGGCAGCAACAACTGCTGAGTTTGGGCTTTGGATTTTCAGGAATTTTCTTATGAACTGCCTTGCTTTTAGTTAGTTTGAATATTTCATGTATCTCTGCAGCTGATTCGTGTTTTTGTTGTTGTTGTTGCCGTTGTTGCTGCTGTTGTTTAATTCATGCAGCAGATTTCGTTTCATTTTATGTGATTTTCTTTCGGTCTGGATGTGTGTATGTGTGTGTGTGTGTAGAAAGTGTTCTATGCGTGTGTCCGTGTCTGTTATTATTGTTGATTTTCCTAATTTATATGAGTTGCATTTATTTGCATTCTCTGCGGCCGGCCACAGATGCGCTTCTGCTGCTGCTGCTGTTGCTCTGCTTTCTGGTATTGCATAACCAGCCTCAGCGCCCTGCTCAAGCTGCAGTAGGCGTGTCGAACAGTCAGCCCCAACTGTAAATAGACGAGGAGAAAAACAAAAGCTAGTTAGAAATGTAGTTAAGCAATGAACAAATCCAGTTTGATATGCCACAAAAATATATACATATATATGTATATAGATGTCGTAGGATGTAGATAGGATGTGAAAAGCAATGCAAGGTTTTGGATTGATATTGTAGATATGTAGGAGAATAGATAGGTAGTTCCTATTATAAATATCTTGGCTCAGTGTTCATCTGTCTTTGACTAGTTATGAGTTTGCCAATATCATAATGTCTTGTCTGACCTGGAGGCAGGCTCAGAGAGCTCAGTTCTCTTACTTATGTCACAGCTTCAATGCCTTTGAAGCCACCAAACAAAGCAACTAATTTATATAAATATATACAAATCATAGTATATAAATATATACTCAGAATTCACTACAGCAAATCTCTCAGTGGCACTCTGAGGCACTTCTAAGAAGTGCAACGAAAGCCGATATATCTGTGCCAGTTTGAAAAGGCAGCTGACCCTATACCATAGGCAACAGCTACGTATTTCCTATTACAGGGTATCTAAGCGCACCACTAGCCCTATTCAATCGGGTCAACTGCATGCAGCGCATGCAGGAAATTGATCAAAATTATTCTAAAAATAATGTCGTGCCCATTTAACCTCAATTACACACCAATACTCACACACAAGCACATACTCCCACACACCCACCCACATAACAGCATTAGGCAGCAATAGTTGGGGGCGTGGCTGGGCTGCCGTCATTTTGTTATTTTCATGCTTAATTATTTTTATTTGTATTTTCATAATTAATTTTCTGTTGTTGTTGTTGTTGTCGTTGCAGCTAAAATGTGATTATTTGATCTACATTCGTCGATAATTACGGATTATTGAAATTTTTGTTGTTTGCATTAATATTGAAATAATTTGATATTGATAAATAATTACCTAAAATGCGCCCAAGCCAAAATACGAGATTATAATAATAATAAACAAAAATGAATGCTTTTATTGTGCTGCGCTCTGTCTATATGTACATATATATCTGTTGCTCTCCCTCTCTCTCTCACTCTCTCTCCCTGGATGTGTGCATATTAAGCCCGCTTTTCATGCTTTTGTGTCTCGTTTTGGCCTTGCGGCTGATTAATTGCTCCCCACACACACACACACACACATATATGTATATATAGATATGTGTGTGAACATATATCTCTATATCTATCTATAAAACACGCAATTACATATATTGCTGCATTTGTGAGTATAGCTTTTTGTTCATTGCCCAGCCTGGAAATTGGGTTAATTAGTGGTCACTTTTTATATAATAGTATATGAGTATCAGTGTGTGGGTGAAAGGGAGAGAGGTGGGTGGGCTGTCTGCCCGTACGGTCTACATGTGTTTTCTAAGTGCAGCAGTCACTCAGCAAATTGAACAATAAGAATCTGATTTCAAATCTTAGTGAGGGTGAGAGTTTTCATGATAGATAGCTAATGGCTTATGCCTTATAAAGGCATAATATTATCTGCTATGTGTCCTATTTGTCGATACTCTTATTGAAAAGGAAACTATCAGTTAGATACACTCTTTGATGCCATATCATTCTCTAAGATTGAGAACTACGCTATGAGGTTTTATGAGCAAAACCTTACTGCATACTTTTCAGCGCAGCGAAAAAATATCTTGCTTATATTAAGTTGACTATCTGTTCAGCTAATTGATAGCATTGGAAGAGCTCTTAAAGCGAAGTAGATACATCGTAGATAGCTCTTCAGCTTCGAGTTCATTTCTTTTAAAGAAATATGAAGTCTAGATCTTACCTATGCTTCTCATATGAAACAGTCTAACTCTGCATATGAGAATGAACTGAATGAATGTGAAGCCAAGCCAATTGACTGCCATATAATATATATCGAAGCTAATCATATAATCATATATAAAATGATATATCACATTAAAATCGAATATATCATGCCATATATCATATCAAATATATCATATCAACTGACATATCATAATACACATAGCATATCCCATCATCTAGCCATATATCATTAATACATGCTGCATTCCCATGGGCATCAAGTATTCGTCTACTCTTATTGTTTGCATATTTTTTACTCTCTGTTATTCTCTTTATTTATTTTGGTTTTATTTTTTGTATCTCTTGCAATATATTTAGCTTGTTGTCGCTCTTTATTTCTGTCTGTAATGAACTTTTATGCATTGTCATTAAGTTTTATTGTATTTATCTGCGTGACCCTCTGCCATTAAGCAGACCTCAACCCACCCTGCCACCAACCCACCCACATGCAGACTCATTTGCAGTGGCTTTTGTTTGGTTTTCGTGCGTGCGCTTTGTTTGTTGCAAACATTTTAATAAATTTAAATCATTTGTTGCATTTATTTTAATTATGCGCATTTAAAATGCATTATGCTGTCCGCTTTAAAGGCAAACCCCGCTGCAGCTGGCCAACGGCGCTGCCGTAAAACGTTGGCGCGTAATTTAATTTCGCTGACAAAAATTCAATTATTTGCGTTTTTCAATGCGAGGCTAACACAAAAATGTTTGTCAAAAAATGCCTCATGCATGCAAAACACGGCCGTCGCTGCCGCTGGCAATCGCGTCGTTGAGGGGAATGCGAAGTCATTGAGGAATGAGTAGAGGTGTTCTGGGCGGGCGTAGGGATGCTGCTGAATGCTGGCGACGGCGCATGTTGCGTATACGTGTTTTCATTAAATTTTTATTTATTCGGCTTTCATATTTCAAGCCAAGACCCGACACAGTGGCCGTAATAATCAATTCAACGATCACAAATTGAAGACTTAGACTTTTGGTCTGATGCATTTTCATGGCTTGTGAAAAGTTGGGCAATAAAAAGTGAGATGAGAGAGCGCTCAAAGTATTGAAAGATTGCCATTGACATTGTCATTGTTATTGTTATTGTGATTGTCTTTATCATTGTCAGAGTCATTGTCATTGGCATTCTCATTATCGTTGATATTGTCATTGGTATCGTGACTATCATTATCGTTCTCATTGAAATTTCCTTTATAATTATCATTATCATTATCATTATCATTATTATTATCATTGTCACTATCACTATTATTATTATTATCATTATCATTATCATTATCACTGTCATAGTCATTATCATTGTCAATCTTATTGTCATTGTCATTGTTATTGTCATTATCATTGTCAATCTTATTGTCATTGTTATTGTTATTGTAAATGTCTTTATCATTGCCAGAGTCGTTGTCATTATCATTACCATTATCATTGTCATTAGCATTGTCATTGTTTTTTCATTATCATTTTCATTCTCATTTTCATTATCATTGTCAATGCCAATTGTCATTGCTGTGTCCTGTAGAGCTAGGCAGTCCATCAGAAACCTTCACCGCAATCAAATTAATATCATATAAATCATATTTGCTCGCAACTTCAGCTATTTCGCCCACTGTGCATCTCAAATGTCGCCTTGGAAATTCTTTAGGTGTAATTTCATTATTTCAATGTTTTACTTTGCTGAATTATAAATGAGAATACGGTTTGTATGTCGCGTTTATGGCTAGTCATGTGTGCCAAGCCTCCCCTACTCCTCTATGTATGCCACCCCCTGCCCCTGCCCCTGCGCCTGCCCCACCTCCGCGCTCTATGCCTTGTATATTTTCGTGTCGTTACAAGCAGATGTTTTGTTATATAATAATTTTGGGCTTTTTTTATATTTGGGAGAAACTCCCATCGCCGCTCAGAAATGTCATTTGGGGCGTTGGTGTCAAAGTTCCGCTCGCTCTCCTTGAGAGCGTGGGGCCAAATGTTTTCAATGAGCCACGCAGCCACGCCCAGCGCGACGCCCCCGGCGACGGTCAGCTGCCATTGCACGCTCGCTGCTCATAAATATTTGATAATGTGTGGCTGTCAGTTAGACGTCCAATTGAGTGATTTCTTTGCCCCCCTGCAACAGTCGCCACTCCGTCACGCCCACTCCTTTGATTTCCATTATGACATTTTTTTTATATTTCTGTGTCGTTTTTGTATAATATTTTTATTTATATTTCACGGCGAAGCAGCTGCTGCATTTCACACAGCACACCGGAACAGTCGTCGCTCCTGCTACCCGCTATCTCCGTCTCTGTCTGGCGCCGTCTCTGTCTGGCGTTTTGACAGCTTGACGTCCATTGTTGCCGGCCCGGGCGAGTATTAGCCCTTTTGTTGGCTGGCCGTCTGACATTTTGACAAAATGCTGAATAGGCAGCTTGTTCAAATTGAATATCATTAGCGCATTTGGCTATAATTGCCAAGGGCCACAACCGAGCCGAACGACTTCAAATTACATATATCACACATACGCCACATGACACGACACAAATTCGCCGATGCGAAGCGGCTTATGCAGGGGTATGATTGAATTTTGTGCCAAGTGAATGGGGTATGATATGATCAGGCTATATCAGAGCATACCACATATTATTAACATTTAAATTAGTATAAGAATATAGTTAGATATTCGCTTGAAATTTAGTTTATATCATAGAAATACAGAAGTCTATTCTACAGAAGAATACTTTGCTTAACTGTTCACAGGGTATCAGCTAGTCGTTCACTTCTCATTACTACTTCTATTATTTCGAGCATCGAGCATTTTAGCTTTGACTGGATTTAAAGCTTTGACTTATTGTGGTGTATACGGCGCTTGGTCACTCGAGCTACCCTCAGTCTACACTGCTGCCTCTCTCTGGCTTTGTCCCTGGCCCCCTTAATCTTGGCCTGGCCAACACACAAAAACTTGGCAAATTAGAGAGCATGCCACGTCGGCTCACACAAAGCACTGTGACTCGATTCGACTGGGGCTGAGCTGCTGCAACAGCTGCCGTTACTTGACACTGCCATCGGCCAGCAGGCAGCAGCAGCAGCAACAGTCGACAAAGTCGCCAAAGTTTTTGGCCCCAAAAACTTCAATTTTGTGTGGCAACGAAAAGCAGCAACAACAACAACAGCAACAATAACTCTTGGTAACTGCTTGCGCTTAACACTTTCAGCGCGATTTTTAATTTATGCATTAAATTTAATTCAAAATTAAATTAGAAAGCCGCTTAAGACTTAACTGATAAGAGAAGTGAATGCAGCAAAATAAAATATTATTTTTAAAATTATATTTTATCTCTATCTTTATCTTGTATTGCTGTGCAGTAAAACAGAATTTTTCGAAAAGAGAACTTTTGTAAAACCAAGCCTATTTAAGCTAGATATTTTCCCTCTTGCTTTCTCAAGTTAAATATTTTAATATATTTAAAAAAAATTTTTACAAAAAAATATCTTTTTTTTTTTAATTGAAATATTTTATTTTCAAATATAATTTCTAGCATAATTCTTATGTAAAAAAATAAATATTTCTTCATTTTTATTTCTCTCAAAATTTCCAATGAACTTCGAACTAAACTATAAATATTTATGGGCAAGTAGAAATTTCAATTTTATTTTTAATTTTATATATTTTATGTATCAAATTCTTCGCAAGTTCAATTGTGTTTTTATTCGGATTTCCTTCACGACGACGCCTTTTTGTTGTGTTTTTGTTGTTTCAGTGAAAGGAAAAGCAAAAAAAAAAAAAACAAGAAATAGTTTAGCAAAATAACATTTATCAATGTCGCCCGTGCTCGTCGCCTGGTTGCAATGGATTTTGCTCTGTTTGGCTGCGCTTCGAATTGAAGTGCATCAAATAAGTTTGAAATTTGTTTGCACACGATGCAACAGCGGCATGTGGGGGCGGGGAGCAGCGTAGACTGGAAGGTGGGGCTGCTGTGCTCCACATTCTTCTATACGATATCCGCGCTGCGCACCACTGCCAAAGTATCTGATCAATAATTCAAGTTCGGCTTAAGAAACATTAAAAGTTTCGCAGCTTGCGACTGAATTTAGATACAGATTTAAACTGAGCTTAAAGATTGTCTGTGTGCCGTTATAGCTGTTAGATGTTAGCTGGCAAAGCAGAACCTAAATTGACTTTGGGAAAGTGTTAATAGCTTGATCGAACTTGCAGCTATTTGTGAGGGTTGCTTAGAGATAATTTTAGACTGTTCTGATTTGTTTTGTTCATTGAACTTTTACTATGTTGTAACGTCAGAGAATATATATAAATATATATGATAAGACCCAATATATCACCTCAGAGCAAAGATTCTAGTTCAAGTATGAGGTCTATCGGAGTCATCAGCTTCAAGGCGTTCAGGCAACTGTCATTCTCTCTTCCTCTCTCTCTCTCTCCCTCTCTCTCTCTCTCTCTCTCTCTCTCTCTCTCTCTCTCTCTCTTTCTCTCTCTTTATCAGTTTTTCTTTCATGTAAATACATTTCTCTTTCTTTCAATTTATCTATCTTTCTTACGCTCTCATTTTTGTCCTTCTTTCACTCTGTATTTATTTATATTACTTTCTGGCTCTCTATCTATATTTTACACTCTATCGTTCATCATTCACCTTTAGATTTACTTTTATCTTCATCTTTCTCCCTCTCTTTACCTTCGTCTCTTTCCTTACCTCTATCAATATCTTTATGTTTACCTTTAACTTCATATTTTTCCTAAGCTTCATCTTTTTCTCTCTTTCTCATTCTCATTATCTTGCTCTCCTTTCTTATCCATCTATATCTACCTACATATTTATACATTTATTCTTCCTTCATAAATTTATAGATATATAGAATAGCAAACGAGGAGAGAGAAACATAATAAGCCAATAAAATATATATCTATATGTAATTATAAGTCTTCCACTCAAAACTCAGTTGGTCATGAAATCAGTTAAGAGCTTAACACTTCTTCGACTGTCTGTGGCAACAAATGATTAGCAACGGGCGAACAGAGAAGTTTGTCATATTCGGAAAGTTTGCATTTTAGTTGTAACATTTCTCATTTTAACATTTTGCATTTTGCATTTAACATTTGGAAGCTAACATTGTGCACGGCTTGTTTCTATTTTATTTCTTTTGCTGGTCTTCAGCAGCAATTTGTTCGCTGTCACTTTGCACGCGGCTGCGACATAAATTTCGCTTTTGCCGACCCAATTCTCAGAGAGAGAGAGAGAGAGAGAGAGAGAGAGAGAGAGAGAGAGCGACAGAGTGGCGAGAGTGGTTAAGAAGGGGATAGGAAAGTTCGGTGACTACATAACCGAAAAGCGTTGTCAAAACTTTGCAGTTGGCTTTTGTTTACACAGTGCGGAGAGAGAGTGTAAAAACTGAGGGCGAGGCACGTGCGGGCCAAAATCGAGTCGAGTCGAGTCGAGTCGAGTAACTAACTAAAAATGCAAAACCAAACAAGTAGAAGTGCACATGGTGGGGAGTGTGCGACTAAGAGATGCGCTGTGGAGAGAGACTGGAGGGAGGGAATGATAGAGATGAAGAAAGAGAAGCTGCTCTTGAGACGTTGAAGATGTAAGAAGTGCTTGGCAGATAAGCATATATATGTTCTTTCGATCTTCCTGTGTTACATAGTAAATTCTCTAAAAAATCTTAAAGAGATTTCAAAGCCAGTTTTTAGTGCATATTACTTTAACACACGCTTTGTCAGCCTTTAGCTAATGGTTACAGGGTAGAGCGGGTGAAAAAAAAAATGTGAAACAAAAACAAACCATAAATAAAAACCACAAGCAACGGCAGCAGCAGCAGCAGCGGCGGTGGCGGCGGCGGCGTTAGTAACTGCAACTGCAGCAGTCGCCAGTGATGGCGGCGGCTGCGGCGGTACGCGGCAAAATAATGGAAAAAGTTAGTTTTGCATAACGCGCAGAGTTTGGAGTCTGCGAGTCCAGCGCCACACTTGAAAATCTGTAAAAGTGCGGCAGTGTGTGTGTGTGTGTGAGTGTGTGTGGGTGTGGGTGTAAGTGTGTGTGCCTGCATAGGACATAGAGTGGATTACAACAGCTGCTCTGGCCCCTAAAACAATGCAGCTAGGCAAATGGCTAACGCCTGCAGATCAGCTACGTGTGGGTGTGTGTGTGTGGGTGTGTGGGTGTGTGTGTGTGTGTAACCACAACTAGCTCACACACAGACTCTTACCGTTACAGGCTGGTAACTGCTGCCAAGGTTAACAGCAGAGCGCCAAGAAAAGAGCGCAGAGAATTTTGCATATTTAGAGCAAACCTCAACCGCAGCCCTTAAAAACCAAGCCCCAGCCCACTCTCAACTTGGCAGTCGACTCCCGCCGCCCTCAGCTGGCTGCAAGCCGACAAAGTTGCACTTTTACTGCCAACTGCAACTGCAACAGTGAAAAGGGGAATATTTTATGTTGCAGCTGCCGTCGAAGCAATTGCTGCAAAATCGAAAGTTCCATTGAACTTCATGTGCTGCAGGGCTGCGAGACTAACAGTGCTTGAGTCGAGTCGAGTTGAGTCGGAGTTGTCTTTGACCACATTTCATTAGGTTTTACAGCGACAAATGAAAAAGTGCAGCTGGCAAATGGAAATTTTGGATCAGAGTTAAGCTAAGACAAAGGAAATTGCAAAAGTTTCCGTAGACACAATAGAAATAGTGTAAGGTTAAAGTAGAAACTGTCATACTTATTATTATACATCTATCTTATTAGAGTTTTTATACAAATTTTAAATTAATTTAAATGTGGGTTATATTTTGGCTTAAATAACTATATTTTATATGTATTTCTTTTTTACATAAATATATATGAAAATATATTCTTAAATAAAGATTTAAATAGAAAATATAATTTTCATACTATATAATACTAATTTTAAATATATTTAATATTATTTAAAATATTTTTAAATTATTAACTTAAGCAAATGGTATTAAAATCTTTATAAAATTATTTAAACTGTAAGAAAATAAATAATAAAAGAAAATAAAATAATTAAGCTCTAAAACATAAATAAAAGTAGAAAATAAATTATTTAAGCACTAAAAAATTAAATAAAATACAAAATAAAATATCGAAACTCAACTAAATAAAAGTAGAAAATTAAGTATTTTCAACTCCTAAAATATTAAATATTTCTGCTGTTTTCAACATATAAATTATTATTCTGGCAAAGAAACTTTCTGCTCTAGTTCTTTTGAATTTATTTAATTTGCTTTTCCTCTTCAGAACTAAATCCAGCACATTTCAAATTGTTTGATTAGAGAATTATTGTGGAGATTTATAAGCAAAGCGCTTTGGCCAGGATTTCTCTAATTACAATTTTCAGCTTTGGTAAACACTTAAAAACTTATTCGCTTCCAAATTACACGCATAATTTATTTAGTAGCTAATTTCGTTCATCGAAACAGTCGAAAAAAAAAATAACAAAAACTTTGCACTTTTTTGTATGTGTGTGAAGCGCCAGGGGAGGGGGGAGGTGTTGGGGCGGAGGTTGATGGAAAAACATGCTAATTGAATTCCATACAATAATTTCGCTATGCTTTATTCATTAGGCGCATGGAAAAACGCAATGCGGCCGGCAAACAAACAAACTAATTTGCATAATGTTGGGCACACACACACACACACACACACACACAAACACACGCACACACAGAAAGAGAGAGAGAGAGAGAGAGGGAAGGCAGCTATAACTAAATGAGTGAACAAAGTAAATGAATGAAGGCGCATTTGACAACTTTTACGGCCAAAGCTGGCCAAATGCAAATGAAATAAATAAATATAGAAAAGTCTGCTGTGGCGTAGAGGCGAGCAGCTTTAAGGCGTAGGACTTTAGCATACACTTTCCTCACAATTTATCTCATGAAATAGAAAAGAAAGTTTTCACAAAAAAAATAAATAAATAAATAAATAACTACTAGTTAAAGGAATATTATATTGGAGAAATATTTAGAAAAATAATTTTTAAAGTTATTTATATAACAAATTGAGACAAAATATAAAATAATAAAAAGATAAAAATGAATACATTTTTTAGGAACTGCTTATAAAAAATTGAATTACTTTAAATAAGAACTAGAAAATAAATTTAAAAAAATACTCTATTTCATGCTGTCCCAGAATAAAACATATCTCAGTATAAGGAAAACGTATATGTATATATTATTAAATATATAATAAATGAATTAAATATATATTATTACATATATTGAATATTTAAAAATTTAACACTTTTTATTTTGTATTAGTTTTTATTTTAATTAAATATATGCAAATTAAGTGATTGCATTTTTAAGACAAAAATATTCTTTTATTTCAATAAATGAAAATTGTTGCTTAAATAATACAATAATAATTTTTAATTATAATATACATAAAGCAAAGCTCAGCCAATGCTTCGAAAGTATTTTATTTATAGCCGTTATTATTAAAATAAAAAGTCTTCATTATTTTTTTTTTCTTTTCTTCACTTATTTAGTTTAAAAACAAGTAAGAGTGCTCTAGTCGAGACTGCTCGACAAAGAGATCCCCTGAACCCTGCGAAGAACTGTGATTCCTAAGAGCCGCTAACATTCTCCGTTACTTTTATATGTATGTACATATGTAGCAAGCAATACATACACACACACAGACGCACGCACAACACTGTTAAAAGATACCATAGGTTATGCAAAGACGAGTTCCGTTACTTTGGCTGTTAATTAACAGGGGTCTTGTGACGTCACAGTTTCCCATTCTGCTCTGTTATCCCAACTGAAGTGTTACTCAATCGTGCACGCACAAGAACACACACACACACACACAAGCACGAAATCTGCTAACTGTGCATTATGACTCATCAGCTTCGCTGCTGCTGCAAGACGCCGATAATATGAGATATTAAATGTTTAATAACTTTTTTTCTAGTCGAACGATTTTGATCAAATTTGTGGGGCGTGATCATGACATTCATATGTGTGTATGTGCCAAAGCACAAGTCTCTAGTACTTGAAATACGTGATTTAGCAATTTGAGGCGAAGGGGCAATTTGTGGGCGTGGCATCCAAAATTTAACAAAAACCGAAATTGCAGAAGGCTCAAATAACACTAAATGCAAAATTTGAAGACTCTAGCTAGAAAGATGAATTAAATAGAATTTTATAACTAAATGAAGATATCGGTTTTTAATCGATAACATTAAAACGATTATAGTTATCGAATATTTGAAACAAACTCGATCGAATCGTACTATACACGAACTTCCAAAAAAAATTTGAAGTCTCTAGCTCTTATATCTTCTGAGATCGACGCGTTCAAACATACGGACAGACGGACAGACGGACAGACAGACAGACGGACAGGGCTAAATCGACTCGGCTTCTCTCCCTGATCAAGAATATATATACTTTGTGGGGTCTGCCACGCCTCCTTCTGCCTGTTACATACATTTTCACAAAACCATTATACCCTTTTTTCCCATTTTCAATGGGTTCAGGGTATAATTATGTGTTTTTACACTTTATAACACAATATCTTCACATAGTTTTAAATACAAAATTTGGTAGTATTAAATTGTAATAAATTAAAGCAAAACTAAATTGAATATTTTAAAATATAAAATAGTTAACATGTATACAAATAAAATAACATATATAAATATATTAGGCTACAAAAATATTCAAAATCTCTCTTTAAGAATTTGTCTTTTTAATTTTACAAAAAAAAAATGCTAAACACTTTGCTATAAACAAATGTATTTAAAATACTGAATTATTTTATATTATTATAACTATATAGTTAAATTTGCTTAGATAGCCAGTCACAAAATCAAGTTCACTAGATATCAAAATATATTCAAAAATATTTTTAGGAGAATTTAAAACAATTTCAGAATAGAACGTTAAATATTTGTATTAAGAGATATAAATCAAAAGATAAATCAGGAATTAGGCAGAATTTAAATGAATATTTAATAATTAAATTAAGCAGTATTTAATTTAATATTTAATAAATAAATTAAATTCTGCTTAATTGCTGAATTATCTTTTGATTTAAGCAATATTATAAGCAGTAAAAAATATATGTCTATTAAATATATATACAAAATAAAAGTACCAAAAATGTCACTCCCAACTAGCGTCCGCTGCATGAACACTTTTAAGTCATTTATAAAGTTGGCAAATTTGTGTCGCTCGCAGTGTGTGAAACACTTTTTCTTTACTCAAAAATTTGCAAAATAATAAAAAACAAAAAAAAAAGAAATAAAAAATAAAAAATAGAATAATTTTGGGCGTGTGGAGCTCGCGGCAATTGCTCGCTTGCCAAATTGAATATTTAAATAAAAACAAAGCAGGCAGAGGGCAAAAGGCGAGGCTTTAAAAGAGTCAGATAAGTGCCGCAACTGTGTGCACAGAGAAGGAAGCGGCTACACGAATTGCCACTTAAAAATTCAAAAGTTTTGTGGCTGCCGCATATGGCAGAGCCAAGCAGCGGCAGCGGAAGTGGCAGCTGGGTAACAAAAAAAAACAAAAAGATGAAGCTGCAAAGCTGCTCACACAATTGCCTAACACAACAATAACAATAACAGCAACAAAATGCGCGGCTTTTGGGGTTAGCCCAATACGCGGTTATATATATACATATACATATATATATGCAAAGCTTCATATATGCCTTTTGTTTTTTTTTTTTTTTTTTTTTCTCTATAAGACCTTAACCCAGTATTAAATGACGCAGCTGAGCCCCAGCAGTTTGTGTTGTTTTTCGCTTCTTTTTTTTTATATTTCGCAAATTTAATTTAAATTTTGTGGCCATTTGCATGGGAAATTCCAACGCATTGTGCAAATATTTGTTGTGCAAACATTTTTGCTCCTGCCCAGCCAGGATGAAAAGAAGGAATTTCCAAGCACACACACACGCACACACACACACACACACACACGCACACACACACACAAAGACACTGAGGCTAAAAGTTGGTGTGTGTTGCATACTCGCAGGCTGCGGCCTCGGCCAATGGGCGGGCAGCGCCGAAGTTTGATTTGCGCTAAAAATAAATCAAAAACTTCAACTTTGCGCTCAACCGGTCGCCGCAGCTCTAGCTCCCCCACTCTAGCGGTACTTGCCTGGCCTGTCCGTTTAGCTGCAGCTGCAGCTGCAGCTTCAGTCACAGTTACAATGCTTTAGCACTGGCGGAAATGTATTCCAATTTCTTTTTGCACTCACACGCACACGCACACAGGGACAGCGCGCGACAAGCCGGCAGCGAACAGAAACTGAAACGAAAACGAGCTCACGACAATTTTGGGTGCGCTTTAAAGGCGGCTGGCTTTAAGCCCGATTCCGAATTCCGAAATCCGAATTATTTATGGCAAATACAATTGATGGCGCGATCGTGTTTAGTCGTTTCGATTTTAGAATTCAATTCGCGCGTTGCTTAAATTTTGTTGCGTTTAAATCATAATTTGTATTATTGTTGTTGTTGTTGTTGTTAGTTTGCTCATTTCAGCCAATCGCGTCGCGGCCGACGCAACGCGTGGATTCGCAGTCGCAGTGAACAAATTGTTGACCGCACGATTCAGTGGCAAAACGAAGACTGAAATACGCCAGTTGGCGCACTCGTTATTTTATACGCTCGCAGCCGACAGGCACACGCACGCACACACACAGACGCGAACCCGTCGCTGGCAGAGTTAGCAGAGTTGGAAACCAGAGCGCACGACTGTTAACAGTCGCAGCACAGGAGTTTCGTGGTGAGTTATGTTAACATGTTAAGGCTGTTAAAGTTAAAGCTGTTAACAGCTTGTTATGGGCAATTGCCTTAGAGGCAAATAAATGTATTATTATTTCATATTAATTTATTAAAAATTAAATTTTATATTAAATTTAAATTAATAAAATATTTTTAAAATGTAGAACATTTTTAGAAATATTAAATAATAATATTATTGAGTCTAACTTATCGTAGAATTCAATTCTTGCATATATTATGCCCACATATTCTTAATATACAAAAACTTAACATTAAATTTTGTAACACTCGACATTTATCCGCTCGCAGGCGCTCCTGCCATAACAGTGCTATAAAACTGTATCCGTTAACAGCCACCACTCTAGACATAACTGCCAACTGTTAGCTTAACATTAGTTGGCTGGCTGTTGTCCGCGCTAAGGGGTAGCAAAGTGTAGCACAGTTTTAGTCAGACGAAACGGTTAACATGCCCCAGCCGTTGGGCAGCGCTGTTAACTAGCAGAGCTGCTGTTAAGCCAGCCGCAACTATTTAAAATAACATAAATTTCATATTGAAGATGTCCCATTAGGAAAAAAAAAATGGAATAAGATGTCAAGAGTTAGAGAAAAAAATGCTAAAAGCTGCGCATAAATAACGACACAGCGAACGTTGCAAGATATAAATATATATATATATATATATATATATATATATATATATATATATATAGATATATTACAGACATATATGTATAAATATATAAATATATAAAGTGCATGGGTCACCAGCGAGCAGCAGAAATAAATTGTATTTAGTTGGGCAATTTATGGGCAGCAACAGCGGCGCTAGAAGTGCAGTCGCAGCGGCGGATCGCATTGACTCTCCACACACACACACACACACGCACACACACACATGCATAATTCAAAGGCTTGTCAATGGCTGCAGTGGCAAACGGCGGCTTTTTGAGGAGTGCAGAAAAGGCTAGAAATAAAAGCTAAAACATGTGAGGGTAAAGCGTAGCTATAGCTACATGTAGAAGCTGACTGTAGCTAAAAGAAAAAGCTATTTTTGGCTTAAGTACAGTTCAGTATTGATAAATAGTTCAAGAGAACATAGAACTGCTCAAAAGAACATATAGTTCATGAACAATCGAACAAAATGAATAGTATATGGCTGTGGAAGATTTTTTGATTGACTATAGATTATGACTGTACCAACTATCGACGTTCACTGATCACTGTTCAAGTTAACTAGTTCATTTACACAATTTGTTCAAATGAACTAGCTCATATTGCTATTGTGACTATAGTTTATAGACGTTCACTGATCACTGTTCAAGTTAACTAGTTCATTTACACAATTTGTTCAAATGAACTAGCTTATTTTCATATCTTGTTCAAATGAACTTGCTCATATGAATGACCTGTTCAAATGAACTGACAGAAGGCAACATGACTTCACTCACACTTATTCTATCAGCTATATTTGTCAGCCATAAAACCGCCGACTGCTCATCACTGTCCACAGCAGGCGCCTTGACGTTGATTTTGTTGCGGCCAGCGTTGCCTTTGTTTCACTTGCTTATTTTGTTGTTTCGTTTCGTTTTCTTTCTTTTTTTTTTTTTTGCAAATTATTTATTGCACACGCGGGGCATGCCCACGGGAGGGGCGGGGGGCGGGTGCCAAGTGTGGGGGATCAGTCGAGAGCAATGGCTAATGTGTAATTCAATAGAGTAAATAATGTGCATCAATTTTCAGCTCAATAACGCATGGAATACAAATGCGAAACATGTGCAAATATGTGCACACACACACACACACACACACACAGAGAGAGAGAAATAAATATCTAGCCACACAGACAGACAGACAGACAGACACTCTCCTCTGTTTGCCTCTCGCTCGCACTTGTAGACTTGCCGACATTTTGTGCGACGCGTTTCCGTTTCCGTTTTTGCTCGGCGCAGCCACATTGTTTGCTCTTTGTCTTGGCAGCTCGCAGCTAGCAACTCGCAGCTTTTTAGCCGCGTTTATTTGTTTTCGATGTTGTCTTGAAGCACACACACTCACACACACACGAACACTCATGCAAACTCTTGTAAAAAATTGCATTGGTTTTGCTATTTGTTTTCTCGTTTCCTCTTGCTTAATGGCATCTTAAATGATTATTTCGCTGCGATCGTCGATGGGAAGTGGTCTTAACGTGCATCAATTCAATTGCCTCATAAATGGCTGCATTTATGAGCAGCTCTCAGCCACATTTGCATAACGGTAAACAGTTGGCACGGCAATTGGCTAAGATGCAACGGCAGCGGCAACTGCAACTGCAACAGCAGCAACTCTAGTGTAACGGCCAAGCAGCTAACCAATAATAACAGCAAACAATGAACTAGTTCTGAGAGAGCTGAGCATGCACGACTGGAAAATGCCCTGTTTAACATAAAATTTAAAAAATTTAATTAGATATATATAATATAAACAAAAATATAAAATATACAATATGTAATATAAAATATGATATATAAAATATAAAATACAAAATATAAAATAAAAAATATAAAATATGAAATATATAATATAAAATAGAAAATAGAATATAAAAATAAAATATAAAATATATAATACATAAAAATATTTAAATTCAGGAATGTATAAAAAATTGAAAACATAAAATTTAAAAAATAATGTAAAAAAAATAAAATATACAATTCAAATTATAATATTTAATTTTATTCCATGAAGCATACTTCAAATTTTCCAATTAAAATTCTCCATATTTTATTTTCTTTTAATTTTGCATTTTATTTTATTTTATTTTTATTCAGCTCAATTTACAATGAGAACTTTGAGAACAAGTCTCGAAAAATTCCCAAAAATAGATTTAATATTAATATTCTCCTTCTTCAACTTCATTTAATAGCAAAAATCTCCTAGTTCTCTCTCAGACTCTCTTCAGCTCCAACTGCATTCTGCTGAGTCTACCCCATTTCCTCACGTTCTTCCACGCGAATTATTTACAGGGTATCAGCAGGCAAGCAAATTGGCCCAAAACAAACTTGCAACGCCTTAGCTTTAGCTTGTGACAAGGCTCAGTTAACTGGCAACTGGCAACTGGCAACTGGCAACAATTGCAGCTGTTGTTGTTGCTGCTGTTGCTCTTGTTATTTCTGTGCTGTTTGCCACGCCCACACACAGCCTTTGAGTAGGCAAAAAAACAGAATTTGTTGCTTTATGTGGCAGCTGAGTAATTAACAGAGAACTTTGTTAACAAACTGCAAGAGAAAGTAGAGAAAGTGGAGAAGAGAAAGCCTTCAAGCTTCGATTTCATGCACCATTTGCTCGACTTTTGCTCTGTGTGTGTGTGTGTGTGTGCTGAGCTCTCTCAAGGATTTGTTGAGGCCAAATGTCACTGCAGCAGCCATCAAGCATGCTTGCAGCAACTTTGTGGCATGTGCTAATAACACCTACAACAAACACACACGCACAGAGAGAAACAAAAATCTTGTTTCGTTTGCTCTGGTGAAGGCATTTGAGCAAATCGAAGAGTGCATTAATTGCATGAAAAATGCTTGGTGTAAGACAAATTTGATAGGCTTCCATTTGCTTTTGCTAGATTTCTGTGTGTAGAAAATACTAGAAATCTACAATAATTCAATTTCAATCATTTGGTCATAATAAATTGGCAAACTATCAAAGACTTTCGTTAAGTTTCTTCTCCATACTCTCATTTGTTTTAGCTTGAATCACATCAAATGCTTTCGTTAAGTTAGTTTCTGCTCTCTGCTTGCATTTGGCCGAAATTCAAATTCAAATTACCAACGACTTTCGTTAAGTTTCTCATATGGAAGCAAACTTAACTTACTTAACTTTCGTTAAGTTTCTGCTTTACTCTACTCTCATAGTTCGGCGAGCCTTAATCACATTTTAATGCTTTCGTTAAATTAGTTTCTGCTCTCTTCATGCAGTTGGTCGTAATGAATTATTAAATTTTAAATAACTTTCGTTAAATTTCTCATACTGAAGGAAGCTTAACTTACACCATTCACTATTTCCGTTAAGCTTCTGCTCTTTTCTAATACTTAAGCAAACTTACATTTAACTTTCTACTGCTTTCGTTAAGTTTCTGCTGTGCTCTACTGTCATCGTTCGGCGAGCTTTAATCACTTTATCAAATGCCTTCGTTAAGTTAGTTTCTGCATTTGTTCGTAATGAATTATTAAATTATCAACGACTTTCGTTAAGTTTCTACTTTGTTCTCATATTTAAGCAAACTTAGCGTACATTAACTTCTTTCGTTAAGTTTCTGCTCTCGCATATTTAAGTGCTCTGCAGAGTCTACACTTTCGTTAAGTTGGCAACTCTCCACTTTAAAAGATAAGCTTTCTCACATGATCAGCTGCCTTCGTTAAGCTTCTGCTCTGCTCAGCCAATGACATTTCAGCCAACTCTCTCTCTCTCTCTCTCTCTCTCTCTCTCTCTCTAACTTGACGACGCTCTCTTTAGCAAACTAACTGCATTACCGATCGCTTTGCTGCAGCTCTCTCCAGTTCATCACACACGCTCAGTCAACCTAGCACGTTCCTCTTCCATCGTTCCATCGTTCTCGCATGTCATTGGCCGCGTCTTATCGCTCATCAATCAGAAGAGCTCTATACACTTACTCACACATACACACACACACACACTTGCCAATGACTTGCAGTTATTTTACTTCTTCTTCTTCTTCTTCTTCATCTTCTTGTTCCTCTTCCACTTTGTTGCCTTGCCAGAGCAATTTACGCTGAGCACGTGCTATAAATTGGCCCCAGTCAGCGATGTATATATATCTGTATCTGGACATTATCACTTTGCCGGCTGACTTGCTCGCGCTGCACTTGCAGTTAATTAAAAAAATGTTGGCCCAACGATTTATGTGGCCTAATTGGATTTGGCCCACACGTGAATTTCAATTGCAGCTGCAATTTCTTCTCTCTGTGTGAAGCTAAAAGTCTTAAAGTGCTTTATCAACGTGACTTCCTGTGCCTAAGACTCCCACTCTCCCACTCTCCCTCTCCCTCTCCCCCTCCTCTCCCCCTTCTCTCAGACATAAACTGTGTTGTCTGGCCTGGAAAATTGCTTTCCAGCTGTTGATTGCGCCGCTAAACGCAGCCACTTATTAATTTGTTTATTATTCACCTCTAATCACTCGCACTCCATTCAGCCCAGCCCACTGCAGTGACTAATCCATAAAGCCGTTTAGCATTCAGCTACTGTCCAACTCTCTCTCTCTCTCTCTCTCTCACACACACACACACACGTTCGCTCTCGCTCTCTCGCTCTCTCTCTCTCTCTGTGGGTTGACAGGCAAGAACAAATGTACAAAAATTTGTTAACATCAAAAAGTACATTAAAGGCTCAAGGAATGCGCTTTCGTGCGGAAATTGCTTACGTGCGCGGCATTAACAAATGACGTGCTGTATGCGACGGCCAACGGCGTATAAGAGTATAAGACTCACTCGCCCTACAACTACAGTACGACCCACCCCGCTCTCTCTCCCATGCACTCTTTGGGGTTGCGCCTTTGCGTTTGTGTGTGGAACGTGTGGATTTTGTCGCTTTGTCGCTGAGCCTTCAGCCATTGGCCAGCGGTGGTGAGTTTCCAACTGCGCTTATGCGCATATTGTGTGTGAGCAACAAGTGTGTAGAGTTTACGCTCGTAAGAGTGGAGACCTTCTGGTACTGCACTGTTAAGCTTAACAGGGGACTGTTACGAGGGGGGTCGGCTTTGCTGTCACTGCGTCTGTTTAACGAACAAACAAAATAATTAAAAACTGTAAAAGACAACGAAAAGGCAAATGTGTAAAATACAAAATAAAAAAAAAAAAATACCAATTGCAGTGCGAGCCACACTGTCGCTGACTGCGCTGCTCGCTTCGCTGCTCTCATTGGCGCTGCTCGCGCAAAGCTTTTCATATTACAGCACAAATACAGCAAAGGCCAGAGGCGACAGCATGCAAGCGCTTGACCAATCCCTTCCACTCACCCATGCCACACACACACACACACACACACTCGCACACGTGCATGTTTGTATGTACAAACAACATCTCAGTTTTCACACTTGCTGCAGTTGCAGCTGCAGCTATGGCTACGCCGTGTCAGTTGCTGTTTTAATATAAAATACCCTGCAGGAGATATGTACATAAAAGGGCGTACAATGCAGAATATGTGGAATAATGAAATATAAAATATAGCCCAAGCCTATTGTCTCATTTAAAACTACGAAAATTTGCCAACATTTTGAGCAGAAGTGCAAAAAATTTTATAATAATAATTAATTTAAATTAAATTTATTAGAAATTATAGTTTAAAATAAATTAAAAGTAATTTTGAAACAATTCTATATAAATAAAAAGAAAAAGAAAAAAAGTTGCTAGTAAATAAATTTGAAAAAAATATAATTTTCAAAAATTAATAATTAAATCTGTTTTTAAGAGATGAACAGAAAATAGAGAATAATTAAAAATTATATTTAAAAAATAATACAAAATATATGAAATAAAATTGTCTAAATGTTAGGTTTTTTTTTATTACAGAAATGAAATATTTATTAATTTTATAATAACTTCTATATTTTGATCACTTTTAAATACATTAAAATAGTTCTGATAATATTTTGATTTATTTTCAATTTTTTTTAAGCTGAAAAATGTTTTTTGAGTGTTAAAAAATTAAATTGAATTTTTTTTAATTATTGGTTAATTTTTATAGGATTCAATATTTACATATATAATATGGATAAATCAGAACTTAAGTTTCGAATAGTTTCTTTGCTTGTAAGTGGAGGATACTTCTTGAAAGTATTTGTTTCAGCCAAATCACGTATATTTCACATAGTAAAAGAACACAAATTGCATTCATTAATATTATAATACTGAGTAAAATTTTAAGCAATCAAATAATAATTTATATTATTTTATTGCTTAAAATTTTACTCAGTTTAAGTTTGGAATACAGCCGAAGCCTACATTTTCAGTTAGTAAACAATTTTGAATGAGAACTTTAGTGGAATTCGAAACGTTTCAATTTCCTGCATAGCTTTGCAGCATAACTTGCCGTGCAGCATTAATGTATAGCTCTCAACTGCAGAGAACTTACCGTGAAGCAATGGAGCAATGGAGGTTGGTGTGAGCGGGCCTCGAGGCGACAACGACGACGTTCGTCAGTTTGGTGGATATAAAATGTCAATAAGCTCCAATAACGCAATTGAAAGACTGAGGCAGCTTTGGCTGCGGCAGGGGGGCGGCCGGCGAAAATGACACGAAAGAGACAAGGGGGTGGGTTGGGGTGAGTGGTGCTCTGCAGGGCAACATTAATGGGCTTGCAGGCTGGGCAGCGAGCCGTGTGGCAAGTTCCAGAGCGCAGCTATGCGGCTCATGTTGCAGCCACCCTTCCGCATACATTGGGGCCCGCGGCGGCTGCCAAGTAATTTCAAGCTTAAAGAAGCTGCAAATTGATTACGCGCTGTAAGTGAGGTGGGCGTGGCCTTTATTGCAAATAACGGAAGAGCACTTCAAAATAACAGTTAACAAACAGGACAAACATCAGACGCGCCCCTCCCTCTGGCGCGCTTCCTGCCCCTGGCTATGGCTGCCCCTGTGCGAGGGCGGCGGCAGCTCGCGCATCTCCTCCGACGAACGGCCCAGGACAATGCGACGCGACGACTTCGGCGTGGGCTCCAGCGACTTCTCCAGCGACGGTCGCGGCGAGGAGGCGGCCAAGCTGGAAGAGGGCGTGCCGCTCACAATGGGCTTCTTGTTGTTCCACACGCAGAGCACGAAGCGTAGTTCCTTAATCAGCGCTTGCTTATAGGTGAGCTGGGAAGGGAAAGGATTGAGATTGAGATAGGAAGAGACAGAGAGAGGGATAGATAAGAGAGAGCATGTGAAGAGAGAGAGAGAGAGAGAGAGAGAGAGAGAGAGAGATGTACCAGATATCAGATTAAGAGATTGATCTTTTATCATATATATCATTTATCAACTAAATATATGATATATTAAAAACATCTGATCTATAAAGATCTCAACTCTAGAAACTGATATACGAAGTTTGATAAAGCTAGCTGCTCTGGCAGCTGAGTTCACAGAGGTTAAGGTCATTATGATACCATGATATAGGCAGAATGGAATGAATTAGACTAAGACCAAGCTTGCTCATGCTAGACTCTGTCAGATTGCAACTTGAACTCCCTTAGAGCATATGTGTGCTAAGCCATATACAAGTTGATCTATACAGCCAACTCACCCGCTCCTCCAGCGCCACCTGGCCGACATACACCGAAAACTCAATGATGCCAATGACAAAGGCAATCAGAATGCCCACATAAAGGGTATAGAAGATGCCGCGCAGCTCCTCGAAGTTCATGTCGGGCGTGGCGTCGGGATCGGGCTCCTCCATGCACGTGGAGTTCGAGTTCTTCCACCACTTCTGCTTCAGATTGTAGAGTTCGCCTTGCTCGCTCAGCCTTAAGATGGCGACGCTCAAATTGGAGCGATATTCGGCCCCGAAGGGCACGGCGATCGCATAGTGTTTCTCGCCAAACTTCTCGCCCACGGAGCGCAGATCGCAGTGCTGTTCGCGATTGTACTCGAGCGTTGTGGTCTCCATCAGGAACATGTAGTCGCCCATGCTGGTCAGGACGCGCTCGACGCCCTCGTCGTTATCCTTGGTGTAAGCCGAAGGATCGTCGTTGTTCATCAAATTGAAGGCCAAGCGGTAAACCGTCTCATTGGACTCCGCCAGCAGATTGTAGGTGCTGCCGCCGTAGATGGTGCCGAATTTGACCGCCTTCTGGGAGCTGAGGTCCTTGAGGTTCGTTATGCTGCCCTCCATCTTGGAGCTGGTCAGAAAGGCGGCCAAGTTGGCCGTATACGAATTGGCTATAATAATGGCGAAGATCCACCAGGTGGCCTCGAAGAGACGCACCTGCGGACTGCGCGGCAGGATGTCGCAGCCAGCTGTCATGATCGAGGCGACGGTCAGCCAGAAGGTGTTGTGCAGATGCCACTGGTTCTCCAAGGCATCAGGATCACGATTGCAAGGATGCGGATTCTCCCACTCCGCCTTGGCGATGCTGAGAGAAACAAGAAATTAGGGCAGCTGCAATTGCTGCCTGTAGTTAGGACTTACCGCGCTATGATCACCTTGAGAAAGGACATGGCGAACACCGAGATGAGTATCCACACCCAGACCGAGCCGCCAAAGGGCTCTAAGAAGGCGTGCAGCTCCTTCTCCTTGGGCGGACTCTTGTAGGCCAAAATGCTGACGCCCAGCTGCATAAAGGGCACCGTAAAGTCTACCGCAGTGCGACGTGCCTGAGTGATGGTCAGGTCGCAGATGCCCATGTGGGCGTCCTGTGAAGGCAAAAAGGATTTAAAGGGGATTCTTAATACTTAATGGAAAGGAGAGAGAGGAAGTAAGAAATAAAAGTGTTTTCCGGCTCTTCTCTGCTCGTTCCACTTCTCTGCCCTTCTCTTCGCTTCTCTTCCCTCCTGCCCACTCACATTATTGATAATTTCGCCAATGATGCCGTTCCACTGCTTGGTATCCTTGTCCTGCTTGCCGTACTGCTGATCGGCGACGGGCACGAAGACATACTCGAAGCCCACCTCATTGGCAATGGCATCGATGAGGTCCACCGCGTAGCCCTGGTAGATGGCATTGCCTGTCATATTGAGCTCCATGGCCGTCTCGTTGCGACTGAAGTAGGGCGGGCCGATGCGCGTGGCAACGCGATAAACGATTTTCTTCTGCACCTTCATCTCGACGTCGAGCAGCGTGATTTGGCCCCGCGTGTCCCAGACGGCCACGCCTATGTTGTCCGTGGGATCATAAATTTCAATATTGAAGTTAATCCGCTGTCCATCCTCGTCAAACTGCAGATGGCTGGTGCGAAAGTTAGTGCTGCCCACGCCGGAAGTCTGCGCCGCACGGATTAAAGTGTTAATGCAATCAGGAACAGGAACAGGAACAGGAATCCATGCTCGACCCGTTCGCCACTTACCCCCTTCATTAGGCGCGTCAGATAGCGACCCATCTGCCAGGCGCGACCGCCCGCAGCGGCCGAGTCGCAGTTGATGCGCGGCACCACCATTCGATCCGGATAGAAGTAGGAAGCGTTTCGCCAGGCCTGCACAAACAGCTGAAGTCCATCGTAGAGCAGGTCGTGCAGCAGCGTGCGCGACGGCTCGTTGTTCTCCGAGACAATATTATCCCGTTGCGTAACATAGCCATATAGCTGCACGTGCTGCAGGAATCAGATAATGCTCAGTGAGTGGGATATATAGACATGATATCTGACTTACTGGCGGGGGCTCAGGGTTGAGCAGCATTCGAGCTGCTGTTATATTCACGGCAAATGTTTCATTGTCTGCTGTGAGGTCTTCCAAATGATCGTTGTACGTTTCCAGATTGGTGAGGAAAATGTGCTGAGAATGGAGAAGGATGCAAAAGAAATCGATTATGAATATGCTATATATGGGAAGAGGGGTAAGAGAAGTCTAAAGCCTAAATGGAACGAGCATAGTAAAGAAATCACAAATATTACAACATTTTATATTGAGAGCCCTTGATACGTATGATTATACGTATGATTAATAATCGATATTTATCGATTCTCCACAAAAAGCTGTAAAGAAATTACAAATATTAAAACATTTTATATAGAGAGCCCTTGATACATATAAAAATAGGTATGATTAATTATCGATATATATCGATTATCCACAAAAAGCTAACTTGAGCTATATTGCGATAAGTTTTATATGCAAAAGGTCTATTAAAACATGTTTTCAGAATCTATAGAGAAGAGTGAAAAAAAAGAACAATAAAGGCTCATATCGATAATTATCGGTGTCCTCTACCCTAAAGGGCATTCTCAGCTCTACGCTCACTCACATTAAACTGTCCCGTCAATCCAAATTCCGACGAAGAGTTGAGCAGCTCCACGAGCATATCGGGCGCACAGTCGAGCACCACACGTCGCTCCCCTTTGATGCTCTTCCACATGACGCGAAAGTCGTCGTCCCGCTGATACTTGCGCACACGCACCACATCGTTGTGCACCTCGCGCAGCTGCAGCAGATCTTGCAGGCGAGCCGAGGCCTTGGCTAAGAGAGCAGTTACTGAGTTGAGGCAAGAGAGTAGCATAAAGTCGGCTACTCACCATCATCGGCATCGTAGACAATGGTGAACTTGCGCCAACCGAAATTGTGCACTATATCCGCGTAGGCCTTCGAGAGTATCAGCTGCGAGGGATACAGGTTGAGCGTCATCTGATGGTTGGGCTTCTCCTCCATGCGCTCCTCGTCGGCCACATCGAACTCTATGTGCGGTATGCCAGAGTTGTTGGCCACCAAGGCAACGATGTCTAAGAAGGTTGGAGAAGGGCGAGATGTGGGTTGGGATATGGTATTATATAATTGCAAGAAAGAGATTACTGAATGCTAGGGTGTGGAAACTGAAGTCTGTCCAACCTAACTGAATACTAGGATGTGTTATCTTTAGACTATCTAAACTATCTCTCCTGGTTTATAAAGAGAATAGATAAAAAGTGTTCGAGGAATGCTAATGATAATTCCTAGTGTTACTATATAATATAGTCTTTCAAATTGATGATTTTTGATATTAAGTCTCTGTCTACGTCCATAAAACAGCAACTATACCAAACATTCTTTGACTACAGCTCACATAGATAGATTCAAGTTAACATGCCTCAACTGCCCCTAAAAGCTTTCGTTCTCTATTGACAAACAAACTAAATTGTCTTTCTGCTTTGTTTGGCATTCGCTCGCGAGCTTTTGCCTCACTGTTCCTCTCCTCTTTTCTTTTATTTTGCTTGCACGTTCTATACAAAGTCTGTGCGCATATGGAACGCCAATGGATCGTGGATCCCTCCCTTCCATACTCACCGCTGGCCGATTGTGAACTTGGTCCAAAAATAGCTGCGACACCATTATCTATGAGATCGCACGCTGAAAGCGAAGAGTTTTGTTAGCTTTTTCATACATATTTATTGGGGAATAGCTGAAAAAAAAAAAAAAATATATATATATATATATATATATATATATATGTATATATATATATATATTTATATATATATATATATATATATATATATATATATATATATATATATATATATATATATATATATATATATATATATATATATATGTATATATATATATATATACTCACCGTATTCCTGCAGCATAACGCTGCCATCTTCCGGCTTCAGGCGCTTTATCAACGGATTAAATCTTAAAGTTTGCTCCGCTTCGGGCCCGTTAATGGAATTCACAACGGAGAGAAATTCCTTCTCCAGCTCCAATTCATTGTCATAGAAAAAGGCGCCTGATGGGGGGTATATGTAGTGTATACATGTATATGTATATATATAACAGTATCTGTATAGCTGCCTCACCAATGTTAATTTCTTGCTGCACAGTTTCGTGCAGCAAAAATGCACTCCACATGCAGCACAACACAATAATTCCATGCCGCATTTTTCGTCTATTTCTTCCAGTTTATGTGGAATTTTCAGCACATTGCAGCAAAACAAATATTTGAACAACAATTTTAGGGCACACAAATATTTGGTGTATTACGCTGCGTGCGCTTTGGCAGTGAGTCGAAAACTGAGCAGCTTTTTCACGATTTCCATTTGAGTGATCGCTGCGGAAAATTCGTTTAGAAAATGTCAGCAGCGAGATGTTTTGGAAAAGCTTTTCAACAGCTGTTCCAGATGTGGTTGGAACAGCTGATGGATCGAATGGAAATAGTTTTGACTGAAATGCAAATTAATTGCTTATGGACTTACTTAGGAGATTTTTCATGCTTTTAAATTATATATTTCTATATTTTTAATAATGATGAATGATAATGATCATTCTATGTAAAGAATCTGCCAAAGTATAGGTCGAAATCAATGTCTACATTCAAAGAAATTTATTTTTATAGAAATTTAGCTTCTATAAAAATCTTTTAAATATTTCCTAAATTTTTCCATCTCTCGCTGGTTTCCTTCAATCATTTATCACAGTTCAATTACTTTTGCTTTAAATATTTACCGAGCAACTATCCTACATCAAGGATAACAGCTAAAACCCGCAGCATTTCGCACCTTTTTGGCGCTGATTCCTTCAATCGTCCACAGCATTTATCATAATCAAGCGAACACAGTTTGTGTTTTTAGTCCAAATGCCACGCCTCAGTGCCTGCCGCTGGCTATACGCCCATGTTTCAGTTGTCGGCTTATTTCTGGTCTATGGAAATGAATATAAACGGTCTTTTTGCATTATCCTTAGCTGCTGGCTGCCAGGCTGCCTGCCACGCCTCCCTCCCTGCGCGCTACCTGTTGGCCTTTGTCGACAAATTATTCAAATTTCGGCTGCAGCTCGAAAAAAGGTTGACTTTGGCATGAAACGTGTTTGGCATCAATAAAATGCTGAAGGCAAACAGAGCAAAGGCTAAAATGACACCAGCGGCCATATTGTTGCTTGTTTTTCGCGTCACACACACACACTCGCACACACACTCGCACACACACACACGCACACCATTAAAATATGTTAATGTGCGTGTGTTTTTAGTGAATGTGTTTTCTATGCAAATTTATAGCGTTGGCAGCGCTTGCCGTTCCCGCCTGCCTGACTGCCCGCCACGCCCCCAACGCTTGACATCCCTTATTGGGTTTTATTCCATGAAAAATTGACACCTCATCACTTTTCAATCGCAATCAATGTGGCCCACAGCCACGCCCCACACACACACACTCGTTTGCCTGCGTGTGATTGAGGTGCGCCCCTCCATTAAGGACAATAGTGCTGCCATTGACACGTCCACCAGCCGGCATCTGCTCCAGCTGGCCAGCTCCCTGGGGAGCTAATAGTTGTGCTTTTTGTCAGGCGCCCAGCATAGGGCTATTTTTTATACAATTTGTTGACAAAAGAGTTAACGTTTTGATGGAAACAATATTTAGTTCGCATCAAGAGGGTGACTCTGAGGTAGCTGAACTAATCTTAATGGCCTCTGAATTGGTATATCTAAATCTAAGTATATTGTATCTATGTCTTTGCATTTGTATCTATATCTAAGTAGCAATCAGCAATGTGCTGCTGGTGGGTCTATACAACTGGGAAGATTAAAAGAAAACTCAATTTAGCTGCCTTTTTGGTCGACATAAAAATCATCTATGCCCCGCTTCAAAGGGAAGCATTTATTATAAATGTACTCTGCATAGAAACAATCAGTGAACTGAATGCAGCTCAAGTTATTTGTTCAACTCACTCTACATATTAAAATGTCTTCATTCACGAAATGCTTGTTTTGCGAATGAAATTGGACAAGCGACTGCGACGGAGGTGAACCAGGCCAAGCTACAAAAATTGAGAGAAAGAGAGAGAGAGAGAGAAAATAAACGAGAAAAAGACGCGTACAAAATGGCAGAGCAAAGCACTTACAAAACATTTTCTATTACACACAATATTTATGGTTATCATGCAGTGGCAGCCGCAGTCAAAGCAACAACAACAGCATGGACACATATGAAATAAACTGGCAGTCGGACAGAAAACATAGTTGGACAGAGCAGTCGGGTGGGACCGAGAACAAATCCAAATTCAAGTCCAAATCCAGTTCGCAACAGCGGAAGAATCCTGCTAAAAGTTTGCGCTAGGTAACAGAGAGCAAAGGGCGAAGCAGCAGCAGCAGCAGCAAGAGGAAAAAAACTTTTTAATACTTGCCATAATGTTGCCAAAAGGATTATCCAAAAGAATGACTTTTAATGGAGACAGGAAGTAAGCGCATAACAGACAGAAGTATTAACTGTTTCCTTCCGCCCAAACCCCGTGCCCCTCCCCCCACCCACGAGCAGTGTTGCCAATGAGGTGGCTAGCCAGCGCGTTCTAGAGTCCTTCCATGGATAACCACACACACAAATGTCAGTTGCTAAGCGTTGCCAGATGTTGTTGTTGTTGTTGCTGTTGTTGTTGTTGCTCCTGGTTTGCTGCTGGGATTTAGTCCAGAGTTGCGTGAGTGTGTGCTGGCACATAAGCTCTGCGGAAATATTGCAGTTTGCTCATAACGGCAGCGTGGTCGAAAAGCTTATGCTTATTTTTATTTCATACAGCCAAAACATGCCCAGTGTCTTCCTGGAGCAACGGCTTAAGCTGAGTTCCTTCTAAGCCTCTGCTACGCTCCATAGTGGGTGTTGGCACTGTGGCGCAACAAATGAGAAGTTTTTGAGCATTCAATTGCTGTATTCAAATATTCAACTCAAGTGTTTATGCAATTAAAAGCGGACTTCGAGAGGAGAATCGAGTTGAATGTGCAAATTTATGTATGAAAGTTGTTCAAAAGTTTTAACAAATTTTATTTAGGAATGCATTCAGAAGAAAAAACATTTTTAATAAATAGTATTTTAATATTATATTTATTACTCAATAAATAAAACTTTGAAATGAAAAGGAAATTTTTTAATTAGAATTTTATAATCATTTTGAAAATTTTTATATTTAATTAGCTAAAATTAAATTTTTAAAATAAGAATTATGAAAAACTTATATTTTGTAAGTTTCATAATTGTAAAAATAAAAAGTTTTTATTTAATTATTTAAAAAAAAATGTTAAATTAAGAATTGATAAAAGCTTTAGTTTTTAAGTTTCATATTTATTTAAAACATATTTTAATTTAATTAATAAAAATTAAATATTTAAATTAAGAATTATTAAAAACTTACATTTTGTAAGTTTCATAATTATTAAAATAAAAAGTTTAAAATTAAATTTTAAAATTAAGAGTTATTAAAAGTTTTTTTAAGTTTTATAAATATTTAAAAAAAAAAAGATTTTTATTTTATTAAATAAAATTAAATTTTTAAAAGAGGAATTATTATAAATTTAAGTTTTGTAAGTCTCATAATTATTTTAAAAATTATATTTTTATATTATTAAATATTATTATATTATAAATATATTGTATTATAAATTCATTATTTAATTTCTAAAATTACTAGAAATATTACTATGTATTCGAATTTCATAAATTTGATCATATGTAAGCAATATTAATTTATGTCTTATATATTCTGCTCAATTTGGCTTATACATTTCGAATCTATCTTTAGTAAACTTAAGCTTAACATTGTCAAACATTATCCCAAAGCAAACACTATTAGCTGTGGCCAATATGGCTTCCACTTCAAACATCATTTTCATCCAATCAACTCTAATCAAATATGGCTTTTTTACTCACATTTCAAGCTCATATTTTTCGCCCACCTCAGCTGCTCACCCGTGCCACTGTGCACTAGCCTGCTGGCATTTCCAATACAGTTATCCTCATATAGACAGGTATTTGGCTGCTGGCCTCGGCGCACCTTACCGCATCGCGCAGCATTCTTTAATATATATTTTGCGCTCATTTTGCATTTTAATGAGTTTAGCCGGGCTGAGTTGCTGAAATATGAGGCCGCGATGACAGTGGCGGCCATCAGTTGTGCAGAGCAGCCGTTGCTTCTATTTTTTTCCATTTTTTCAGCCTCTCTCTGTCTCTGCCTCTCCCTCTGCTTCTTCTTCTGCTTGCGCTCTATTATTCTAAGAAAGTGCGCTAAGACGGTTTAACAACGCGCCGCCGTGTCATTGCAGCCTGGCTGCTGGCAGCTGCCTGCTGCAGGATATTGCTTTAATTGAAATTTATGCTAAATAGATTGACACTAATGAGCAATGGCTGAAGCTGCTGCTGCTGGTGCTGGTTCTGCGGATGCTTCCTTTGCTACTGCCGCTGCTGAGGTAATTCCGGTGCCCACCTAGATAGCCAAGGCCAAAAACCATCTACATAATTAAATTGCTTTCCACTCGCCTTCTTTTTTCGCCTTGTTTTTTGGCCTCGCTTTTGGTGTCAACTCTAGAAAATATTATTATGATTCTAGTTATTTTTGCTCTCTCCTCTCTCACCCTCTCTCTCTCTCTCTCTCTCTGGCCTCTGCCGATTCACAATTTGCATAGCCAACAAAATGGCGACTTCCGTTTTGGCTAAGTGCTGGATTTCCGTTCCGGATGTGACTTTTACGACATGTTGTTGCGCCTTACAAGTTTTTCTCAGATCTATAACAGCATCGATCTGGCCCTCCTCACTGCTTTCGCTACCGCTCTGACTCTCAGGTTCCTTTGTTGCGTTGCAAATGTACATTTATTGCCTTGGTGACGGAAATGAGTTTTTGTCGTAAACTTTTATGGCAATAAACGTTGCTTGTTAGCGCCGAGGCTCCCGCTGTAACTATAGAGACAGGAGCCGACTGGTAAACATAAAAAATACGCAAGTGAGAAACGTTAAGGAAGGACTAAGGGCGACTAACAGATACCCTGTATGGTGTTGGTTACATAGTTATATATAAATTTATGTTTGGCATGCTTTAAAGATGTTTTGTGTTTCGTTTTGTTTCTGGAGTTGAGATTGAGATTACATTAATCCATTGCTCATTTCCTCACGGATTCAACCCGTTCGCTATATTTAAAGGGTACCAGGCATTCCTTTATATGCGTGTGTCAAATGTTAGATGTCTTCAAAAAGAAATCAATTTATATATATTTTTAAAAATGTTGAAAAATATAATAAATCTGTATTTATTATCTTGTCTCGTTATATGATATATCCAGCTCTCATTTATTAATTTAGTAATTTATTTAAATATATAATTTTATGAAATTAATAAAAAAAATCGAATCTAATTTATTTATTTATTAAAAATAAAATTTTATTTATTTACTTAAAATATATAATTTAATTAATTTATTTTAAATATTATAAGAAATTCTTTATTTAAAATATAATTAAATTTGTTTATTTAAATTTAAATTAAATTAATTTATATACTAAAAATAATATTAAAACTAAATGAATTACTTAGAACATAACTAACATAGTTTCGCATACTACAAACCAATCAAAGCCTCATTCTCAATTCTCGCAGGGTATCTGAAAAAATATTCAGTGCGGAAATTACGCACTTGGCACTGACTGCCACAGCCGCCGCAGCGGCAGCCGCAACGCGCATCTCTCGCAGATTCGCAGCAAAATCATAGCCCTGGTCATGGCAAATAAACAGCGAATGCATATATGACAGCCATTGGAGGGGGGAGGGGAGGGTTGAGGCGTAAGGCTGGGCAGGTCTAAATAAGTAGGTTGTGGCAGTTGTGCCAGTTTAGCTGTTGTTTCTGACTCCGGCTCACACACATTGACACGCTGCATAAAAATAACAGCCAGCGATTGTTTGGGGGAGAGCTGCAAAAGAAATGCGACGATTCCTGGCTGAGCATTTTCCATTACATTTGCCACGTCACGGCACATTTCGCTCGCATGTTGACTAACCAGCGACACACACACACACACACACACAGAGGCGCACTTTATGGTGCATGTGTGTGTGTGTGTGTGTGCATGGGAGCTTTTCCGTTTCCTGCTTGGCACCGCCCAACCACAAGGATGCAGAGCGGCTGCTCGCCCCACCACCCACGGCTGCTGCTATCATATCTGGCCTTTGTTTCATTTCTGTTGTCTCATGCTTTTAATTCTTTTAACAATAGCGCTAAAAGTTGTGCATTGAACACTTGGCTGCGCCAACAATAAAAAATATACTATATATATATATATACATATATATCTCGTCTGTATATAAGCGAGAGAGGAGCACGGAAACGGCGCTGTAAAGTATACCGTGGCCAATCTCACGCCCGCCCGCGTGTATTGCAAAAGATAACAAAAATATTGTTTGCCGCAATGCAATTGTTGCCAAAGAAAAGCCAGCCAGCCGGCCAGGGGGCGGGAGGGTGTGGGAGGGGAATGGGTGCTGGCTGCTGGCTGCTGGTTTTTCATTTGTTTCACTTTATTCACACGCCGCAGCGTAAGTTGGCTCTGTCACTGGCTGCTGCTCGGCAACGTGTACAGCTTCCGTTTCCGCTGAAAAGTTTCATTTCCCATACGCTGGCTGGCGGGCCCAGCTCCTGCTGCCGCTGTGATAAAGCACAAAATTAACTTTTGAAATAAACAACAAAAGCAACTTCAGCTGCTGCTGGGCAATAGCCTCAGTCGCGATGCAATGATAGGCCCAGCGCCTATCAGCACATGCACACACACGCACACACACACACACACATGTCTGCATGTGCATGTACATGTATGTACATGTTCACATATGTTAAACAGCCACTGCGGCAGCAACAAGCATCTTGCGAGAAGCCACAACTTTGCTCTTGTTTTTCTTACTTTTATTGAATTCTTAATCAAAATTTGTTTGCTTTAAGGCAAAGTTTAAGCTTTAAAGCGCTTTATTTGCTCATGGCAAAAGTTATTACGAGCTGTGGCTTAAGCTTCAACCTTTTGTTCATAAAATTATTGAATAAGTCTAGAATTTATTTATAATTAACTAAAAGACTAATAAACAGAAATATGCAGAGAACAAATAAGAAATGAAAGGCAAATTGTTTCAAACTTCTATGCATAACTCCAGCTAAGTTCACATAGCTACAGACTAGCTTGTAGATATCAAGATTTGCTTAACTACTCACATCATACTGCCTGATCATATAGATAGCTAATTAGCACAGCCTTCCTTAATGCATGCGAAAGGGTTTATGGGAGAAAGCCAAACAAATATCAAGCAAATATATACATATATGTACTATATATACGGATGACTCTTTTTTCTCTGGCTTGCCCAAGCGTATGTACATACAGCCACAAAGACAAGCATCCGCAGAATAATGAGGTAACACGTGTTTACAACTGTTGCCACGGCGTCATTCTGCATGTGTGTGCGCCCCTGTGCGCTGGGGCGTGGCCCACCTTATATCAGCACATTTGATTTTTTGGGCACGTAAAAAATATGAAAAATTTCGCATACACAAGTTCATAACTCTGCGCGGAGGCGCGAAAGGACGACGCAGCCGCCTCCACGCCGTAGGCATGCATATTAAATATGAAATCGGAAGTTCTACTCTCGTAGCCACTTCATCTGCACAGCGCACACACATAAGTATATTGGCAAGCTATGACCCGCTATGGCTCCCTGCCTTGTTCCGCTCTGCATCAACACGAAAAGCAATCAAATTGCAAAAATTTGTTTCATTTTCTACGATAACATGACTTGAATTTGATGAATGCCTTGGCAAGACCACCAGCTGTAGGTAGCTGCAGGCTCTCAGCTCCCCGCGCGGCAGGACAAAATGGAAAGCCAGAATATTGGCAACGAAAGCCAGCCAAATGCCAATCTCAGCGCGCTTTTTACGACGCAAGGGGCCATCGAGGGGCAACAGCAACAACAACAACAACAACAGCAAAATGTGCAGATATGGCCAAATGAAAGAGTTATGAATCCGCAACTTTGTTGGCCCCAGACTCCGCTGCCGTGTGCCCTTCGCTCTCTCTCTCCCTGCTGCGAGCTCGTATGAATGCCAATGCCGATTACTAATACGCCCCGTGCGCTTCTTGCTGCCTGCCTGCCTGGCTGGCTGGCTGGCTGGCTGGCTGGCTGGGAGGATTAAAATAAATGCGGCGCATTTGTATGTGCTGCACGATGTACTGCTGAGGTTGCTCTCTTCGATGGGCAAGTGGGTTATGGGGCTATGGGTTATGGCTTATGGCTTATGGCTAAGACCGAGCGCGATAACCGCTATTTATGTGTGGCAGTCTATTTGAGCCAGCTGCACCGCTGTCCCCCACCCCCACTCAAGCACTTCACGCCTTCGGGCCAAAAACATCAAATGCAAAAAAAAAAAAAGTTGAATGAAATGAAAACATTTCATTTGAGTCTCTTTTTTTCTCCCTACGAGTTGGCTTCTTCTGCATAAGCGTGGGCGGTGCAAAAGGGCCCGCGGGCAGCTACAAGCGTCACGCTTCATCTTTGTCGGGGGCTCGCTCAAAAAACGCTGCCCAAATTGTAATTACGACCACGTCAAAAGCAGTTGCTGCCCGCACAAACAAAGCCTCTGAGCTCCAAAATAAATGACCAAAACAAGTCCAGGCTCCACCCTGAAGGTCATTCCTGCTGCCGCTGCTGCTGCCGCTGTTTTAGCTGACAGTTGAGTGCGGCGAGCGCGAAATGTCGAAAATTAAAATTAAATTGCGGCCATTTTGCAGAGTTTTGCCGCTTGGCTGACAGGCAAACGGCAATAAAATGTTAATTTCTGCATAATGAAAATGGGAGCCAGAGTCAAACAGCATTATTTCGGGCCAGCAAAGCACTTGCCTCTAACTGGCCCTCAACTGCCAGCAAACATAAGTAAAACACTCAAAATTATGTCAGAGCAGCTTGTTTTAGAGCGCAATGATAATGGCAGCGTAATTATGATTGAAATGAGCTTCCGTTTAGGCCTTAGCTTTAACTGTCTTTTGCTTCTTCTATCTGTCTCTTTTCCTCTCTCTCTCTCTCTCTCTCTCTCTCTCTCTCTCTCTCTCTCTCTTGTTAAATATGAACGAATTCTGCTCAATCAACGAATTCTATTTGTCATTCATTCTACAGAATATTATTGCTTTGCAGTGTTATCGATAACAGCTATCGATTATTAACAATTTGCTGTTATACTTGAATCGTTCATAAGAAATACGTACTGCTTCTTAAACTCTAACTTGATGACTGCTGGCTTAACCCACTTAAAATTTGTTTCACTTATTCATTAGCATCGATACCCATTCGATACTTTTTTTTATGAGAACTTTTACTTCAAGGCCTCTTCCGCTTCCCTACTCAACTGCTCATGAATATTGCACAACTTTTAAATAATATACTTGAAGCTTTTCAACTTGATGCCATATTTTCTACCCTGCCTTACCCTGAGTACCCTGCCCTACCCTGCCTTACCCTTGCCCCCATCAGTCTATTGAGCTGCCGCTTTGACTGTCCTCTCGTCATTGTCCTATGTCCAATTTGCGAACGCAGATTTTCCTGCTCATTAGTGGCGCAAGCGGAAAAACAACTCCCACCGCCGCGCGCCCGCTCTCGCTGTAAGCCGCTTTCGACATTCGGCATTTTCTTAGCATATGCAGTCAATAGCTGTGCCCCAGCGAGGGTGGGCACCTTTTAATATGGCATTTAAGCCGCTTTGTTGTCAAGGGTAACGCAATTACAGCTGCCTTCCGCTGTACATATATATATATATATATATATATATACATGACTATATTTATATATATATTATATCGAGAGAACCCTCCTTCCCTCACTGACTTCGCGCGAGTCACATTATCGAAATGTTTTCATGAATCAAATGCTGGCAGTCAATGCTGGCAGTTCGGGTAGCATTTCAATTGCACGATATGACACATCATCAAAGTTGGCATATTTCATTATTCGACATCGATATCCTTTCTCTGTTTCCATATCGCTGGCGTGTTGCGTGTCAGAGTTCAATATGGCAAATGCTTCACAGCCAGCAAATGCCAAAAGCAACAACAACTGAACACAATCTGAAACACAAACAACTTTTCAAGTGTTACACTTTACCCGCTCCAGATCTGGGCAGGGAGCGAGGTCGAGGCGAGTTCGGAGGCACGTGTGTCGGCGGTGCTGGTGGGGCAGCGCTGCTGTTGGCGCTGCAAGAAATTTTCATTTCATTTCGCGCGTCATTTGAGGCGGCGCCGCTTGAAATTGTTGCAATGTTACGGGCAAATGTAATACCCTGTAATTAGCAAGTGTCTGAGATATGGGTGTTATCGGTCTGTGCAAGCTTATGCAAAGGAGGCACAGAATCAGAACCAAAACTAGCTTTAGCTACTTTGTTACTGGCAATGCAATACTCCGTAGCTGGAACTTGTGAACAAAGAGAACTATCAAAAGTTATAAGTTATGCTTTTCAGACGGATGAGCAGAAATATAATCAAGATAGCTTTGATAAGGCATTATTACAGATATTGATACTGAAGCCCAATATAGTAATATGAAAAACTTGCATAGACTATAGCTTTGAGGCTTCCCCATCCCATAAATGTTTAAGAAATGGAATTCCGTTATAGAAATTACATAGTTTAGAAGAAACAAATTAAGATATGATACAACTTTAGCAGCTTTTCCTTTATTTATAGCGATAAATCGACAAGTTTTGTGAAATCGATAACATCTTTAATAGACCAAAAGTAGCTAGAAAACACTCGTATTTCACACAGATTTTCTAATTTATTTCTATTAATTTATTTATGCTATAAAACTTCATCTCTAATTATCTTCTACTATAATTTATTAAAATTATTTAAATTCTAAAAAAAATACTAGAATTAATTTAAAATTAAAAGTATTATAAAATCAGAGAAACTTAAGATAATTCCCAATTAGTCATATAATATTTTTATTAATTTTATAATAATCTTTTTAGTCCTATATTGCTCCTATTAGTCTTATACTATACTTTATAGTCTTATAATAATATTATAGATCTTCACTGCTTAGAGAGTATCTCCAAGTCGTTCACTTTCCGCCTTAATATTCGAAAATGTTTTTGTTATTGTGCCATTGATTGAAAACGCATAAAAACAAAGGCGGCCAAGAGCGAGGGCGGCTTTTTTCCCTCTTTTTGGGCCACGAAGTGGGAGGCTATGCAGGGGGGTATACAGGTAGGCAGGCGGCCAGAACTCAGCTCGAGGCGGAGCTTGGCTACTGTGCCGCGGGCATAAAAATATGTAACAATATATATGTATGTGTGTGTGAGCGAGTGTGTGTGTGTGTGTGTGTGTGTGTGTGTGTGTGTGTGTGTGAGGGGCTGTTCGATATTTGGTTCCGCGTTTGGGTTTATTTCGGCTCGCTCTGATTTGATTTGCCTAACGTAAAAGTTTTGATTGTTTTTCCGCGTTTCAATTTCGCGCGCCGCGCCAAATGACAGTCGAACATGCTATGAAATATGAGTTGATTGCCGCCTTTGACACATGCTGAGCACCCTATTGACGGGTTATAAATTACCACGTAAGTTGCCAGAAGCACAAAGAAGCGGAGGAAGACTAGAGCAGAACTGGAACAACAACAACAACTAGCTCATTAGGCGACGGCAATTAGTTCTAATTAATGTCCGTTTGAAAAGCATAAAATTTTGTGAAATTTGCGGCCATCGCATCGTTTTCGCTGGCTGCTCCGGCCGGAGCTGGAGCATTGCCTTTTACCTTTTCTTACACGCCAATTAACTCTGAACGCTCATTACAGAGTGGGCGCTGGGCGCTGGGCGTGGCTAGTTGATGTCACTCGTCGGTGCAACGGGGCGTATTAATTAGCCACTCGAAGCCAGTGACAGAGCCGAAAACGCCAGGTAGAGTCGAGCCCAGAAACGGGGCCAAAGCAGCGACAGCTTCAAATGTTTCCATTTTCCAGGCAGTTCAAAAACTGTTCTCAGTCCCCGCCCCCCCCCTGTCTACCACGTCCACGTCGCCACCCACTCCGCCAGGCAGGCAGAGCATCGTCGTTAGCATTACGTCAACTAATTGGCTTCATTTGGGGTTGCCTTGTGGCTGCTGTGAGTCGCTTTTCCTTTTGTCGCCAACTGCAGGCGTGTGTGTGTGTGAGAGTGAGCGAGCGAGTGTGTGTGTGAGAGTGTGTATGTGTGTGCGGCAGGCAATCAGGATTTTCTAATTGGCAATGAAAGGCGCATAATTTATGAATATATCGCACACTTATTTCATGCCACACTTGGCAGCAATTGGCATGCTTCGCGCTCCGCCAGCAATCGCATAAAGGCAACTCAGCTAATTGCATTGCGACCCATAATGAAGCATTATTAAGACGGCGTTTTAAGTAGCTGACAATAGTTGGAGCAACTAGTGAGTGACGAAATATGTATTTTAAATTGGCCTAAAGATAGGGAGAAATGGAGATTTAGAAATTAAAGCTAAAGATAGATCAGATCCACTGTTGTCTTTGAGAGTTGCTTAGATAAGATAGAGAGTGGTAAGTGGGCGTGAGTGAGAAGAGCATTCAAGGCTGCGCTCAGCTGAGCTACAGAACTGATCATCGTCATATAATCCAAATTTTAATCTTTCTAGGAACATTTTTCTTAATATAATTTTGCCCAATTGAGTAGTTTGAGTGTAAAAGTTCACATGAAGATGTCTACATAGTAAAGAAAGAGACCCGAATGACGACATTGAACAAAGAGGTCAAAGGCTGTAAACATTAGTAAAATATAGTATTAGTATAATATAGTATATCGATCTAGTAGTTAAGCTGCTGAACTATTATACAAGTCAAATAGTGAAGATAACCGAGAAAGTCGAAAGAGATCGCGCCATGCAACTACTAGCATGTGGCGCAGAGTTAGTACAACTCGAGATACTTTCTCCTTAGTTAACTTCAGTTCTGATTGGGTACAGAACGACTCAGTGGATTGGCAAAGTGAACATTAAAGTCTTATAATGAAAACAAGCGTTAAAAGCGACTTCCACAACAGCAAAATAGACTTCCACTAAGTATTTTATTTTATAAATTATTATTAAATTTATTTTATAAATTAAATTAAAAATAATGTAAGTTGTACACAAAAATTATATATAATTCATTTTATATATAAAAAAATTCATATTAGTTAGACATATATATACATTTTATAATTTATATATTCAGCTTAAAGATTAACAAACAAATTTAAATTCTTCATTAAAAACCCTTTTTATGCGCAGCATAAAAAACTAAAAGCTAAATGTACTCATGCGCAAAATATAATTTATGAATTACTCACTTTTTATAGTGTATGCATTGCAGGGTATCAAAAAACATAGCTCGCGCGCGGAGCAACAAATAGAAGAAAAATGCACAAATGGCACTTTGCGCACACATTCGTCTTCTCTCGCTCTCTCTCCCTCTATCTCTCTCTTCACGCTGGCAGGTGAAATGTGAAGAGATAAAAAGTGGAAAGAAAGTGCAATAAAATAAAAATGCATCAGACCGCAATTCACTTGCGTTTGGCCAGGAGAGTGCCAAAGTTTCGTCCTTTTTATTGCGCATTTTGGACATGCTGCAAAAAGAGTCCAAAATTGCATTTGACCCAAACCCGAGTCGACTTCAGTTGCTGTTGTTGTTGCTGTTGTTGTCGTGTTTGCCTTTTATTTTAATTTCCCACGACGGCACATGGGGCGTATGAGTTATGCATTTCAGCTTGCCTTCAGCTTGCTCTTTCCCTTCTCCCTCTCTCTCTCTCTCTCTCTCACTTTATGTTACATTAATGTAAAAATTGTGCAGTGATGTAAGTGCGTCTTCCGCACTTCAATGCGTCCGCCGTCCCGTCAGACAGCCACAAACCAAACAATCAGCCAAAGCGAGCAGCCAGCCAAACCAAAAAGTTCCCTCCCTCCCCCTCTCGCTGCTTCATACCTGCGCGTATTTTAATAAAAACGAATTAAAATGTACACTAATATGCTTTTATTATTTATGTTTATATTTATTCGTGTGTGTGCATGTTGCAAATAAATTGCACTCGAAAAAGTAAAGTGCACACAGACACACACATGACTATGTGTGTTGTGTGAGTGTGTGTGTGTGTGAGTGTGTGCATAGCTCATGTATCTTTTAACGAGGGCTGCCTCTCATATGTACATACATAAGAATACATATGCGTATGTACATAGCGCAGAGTTTGCGATTTATTTATTTAAATAAGTGGAGTAACATGGCGATCGGCTGTTAACGACTGCTCGATGCTCTATTCAAGGCAGAAGCTGCACAGCTGGAAATTAGCTTGAATAGCTGCAGTTAGCAATATAAAACTAGAACTTCAAGCAATATATAAAGCAATTCAATATCTCAAGGCTTTACACACATCCAACAGCTATAAATCGAACATTATAAGCTATATCTCTGATATATCAATGTCAATTGAGAGAGAAAGATATGCCAAAGTTAGTTAGTAGTAGTAGTAGTATATACAATTGAATTGTATAAAATTCTGTCAAAGGAAAGTAATTTCTTTTTAACATTTTCTTTTTCTTTTGTCAGATGCATAACATTCCCTTAACATTCTTAAGAGCATAAGGGCCATTAGCTCAGGTAACTTGAATCTTCAATCTCTGCTGCATTCCCTTCTTCAACAATTTCCTCATCATCATTGATTATCAGCTCAATTTTCTTGGGCTTTGCGTCTGGCTCATATTCTTCAGCCTCATCCACATCCATGTCCTCATCTTCATCTCCTTCATCGATTGTATTCTCCATTTCCTCAGCTTGATTCTTGCGCAGCTCTTCCATGCGCTATAGTAATCCTTAGAATGCAAGTACTTATTTTCTTTCACAGCCTAATAAACTCTTCTTCTTCTCCATATATTAATATTTTTTATAATAATATATTTTTTATAAATATTTCCATGTTCATTCAATGAATGTATAAATATTGCAATCACTTTATTTAATCACTTCAAATCAGTTTTTCCGAGCTGCTAAATGTTAAATGATATTCAAGTGTTATTCGTACTCAGCTTAAAAATTAAATCAGCTGACTAGAAAATAAATTACATGAAATTACAGCTAAATCTGGCAGTTTCATTGGCTTCAATATCCTTTAAGGATGAATTAAATAATTACGAGTTTAGAACGTATTCAAATTAAGTTGTAAATTCAGCTTCTCCGTCAAATTTGTAGTTATTGTCTTACAACTGTCATGGCAACCCTCGCTATTTGTGTCACAGCGAAAATGGCTTTGTCAGCACTAGTCCACAAGCAGCCAGAGTCGATTCACTCACACACACTCGCCTCGCATCTCCTGCAAATTCTCATGCATATTATATAATTTTCCATATGCGGATTAGTCTTAAGCCTCTGAGCCGCCCACAGGGCCAACAACTTGTCAGTAAACTGCAAAAGCAACAACCACAACAACTACTACAGCTAGCAACTAGAACAGTTACATAAACCGCTTTCGGTTGGCAACTTGAGTTTGCGGCTGGCAGCGCGACAGCAGCTTATAATTTGTTTGACAAGCATCAAACTCGCTAACCCACCGAAACCACCCAAACCACCCAAACCACTCAAACCGCCAATCCCGGCAGCAGCCACGCACACCCACCCACACACGGTTAGTTATAGCTCACTCTATGATTTCATATGGAGGCCAGCACAACACAAAAATCGGCACACAGCGAGCCACGTACGTCTCCTACGGCTCCTGCGCCCATTCGTGATGCGCATGAAATCCGATTGTCTCATCTGCATTACGTCAACCCTCTCCCGGGCGAGTAAAATATGAATTGTTAAGCATATGATTATGTCGTAAGCATTTTAGCTGAATGCTCCCGCCATTAGTGAGCGAATGTAGATGGATGTGCAGAGCTATGTGCACCTAGGACTAGCTGTGGGCGTGGCAGCATCTCAAGTTTCAGCTGCGTTGGCGCTCTTTGAGCACTCCAAGTGCTTTGCCAACTTTTCAGCTCTGAAAAGTGGTTGAAAGTGTGATACATATAAAAATAAATAAAGTTTTTGAATAAATAAAATTTTATTTAAAATTTAATATAAATTAATAAAAAAAATTTATTGAATTTTATGAAATGTTTTAAAAAATATTTATAAAATTAAATAAATTTTTTTTTTATTTAAATTATTTTAAATTTAATTTATAAAATATGTTTTAAAATATTTATAAAATTAAATTAAATTTATTTTTATTTAAATTATTTAAAATAAAAAATTAGTTTCATTAAATTTCATTTAATTATTCCAAACTTAAATTGTCAAAAATTTAATTTAATTTTATAAAATATGTAAAAAAATATTTATAATTTTAATTTAAATGTATTTAATTTAAAATGTTATTTTTATTATTTTTGAATTCAATTTAATCTTTATTTAAATTCACTTATCAACTTTATTCGTTGCCAAAGAGCTCCATATATGTCAATATTAATTTATTGTTCTGTTTCCATACGAGTTTCATATATTTACAAATCTTTTTTTTGCGAATTGCTGCAAACGGCATCGTAGAAGCTGCAGTCGGAGGGTGCCACGTTCATGGTGCTGAGCTCACCTTGGGTTTCTTGCCATTTCTGGAATATGGTGTTGGCCTGCAACGCCGAGCCCATCTCGAAGAGCAGCCTGTTGTTGCCATCCTTGATGAGCTTGGCCTGCACCACCTCATTGACCAGATTGTAGAGCTTCAAGTCTAAAATGAATTTGCGCGCAAGTCGAACGGGATTCTCGGTGCCCTTAATAATGCCCGCAGAGCCATCTTTGGGTAGGACTAGAAGACGGCGACTGAACTTGATGTCGTTGAGCGGATTGGTTTGAGTATCTGAAGAGGCACATAGTTATATAGATTATATATGTAGAAGTAGGACTTACCACTTTCTACTGCATTGCTGCTTGTTTGACAGAGCAGAAACAGCGCGAATATTGCTAAGAATTTCATATTTTCAGACGCCAAGTGCCAGTTCAAGTCTCGCAAACAACTGAGCATCGATCAGCAGTTGATCGCACTCGGCTGTGCATGAGAGCTTACTTATCAGTTGCTGATAACGCGCGGGTCAAAGCTTTTGAACAGTTTATGCGCTCTCTTTATACACTATGGTAAGGGCAAAGAAAGAGTATATAGGAGTTGATATTGAGAGATAATATAATATAATATAATATAATATAATATAATATAATATAATACAATATAATATAATATAATATAATATAATATAATATATTATAATATAATATAATATAATATAATATAATATAATATAATATAGAATAATATAATATAATATAATATAATATAATATAATATAATATATGAATATTTCTATCTTTTATAACTGCAACTTAGCTTATCATTTACATCATCGATATTTTATCTATATTTCTATAAAATTTCCCTTATTTAAAGCTCAGCTTGCACTTAGCACAGAGCAACTAACAGTCGATAGGCTGCAGTTCCACTCACACTTCGAAAACTATTCCCTCCTCAACTTGATAAGCCGCAGTTCATATTCGTCTCTTGCCCACCTCTCGCAGTGACATCAGACGCGCATCTTGGAGCTGGCTGTGAGCCAGTTGCTTAATGATGCATATGTGTCGCCACCATTTGTTATGGCCAGTATATCAAAGCGTCGGATGCTGACACATGCCGGCAGTCCGAAACCAATTAGGCACAGTGCCAAAAAATTACAAGCAGAGCGCTCGCTCAGAAGGGAGCCACAAAAAGCGGAAAGCAATTTTAAGAATCTAGCTGAATATTCATAAAGTTCATAAAATGCAATTGAAGTGCAGAGAAAAAAATGGGAAGAGCTTGCCAGATGAGTTGCCTAGGCTAGAGTGTGTCAATGTGGAGTGTGTGGTATGGCAAGGGATTAGAGCATCAGACTGGAATGATAAAAATCTACTTGGAGCTTAGCTTGGCTACTGCTAAGGCTTGGAATCTATTGGAAAAGTATAAAGTCTGAGAATTTTTGAGCTATTCTCATACTCAGTTTGTTATAATCGACTTTAAGCATGATTCCACAACAACTCTAGTCGAGACTGCTCGACTTGGCGATGCCCTGTTCAATGCGAACAGACGGACGGACAGTGGGACATGGCTGATGAAGCATGTATATATTTTATAGAGTCTGTCACGCCTCCTTCTGTCTGTAGCATAACCATTCTTCCCTGATTTCCCCTTTTCATTGGGCAACACTAGGCATACAACGCGCCATGCCCATTTCCCTAGTCACCTATCTCGCATATCAGAATCTCTCACTCAAGCCCAACAACACTGTCAGTATAGAGGCGTTTCATGCTTAACTTTTTATGTGCTCCCGCCTTTGGAGCGGGGTGGGGGCTCTTCCAATCAGCGTTGAGCGCAGCATAAATGAAAATCAGGAAAACGTGAAATAATTTCAGCACGCTGCGATATCATCAAATTTCATGCACTATCAAAGTCAATTTCCTGCCAGTCGGCGGTGCGGGCGCGAGGGCGAAGCCTTGCGGGCGCCCAACACTGGACGAATCGAGTTACAGCGAGTGGCTCGTCTGCTCCACAACAGCCTCCTGCCTCCTGGCGGTAACAAAAATAATTTATTCAACTGGAGCCGTGGCGGTCGCTCGCTCGATGGCTGCCCTGCGGTTCATTGTCAGTTAAGCTTTTTAAAAGAAAACCACTTAGAATGTTGACATTATCCTTCACTTTCTATTTATTTTGTCATTTAATCAACTTCCTGCCAGGCAGTCAGGCCGGCTGACTGTCGTCGTCGTCCTCGTCGTCGTCGTCGTCGTCGTCGTCGGCGTGGCGCACCCTCTGATTTGCATACCAACTGCTCGGGCGCCATATCTTGAGATGGACGCCACACAACTGTTTACAGTCTTCGTTGTTGTTGTTGTTGTTGTTGTTGTCGGTCTGCGCCAATCAGTCAAGTTCTCAGCTTCTTCCAGCAACGTTTGGCAAATAAAAATTGCTTTTTGCCGCATAACCTGTGGCCGCCTACCCAATAGATAGACTCAATTTGATAGCCGGCTGAACGACTTGCCCAGCTTCCCCCACCCACCCCCTTGGCCTGCTCATTTAGCGTTATTAAAGCAATTCTATGAATATTTTAAAGGCTTTTGTTCGGACATAGTGCCCCATAAAAGGTTTAGTGTTTCACTTCAAGCAGCCAAAAAGGAAATGCACAAAAGCTTTTGCCAGACTTCAAGGCAAATATTACGAGTATGTAAATAATGTGGCTTGAGACGAGCTCAGTTGAATGTGAGGCCTGCATTCTTGTCGCCGAGTCCCTTCAAACGATTGCCTTAGATGGCCAACTAAACAACTGTCGGGGTAGAAGGAGCGGGAGTGTGTAGTAGACAAAGTCTTCTCTCTTCTCTTCCCTGCAGCTCCCGCTCAGACTCTGACCACATTATGCTCCGCTGAAAGCATCTCGAACCCTAAGCCGCATTTGGGCAATCAGGCGCGCAAAGGCAAGGCCCATTCAATGGTCTATTGTTTTTGGCATGGAAATGCTTTTAATTTGCCCACTTTTCGCATTGAAAAAAAAAACACAGAAAATACTTATTTTGGAAAATAAGAAAATAATAAAAAGTGCCGACGAGCGCCATGCATTAGCCGAAAAGCTAATTTGAATGGACTTTGGTATTGGAATGAGCGATTATTTTTCGTTGGTAAGTGAATGAGGGAAAGGGAAGAGATGCCTTAAAATGTATGTATATCGAAAGTTAGTATTATTAAATATAAATGAAAAGTAATCTCCCATTTTACAGAGCTCTAATGAGAATTCATGTTTTCAAACTCTTTTTCTTCAGCTTAAGTTAATATCTTATCAAAATCTTACCAATATCTTATTATTATCTTATAGCTATAGGCAAGAAATACTGAATAGACTTCTTAAATGTCATATGTTATCCATATTCTTTATATACCTACATATATTATGCTCAGTTTCTGTTCATAGTTTCTAGTTCCTCGATATCCCATATATTATCCAACAATTTAGTTCACAGGGTATCTAGCAGTCGACTACTTTCCGCTCGCACTCATATTTGTATTCCTTTTGTTTATTACAAGTATTTTTGCAGTCGATTTTAATGAAAGCGCGCGAAATAAGTCGACTCGAAAGCACTTACAGTATTTCCTTCCAGCAGCCGCGAAAGATACAAAAACTAGAGCTATCGCTGAAGTGTCGAGTGGAACGGGCGGGACGAGTGCCGTTTCCGGGGCGAAATATGATGGCCAACTTTTTTGTTGACTTGTTGTTTTTATTTGTACTTAAAGTTGGCTCCCTGTTGCTTGTTGTGTCTATTGCCGCTGCTCTCGGCTTAATGCTGAAATAATTACGCGCCAAAGTTGATTTTCAGCGTACTCGAGGATATTGCCAGACCTACGCTGCCATCAGCCGCCCGCAAAGCAAACTCTCTTCGCTGAAGTACGTGACGCACCAATAAACCAAGCGCCCGCAACAAACTATGCTGCTGTATGTGTATATGTATGTGTGGTGGCTGCTTTTGAATTGATTAAACACGAACAAAAAAGAGATCAGCAAAAGTTGGCGGCAGCAGCAAAGCGCTGCATGCCCAAGTCAAGCTGCACTCATCTATGAGAGGGCTCCTATGTTAGCTAGTCTGCTGCCTTTTATGGCAGAAAGTTTGTTTTTTCCATATTAGAATGCGAAAATATTACATTTTTAATGAGCGGGCTTCAAATGAATAAAGTTTGCTGCATGAAAATTGCTTGGCATCTCCCTCTCTCTCTCTCTCTTAGTTAAGACCTCTCTGATTGGCTACGATCTTGGGTCTGCAGTGCTCTAAAAACTTCACAAAATCTTAACGAATCAATGATGGCTGATTGCAGCGTTCTCTGATTGGTGCAGTTTTTGTCTATCAACTTGACGAACGACTGAGGTTTCGTTAGGCTACCTCAGCTTGGCTGCACGACTCTACAGCTCTCTCATAGATCTGCAACTTAACGACAGCGAGAACTTAACTACTGATCTCTGATTGGCTCGTTGGCAACTCCCATTCTCTCACTTCGCTGCACTGCTGCCCATCTCTTTCCCCCGCAGGCAACTCTATTTGTTTTACACTCTGGGTGAGTTAATTAGATGCCTATTGATACAGTTTGAATAGCAGCTAATGGCGAGCAAGTTTCGGTCGCCAGTTTTGACCACAATGCAAACTGTGCTCGCATTTATTAATTAAAATGCCACAAAAACACAAAAAGGCAAACAGCAAACAGCGCACAGCGCACAACAGGGCGCAATGTGGCACTCATTACGGTTCGGCAAGTGCTCATCAGAAACGAGCCAACATTCAATTGAATAACACCAAATGTTTGTTGGTTTAATTATGTGCATAGCTCAAACCAGGTGGCACCTCCTCCACCTCCTCACCTGCTGCTGCGGTTATATTTGCATTCACAATATTTTGCTGATTTGTCGTAATAATTAAAATAATGAAAAGAAAGCAGATATCAACTTTATTGCTCGAATATGGAATGCTCTTAAGGGTGTAAAGATATATGGAACATGAAAATTAATTTCTTGAAAATATTTGCAATTGAAACAAGATTTATATAGAATATAGTACTCTGATCTCTTATGAATATATAACTGCTCAATATATATAACATATATACGATTCATATGTGCTTTATTCATCTGATTCATCACAATACAGCTAAAACAGCCTTATCCTTCCCACTACTATACCTCACATCCTCTTCAACGGCACAAATATACCCTCACTTAAAGCATTCAAATTCAAATGATCAACGTAAACAACTTTGTTGTCAATTGGCATCAATTTTGGTTCAGTTTTGCATTCGAGTTTTAATTATAATGCGACAGGCCATCAGCGGACATCAGACTTCCATCTACCTCCACAACTGCCTGAAATTCATGGCATTTGTAATTGCCATTCAAGCCTTTCTGATTGCAATTTGCCATATTTTGAGGGCAACTTTCACATGCATCAGCCTCAAACTCTGAAATTAACGTTGTGGCTAAAAATATGAAAATCATATTGCATATTGAAAATGATTGTGGCTAGCAAAATGCGGAAAATTGAGAAATTGCCATTTGATAAATGGGTGTTTGAAGCAGGTAAGGTTGATGATTGGAAGATATGTATGATTAGATTGATTAGAATTAATTTAAAAAAATATTTAAAGTACTATTTATTTTATTAAAAAATTTTAAAAATTATTATTAAATTAAAAACTGCTCAAAATGTTATTTATTTTATTTTTATTAATTTAGGAAGGCATTTTTTTAGTTAATTTAAATTTAATCTTATATTTAATCTTATTATATAGGTAAATAAAAATAAAATAAAATAAAAAATTATTAAAATTAAATACGAATATTATAATAAAAATATTAAGTTCATTTTATTTTGTATATTTATTTTTATTTATTTAAATTTTTTATTCATAAAAAAAAATAATAAAAACAAGTAAGAAAACTCTAGTCGAGACCGCTCGACTAGGGTATACCCTGAACCCTGCGCAGAACCGCAATTCCAAACAATCTCCGTTTCTTTAATATACATAAGTTTATATATATGTTCATTACAAACAACACATACACACACACATACACAGGCGCAAGCACTCACAAGCGCAAATCGTTGCGTCAGCTGTTCTTTGGCTGCTGTTTGCATGGCAATGCTATGGGAAATTAAATGCTTAATAACTTTTTTTCTAGAGTAACGATTTTGATCAAACTTGTTGGGCGTGATCACGTCATCCATATATATGTATGTGCCAAAGCACAAGTCTCTAGTATTTGATATGCGGGAGTTACAAATTGGAGGCGAAGGGGGCGTGGCACCCAAAATTTAACAAAAACCGAAATTGCGTAAGACCCAAATAACACTAAATGCAAAATTTGAAGACTCTAGCTATAAAGATGAATTAGATAGAATTTTATAGCTTAATTTAGATTTTCGTTTTTAATCGATAACAATAAAACGATAACAGTTATCGAATTTCTGAAACAAACTCGATATGCGCGCCCTATACAGGGACCTACAAAAAAAATTTGAAGTCTCTAGCTATTGTAAGTTCTGAGATCGACGCGTTCATACATACGGACAGACGGACAGACGGACAGACAGACAGACAGACGGACAGGGCTAAATCGACTCGGCTTGTCTCCCTGATCAAGAATATATATACTTTATGGGGTCTGCCACGCCTCCTTCTGCCTGTTACATACATACGCCTTCCAACAAAAACATTATACCCTGATTACCCATTTTCAATGGGTTCAGGGTATAAAAATAAAATAATCACTGATTATTTATGCCTCGACTCGCCTTCCGTTTTATTTGAAAAATATTCCTGAATTTATTTTTATTATTTCACATGTCATAAAGTCTTTAATTAAATTTAATTATATTTATTTTTGTTTATTATAATTGTTTTGAGCTTAAATAAAGTTGAGCAAACTTTTGCAAAGTTATGTTAAGCATTGAAGCTGTTGCTGTAATTGACTTTGATAAAGCTAGACGGACGCACAGTAAATACATATATGCTTAAGTTAATATGGGAAGCCAAAAAAATAGCCTTGCAAGCACACAGAGCTCACACACACAGCTCACACACTCGCACACACACACAGTGACAAAATCCAATCAAGGTTTTTTTCTAATCAGCAAAGTATAAAGTAAATTCAATTACGCGGCGTGCAGCAGCTACTTTGTAAATCCCCAGGATCACCAACGCCTAGCAGGAGTGTCGAGTGTGTACCGTTATTTACATATACTGGCGACACACACTGTGCGCGTGGGTGTGCGTGTGGGTGTGAAGGGGTGTGCGTAGGCGTGAATGCATGTGAGAGTGCGGGAATTTGTCCCAAAAGAAAATTTTGAAAATAAATAGAATTCCTCTAAAGTCAAAGCCAAGTAAACAAAGTGTGGTAGCAGAGGGGGCAGGGGAGAGCGAGGCGTAAGTGTGCGGGGTTAGGTGACATGTCTGTCTGTCTGTCTGCCTGTCTGGCGGGCTGTGCCGTGGATCCATGGCAACTAATCAGAAATTCCGTCTCATGCGCGACCATTTCCACGCAGTCCGCGAATGAAAAGCGAAAAAAGTAAACGAAAAGCGGCAGACGGACGGAGCAAAGCTGATGGCCAGACGTGGAGGTGCAAGGGAGTGTAAAGGACTTGGCGGGGACTGGAACTGGCGCTGGGGCTGGCATTGCATGGACGAACGCACTAAGAGGCAGCGGCAATGGCAGCGGCAGCGGCACAGGCAACAGCGTTGGGATTATGCAAAATTCAATTTGCAACTTAAATGTGTTTATTTTGCGTTACGCTGGCGCAATTTTTATTTTCACTGAAAATGAGGGATTTACCAGCGCCAAGTCGAAGGACAACGAGCGAGCGCGCACTCCTGCACCGCAGGATAAGTACGGCAACTGGAGCCGGGCCCCGGCCGAGGCACAGCCATCGCCTGTAAATCGAACGGGTAGTTCGAGCCAAGCAGCTAACCAATGAGCGTCACCGCCATCAATTTTCCAATCTTATTGAGCGCTTAAAAGTGTGCGAGTGTATGTGTGTGTGTGTTAGTGTGTGTGTGTGTGTGTGGTGGCAACATCGTTTGCTCTGCCTGGCGTAAATTGCTGATTTACAAACAAAATGTGATTTTGCACAGGCCAAAACCCAACAAGCAGAGACGATCCCTCCCACAAGCCCCCCCCCCCCCCCTTCCATCCACCTCCCTCCTTCTCTGAGTCATTGGGAAATCTCAACGTATTTTTTATGGCCTCAGTTGCCCTTTTGCATAATAAAAGTCGAAGACAAATTGCCGAAATTCAATTTGATAGTAAATTTTGGCTGCCATTTATTTAATTTGATGACCCTCTCAGCCCGAATGACACGCCCACGCCCACGCCCATGCCCACGCAGCCCATCAAAATTATCGACTAAAAGTCGTTTACATTTCTGAGCCACTGTCAGCACTGTCTGCTGCTGCTGCCTCACATCTTCTTACTCTCTCATTTCTTTTCTTCCCATTTAAGTTTTGCGTCTAAAATTCATAACGCACTTTTAATTACGTGTCAGTCAGTTTACTTATGACAACAACTGTGGCATTTCCATTGAATGGCGCAGACAAAAGTTTTTGGGGCAGCGCACAGGAATACGCAAATTTTGTAATTTGATGAGCAAAGCCTCGGTGAGTCGGTCGGTGTGCGTACATTTTGAATGCAGTGTAAAGAAATTCGGGCTGATTTGAAGTAGAAGTAGAAAATTATAAGGAACAAAAAATTAATAGAAAAGGCTAAGGGATAGAATAGAATTGTTACTTAAATAATAAGTAAAAATAAAAGTAAAATAATATTGCCTTATTTTTTTCTTTTTTTTTTTTGTATACATATGTATTAATATTCATACATAAGAGAAAATAAAGTTTTTAAATTAAAAAATTTCGAAAATATAAAAAATGTAAAATATAAGTGAAAAAGGAATATTATTTTGTAAAAAAATTTTTTATTTAAATTTGTATCAATATTTATTCTATATACATATTCTAATATTATTAAATTTTTTCTTACATTTACTTCCTGATATATTTAAGGGAATAAAGGCAGTTTTTGGTATACAAAATTCTGTTAAATTACAAAATAAATTTTTTATGATTTTGGCAGCCTGTTAATAGACTTTTGAAGGCACTGTACTATACTGTTTACATAGTAAAAAATATAGGTATATACATACATATATACTCTTCTCTGTAGGCATTCAAACTTCTTAATATTTTTACATTAATTTTTTTTTTAATTTTTATAATTTTCTCTTTAAATTTCTCAATTTCAATTTTCTTCATACTGTTTCTCATATCTACTGCTTAAACTGCCCTCTCGATTTCGTTCAGTGTGAGAGCTCTAATAGAATGCCTGCGCCTTTGCGCCCACAAATGACAGTTGAATGGGAATTTAGTTTTAAACAAAAGCGCGTTCGCCACACTGTCACACAAAACAGGCCGCACGCCCACCAATATGGCTGGCACGCCCACTGCCAGACACAGTGCCAGCCGCCTGCTTCAACGCAAATTAGCTGAAAGTTTTGGCCGCTAGCCTGTGAACGGGTGGTTGGGTGGCTGGGTGGCTGCTGGCTTGAGCTCTGATAGGCGCTCCGAGGCGGAAGCTCAAATGAATATTTGATAGCGCAGCGAGAGAAAACAAATTAAAAGCGCTGGCAGAAAGCTTGTTGCATACTTTATGGCGCTAATTTAGGTAGCAGCACAGCAAATGACACTGGCAGTGGCAGCCTCTGATAGACGTGGCAGGGGCAACTGCCTTTGGTCAAAGTTGCAAAACTTAAGACTCTTTTGGCCCATGCTGCCCCAACTGCTGCTGCTGCTGCTGGCTGCTTGTTTATGCACGCACATTAATTTGAAAAGGGCTCAAAAGGAATGTGTGTGCGGGTGGGCAGGGTGTGGGGGCGTGGCAGAGGCAGAGGCAGCTGGCCAAACTGCTTCAGACCACCAACCGCATTTCAATGTTGCAACATTTTGTCGCACAACTAAATGCTTTTAAGTGCATTTGCCTGTTCACTGAGGCCAGAGGCCAGGGGCACGCATAGCGGTAGGGATAGGGATGGCAACCCCAAATTGCGTTGCATGCAACGGCTGCCAGGACCAAAGGGGGCCGGGTCAAATTTTGTGCCAAAAATGTTGCTGCTGGGCTTTCAGCTTGAATTGCGGCGCTGAACAAAACAAACTTTTGCATGTCATTCAAGTGCTTGAGGTGCGCCGCGATTCACAGCATGAAATCGAGGAGGGAAGAGTTTGGGAATATATATAGTTTATAATAGATATATATAAATATATATATACAGAGAGTTCGAGTTATATTATATAATATTATTATATTATATTAGGTAAGAGTCTTATTACGTAAGAGCTCAATTACGTGGGAGCGTATGAGAGCAGGAGAGCAGCAGAAGTTGAGCCAGATCAGGAGGAAAGCCAGAACAGTTCAGCCCGAACTCAGCCAAAGGCAAAACCACAGCAGAGCCACAAAGACAATAAAGAGATATGTAGAGATATATATGTATATATGGAATATAGCAGTCATACATTGATTACCCAATTCGAAACCAATTGGATCTTTATACATTTATAGACATTTAATGTTTAGTCTGTGTTTAATGAGTATTTAACAAATATCTCGAAACTTTAACAGCCTCATCATACCACAGCCTTACTGATCTATATGAGCAACGTATAATATATATCATCATATATCATATATGTTTTCCGCATCAGCATAAGATGTTGTTGTGCCTGCATTGCATGCGATTTCCAGCCAGAGATCTGAGTGCAACTGCATAAATAATTAATAAAGAAAAGGCACCTTCAGCTGCTGTCGCAGTCAGTGCGAAAGGTGGGCGGCGCGTGTCTGCGAGGGCATGGCTCGGCTTTCAGTTCAGTATACCCTCACGGCATGGCATATCGACATATTTATGCAGTGTGATCTGCGCTAATTAGTGCAGCGGCATGAACAAAGTGGACAGCGTGTCGTCAGGATGTGGCAAGGTGCCTTGCGGCATGGCAGCCGATATTAATTGCATGGGCAGCAGACAGACGAAAAAAATAAAGAGAGAACACAGAGAGAGAGAGAGAGAGAAGGGGAGTGAGTGTGACAGAGAGAGGTAGTGTTTGTTGACATGCTGTTGGCATTTTGGGCTGCCAACACGAGGTGATTGTTGCAGCTGGTTGCAGCTGCTGCCGCCGCTGCTGCTGCTGCTGTTTGCCTTTTCATTTTTTTTTTTTGCGGCACGTATAAATAAAGGACGCAGAAATTGGCAGCCAAGCCAGGCTGACGGCCGCGACACATGGCCAAACAAGCTGATAAAGTTAAGTGCAGCCTGCACAGAGTCTGGCTCCCTCTCCCTATCTCTCTCTCTCTCTCCCTCTCGCGCGCGCTCTCTCTCTCTCTCTCTCTGTGTGTGTGACGTATGCGACAAAGCACACGATTAAATTACAAAATGTCAATAACGATAACGAATGAAATTGATTGAAACGAGCAGCGACCACAATGGAGTCGGCTGCCCCACCAAAAACTGACGTCTGATAAATTATGTGTGTGTTCCGCCCCAGCTACTGTGTGAGAGAGTGGTGCACCTTATATATTGGGCTAGGCATAGTCAGCCAGCCAACCCACCCAGCCACACAGTACGGCATGTCAATTAAAATGCATGATGTTGAAATCATTCGCAATTAATTCATAATTAAAACGCGACACATTATCAAAAGTGTGCGCAGTGAACATTTGCATAAATAGCGAATGAATATTCATGAGTGCACGCCCCCTTCACTCGACATGGGACAATACAAATATATGTCTATATACATATATCGGCGTATAGCCATGGCTATTTATGTGGACTCAGGGCTTGTGTCTGTCAGCATTGCTCAGTCATGGATCCCAATGATGTCCACTTTTAATTGATGTCCCTTAATCGTTTCCATTTAAACGGCATCTCGGCGCGTTGCGCATACGACGTGTGTTGCACGCCGCTCTTATGGGGCTTAAAATGTTATTGGAATGATTGTTACTAGGATATGGCAGAGCGTATCATTGAGAATTTCCATTGAGACTATCGGCTTGAACTTCTAAATCTTTATTGAAAATATTTCTTATATAGATATTAAAATTTTAATATTTATTTATACTAACTTTAGACAATCTTCGTTCATACTCTTGGCTTAGCAGCTCTTACAATGCTTAAAAACAGATTTAGTTTATGTATACAAAAAGAAAACAGCAGCAGCTGTTGCCAAAGTTGCATACTTTTGCCTCTTCTCCTCCTTTCTCTACGGCCTTAATATAAAATGTAAATTGAGACCAAATTAGTTTTTCATTCAAAGCTCATGACTTTGAGCTTGCCCTAACCAGCCGTTTATTATGACTTCAAATGAAACTAAAGTACTCTTCTCATATATCCACACATTCAATAGTTTCATAATCAAGAGCTACTGTAGATGCTTAAACTACTTTATGCTGCTTGCTCGACAATCAAAGGAAACCCTTGAAAGTTTCGCATGTGGTTGACATCAAAATGTGATTTGGCCTTTTGCTACGCTCGCTCATAATTTAATTAAATTATGCCGAAGTGCACACTGGCTTACATTGTCCGAGCTGTGGCTGGCTGTGATTTGGTTGATTTGGGATTCAATTAGGTCAGCATATGACTTTTGAATTAAATGACCTGGAAAGAGTCCCTTTTTGCTCAGCCAGCCACTCAAGTCGACTCGAGTAACAAACACATTTTACGAGCTAATCAACGTAGGTAATGGCCAAATTAGAGTTGGCCAGAGAAGCACAAAATTGAAGTCCGACCGATGCAGCGGGTGGCTGAAATGAAATGTGTGTGACTGTCTGTTGACCTGTCAAACACAAAGCAAAAGCTAACAAGCAAAAAAATAAACACACACATACATACATACAGCAAAAGTTTACAGATTATCGTATACTCTATGCTAGGTTGAAAGTGATTATAGAGCTAGCTGGAAGGCTTGGCTTGGCGTGGATAGCTTAGAGAAATATACGCTCGTTTAGGTTTCTCATATTAAAAATGAAATCAATTAAATATTTGCTGATTATCAACTATCGATATGTGTTATCGATAACCTTAAAATGCCTATGAGCTTAGAAATGCTTGTCTCCCAGAACTTATCGATAAGATATTATGGACTAAAAATATCGATCAAACTATCTCCTCAAATATTCCCATAGACACCCCAATCGTTTACACGATAACTTTGATCGATAACAAAAGTTTCGTGAAATTAAGCTATTTAAATAATCTAAAGATAATTTTGGAAAAATCTGCACTATCTCATTTTTTCTGCTTTACTCAAGCAAGCACATTTTTCATCCAAGTATATATCTTTCATTTTCTGCCCTAATCAATACGCCCCGTTGCACTCTATAATTACAGGACAGCAGACAACAAATGGCTAGCATATTGAGTCCTTTGTTGTCCCCAATACGCTCATATTTGCGGGCATGTAGCGAGCACGCCGGTCACAGGATGAGTGAGCAATGAAAAAATAAAATTGTACACACACACACGTAGAGAGAGAGAGAGAGAGAGAGAGAGAGAGACGTATGTATGTATGTTGAAGTTGTATGTACATACTTAATAGCAGGACACAAGGCAGACCATGGAGCAAATGAAGCTCAGCAATGGCACCCAAGTGGGCTAATCAGCTAAGCAACTGCACACGCGCTGCGCATACTTAGGCTGGGGTTGTGTACGTACACACACACACACACACACACATACAGAATACACCTATGGCACACTAGAGAACCATATTCGCATAGAGACAACCATTTCAGAGGTGAGCTGCACTGAAAAAAAGTTGAGGCTAGATTTGATGGAGATCAACTGGAGACAACTGCAAGATACACTGTTCGCATGGATTTTAAACTAATAAAGAGTTGGCAATATTTAAATTCTAGTTTTAAGTCCAAATAAGTTTTTGATCAAATTTTATATGCGCCTTCAGCTTAGCTCAGCTTAGCTGGCAGAGGGTAGAGTAGGGATATACCCTCTCCAGATCATCTGAACAGTGTATCAGCACACTCTCAAAATGACCATTTTGTCCAACGATTGCTGTCAGCAACCGCAACAAACACCGCAACAACAAGAATGAACACAAAGATGAGTCAAAAAGTAAACTTGGCTACAAAAAAAAATGAAAGAAGGAAACGTATAAAATGAAGTGGCAAAACGTAAACTATGAGTGTGTCCCATAGATGTGTGTGCGTGTGTGTGTGTATGCACATATACACATATACATATACACATATACAAATATATATATATATATATATATTTGTATTTTTATTTGCTTTCTGTTGTTATTACGACTCCATTGCGTTTAGATGGAGATTAAGTCGCATGCCTCCTGCCGCAGCTCCCTTTCAACCCCTTGCCCCACCCTCTTGATTACCACAACTGGTCTCTTACGCCTTTGCTTTGTTGTTTTTACCAATTTTTTCTTTTTCTTTTTGCTTTATGAGCAGTTTATTTGCTCTGTGAGTGTGTGTGTGTGTGCGAGTGTATGTGTGGCAGGCAGGAGCTATAAGGATATTCGTTCGACCGAGCGACCAACCGCCTGAGCGGCAGACAAGTGAGATAACAGCAGAGTGGCAGCATTTACTTTCATATAGTACTTGCAAAGGGCTCAACGGGCTCGCCAGGCATTTTGTTATGAAGGAGCAATAGGTTGATATTATTATATATTATATATATATATTAAATATATATTATTATAATATTTTCAAGAGGTGATCAAAATGAAACAAAATGTATTTCTTATTGAAAAATATAAAAATTATAAATAATATTTTTTTAAATATATTATTATGTACATAAAAAAAAAATATAAAAAAAGTTAATATGTTATATATTATGTTATATATTAATATAATATAATATAAATGTAAAAAATAAATATGAAAAAATGTAAAAAAAATAAAAAATAATTTAGAAAAATATATGTTTTAAAATAAAAAATATATTTTTAATTTTTAATAATTTGTATTGTTTATAATCTTTTTTTCTTATATATAAATATGTATTTTTAAACCATTTAAACGCCTTTAAGCTTTTGGCATAAGTCCTTTCCCACAACTCCCCTTTGTTTGTAAGGGTATTCAACGGCCGCTGTGCCCTCCCAAAATGCTTCACTTTTGTTGCTTTTGCAATAACAAATGAAAACTGTGAAAAAAATAAAATGGCAAAATGAAAATATTGTATGCATATTACACAAGCGCCGCAGCTTGACTATTATATTGCTTTTGCGGGGTGAAAAAAGGGGAAAAACGGAACACAGTGGCCATATATGCGAACGCTTTTATTAGTCACTGTCACACACACACACACACTCGCACACACCCATACTCATAGTTGCTCCCCAAAGTGCCATCGAGCAAAACACTCTTGATGTACGCTGATAAGGGCCGCCTGGTAATATTTTGTTGTTGGCCTGGTGTTGTGTAACTTTTGGCAAAACTGTATTAAAAATACGCACACACAGACAGACACAGGCGAACACCTAGGCTGACACCAAAACAAATGAACGCTTAAAAATAAAAGAGAAATGCCTAAAAAAAGAGGAGAGAGATAGAGGGAGAGGAAGGGAGAGAACATATGCCCAGTCAAAAAATATGCTTAGCGCCATAAAACTGAGAGGCACGCGTGTGCGTATACTTATGCGCGTGAGTGTAGCCGTGCTGTGGTATGAGTAGTTGCCACATAAAAGAAAATTGACTGCGAATCTTATGTTTCCCCAGCGAAGAACGCTTTTCTTTTTTCGCACAATTTTTTATCGCTGTGCAAAATTTTTAATTTAGCACACAGAACTGCGAGTGTGTGTGTGTGTTAGTGTGTGTGTGTGTGTGTGTGCCTTTTGTGTGTAATTTTTGCTGTATTTTGGGGCAGAGCAAGTGACAATGGCAGCAGTCGAGGCGGAGGCTGAGACCCAGGCCGAGGCGTGGCATTGGATTTATGCAGCGCTTTGTGTCGTCGACACACTCTGTTCGAGATACGGATCTGCGCGAAGTCTGGCAACGCCGGCAAATCGCAGCAAATGCTAACAAAACATAACAACAACAACAAATGGAGGCGGCTACTGGCTAAAAGTCAACGGCTTTTAGCTGAATAAAACAAAGTCTGTCAGGGATTTTGGGCGAAAATGGGAAAAAAGCTAGCGAGTGCCTGAAAACTTTGCTAGAGAGTGTATATAGTATATATTGTATATATATACTTCATATATGCTGTTTTGAGTAGAGAGATTTTGTTTTCTAGACAACTCAAAAGGGTGTAAGTTTTTGGCAGAGATACAAGTACTAGATATACATATATACATAATTCAGATTCTCTACAAAGGCAGTTCAAAAACTTGTACATATTGGATGAGAAAAGTTGGCGAAGCTAACTTGATGATAAGACGTGAATGAATCTGAATTTTTTAAACAATATTTGAATATAGTAAAAATGAGTTTTATGAAATTTATTCTTAATGAACCTATTCACACACAAATGAATCAAACTTTTTATAAATAAATATCTTTTCTTTCTTTATTTCATCACTTCTTGAAAGCAAATTGATCTGGCAGCCCCTTCAGTTCACCCTCTAATATTCCACTCAAACAAAACATTATACAACACTGCCATCAGCACTGATATAAGGCGCTCTCTTCCAATAATAGTTCTATCTCCGGCAACAGACTTTTACGCTTTGTAAAACTGAGCTAAAATATCTTAAGAATATTACAGATGCTCTTGAGCAGACAGCTTTATAATTTCTGTATAAATATATAGATGTAGAGATATATCACAGGAATATTGCAGATGCTCTTGAGGAAAGAGTTCAATAATTTCTGTATAAATATTCAGACATAGAGTCCCTTCCTCGCAGCTAACCTTACCATTATAAACCGATTAAAAAATATAAAAGTCAAAAAATAAATTATCTATAAATTGTTTGCCTTAACTTAAGCCCACACGCCTTATCTCGTTAGCTCACCAACATTTATATTGCCATTAAATTGAAATGCCACTCGAACTCAGTTGCTGTCCCTGGCTAACTAGCTGCCGTTTAATATCAAATTACGACGTTAAAGTAAATATAAATGACCTTCAAGATATAGAAATATATATATATATATATGTTTTAAGCTCTTTTCACATATGATACGAGCACGTGGCTTTGGTTACGGAAATCAAAGGCGCCTTTAAGTATAATTTCTCGGGAATATAAATAAATCACGTCTGCTGGAAGATAAAAAGCTTTATTGGCTTCATTTAGGCAGCGGCAGAAAGAAGCAGCAGTGGCAGCAGCAGCAGCAGCGACAGCAGCAGCGCCCGCCGCAACAGCAGCTTAATGAGATATGACGTTGCGTATACGCCGCATAGGCTGGCGCGTAGTGGCCGCTGCGCACGGGGCGCATAATAAATTTTCATTTTAATGACTTAACGCATAAAAACAAGAACAACAACGAGAATAGCAACCAGGTTTACAGGTGTTGGTGTTTTTATTACCATTTTGAGTTCGCTCTTTGTTTGCTGTGTGTGTGTGTGTGTGTGTATCTGTATGTGTGTGTGTGTTGTTATTTTCGTACATATTTCTTTACTTCATTTGTTACGCATTTCAGCCCCACCCCGCCGGCCCGCTCATCAGCATGCACCCAAGAGGCTACCCGTAAATGTGTTGGCAAAACATTTTTATGATGACGTGCTAAAGGGATTTCAGTGCCAACAACACAGCGCCTCCCACACCTCTTCCTCCCTGCCTTAGATCTACCTCGCTTACGTCTTTGGCTCTTTACAGCAAAAAGTTAATTAGAAATTATGCTGGAGCTGCTATAATACAGCACACACGCGCGCAGCCAAACACCTTTGGGTTATTAGACAGATATACTCGAATACACTCGCAGGCAGCATACATATGTATGTGTGTATATACGTATATAAACACCTGCTGCATTAAGGTAAGGCTAATTAATGCCACTCTTGATGCGTGTGTTTAAGGCAAAGCGTGACGCACTTTAAAGCAGGCGTCGCATGTCTTGGATTGTCGTGATTCCGAGGTTTCCGTTGGACAGTGGACTGACATGCGTTTAGGGAAGGGAAATAGAAAATGTGCGAAAGAGGTGTGGAGGAGGAAGAGGAGTAGAGTAGGCAAGAGGACTTACTCCGTTCTACATATAAAAACTTCTTAACATTTTAAGCATTTGTATTGAAGGCTTGAGTACTTCTCGAAAGCATTGCTATATAGTGCAGATCTAGAGTTAAGGCGATAAGTGACAAGCATGATAGGCGTATCTCTATATCTAAGTTGATTACCTGTATTAAATGTACCTGAGTTATGGCTGACAAATATGTCCATCATACTAAGAAGAATGAAGCTAGATCCTGTCTAATGCCCAGCTTATGGCTATCGAACTGAAAACATTTCCAATAATCATCTATAAAATGTCTTCTATCAATAGTCTCACTCATTTCGGGAAAATTATCTGTAATTGCTTGTGCAGTGATATTAAAGAAATCGATTATTTCATCTGCTCTACTTAAGAGTGGCAAATGAAACTAAAGTAATGGGAATTACAGTTGGCGCATGGCGGAAGCTCTTAATTTGGCAATGCGTACAAACAGATGTTTATCTATATGTGTCTACCTCACGCTCCCTGCCTGCCTCTCTACCTGGCAACTATCAGACAAGTTTGTCAAGTGAAATTTATGCGAGCTGCGTCAGTAATTGAAGCGGAAATCCACAAGTAGCAGTAGCAGCGCAGCAGCAGCAACTGAAGATGAAGATGAAGATGAAGAAGCAGAAGCAGAAGCAGGCGAAACTAATAATTTACTTTATTTGCACCTTTGAAGAGTGCTCGTCCTTGTGAGCGCTGCTGTCCTTGTGGCAGTGGTTGAACTTTTACACGTACACATGCCATCAGCAAAATGGAAAAAGTTTCGGTTTCTCCCACACACACTCTCTCTCTCCCTCATATGCGCTAGTCCCAGCTCATCAGGGCGCGCAAATTAAGAAAATTATCATGCATCGTACCTAGGCGACGCCGAGCGGGCGTGTGGGGCGCTGATAAACTTCGCCAAGCAGAATCCAATTAAACATAAAAATAAAATAAATTGTGACATTTTCCAATTAGCGGCGAAAATAGTAGTCGAAGCAGTCGGAGCGGCAGCAGCAAGAAAGATGAGCACGCTGACAACATGTGTCATGCGCCACCTAACTGCCACTCCATATCCACAACATCCTTTCAGCTCCATCCTCGAGCTGTGAGGCCAAGACAAATGCTGGCACCAAGATGTCTATCGCTCGCCTGGCGCTGACTGAGGCCGACAAGCAGGCTAATTAATGGCGGCATTCGCTGAATAACAAAAACAGCATGTACGAATGGACATCGCGGGCAGTGATGGACGAACCAAATACCCTGTATTGTGGACTGAAAGCTGGGGTAGCTAACAGAAGCTAAGGTGGATGAAAGTTGTACATGGCTTTTAGCTATAGCTCGACTCTGACTCCCTTCCCACTGCTCCTATATGCCCCACACACTCAACGTTGTTTACAGGGTATGCGAGAGCAATGGGCAACAGCTGAGCACAATGCGAGCATTTTTCGGCTGCAAATTACAAATGAGCTCCATTGCAGGACAGACACTCGAATGTGAAAATAATTGCCAAAAATAACACAGCATTTATTTATGCTCGACTACACTGTAGGGACTCGCCCACCCCCCTTCACTCCACTCCTGCCCCTCGCAAGCCCAGCTCCATTTTCTGTTGCGCTGTTCTAATTGTGGTCCTTTTGGGTTGTTCCAGTTTTTATGATTTTGCCCCAAAACATTTCTATAGACAGTTTCCTAGATGCGTACAGAGAAACACATAAAAATGCTCAGCGAACAATTTCTGTGGCTCTTTTGCCTCGTTTATTTTGCTTTGTTTATTTTTTTTTCTTTTTCGTTTTTGGTTTTATTTTTTTGGTTTCGCAATTCGCAACTAATTGCTACAAATTAATTTTAGTATGCTTTTAATGGCATTTTGAATGTGGTAAATGACGTCGACGAAGTTGACAATGATGCTCTTTGTGTTTCAATTGCTGCCAAAAAGCAAAGACTCCCAGCCAATTACATTCGCAATCGAATCGTATTCGACTGCTGGGATACACTGTCTTCAATTGAAGATGGGCTGAAAATAGTTGGGTGAACTTTGAAGATAGGAGGTGGAAGATGGAAGATGAAAGAGAGAAGATAGAGGAAAGAAGATAGAATATAGATCACAGAACATGAAACTTGAGACATAGAACATAAAACATAGAACATAGAACATAGAACATAGAACATAGAACATAGAACATAGAACATAGAACATAGAACATAGATTATCTCTAGATTTAGATTGCTCGTAGAACATAGAACATAGATTATCTCTCTGTATTTAGATTTCTCATAGAACATAGAACATAGATTATTTCTATATTTAGATTTCTCATAGAATATAGAACATAGATTATCTCTATATTTAGATTTCTCATAGAACATGTAACATAGAAAATCTCTAGATTTATATTTCTCGAACCCAATACACCCCATTTGCCTTAGCACTAACCAGAGCATTGCAAGCAAAAGGCTTTTGTGGTTTACTCTTTTGCTTGTCATTTCGTCTTGCTTGAATTTAATGAGCTGGGGCAATCGCTCGACTATTCCAAGCGTCCTTTTTGCCTTTAAGGAAAAAACGTAGCTCTCGCACAAGGACATGGAGACGCGTGCCCAGCTGCACGTCAAGCCAAACAATAGTGCGCATTTAGCTAGAGTCGCTTTCAAAGGCCAAAACTAAAATTGAAATTTTTCAATATTGCTGAGCGAAAAAAAAAAACTATTTTAGTGAAAAATTCCAAGCACATAGCTAATGCAAAAGAGAGAGAGAGCGAGAGAGGGAGAGCGCAAGAGAAGAGAGGGAGAGCGAAAAAGTGAGGCGTGCTCATTAGGTGGCCATTGTGTGAAAAGCTCAAAGGATGCGAGATGCTGTGAATGGGACTCTATGCAGAGCTGAGTTGGCGCTGGCAAAGGGCGCATTGAGCTGTAAATCAAATCGGCGTGTCAACGGCAAAAGTAATTTATGTATTTACGAGTGTGCTGGCTGATTATTCATACGCACTGTGTGCCGATTGCTACGTTCGGCAGCATCAAAGCCCGGCTTCTTGTTGACTTTCATTAGCTCCAATTATGCAGAAGTCCTCAAATGTCCTGCGCACAACTCAGACGACAAATCAAATGCAGTTGCTGTGCCACAGGCACTGGCACTGGCAATGGCTGTTGCAGCTGCAGCAATTGTTGCCGCACACAAACTTTTCAAATCGTTGCCTCGGCCATATAACTGCCAGCCAGCTACTCAACCGTTCGACCACGCCCACTCGACCAGCGCCCCTTTGGGCCCAGCCTTATGTCATGTGATGCCCAGTCGTTGCCGTTGCTGCCGCCTGTGTTTGGTTTACGTGCTTAAATTGGCAATTAGCAGATTAATTGTCACTGGCAATATATGCGTCAATATATATTGCGCAACCGATGCAGCACAGTGGGCGAGCAGAAGAAGACTAGAAATGCTGGCTGAATTAATAGCAATGCATATATGGGATAAGCTATGAAATAAATTTTTATAAATAATAAATAAAATTAATAAATATATGCTTAGAATTAGCAATTGTTTAAAATTATGTTATAATTTATTTTATAATATTAATTAATTAATTTATATTTTAAATATTTATTGAAATGTTAATATATCAGATATTAATTTAGATAGCTGAACTTACATATCAGTTATGTATGTCAGATATCAATGCGGATTTCATTTGTGGTGCCATACATCATTGGATTGAATTTATATAACGAGATTATCAGTTGCTTCATATATCATGCAATTAAATTCATTTAATGGAATCTTCACATTCAGCGTAAATATAGAATATCTTCTATATCATTTGAGCTAGAGTCTTAAGATTTATTTTCTATGAAGATTTATTGTTCTATTCTTCTTAAAATATAATAAGATTGGGCTTTGCATCATTTCAGGAAATATTTTTGGAAATATTTTTTTAAAAATTTTGAAAAAAGCTTTCTATTAACGGTCGTCTTATTAGAATAGCGCATTTAACTTTAATAGTTAATATTTCGCTCAATTTGGCCAGCGCAGCGACAAAATGTTGTATGTAGACCACATAACTGATTTTCTTCAAGAAAACATATTACTTGAGCAAAATATATGGTTTCCTCTTTGATAATATCCAAGCAACTAAGATATGAATTGATATGACATATGACACAATTGCTAGCTGATATGTGGTATGATAGGCTTATTCTTTGGCTCAAATAGTTAATAAAAAATGTACATAATATGAAATATATAAAGTAAAATGTATAAATATGAAATATATCAAATACAATTTATGTAATATGAAATATATATGTTTTTGGGCCTAGAGACAGAGTAGCCAGAAAGTCTCTGCAGCTTCCAGCATATATAAGTATTATATATTAATATTAAAGTAAGCCTTCTCTCTATGATAATTTCTAATCAAATTTCCGCTCTCACACCCACTGTGCAGCAGTGTATTCTAGCCAACATGTTCGCTATGTGCGTTCGTTTGTCCGTTGCAGCAGTTTGTCAGTCCATTGCTCTGTCCGGCGCTTTGTACACGTAGTTTGCTTTACGGCCCTGTTGTTTACATAATTGTTGTACTGCTGCTGCTGCTGCTGCTGCTGTTGCTGTTGCTGTTGCTGTTTGATTTCACTAACGAGCATTAGCATAAATTGCACTGGCCAACGGTCAGAGGTCGCTCTATGGCAGCGGGTCTGGCTCTAGCTCGGGCTCTGACTCTGGTCGTGGCTTGGGATCTGGGCTACTGTTGCCATTTTATTCACTTTGACCGCGGCGCTGCATCATTTGACAACGCTTGGCCGCTGCACAATGTCAAAATTGTGCGTTATTTCTGTGCAAATTGTGCAGTCAATCAGTTGTAAATTTTTAATGAGTTTTCATTTATATTAACTGACATCGACTGGCATCGACTGCCGCTGGCGCCGCTACTGCAGCGCTTGGGGCCATTTTGGTTTTCGGGGCCTGCGGTTGGCTCTCCACTGGGCTAAGTAATTTGTCACGCTAATTGCTTACGGCCTGCAGGCGAAAGGGGGCGTGCCATATGCATTGCATATGCATTACATTGCAAATATTACGTATGCGCACCGTGAGCGGGCATTTATCGTCGCCTGTGGCAACTGCCATCCATGGCTGCCACCCCGGGCCAGTTCAGCTATAACATATCCCTTATAATGCAACTTGTGCTCTTTTCGTTGCACTCGTGTCCTCTACTGCGCCTCTGCCAACTCCAACAACAGCCGCAATAATTTCACACAAAATATTTCCTCAGCACATCGACGCTGACGTTGACAACGATAATGTTTTTTGTTGTTTTTCTTCAGATGCACTTTGTTTTTTCTTTAGAGAGAGTGTATGTAAGATGCGCTACAAATGGAAGCGAGTCCCTCAGTTTGATATATCTCGAGAACTACTAGGTGTATATAGCATAATTTTGGTACTTGAGCTTACGAATGATAGAAGCATATGAAACTTATAAGCCTATGCTGATTACTTAACTGATTCTGCTGGAAATCGATAATATAATGCCTCACCGTATCTATCAGCTGCTTGAGCTGAACTAAGCCTAATTGTTCTAGCTATTTTTTAAGCTGTAAAGTATTACTTTATAGCTATTTACAACTGAATCTGTAGCCAGCAGCTCATATCATTATATATATTCATTAGACTTAGTTATATAGTCATTATATCTATATATACAACTCGATCACTCAGTGTATTCCACGTTCGTCAAGTCTTAGATAACTATTTTCACATGTTTGTTTAGGTTTTTGATAGTCTTATAGCTGCTGCTGCTGTTGCTGTTGCTCTAGCTGCTGCTACTCCTGCTTCTACTTCTTCTGCTGCTTCTTCATCATCTTCATCTCTGTTGTCTTGGTAGCAGCAGTTGCTCGTCCATTTCACTTGACTTCACTGCCACGTTTGCGTCGTCAGTTGGCTTGACGTCGACGTCGCCGTCGCCGTCGCCGCTGACATCGCCATCAGCGTCTACATTGACGTCGAGTTCTTGTTGCAGCGGAACTTATCATTTTATAAGCATTTGTTTTTGTTTTTGTTTTTGTTTTTCTTTCGGTTTGCTTCGCTGTTTTTTCAGCAGCTGTAGGAAAACAAAATATTTTGTTGCAACTTGCTTAGCCTCCCTCCTCCTCGCTGCTCGTGTGTGGCCACAGGGCAACAGTCTGTGTGCATTTTATGTGACAGATACTTTAAAATGTGGCAAAGTGGTTTTCGGCAAGGCGTGCCGACTCCTAGCTCCTCAAGTGTGTCTCTCTCTCTCTCTCTCTCTCTCTATGTGTGTGGGCCGTACACACACATCATGTACTGTTGCCGCTTAGAGTACGGCTGGGTCATTTGAAATGAAATTAATGTAAAATTATGTGCCACGTAAACTAATTTTTATGCGACGCCAAACGACTCGCCCCGCGGCCGCTGCCTCAGCGTCTGCGTCTACAATTTACGAGCCCTCGCACATTTTGGCCGCAATCCTTTCAAAGCATTCGCAAGAGCGTTTTATTGCGCGGCTGCTGCCACTTAGAAACACCCAAAAAAAAAAAAAAAAGGATGAAGAAAAATCCAAACAAGTTGAGGCTGGGAATGGCAGACTTGGAGATACCCTGTGAAAGCAATAGAATGTATCTAGTAATAGTTGATGTATTACTATCTATAATATCCTCTTTGAATTTTATATCTGAAGTAGAGAGAGAGCGAGAGAGAGAGAGAGAAGAATGTTTTTCTCAATTCTTTCTTGAGCTATATATTAAAATCTTTTACATATTTATACAGGGTAGTCAGAGTATGCTCGAAATATATGAAACATATATTTGATAATAAATCTGATGTAATAGACTAGATTGACTCATAGAGTTAACCTGGTATCTAGCTGCCCGATAGCTTCCTATATATCCCTTACATACAGCAACCCATAACCAATCCACCCCATTCGGCCAATCGCTGCAGGGCATTCAAAAAAATAAAAATGAAAAGAGTAGCCACGGCGCGCATTAAAATGTTGCCAGGACCTGGACCAGGCGCTGCTGTTGTTGTTCGAGTTGAAATTTATATTAGGCCAACAAAGTCGCCTGGACGAGGATGAGGAGAACGCAGCCCTTGGCGTTGGCGCCTGCTCTCAAGTGCTCATAAATTCACGAAAATTTCACAGCCGACGGACCCAACAAAATATACAAAAAAAAAAAAAAAAAAAAAGTGAAAAAAGAAGCGAACCCTTCAACAGCGCCGTTGCTGAGGGTCTAACCAGGGGCCAGCAGCTGCCGTCAGCTGTTGCAGGCCCAATTCCTGGCCCACACACTCGACTTTGGCCTGGCAAACATAAATTGTTAAAGAATTGCCACTTTACAGTCGTAAGGACCACATAAGCCGGACAAATAAAAACCTCGTTCACATTTTGGGTTTACTTTATGCTGGTTTTTTTTTTTCTTTTGCTAGTGAACAGAACTTACCTTGGCTAGTCCGGCACTTGACTAGTACATTGCCTGATATCATCTTTAGTTGGCCAGCTCTGGCCAGGGCCAGGCAGGACTTGACTTTTTAGAGCTGGCCCAAACAGTTGCTAAATCGTAAAAACCAAACCGGAAAAGGACGAACATAAAAACTTGGCCGCTTCGTTCTCAGTGTCAGTGGCAAGCGGTTTACAATAATGAAGCCATAGGAATGTCAGCGCGTCAAGGATTCTCATATTAAGGACATACAATTGACAGCGACTGCTGGCGGCGACAATGGCATAGGCATAAATTACCACTTAATAAAATAATAGGGTTGAAAAGCGAACGCGGTGGGGAGGGAGCAGATGGAAGGGGGCCGTAGGCAGGGTCAAGTGTGAGGCGGCGATACGGCTGTCCATCAAATTTTAATGGCAAGCAGCACTGGCAGACATATATAAAAGTAAACTTTTGTTGACTGATACTAAGTCAAAAATAACATGAGCCCAAAGAGGAAGCAGAGACAGGACTGCCCTTGACTATGATGGCAGAGAGAAGCTTTATAGAAAACAGAAAGTTAAGCAACTCTTGTTTGATGAATTTAAAACATAGTCTACACTGATGCACTTATGTATATCATATCTAAGAGATTCAGAACAGACGCTTGAAGTGCAGAGAAAGTAGAGCTAAAGCCACTACTTGAACTGTTAATGGAAGCTAGATCTCAGCAAGAGCCCTTCAATTGGGCAATCTACCTTCAGACTCTCTTCAATATTAATATGTGTATATATTTATATATTACCTACATTTATAATCTCCTTCTAAAATACATGAAAGTCTGCCAACCTACACAAATAAAGCCCAAGCTCAAACTGCATTCACCTAGCTGCCAGCACTCTCTATGCATACCCCACTTAGGCTCCCACTTCAAGCAACTTTAAACAGCTCCACACAAATACCTTCAGCTGGCATTTAAGGCGAACGAGCAGAGGCGGCAGCGCTTTGTCATAATAGCCGTAGAAAGAGCAGCAGATAGTTCTTGCGAGCGAGTTTCGGCTGCTTGCCGCATGCATTGAAAGGCTGCAATTTTCGGGTATCTTGTTATGGCCCGAACGAGCGAGCGAGCGACCGACACCGCAACTGACATGTGTGGACAGTGGCCTTCCATTATCTGTGCTTCAGAGTCCTTGGGCACTTTTTGCCTGGCTCTAGGCGAAGCTGCTCCTGCTGCTGCTGGTGCTGGTGCTTCGGGTGCATGTGAAGTGGCGTGATTTATAAGCGCTTTGCCGGCGATAATAAACACAGGACGAGTGCGAACGGACGACGAGCAGGCACGAGCTCAGACCCGCCCACAGCCGCAAGGCGCACAAACAAGTGAGGTGAGGTGAAGCAGCGTTCGGGTCCAGGCGTGGCAACACATGCAAAATAGTTTGGCATCAGCGCATATCCTTATGCCTGGCCCTGCCCTAGCCATGGCTTGCCGTGCTTTCAATTTTCTTTGTTCGCTTTGCGGTTGCATTGGCTTTGGGGCCAATTTTTTACTTGCCGTTTGTCCGTTTGACAATAAAAATGGCAATAGACGAGGCCAGTCGAACCGAGCTAACCGCACATCTTTTCGGGCGCCCAACACATCGAGCCCTCGATGCGGGCTGTGGGCTGTGGGCTGTGGGCTGCTGGCCCCATATCATTAATTTAGCACAAAAGGACATTTTGCCTTTTTGCCAAGTGCAGGAATGAACCGATCAACGGAACGGCAACAGCAAATAAATAGGGTTCGCAACGACTTTGTTTCGGCCATGGCAGCTGCGCTGCGCTGCTGCGGTCGACTGCGACGCGACTGCGACGCGACTGCGACTGCATGTTTGTTGTGCTGCAGCTTCCTTGGCATCCGCTCGGGTCTGTCTTGCGGGCTCTCTGCCTCTGTCTCTGGCCTGCCCAATACGTTCGACATTTTGTCGCTCACAGGCTGCGTTGAGTTTTGCCAAATTGAAATTGTTTTCCCAAACAACAGCGGGGCGTATACGTAATATGAGATTGTCTTTGCATTTGCCAAAAAATACGAACATAAAATATATGGGTGAGTGTGAGTGTGTGGACTTGTCTTTGGATAAATGGATGCCACAATCACGTGCTCTGAATTTAAGAGTACAATATCCCATATAAGGAACCCCTGTAGTACGTAGGAGTTTTTCGATAATAATATAGTAAACATATCTGATTGTATGACAAATAGTATACACAAGTATTTCAAATTTAAATGAAATAATATTTTGAGGAAAAATGGAGTCGCAAGGAACGGCGCGTGCTTCGAAAGCAGACACCCCGTCGATGACCTCTGAAGTGCTTGAAGAGGTCTACGTTGAGGATACAGTTTCAGGGGAAACGGAGCCACCACACCAAGCGCCGCTGCCATCGTTTCGCACTCCACATTCGCTGTTCTATGGCTGCTGCATTACCAAAGAGTGTAAGCGACAATAGAATCACGATTATCCCAATCTCAATTTACTACAGATTACATGGAGTACGTGAATCTGGTGGACAGTCTGCATATCACGCCACGCTTGATGATACAGCGGAAACCGTTTCGCAGGAACTCCCTCTACGGCTTAACGTTGACGATTCGAAACACCGGACTGGTAGGTTGAACATAAAGCTTTCATATCTCTCGCTGATCTGTGAGCGTCTCCTTCTAGTATCCACGCAAGATCCTGGTCTCTACGGACAGTCCCAGCGATACATCAGTCCACATATCTCAGCCGGAGCTAAAAACCTTCATCGAGACGGACGAAGTGCTCAATGTGAAAATCAATATACGTAGCAAGACTGCGCTGCATATCAATCGACCACGTTGTATTTTCATCAAGTCGTTCCATCCCAATATCACATTCGAAGTGCCCATTATCGGTAAAGTGTACTCGAGCATAAGTTGCTCTAGCTCAAGCTAACCTAACACTTTCGAACTCATTCGCAGTCGTGAAAAACTTGACCGAGCCGTACATTTCGGAGAATATAACGCTGCCCCCAACGGTGCCCAAGGACCGATCATATTACGAAATGATTATGTACAATCCGACACAGAGTCCCATAAGTGTTAAATACAAGAAGTAAGCTTAGCTGAGCACCACTAAATACTTACAATTTATCCTCTTTTTACACTTTGCAGTAGCTTCAAAGGACTCCATCTGCACTATTTGAATAAAAACAGCATAGTCCCTCAGGACTATATCAAGCTGTTGATCAAATTCGATCCGAAGAAATTGCAGGTATACACCGGCTTCTTCAATGTTAAATTTGGAACGTGTATGTATCGTGGAACACAGACTGGCTAGCAGGACGATAACCGTTGCCTCCTTTTCAGCTCCCCCCAGGAATGTTGTGTTCAGCTATACGCCGAAGTCGATGAGTGTGTATGTCAATCAGGGCTACTTGCCCTTCGGTCAGACCAAGTTTGGTGAAGAGCGTCACCGTTCGTTTACTATATGCAACGAGAGCCCACATCCTCTGAGGATAGCCTCCTCATTCTACACTAACGAGAGTGAGACTATAGAAGAATCCGAGCCCGAACGTGTTTCAGCGGAAATATCCGATAAGCTCATTGAGTCGGCAGTCAGCATGCATAGCGTTCTGCTGTTCGATTTTGACGAGGAAAACAAAGGCGAGGAGATCGTATATAACGAGTCGGCTAGGGTTCACTATCAGTTAGATTTGCCCAACCAGATCGACTCGATGTCCTCCAATCTGATATCAATAATATTTCGACCCATCGACTATGAGGATTTTCCCGACGACGAGTTGCCGCCGTATCGAGAGCGCACCAAGATCAATCTGTGTTTCACAGATTCCATGGAGTGCATGGAGACGCATTCCATTGTCCTCTTTGGGGAAATAAAGGGCATTGACGTGGAGGTCTTTCCACCAGTAATCGACTTTCGTTCGATCTTCTTGGGCGAGGAGCACTGCGGATTTATCAAAATCTTGAACGTGGATGGTCGGTAAGACAGCTGTTGATCGGCTTGCCCAAAATAATACCTCTCTGATCAGGTGTCGTTGCCAAGGTAAAGTACGTGGATTGCCTGGACCCGGACATCTGTGGCGTTCGCGTCACCCCCGACGAAGGATTCGAGCTGGACCCCTGCGAACGTGGCATCTTTCATCTATCATTCTTTATCATTGTGCCCTCGCGCTTTAATGTGGCGTTGCGTTTCAAAGTAAAGAACGGCCTATATTACATTGTGTCCATAAAGTAAGTTCCAGTCGGGCCCAGCTCAGCTCTTGGCCCAGCTCAACTCAGAAACTTCTCCTTCCAGGGGCGTTGGCCAACACATACAGCTGCGCACATTCCCTCAACTTGTCGAATTTGGCACCATTCCGTTCGGCGTGCCTCAGAAACGTTTCATGCTGCTCATGAATCCACTGGCCGTTCCCATCACCTTGCAGGTGAAGCCGACGGAGGACGGCTTGGAACAGCCGTTGGTCTTTAATATACGCGAGGCTGAGGTGCTGCCCATAACGATTCGAGATCCCATCAAGCAACTGCAGCAAGTTCACGACGATCTGCTCGCGGAACCCGATTTGACTGACAACATTGAGCTAACGGACGCCGAGGTGGAGCTGCAGTCCATGAAATCGCTTTCGATCAACGAATCCGAATACAGCCTCCAGTTTGAAGAGGACATCATGGGTAAGTCCAGTGGGAGAGAACTCTGTTCTATGAACCATGTGAGTGAACTATTAGAAATAGGCTAACGTCTCTCTCTCTCTCTCTCTCTCTCTCTCTCTCTCTCTCTCTCTCTCGCTCTCTCTCTCTCTCTCTCTCTCTCTCTCTCTCTCTCTCTCTCTCTCTCTCTCTCTCTCTCTCTCTACCCCTATGAACTATGTTTTAAGACTCCCTTTGGGTATTTAATCATCTGTGTATTGCCTCCCCCCATAGACAGTGTACCCGAAATGGCTGCCCAGATGCTAAAGAACCTGAAGAAACAGAAAATTTTCGACAAATCGGAAACGGACAAACGCGTGATTCAAGAGGCTTTGACCAGTCTCCTAAATACGAATTACTTCAACATAATGAAGTCGCACAACCACTTCATCTTCCTCGACTGGAACGCGATACCAAGCTTTCCCGCCGAAGTCTATTGCGACAACGAGATTATCTATCTGAGGCCAAATACCGGACGTAGCATAACCATATTGATCGTGCCGAATCGTGTGGGCTTCTTTCATCGCTCCCTGACCGTGCGCATCTGTCCGGCCTTACCGCTAGCCAATTCGGAGTCGTCTGAAGATCAGCAAATGAAGATGCTCATCAACTCGGAGTTCCTTTGCTCGAAGCTCTGGTTCGAGTACAACTGCAGCGTACCAGACATCCTGTGGAACAGCTTTGTGGACCTCACCGATCGCATTATATATGCGGGTGAGGAGTATACCTTTGACATGGAGTTCGAGAATTCCTCCGATGTGGGCGGATTCGTACACTTTGACGTGATCGTAAGTTGGCAAAAGAAATTCATTCAACGAATTCATTCATCGCTCGTCTCCCACAGCCAAACGAGATGGGCTTCACTGATGGCAACTGGAAGTATTATCTCACCTCCAATTCCATTTCGGTCGCCCATTGCTACATCATGTTCCGCATTCTGGGCATTAACAAGCTATCGGGTCTAGTCAAAATTGTCGGCGCCCCACACTCATTTCCCTTTCATGTGTACGCGAATGTGCTGCCCACGGAAATACACGTCTCCCAGATGTCGGTCTATGTTCGCCTGCAGGTGTTCGAGCACCACAAGCACTACCTCTACATAGACAACGTTTCGCCGACAGTGACAGTGCTCTCCATGAAACTGGTGAGCGAGCAGAAATATACCTTATCTCCGTTCCTAGGGTATTGATATCTAATACTCACCTCATTCCTTAGAAAAACGCCGACTTTCAGTATCTCACGACGAGGGGTGGGAAGCTGTCGCCCGCCGGCCAGAGCATGTACACAACTTTGTGCTCAATGTTCACAGATCCCGATTTATACCGCAACGTACTATATATCGATCTGCAGTTCGACAATATCATTGAAATACCAATAACATTTTTAGTCGAGGGAGTGCCAATATATTTCGATCCCGACATAAGGGAGGGCCTAGATGCGGGCATGCTCTTCACGGATACCGAGGAAAACTTTAAGGCTATGGTATTTCCATACCATTTTCCCGTCAAGCTGACCAACAAAGGCTTCCGCTCGTATCGCTTGAATGTGACGCGTCTGACCACATACAATCCAGCCAAGAAGACAAGTGCCTGCTCCACTCAGCCGCTGACGGCTCGCTTTGACATCAATCCCAAGGTCGTGGAGCTGTATCCGCAGGCAGACGAGTTCATCGACATAATGATGACTAGCTCTGAGGAAGGTCTCTACTTCTGTGACTTTATGCTGGTCGTGACGGACCTGAAGTATCCACAACGCAAGCACATCATACGCCTGACAGTCAAGGCACAGTTTGTCGAGGGAGTACTGAGCTGGGATCGCAGGCAGCTCACCTTTGAGTTCCAGCCGAGCTACCCACTGAAGCAGCGTGACCAGATACGCTCGGCCATGCTGAGCAGCCTAGCCAATATACCCTTCAAAGAGGTGCTGCTCGAGGTGGAGGGTCCATTTCGCATCAAGGCGATGTACGAACATGCATTCGAGAAGTCCATCCAAACGCCGTTCGATTGCCTGGAGCAAAAAGAGATCTTCGTCTCTCTCAATAACTCGACGATCAGGCAAATCTTTTGCAAACAGATCGAGGGACGCATCAATGTCTATGCCGTGGGCAAGCAACAGAAGCATCTGAGTCTGCGGCTGTCCGTGCTGGTGCCCGAGATCCACATAATACAGCCCGAGCTGGTGCTCTTCGACCGTGGCCATCCCTACGACTATTGTGTGACTATCATCAATGATGGCTGCGCCGCAGCTGACTTCAAATGGAAACGCATTGAGGAATCCAATATCTTCATTGGTGGCGAGGATCCCGCTGATGTGGTTGCTGAGCTTCTCTCCGACATCGTGCGCACCCTCGAGTACAACTTCAGCTGTGCGGAGGAGGAGAACATGACGTTGCAGTATCAGCAGTGTCGCTGCCAGTTTCACAGCGAGCACGAGAACGACTCTCTGATCTTCGACATAATCGAGGAGATTCTCAACGAACTGGATCTGGGCCACAGCCGCATTCACATACCCCTAGATGCGATGCCCAACATTTATGACGACACTGACGCGTGCAGCGACAGGAGTTATGTCAACCATACGATTGAATACATTTTGGATAAGCTGAACCTGGAGTCGAGCCAGCGGATATCTGAGCCCTCGTCCGAATACTGCTACTCGGATCGTTTCATTTACTTCTACGAGAAGGCGGGACACTTGGATAAGATCGAGAGCAAGGAGTGCGTGATACATGTGCCACACGTTCGTCGCTCCCACGAGGTGAAGGCCCTGTTCCAATTGGACGTTGTGGGCGGACCCAGTCAATATTTGTCCGTGATCCTCGTCAACTTGATGCAGAAACTCCGATATCTCAAGGATAACATCTACCTCAATGTCAGGGTTGGTATTTAGACTCGTGCGACCTCTCTTCTCGCATCTCATCTCATCGCATCTGTTCATCCGCAGCCCTGGTACGAGACCTTCAACACCGTCGTGCGCATCTCGAATGCTACCAAATATATATTGCACTTGAACATCGTAGGGCCGGCGATCAACGAGAGGCGTTTGATCGATGGCTATGCCAAGGTAATGCAAGATGAGGAAATGCTCATGGATCCCATGGGCTACGACAAGATCAAAATATCGGGCATTTTGGGCTTCAACGAGAACTTCTTACGGATATTCAGCGTGCTGATCAACAACACGGCCACCAGTTCCTTCCGGCTGCGGGGCCAGGGCATATTGCCCATATTGAATATAACGACGGCCCTGCCCATGGTTGATCAGAGCGTTTCCGAGATCATTGAGGAGTACGGATATATGCGTAAGATTTACAACTACGAGATATTCAAGAGCATCACGGAAGCCGAAATGGAACCAATGGCTTTGCACGAGGAGGAAGCCGAGCAGAAGCAACTAACTAGCGATTTCAGCGAGCTCTCCGAAAGCGACGAGGACATGCCCAGCGAACGCCAACGCTACCACGACATACAGCTCTTCAAGATGGTGCAGACGTACGTGCTGGTCAACAACAACCAGGAGCTGCCCAATGCCGTGGTGCTCAACCAGATGCTCGTCACAGAGCGTTATCTGCATCGCCTAAGCATCAATCCGGAAATGTTCAAGTTGCACCAGAAGGTGTACGAGAGCTACGTGAACCACCACAAGCCGCAGGGCTATAGGCTGCCGATCACCGCCAGACACTTCACTGTGCAGCCGCTGCCCTGTGAGCAGCTCGCCTACATCCTGGATCTGGGTCCACTGACGCTTGATACCCTACGTCGCTTTGAGGTACATTTGCACTTCTTTGGCCCCGGCAAGCTGATTGCAGCTGCACGCACGGCGGTGCGCATTCCGGGTCTCTTTGTGGACTTTGACATAGCCAACCAGTAGGTCTCATATATTAAGTTAATCCGTAATCTAATAACTTGATCAACTAACAGCAAGGATAAGAAGTTCACCTTCTGGGCCGAGAAGTGCACGGAGCTGGAGTACTTTAACAAGACCTATCGCAATATATGGGAGCGCCTAATAGATGCGGATACAGATCCCAAGGTGAAGCACGCCCACTCTTTCGACTACGATAATTTCATCCATCAGCGTGATGTGAACGAGAAGGATCGCCACTTGATCGTCGACTACTACAATAGCTTGAATCTCTCCGTTTATCCCGATCACAAGCATCACTTCACGCTGGCCCGCGTCCATACGTCATACCATTCCAATTTCTCCGGCGTGGAGATGCGCATGGTGGGCTACTTTAAGCCGGAGTCTAAGCACTACACGCCCCACCAACGCATTGAAGACTATATATATATCGATGTGAGTTGAGGGAACTCAGTCTCTATATATCTCATGTCTCACATCTCCTCCGATTCCAGCTCCACATGGGACCCACTATGCCCATTGTACTGCGTGGCGAAATCAAGGCTTGAGTGACTCCGGACATTCCCCTCGTGACACGGACTCTCGTTTTATTGTAATCTTTAAACTGACAATGTGCAATTAGAGTTGAGTGTTAAGTGAATAAAAAGAGCCGATCAGGTCGTTAGCAATACATGTTGAGTTGACGGAAGAAGTAGTGGAATATGAGTAGCACTAGGAAGGAGCTGGTGACGGGCAAGCCCGCCGCCTTGACCCAGCCCAGTATATTAAAGTCATCCGGATAGAACTCAAATTGTTCCGTAGGCAGCTCACCACAGTTGGTTATGACCACCGGATCGATGGGAAAGTCATCCGTATCGGTTTTAACCTGCTCGGAGAGAGACTTGTTATACCCTGTAGAATATTTTGCCATTTATCACTCACGTCTTCTATTGCATATATGGTATCCATGCCATCCAAGACCTTGCCAAAGACCGTGTGCTTGCCATCCAACCACTTGGCGCCCACCGTGGTCACGTAGAACTGGCAGCCATTCGTGTTGGGTCCTCGATTGGCCATGCCCAGGTAGCCGGGTCGATTGTGCTCAATGCTCAGGCCCTTGTCCTCGTCCTCAAAGTAGTCGCCATAGATGCTGATGGAGCCAGTGCCATCGCCACTGACTATGTCGCCGCCCTGCACCAGAAACCGATCCACGATCCGATGAAACCTCGCGCCCACATAGCTGCTGCCATTGATGCCGCGCAAGCAAATGTGCCGGAAGTTGGCCACCGCCTTGGGCGCCACCTGGCCAAACAGCCCGAACGTAATCCTGCCCAGCGACTGCTTCTTCTGCTTCACATCCATATAAATGCGAGAGGTTACAGTGAAGCTCAACGCATCGCCCACAGCGCACAGCGCAAGCAAACTCAAAAGGAAACCGAGCGACTTCATGGCGTAGTAAAAAATAATAAAAACAATTTTACTTATTCTGATGAAATAGCCAAACGCAACTAAATTGAAAAACCTGCGATCCGAGCTGCCAGCGCGGAAGAAGCCCTACAAAATTTAGGTTAAGTGCAACAAACTAGTCAACAATCCAGATATATGTACATATGTGCAGACATATATGTTTATATATATATATATGTCATTGATTTTTTGTAACATTTCTCTACACATGCTGACGCATAGGCGCACATATATATATATATACACCTTTAAGTTAACACCGTGCAGGTGCGCTTTAAATGTGGGAAAGGTGAAAAGAAAGCGAATATTGACTTTCTCTCAGCTACAAAACATATATGATATTATGACGTTTTTAATATTGGAAAAATCTAGCTAATCAATTAGATTAATCATTTTTTTATTTATATTTTAGATATGAAAATAAAAAATATAAAATTTTAAGCTTAAAATATTTATAAACCAATTAAAAATTCACATAGATTTTGTTTTTAATTTTAAGTTTGAGCCAATTTATTTGGAAAAAAAAATAAAAATAATATAAAAAATAATTTTTTTACAAAAAGTTTAAATTTTGAATTATTTTATATTTATTTATGCTCAACTTATAATCATATATATATATATATATATATATATATATATATATATATATATATATATATATATATATATATATATATATATATATATATATATATATATATATATTTTTTTTTTTTTTTTTTTAATATTTCTTTTAAACTTATTTTTAAAATATTTCTTTTAAAAACCTTAAACTCAAACATTTTCAAATATTTTGTATATATTGATGACAATTCTCAATCCTGACTTAAAGTTATGCCAAATTTGAATAAAAAATAAACTTAAACTGAAACATTTTAAAATATTTTGCATATGTTGATGAGAACTCTCATCTAATTCATCAAATTTTAATTAAACATTTAAAATCCGCGTTAAAACAAAAACATTTTTGAAAATCTTAAAAAGTCTCCGACTCAACGATACAGAGTTGAACTGAGAAGATTTAGCCCTCTTCACTATCGACAAAGTTAAATCCAATTTAAATGCATATCTCCGCTAGGTTGGGCCCTATCGGGCCTGTAATACATTTCGCAACGTTCTTCATATGACTTGGTCTTTATTTTTTAATTAGAATAACTAACGAGCTAACCTTACGATTATTTCAAGTTGAGGTTTATGAAATTAAAAATGAGCTTGCTTTACTTTTTACATTATGCTAATCCGTATGAAAGATATTTAATATTAACATAGTTTCTATATATAGCTCTACACATAGATATATACAATGTAAAAAACTAGGGTTTTGGGCGCCTGGCGAGGCGACTATCTTTTCTCCGTCTCTTCCTTTCCTCCTTTTGCGCGTTCCAGGCTACAGTCTTCAGTGGCTGGGGCAGCAGCGCGGCTTGTGATCCGATTTGGTTCGGGATCACAGTCCATATCGCAGAGATTTACGTTAATATACATGGGGGGCGGGGTTGTTGTTGGGATTGTTGGCAAAGCTGTGACGCTCTGCGAGATCTATACATGCGAATCTTCCTCGGAAGATTCGGGTGAGTCCTATATACGCTTCTTCTGCGGATGCACGTACTTGCACGACTTGCCCATGTGGCAGTGGCCGCGCATGAATTGCTTGCAGATGCCCGTGTTGTTGTTGCCACCGCCACCACCACCACCGCCGCCACGATTGGAGCCAGAGCCTGCTGACCGCCAATTGCCGCCGGAGTTGTCCTGAAAATTGTTGCCGCCGCTGCGCCAATTGCCGCCGCCGCCACCGCCAGCTCCTCCGCCGCCACCTCCGTTGTTCTTGCGATTGTTGTTCATGTTGTTGCGTGGTCCGCCACCGTTCATCATGGGGCCCATGCCGTTGGGCATCGGTCCGTTCATCATGGGCCCATTGGGTCCAGGTCCTGGTCCTGGACCCGGTCCGGATCCGGGTCCGTTCATCATCATTGGGGGATAGTTCATGTTGTTGAAGCCCGGAGGCGCACCAAAGGGACCGCCAGGACTGCCAAACTGATTGCCCATAAAGTTGGGCGGCATGCCAGGCGGAGTGTTCATGTCCATGCCAGCGGGAGGTCCGTTCATCGAGTTCATCATGGGACTGCCCATCTGATTCTGCCAGATGGGCGGCGGTCCCGTCTGTGGTATATTCATGGGCATCTGTGGATTTGGATTTGGCGGCATATTCCCAGCGCCGGGCATGAAATTGTTGGCGAACGGCTGGAAGGGATTGTTGGACGGCATCATATTCGGATTCATGCCGGGACTCATGTTGTTCGTGTTATCGCTGTAGCCCATCTCACTGCTGGCGGCGCTGTAGCCCTTCGGCTCCGGCCAGGGCAGCGAGCTGTAGTCATTGACCGCATCCGGGTTGCCGGTCAAGTCATCAATGGGTATAATTGGAATGTCGTGCGAGAAGTGCGGCTCCAGCTCCGCCTCGGCTGCGCTGTCCGGTATCATGTCCGGCGAGAAGTAGAGTGCCCGCAGCGTGGTTGCCTCCCGCTCCGCCTGCACCACCCGCTGCTTAGACAGATTGCCATTGGGATGGTCGGGCACATTGGCCACCTCGATCAGCGGACGCCACTCCATTTGCGGCTCCATGATGTCGTCGAAGCCGCGCCGCGCTATGTTCAGCGCATCGCGTTCACTGTATCGCTCCATGTTCTTCATCTCAAGGAAGCTCTGCTTCGTCACATTCACGCGCTCCGACCGATCCACCTCGAAGTAGCGAATCTGCGTCAGTTTCTCATCCGGCTGCCAGGTGAGCTTCTTCTTGGGTCCACGGCGTCGATGCAGCATCAGCACGCCCGGCGGGCCATTGGGACCGCAGCCAGGGCCTGGTTTTTTGGGCTCTTCGGGTGTGTCATCGACATCGTCTGCACTGCCATCGCCTTCGGGGGCATCCTTTTCCGACTTTTCCCTTTGCACCTTCTGCTCGATGTCCTCCTTGACCTTCTTCAATGGAATATCATCGTCGTCCACATCGGTGTCCTTGCCAGGCGATGCTGTTCTACTGTCATCGTTTTCCTTGGTGCTATCATCGGACTTGTCCTCACTCTTCGATTCATCCAGAGTGTCCTGATAGAACTTCAAAGGCGCCAGTGGCGCATCCTTCTCCGTGGGCGAAGCAGCCGCATTAAGCCTCTTGCGCTTGACGACCTTCTTGGGCTCGATGGAGGCAGCCAGCGCATCCGAGAACAGGTTCGTTTCCACCAGAGTCGAAACTGCAATAAATTGATGATTAATATGAGTATATGTAATATATATATATATATATATATATGGAATTAATTCATTTCAAGATCTTCAAGATCTTTACGTACTCCGGAGGTTTTTGCTTTTGCTGTGAATTACTGATAACGAGACTGTAGAGAAAACCCCTCAACTGGCTAGATGGCTGCAAAAGCACAGCGTGCTCGGACACTAGCGTTATCTATAGACCGTATAACGGCATATATATAGTACATATACATACGTATACATACGTATTGGTGCAAACGTACGCACAAACCCCAAAACTGGGACGAACTCAAAGCAGCCGCTTTGAGCAACTCTAACCAAAAAAAAATGTTTTTTTGTATGAAACCTCTCGAACACCCCTCGCTAAACAACTGATCCAAGTGATCAACGCGTGTGCAGGCCTTCAAGTGAAAAGGCGGCCATGTTCTCAGACCTTGGTAGCGTCAATGAACGCGCAACAGAACAGTATTCTACATAATTTTCGTTCTTTACTCTACAGAGTATATAGTATATATATATATATATTGGGTGTACTTGTGACCGCCATAGCCAGCGTCAACTGTAACGTGCTGTCGTCATTTCGGCTACCAAACTTTAAGAACAGCCAGCTCAGAGTTGATATTTGATATTGAAATATATAATTATATATTCTTCGTTTCGTTTAATGCATCATCATATTTTATTTCAGTAGAAAAAGTATATTTTTCTAGAGGAAAGTCGTATTTATTTTGTTTTTGTTTTCGTTTTTCTTATCATTTTCATATTTTTTTTTGTTTCGTTTTGTTTTCTCTTTTGTATTGTATTGTATTGTATGTAGTAGGTTAGTAAGCTGCATCTACATACCTTATAAGCTAAATCATAAACGTGTATTGCATAGATTTAAAGGTAAATGTAATTATATAATATATAATTCGTTTTTTTTTTTTTTTGTTCAATTTTTGTTTTGTTTTTGAGGTTGAGTTTTAATACTTAACACCAAGCCGAGTTGCCGCCGCGCCGGCTTTCCACTGAGGCGCATGCGCCGTGCACCATGGGCTCCGCTCTTGCCGCTGAAGACCCATTCCGGCGTGCAGCTGACGTCCCGGCGTAACATCCTCTCGACTATCAGTCCATTTGTAAGCGTAGCTCCCAACTAAATCAAAAAAATTCAACTCTAAAAGGAACTGTCGCCTGACCCCACCCCTCCAAGTCGATCAGCGCGCATTGGGTCAATGCTGGCTCTAAACAAGCCCAAACCTTGCCTATCATTTGAGCAAACCAACCAACCACCCACCCACCCACCAATCAATCAATCGATCAACCACCCAAGCGAACATTATACTCCTTCAAATGATTTCAACAAAAATACACACAACAAGAAGTTTCAGCGAACAACAAAAGCAAAAACCTTCAGTTTCTGTAAAGATAAAACAGAGAGATTAGTAATGAGCTCTAGGAAGTGATGCTTACTCTTTTTCGGTGCTATCAGCTTGACAGATCCCGGCCGGTCCACGTGTCCGCTCACAGTGGTCATGTCTATTTTGGGCTTCTTCTCGGCGGGGGTCTCCCTGCTGGGCGGTGGGGAGGGTCTCTTCAATGCCGTCGCCGGCGGCATTACTGATGCAGCTGTTGATGAGGGCGCCGTAGACGTCGGCTTCTTGAGGCCTTTGCGCGAGGGTGGGGGTGGCGCCTCCTCGTTGAGACCGTGCGAACGGAATTTCGACTGATACGTCTTTACTGTGGCCGTCTTCTCGGTATCACGGCGTATTTCAATCGATATCGATGCCTTCCTACTTGGTATAGGTATCGATTTGGGCTTCTGCGCATCGGCATCGCCCTCTTTAGATTTCTTCTCGGATACAGCACTCGCTGTGGGCGGTGGCATCAGTTTATTGTCTTTCTCATTCTCCTTCTTGGAGGAGGCCGTCGTAGACGACGACGATGATGAAGACGAAGAGGCTTTGTCTTTGTCCTTATCGCGACTGCGATCTTTGGACATGCTAGAGTTTGACGAAGTAGAGGAGGATGACGATGACGAGGATTTTGAGGACTTATGCTTGTTAGATGATGAGGATGAGCTAGAAGAACCCTCCTTTCGGTCCTTATCTTTACTCGAGCTAGAACTGGTACTTGATCGTGCCTTGTCCTTGTCACGATGCTTATCGCTGGAGCTACGATGGGACGAGGATGATGAACTCTTCGAGGAGCTCTTTGAATTAGAGGATGACGAAGAAGACTTATGGCTAGACGAAGAGGATCTGTGACTGCTGGACGACTTCCTATCCTTGTCACGATCCTTCTCCGACCTCCTACTCTTGTCGCGCGCACTCTTGTGCTTCTTATCAGCCTCGTCATCAATCTTTGAATCTGCTGTACTACTATCATCTAAATTTGTTTTCTCAGAACTCTCTAAGTGAGCATTGGACTCTGTCCCTCTGGACTCAGAGCCCGCCTCAGATGGTGGCAAGGAACTATCGTCATCATTATATACACTATCTGCGGTTGTTAACGCTGACGCAGATTTGTCAACAGTTTTGATTGTTATAACTAGATTGCGTTTGCGCTCAGCCGAAGTAATCGTGTAGTTCTGTTTAGCGGGCGCACCGCCGCTGTCCGTGCTGTCCGACGAGCTGTGCTCCACGTGCGAGTCCTTCTGGTCCACTCCAGAGCCGCTCTGTGAGTCGACTGCCCCGCTAGGCAAGCTGGATGCTGCTGTGCCGCTTGGATTTTCCGTAACAATCTTTAGCCACTGCTCAACCAACCGCTTCGCCAGTATACGAACGCCTAAATGGGCAAAAGGGAAGAATGAGGGTAAACCCACATTGTTTGGATTAGTAAATTACGAAATTAATTATGTTAACATATAGAATGCTAGTCGACCCGGACTCACCTTCATTGCCCCCATCTTTACAAAGCCCCTTGACCAAAATGGGCGCCGAATTTATTTTTAATCTATTTACATCAACAGGAGAAAGTAGCAAGAGTTCAAGAATTTCTTGTACCAGAGGCCAGTTCATTGTACGTATCGCATCGCTTAGCCAGGTGCAGACCAGACCCCAGCCACCAACAGTCATAAAATCTCCAAGCAGTTCAGTTTTGGTAGACTTTAAAATCTGCACGTACACGCACTTTGAGACTAGCTTTTTTGAATATTTCGTCATCAACCTATAAAACAAACCGTTGCAAAAAATTAACGCTAGAGGGCGCCTTACTGATTGTTGCAGATATTCACCACTTACCCAGCTATCCGTTTTACTTCTGTCGCACTGAGTATACCACCGTTGGTATCCAGAAGCACCCGCAGGCACTTTAATAATTGTAAGGGAACTATGCGAGGCTGTGAACAAAATTATTTAATTTACGGTATTAATTAAGAACTCGTTTAAAGCAGCATTACAAACTCACCATATTTGAATTTTTTTAACTATATGGCAACGCCAAATAGCAAATGCACTAGTGTCGTCTCTTTCCGACGCAAACGTTGATATATAAACACCACGAAGATTACGTAATGTACCAATTTTAGGCCATCAACTTACAATCTTTCGTTGATTCGGATCTAAAAACGTAGAAAACACCACTCAGTATTTATGCACATATATTTATACTTATCAAACTAGCAATATATAACACTTTGCAAAAGACGCTACCTAGCGACGCAATAAACTTTTTATTTCCATATGGAAAATTTTCGTACATATGTGTAATCCATGTCTATGAATTGCCAAATGGTTACCAATGTCCTTCAAATATTAGGTTGATGTTAATTACTGTTCGTTATGCGAGTGGACCAATTCCATCAGCAGATCGATTAAAACAAAAACGTGTTTCGCGTTCTAATGCTCTTGCCGACCATGTACGGGTATACAAGTACGACTAAATGCAATCGATAATCAAAATGAAGATGCAGCCCTGGTTTGAAACTAACCACTCTCTCGAAAAAAGAATATTTATATATATGCATATATAATGAAATATTTTCCTAGAGCATTTATTATTAATGTAACGATTGTTTTTAGCGCGCGCTTGACTTGTTTAATGTAGCCTACTAGCTGCAAAACATTTTTTTGTATTCGATGTTCTTAATTGAAGACAGTTGGCATCTCCATAACGTAGCCACGTCGACGCGTCAACGACGCCATATTGATTTTTCACAAAATTGATCACTAATACGCAATATGCGACAAAATAAATGTTTTAACGATACAGTACCAAAGTTTTCCACTTGAAATGAGAGAACTACCAAATTAAACCAACTTTATGCAAATTTTGCACGTCACATCCACGCCCCCAAGTGTTTTTTCTTTTATTCCGTTACACTTCGCTTTACGTATATTGATGAAATTTTTGCAATAATGGCTACCAAAAATCAATTCAATTCAATTCAATTGTTCGTCAGCAAAATTTGCTCATTTTTAATATCGAAGATTTTTATAAATTTATTGCGTCTTAAAATTGTATACGAAAGTGAAAGTCCGTGCCTCAACGAAAATTACATCGACCAAACTCACCCAAAAGCAACAATAGAATGAAACCTGAATGGAAAAATTTCATTCGACACACCTTGTTTGCCAACTTATCGATAGTTTTAGAAAAGCACGGCAGCTCGATAAGTGTTAGCCATGCGAAGCTACGTCACAAAAAATTATGGAGAATAAAACTTCGATAGCTTATCTTATATAGTATGCAATTTGTACAAGTCAATTTTAAAGCTGTCGCTAAAATGCAACCTGTGTATATTTTAAATAGGAAGGAATGTTATAATTGCTATCGATGGTTTTTTACTCGGTACATCTTATCGATATTTGTTATACGGGCACACTTGTTAGGCAGCTGTTCAAAACAAACGTGCACGGCCAAGTTTTATAAATCATATTAAAGCTGAAAAGATTTCAGCAGAATTTAAAATATGAGCGACAATGAAAGTGAGGGACCGACAAAACAAAATACAGATCCTGTAGACAATGCGTGGTCATTGAAAATACCCACATTCAAGGCCGAAGATAATCCACATGGCATGGTCGAGGAGAGCTCCTTTGCCACGCTCTTCCCCAAGTACCGTGAGAAATATTTGAAGGAAGTTTGGCCCCTAGTAGAACAATCTTTAGCAGAGCATCATTTAAAAGCCGAACTGGATCTGATCGAGGGCAGCATGGTAGTGAAGACGACTCGCAAAACATGGGATCCATACATCATCATCAAATCACGCGACATGATCAAGCTGATGGCACGCAGCGTTCCCTTCGAGCAAGCGAAGCGAGTCCTGCAGGACGACACGGGATGCGACATCATTAAAATTGGCAGTCTGGTGCACAAAAAGGAGAAATTCGTGAAGCGGCGACAGCGCCTGATTGGCCCCAACGGTGCCACTCTTAAGTCGATTGAACTGCTCACCGATTGCTATGTCCTGGTTCAAGGCAACACAGTATCGGCTCTCGGCCCGTACAAGGGACTGCAGCAGGTGCGCGACATTGTACTGGAGACCATGAACAATGTGCATCCCATTTACAATATCAAAGCTCTGATGATCAAGCGCGAACTGATGAAGGATCCCAAGCTGGCAAACGAGGATTGGTCACGCTTTCTGCCCAAATTCAAGAACAAGAACATCAGCAAACGGAAGCAGCCCAAGAATAAGAAACCGAAGAAGGAGTACACGCCATTCCCGCCGCAACAGCCAGAGAGCAAGATCGACAAGCAGCTGGCCACGGGCGAATACTTCCTCAACCAGGAGCAGAAGCAGGCAAAGAGGCATCAAGAACGCACCGCCAAACAGGCAGAGGCAGCCAAGAAGCAGGACGAGCGTCGCAACAAAGACTTTGTGCCACCAACAGAAGATGCGCCTGGTCCAAGTCGCAAGCGCGCTGCTGATGACAATAAAATTGATGTGCAGGCCCTGAAATCCAAGCTAATTAAAGCGAATAAAAAAAATAGAAGTTGATCTGCTTAGGCGGTCTTAAATTAGTTTCTAAGCTATAAACATTTTCATAAAAACAATAAAAATAACAGTAGTTACATTTAGCCGGTCAATTGTTTGATATTCATAGTTGGCCTGAAAATCGGTCGCCCCTTTTGTATATTTACATAAAAACAAATTTATTTGATAAATAAAGAATATATGAAGTGACCAGCCTTAATATAATATTAGAAAAAAATAGTATATTTAATAACACTGATTTCGAAATCTGATCGCGAATACGGTCTGCTGTTTTTACGATGATCGTTATCATGACATAAATGTTATTAGGCATATCTTGACGATTTTACGATATATAACTATGCTAATAAATAAATATTTGAACTAAGATATATTTAACACCTTTATTCAATTAGCTGCGTATTTATTTATAACGTATTTATATTACGACAAATTGAATTGACTAGGTGGCAACGCTGGCGCTCTCTGCAAGTGCCGTCGCTCACTGTTGCGCGCTCTCAGCACGACCGACACTTCAAGGCTTAGCTCTTATGGCTCTGGCTAACGGAGCTAGAGCTAGCCGTTTTGAGTTAGCCAAGTTAGTATCTTGATTTTGGTCTGACCTGACGTACTAAACGCGGCCACAGCGGACAACGCGTGTGCTTTATAAATAACTACAATTACGGCGACATTACACGGCTATAGTTTAATCCATTTATTTTCCATGTAATTGGCAAACACGAAGTGTGAAAATAATTAAATCAGTGTTTAAATTACGCACAGAATTGCGTATGCATGAGCCAAAAGCAAGATTTGATTGATATAAAAAAAGTGTTGAAAAAATTGAGAAGAACGAACGAAAGTGGAAAGCCAAAATAGAAGGAAGGCGGACGAGAATACAAAAGCACAACAAGTAAACGGCAGGTAAAAAAAGGAAAAGAAAACAAAAAAGTTGTGACGAGCTGCTCTCTTAAGCTGAGATTGGGAGTGTGGAGGGAGGGAGATAGATGTCAAGTGTGAAAGAAAGAAATTAGATAAAAGCGCAAGCCCAATTACAGTTAGTTTTTATGTGATAGTGTGTGTATGTGCTTATTTAATGAAAATAATAAGCCAGCGTTAATGTCTGTGAAGTGTTTAATGGACGAAATACGTTAAGCATGCCCTGCCTAAGACAATCAAATATTTGAGAAGAAAAAACCAGTTGAAAGATATTCGGATCGAACGTGACAACAAAAATTTGAAATTCGTGCTAATTAGCAAAAGAATGCGCCAATATGAGAGCGAGAGAGAGAGAGAGAAAAGAAATGTTATATTTAAATGTAGATGTATGTGTGTGTGTGTGTGTGTGAATTAGTTATTGATAAATGTTAACAAGACAGTTCAATGTACGTGTGCTTGTGTGTGTCTATTTACAGGTGCGAGACTTCCACACAGTTAAATAACAAATTTGCATGTCAAATACCTTTAAATGCTGTCAATTAGTTCAATCAATTATTTAAACGATAAAAAGAATTATATATATATGTATAAAAATTGAAAAATGTAAAAATAGAAACTTTAACCTTTTATATGAGCGTAAACCAACTAAATTAAAGAAAAATACATTCTTGACATACCGCATTTACAAAATATTAGCATATCTGCATATCAGATAACGCGGTCAATTAGAATATATGTATAAAGATACTCACTCACATACATGCACACACACATATATATAGAGGCAACAGATAGCGCAGGTCTCTATGAATTAGTGAATGAATTGAACAAAAGCATTGAAAATCAATATGAGAAACCTGCCGCCGCTCCCAGTTTGTGTGCATACCTCTACCTTTGGCTGGTGTTATTGCCCATGCTATGTACACATGCATATATATATACGCTAAGGTATTCGTATTTTTACATATGTGTACCTAACAGTAAGCAGCCGCTTGTGTGAGTGCTTGTGGAAAAAAATCATAAAAAAATATCAACAGAGCAAGAGAAAAAAACAGGTGGAAAAGAAAGCTAAAAAATGCGGTCGTCAAAAAGTAAAGTTGCAGCAGACGCAGCGGGGACAAATCCGAGTTACCTTTTTAAAGCGCACACAAACAAACAGACAAACACACACACAACCATACACATACACACACACATGCACACTCAGGCAGAATTCAAGTAGGAGAGGAGAGCAGAGTCTCACTCTCGGCGCACCTGGCAAGCGGCAGTCACGCATGCGCATGAGTGCGAACGGGATGGCCATAGTGTACTTGCTTGGGGTGTCGGTGTCGATGTCTCCCCATTTGTAACTGAGCCGAGAGTCTCACTTGTTCACAAGCTGGTTTTTCACAGGGGCACAACAACAATAAACAACAACAAAACTAAAGCACACTTAGCAATAACAAAAACGTTTGTTGTTTTGCCATTTGCCTGCGCCATTGGAATGTTTTTTAGATAAACAAAAAAAAAAAAACAGAAATACTGAAAAATAATATATACATAAGTAAGTCAGGCAACGCTTATCTGTATTATTATTACTCACTCCCTGGCGGGGAGGGCCGCAGCTTAAGCCATTCACATGCACACACGCACACACACACGTGCATACACACATAAATACAGTGTGTACACATTTTGATTTCAAAAATTTTAATTCCAACAACTAAGACGAATGACTTTTCTTCGCTATCAAAATTGTTGCTTATCATGACTTAATTAATTATCTCTACTTAATGAATGGCTGCCTAGCCGGCCGGTCGACCGTTACGATATTACTGTGCTTTTACGACGCTGACGCCACACACACATAGAGCAAAGGCAACTAAGATACGTAGGCGCTGGCTAGTTGGCTTCTTTATGCTCTGGACACTTTTGTTAGTTAGGTGTGATAATTTTTTATGACCTCCATTCGTCAACGTTGTCTTCGCCCCAAGCATAACTTGCGCTGTAAATCTGTCGTCCAAACTAAAAACAATAACAAATTAAATAGCTCGCCGATGATGCAATTTGGCATGCGAGAATATAAATAAGCCAAGTATAGCATGCGCTACATACACATACACACATACATATGCATATAGTTTGACTCTAACATTCAAATTATAAATTCCCACACACATACATACGAATATGTGTATATAGCTATGTGATCGCCTGTTACTGGGCATCCGGCGCAGTCGCCGTCGGCACACGCCTAAGTAGTTGCTGTCACTTAAGTCGAGGGAGCGGCTGTTTGCCAATGTATGCATGTGTGTCTGTGTGTGCATGCGAGAGAGCGCTATGTTTTGCGCTCTTTGCGATTTGCCAAACTGTTGAGTGAGTGAGAGAGAGAGAGAGAGAAAGAGTGGCAGAGGGAAGGTTGCCAGAGGCCACATAGACAAACAGGTAGATTCTACACAACTGACAGCTGGGCTCAGCTGCGCTCTGTGGGGGGGAGAGTTGGGACGGGAGAGCGCGATTTTTAAATTCCAAAGCTGCGCGACTGCGAGCAAAATGTTAAAGTTTGAGAATAACTATACGCTGTTCGCAAACTACTAAAGGAGTATTTTGGCTTCGCATGAAAAAACGTTCAAAATGCATTGCTAAAGGGGGGAAAATGATAAAGTTAACAGTAATTGTTCAATTATCATCAATCATTTATTAAAATCGAATCATATTCTTCGCCGTTTCTTTCATTTGCAATAATCGATATTTTATTAGTCACAGTTTTAGAGGGGCACGACCTTTAGCAGCGTATTGCGTGGTTGCTTACACCTGTTTTGAACATTTTTACTTGCTGCGTTTGTGCCTTGAGTTGAGCGTGGAATGTGGCCTGACTCAGAGCCGCAACCACTGCGCAATATTTAAAGCCACAGAGTTGGCTGGTTGGCTGGCCGACTGACTGACTGGCTAATGCTGACTGAATGCTTATGGTAAATTCCGACATTTTCACTTTCAGCTCGTGAGTCCGGAAAAACATTCACAAGATGGTCAATCATCATTCAAATGGTGGCGGCAGCGCCGGCAATAGCAGCGGCGGGGCACACGGTGGTGCTGGCGGCGATTACTCTGGCGACGATCGCAGCGGTGGCGAGGAAAGGGAGCGTCTGGATGGCATGGATTTGCATGATAAGCCCACATATCTACTCGAGCATCTGGCCACATTCACCGTGAACAAGGAGTCAGGCATTGTGTATCCGGCGGACGGCATGCGCCGCCTGCTGCAGCTGGAGAAGACCACAGGCATTTGGTCGCAGAAGATGCAGCTCTGCCTGGACTATCAATGGGTGCTCATTATGGACTACGAGACGGGGGTAAGTAAATGCCATTAGCTGGAGAAGAAGTTTGTTAATGGACTTATTCTATTGCAGAACATAATCGAGCGATTCCCCGCTTCGCTGGTGCAGGAGCCAACAGCCTTCACATCTAACGATGCCATGGAGCTTTACAATAACATACTGGTCTTTATTGTCTCGGGCGGTGGTGGTTCACGCTCCGAAATGCACATATTTCAGGTGAGTAACCCACTGAAGCCTTGTAAATCATCCTAATGGAATTAAATCTTTCCCCTTCAGTCACAAAGCGTTTCTGCTGTTCATCTAGTGGAGGATCTGAAGCAACTGCGCAGCGGCAAAATGATCACACAACAGCGTGGTGCCACGCCCACACAGCATACGAGTGGCGCCTCTAGCTCTGGAATGGCAGGCATGATGATGAGCAAAACATCCTCCTCCTCGTCGCACAGTCGCGTGGAGCAGCATCATCAGCGTGATCAGCGAGATCGGGAGCGTGGCAGAGATCGGGAAAGGGAAAGGGAGCGGGAATTGCAAGTGCAGCATCATATGCATCAGCGCAGCAGCGTAGATCAGTACGGCATGCGAGGCTCTGGAGCGGGCGCTGCCACTGATGTGGACATCGGCCACAATGGCGAAACGGATTCGGAGCATGGCGGTGTCAACGATCGCGACGAGACGAGCTCCACGTCCAGTGAGAAATACGAACGTGACGTGGCTGTGCTGAATCATTGCTTTGATGACATCGAGAAGTTCATTGCACGACTGCAGCATGCGGCAGCTGCCTCCAGGGAGCTGGAGCGACGCCGTCGCAATCGCAAGTCTAAGAAACGCGATCCCGGCGAGGGCCTCCTCACGCTGCGCACGCGGCCGCCGCACGAAAAGGAGTTCGTGGATATCTTTGCAAAGTTCAAGCTTTCGTTCAATTTGCTGGCCAAGTTGAAGGCGCACATCCACGATCCCAATGCGCCAGAGCTGGTGCATTTTCTGTTCACACCACTGGCTCTCATCGTGGAGGCATCCAGCGACACCTACTACGAGTCGCAGCTGCCGTCGCGCGTGGTCAATCCCTTGCTCACCCGCGAGGCCATCAATTTGCTAATCAACTGCGTCACCAGCAAGGAGACCGAGCTGTGGCGTTCCCTGGGCGATGCCTGGGTCATACCACGCGATCAGTGGAAGGAGGATGTTGGCTCCTATCATCCGGTCTTTCTCGATGGCTGGTCGCCCGATTATTTAGTCATTGACGAACTGGAGGCCACATCGCCCACGCACGTCAGCAAGCGTCGGCTCGATGTGCAGCCGGGTCCAGGCAGCCACTTGTCCGGCCTGAATGGACGTGGCGCTGCCGGCGGCTATGATGACTACGACACGAATGGCATTGGCATCTCACTCAGCGAGAAGTACACCATACACCATGGCAACGATCGGGATCGTGAACGAGAACGAGATCGATCCGGTGCAATAAGTGCCTCCGATTTCAATGCACGCAGCGAGCTCTCCTTTGACTCCATTGAGCGTGGCAGTGGCGGCGGCGGTGGTGGCGCTCCCCCCAGTGGTGCTGGTCATGGCCCCAATGCTGGACCCACACTCAGCGCTATTACAGCGGGTCTACAGAATTTACACACACGCGACTCCCGCAACGTGAACAGCTCGGGCGGCAACTATGGAGCGAGCGGTGTTGGTGGCGGTGTCTCGGAGATATCCGCTGTCACAGCACGTGGTGCGGGCAATGTGAATGCTAGCGAGGATCAGCTGTTGGAAGCGTGGCTAGAGGATCTGCAGTCGACGGGCGCTAAAATTGTTCTGGTCACCTACCCACGCACCGCCAACAATGACAAAGAGCTGAGCGTGATGCGCGGTGAATACTTGGAGGTGGGTTCACGATCTTCATCTCCATATATAACGACTGGGTCTATTAAGGTCTATTTTCTGTAAAAAAGAGACTTGTTTTAGCCAGTTTACAGATAGTCCAATAAGCCTAATATATATAATCGATTAGCCTATCTATTGATATGCCATTTTCTAGTCATATCCAATAATCAGAGAGCATCCTTGGCCTGCCTATAACTCCTTTAACTACATATCACTCGTCAGATTGCCTCTTATACTTATATATTCTTTTCTTCTTTCTAGATACTGGATGACACCCGGAAGTGGTGGAAGGCGCGCAATATGCGCGGCCAGGTGGCCCATGTGCCGCACACGATTGTCACGCCTTTCAATTACGGCGATGGGGATGGCGGCAATGGTCAGTTCTATGGTCAACAGCAGCAGGGGGCGGCGAGTAAGTCACGTCACATGTCGCCCGGCAATGTGGTAAGTTCGACTTCTATATGCACATATAAGTCAGTTACTTAATAGTTATCTCCTTTCCTGCAGGACAATTCGAGCATGGATCAACGTTCGCCGGATGCCACGGATATGATGCGTAGCAAGCACCTGGGCAAAAAGGGCGAATTCCGTTACTTTTAAGCTAACTGCTTTCATAATCTAATCCAATATCCAACGAGTAGTTGACCTTGACCTGCGAACAGAATGAGAAGCCTACTTAAAGCCTAGTTTATAGCTCTGTTTCGATTTGTATATGTGTGTTTTAATCTAAAAATGGAAACTCGAAACTAACCGTAAGACTAACTATAAGTTGTACTTCATCGAAGTTTAGCCAAACACACACCTACACACACACACACACACCAACACACACTCAGCATCACAGTAGAGTGCATACCATATGGTATATATATTGTTTATAAAGAGAGTGGGACTGGCGGCGAAAGCAATCAATTGTTTAATAAAGCCTGGTCCTTGCAATAACTAAAGGAACCTAAATAAATAAAAAGTTGATTCAATCGTTTGTCGATAACTCCAATGTTTATGTTAATTTATAGCTATAAAAAGGCTATATTTAATGCTATCAAGAGTTGAAATGCGATATACCTAGAAGGCTAAGATAAACTCCATTTGCTGAAGAGCTGAATATAGTTTTAAAGATTATTTTCCATTTAATATCGTTTGCAGTTCCTTATACTTTCAGAAACTTCGGATACTCTTTGTCTCTGTCTTTGAATGAGTTCGATTTATTTAATAAACTTGCTAGACTACAGGTAGTTAATTAACTGGTGTAGAAGAAAAAATGTCAACGATTGCAACTAGCGAGAGATTTCAAAAACCGAGATCCGAGATCCGTAACTCCTCTTTAGATAATAGACAATTTCTCCACACGCGACAGCAATGGGGAATCCGAGTGGTACTCCAGGCTTCTAACGGAAAAGTCGCCCGATTCGTTGGTGAAGCATTTGAGCGTGGAAATGGAAAAGGGACGCAATGGGAAATTGTAGTAGGTGAAATATTGTCCATTGACGGCAATGAGGAACGAGCGATCGCCAATGCCAAAGGCGATCTTGAACAGTTTGCCTCGCACGAACGGAAATTCGCCCTCAGTTTCCTCATCGTCAAGAGCATAGCTGGGCAGATGAATACAAATATAGTTAGATGTTGTATATGGGGTCTACTGGAAGTGCCCACCTGTTGTCCTCGCGCTGATAGGAGCGCGAGACGGTCGTCTTATCGAAGTTCACGTGGAACTTGAGCACCATGCGGCCCGTGTCGTTGCACTGGAAGCAAATGGAGAACTCCGTGGTGGGCGGGCCCTTGGCAATGCATTCCATGGCCACCACGGTGCCTGTCTCATAGCGCCTGGGCACATCGCTCTGGAAGGCCACACGATCGATGCACATCAGGCTGCGCGGAAAGACCAACGGGAATAGCATGCGATGATGGAACTGGGTGATCTTCTCGAAGTCTCCATAGGCGCGCACATAGTTGATCTGCTTGGGGAACTTGAGGAACTCAAACGAACCGTACAGCTGATCGTTCACATAGATCTCGAAGCAGCGCTGGAGCACGGCAACGCGAAAGGTGAAACATTGACCCGGCACCAGTGGATTTTTGGGTCCGTCGCATTTCCAGTTCTTGGAGATCTCCTCCTGCTGCCAGCCCTCACCTGGCTGGAACATGCTCCGTATGATCTGGCCCTCGCGGAAATTGGCTTCGATTTTGAGAAAAACCGTTTCACTCTCATTCTGGGCATTCACATTGTCCGTCAGATCCAAGGAGATTCTAGAAAGATTTTCGTTTGCTTCATCGATGCCGAAGAGTGAGAAAATATTTGTTGCCTACTTATTCGGGTGCGGCTTGACTTTGCCGCTCAGGATGAGCACATGGCCAAAGGGCACCTCCGTCAGCACTTTTGCCTTCCAGATGTTCATCGCGATTCGACTGCTGCAATGCAACTGACTCGTGGATTCGTTCCTTCACTCAGCTCGCAAACATTCTGGGTCGTATACTTTTGTTTTATGTGATGTTATATGCTAATAGATTTGCCATTCATTGGCTTTCTACATTTATTATGATTATGTAAAGCGAAATGAAGAATTACCTGCAGCCGCATGCAAACTTGACATGGACACATGGTAAGGTTAACCCGTCATCGAAGGACCCACCGACCCTTCCACAGGGTAGGCCTACGGCGTACCCGCTCTTGACTGCACTGAACTGAACCTTGTGCCTTTATTTATTTGATTCAATCCTTGCCTTTGTAGCCCATAACTGTCATCCTGAAGCGCTTTTCACGGTTGTTGGCCTTACGCCCCCGCCTACTGGCCCAATTGGTAGCCAGTTACCTGGGCTATTGTTGTTGCGTGTCTTTCAGCGAAATAAAACAAGGCAACAATTGATTCCCTGTCTAAAGTTTTCGTATTTACCAGCTAGCAACACGGCCCTAAGCTCGGGGCCACTCATCATCGTCCTCATCATCAGCAACAGCCTTCTTAGGCTCGCCTTTGGACAGGGAATTCATTTTCGTTTCTTTTGACGTTTCTTGGCACCCACGCCTCCGAGACGCCAATGACATCGAGGCAGTTGCTGTTGAGTAGTCGATTATATTATATATTTGAGTATATATAGCTATGGCACGTCCTCGTCTGTCGTTTGCACCTGATCCGCTTGTAATTGCGTTTCGACAAGGCTCTACGGAGCGTAGGCCCAAAATAATTATTTAATTATGACTCTGTTTGGCTATTAATAAGCAAATGGCAATCATAAATTCGGCTATCAGTTTTGTTTATAGTTCATTGAACCCTCCCCCCGGCTGACCTTGCCAGCGCCTAACCCCCAAGAAAAGGGCTGGCACTCTCTACTGCCAGAGAGCTACAGCTAATGAAGTAATCGTGTCGGTTTCAACTTTAATTTCCGGTTGTCACTCGAGCTGATAACTCGAGCAAGGTTCTGTGTACGTTGCACAATTATCAGTTTCCATTTCAGTAAAGAAACCCCTATATACATCTATATATCGATACGTATATGTACACGACAAGCCACGTCGTCGGCGAACATGCATTAGCTTAGGGGCCCCGAGATTCCCTGCCTCGTTATCGCCGCCGTCGTCGTCAATACAACCCAAATAAATCTTACAACCGTACCTCAGGCATGTCGAATGACTTTAAAGCAGCCAGCGACACGTCTACAAAAAAAATCAGATTTTACACTCGCCGTTGTTAGGGGTTAGGGCTACGGCTGCGGCTACGGCTACGGGTAGGGGTAGGGGGCTGTCCATAAAAGTGCTCACTAAAACAGTAGCGAAACTCGATCGTCAATATATATATATTGCTAGACTATCGGTAGAGAGTTATAGCTGCTCTCCCTCTCCCTTTCGCTCTTGCTGATCAGATGCGGGCGCACAATCAGTTGAATGTTCAGATTAGGAGCTGGCTGGCTTGCATATATCGCGTATCGGTGTCATTATCAATGGGAGAGAGAGCGACAGAGAGAGAGAGAGAGAGAATGGGAGAGTCTCGTATGTGATTGATTGCGGAGGTAAGGGGTCTCTTATCTCTGGCAACGGCTCTGCGGCCAGGTGCCCAGCCTCGATCCTCGATCGGTTTTTGATTTGGCAGTTGATGACGTTGACAAAAAGCCAAAAGCGATTTGGACTTAACTGTGCAAAGGTAGTTAGTTACGTTATTTTAGTCACACACACACACACACACACACACGCAGAGACAGACACCTGGCCAGGTGGTTGGTGGGAGGTGGCCCACCACGTGGCGTTTTATTGGGCGTGAAAATAACTTAAGCCAAACGAACAAACTTTTTTTTTGCAAACAGTTTGCATTCCCTTGGCCCAAGTAATTCGCAGCCCAGCCACAGTCTGAGAGATAACCAAGGTGTCCACGAATTGGGACCTGATCGCAGCTCGGTCCTCGGGCGATCGCACCTGGGAAGCGCGTGGCACTATGCACTTGTCGCGTATCGAAACGTAACTGAAACGTTGGATTTGTCGATGAAATTTAAAACGTCAACGCTGCTTGGCGGGCCACGAAGTTGTCGATCGCTCGAACCGAGCGACTGCTCCCTGCCTGATATGAATTGCAAGAGCTGGAGCACACACGCAGGCAAACACAAGCAAGCACACACACACACGCCTGTACACCTGTGCAGATGGAAGGAGGAGGAGTTGTGCGTGTGTGTGTGTGTGTGTGTAGCCAAGACAGCAAGCAAATAAATATGAAATATTGAACGCATAAATGTGGGGCGCAAAGTGGGTAATTTTTTACTTTTCTTTCTCATTTTTTTGTAGATAGCAATACCACAGGGCCTACAGGTGTGCGGGCGATACCTGTGCATGTGAGTGCGTGTGTTCGTGTTGGTGTGTTGGTGTATTGGTGTATTGGCTATTAAGTTAACGATACCCAGCTGGAAATGCAGTCCTCGATCGGTAGCTCATTTCACTCTAGTTGCCATGTCGACATGATATGCTCGCTGACATACCAGCGCAGTCGTCATGCTGTCGGACATAGAATTATAACTTAATTTGAATAGTTAAGGGCTTAAGGGCTCAGAACTTCTGTTAACTAAAGCTAGTACCAAAAGAAAGCATGATGTTAAAATTTAATACCAATTTTTCTATATTTTTCTCTGCATATTTTATTTTATTTTTATCACAGCATAAGAAAAAGTTGATCTAATTTTGCTTTTCCACTTTTCGAATCTTTGAAATTCTAATATTAAACTTAATTTTTTCGAAGCCTAGAAATTCATTGTAAGAAAATTTGATTTCTAAACCCATTCAGGACTCTTTCAACATTTAGATAAATATTTTTTTTCTTTCAGCATTTAAGTATACATTTTGTAACATTTTCTTTAGCTATGAAAGCTTTGCTCTTAAAGTATAGCCCTAGTCTCAGTTGCTATCTTATACAAATCTACGACTTTAAGCTTAATTCCTTGATATGAAAATGTCCTGAAAGGCGCTGCCATGCAGACATGTTGGACAGAGTGGCCTGTACACCCTCCCACCCACCTGCCCAAAGCTCATGCCAATGTCACTCAGACTCACTCAAGTTAAGGTGCTCAAAAAGGTGTTCTTGTCTGGGTCTGATCTTGACGTAGGAAAATGAAATGGAAATGTCGTGGACAAGTTTAAACTGTTTTTTGTTGTTGTATGTTGCTTGTATGCACTACAATTTGTCTCAATAGATTTCTCGAGACGGGAGAGCTCGTCTTATCAGCAGCAGCAGCAGCAGGTAGTTGCGTTATATCTATATACCTGAGTAACTGTGCGGGTGTGCGTATGTCTCTCTGTGTGTGTGTGTGTGTGTGCTGCTTCATAACACAAATGACTTCAACTCAAATTGTTGTTTGCTATTTGCTCGACATACATATGACGGCAACGAGGCAGCGAAGTATTGGAGTAGATACGAGCGAGCGTTCTCTTCTCTTCAGTGGCTTTATCAACGAACATGTCATGTTGTCTGCTTCTTCCCTTCGTTTTTTTTTTCTTTTTGTATGTCGAGGAAAACCTCATAATTTTCTTTGATGTTTGCAAGAGCCGAGGTGTCATTAATTGATTTATACTAACATTGATTGCCATAGACTGTCCCTTAGCTGTCTGTCCAACTGTCAGTCTGTCGCCCAGTCTGTCTGTCCCTTGACTTTGGAAATCGATCTTGATCGATCTGTGAAACGTTTGCAGTGGGTCATGCAGCAGTTGCACCACCACATAATTGCCAACTAATTTCGAGCACAATTTGGTAATGTGTTTGCTCTTCCCTCGAGTTGTTCTCGGCTCTTGTTGGCATCTTGTTAGCATCGTGCTTTGAGACACCGACAAGCATGTTCCCCCACACTTAGTAAATTGGGATAGAACTCAGTTAGTGGTGGCAGGACTGCCAGCTCTTGGCTAGATCTGGTGTGGTGCTTTCCCATTGGACACCTCTGGTGTTTGTTCGTTTTGGGCTCTTGTTGACAGTGGGAAAAAAGCATACAACTCTCGTTTTGTTGTGCGTGTGTGTGTGTGTGTGTGTGTACACTCGGTGTCTATTTATTCAGCTTGTGAATTGAACTTTGTTTCAGTTGTGCGACGAGCGACACGTCTCGCCTTGCCTTGACTAGTAGAATTCCATGAAATTGTCAATTGCGACGACTTTCGCCAGTTGCTGCGTTGCTTTTATTGCTCGCCTCCAGCACATTATGCATGATCAGCTCGTATAGATTTTCCTCCTCCTCAGCGTCATCCTCGTCTATCGCCGCTTGCCCTGACAGCTCCTGTTTCTTTGGCTTTGTGCTGCTTTTGTGCTCTTGTTTATTGAGGCTCTCCAATTCGTTTTTATAGTTCTCTAGAGCACGCTGCAGCAGCTTCTCTACAGGCGAATACGTGGAACGTGAGCGCAAACGAGCCTTTGCTATTTCCAATGACTGTAAAATTATGCAAAAATTATACATAAGTTTACTTATACATATTGAATTCATATAGTTAAAGCACCTTAAGGGTATTTGCATTTCTCTGCAACGCTTCTTGGTAGGATAATACTTTTGGCGACTGTGTGGCTGTGGTTTTTTCTGCCAATTTCTCATTTTGACGTTCCAATTTTAGCTCCTCAGCTTGCCTGCAAGATGCACAAGCATTAAAAAAACTTTTGAAAATCCGTTAAGACTGCAGCGGAGCAAACAGCGACATCTGTTGGCTATAAAATGTACTATAATGCTATTCATGTTAAGTAACAGAATTAAGCAACCTTGTTTTTAAATAAATACAAAATAAAAATGCACAAAATAAATTGAATTAGCTTTGACTTTCACAGGAAATATAATTAGGAATAAAATATGAATATAATTTTATCAATAGCCAAAATGAATGCTAAACTTTTAATAAATCTTCATTTCATAGAGACACACTGGCACACACTGACCAACCGGCAATTTTTTCTGTTATGCTTAAATAGCAACACAAATTCACTTACACCTTTTCCAGTTTCTTATCAATCTCTGCCTCCAGTGCCTGATACTTTTCATTTATTTCTTTTATGAGATCCATTATAATGCAATGCGTGCAAACCGAGCAATTAAAAACTTAAAGTGACGCCTAAACAGAAAATGTTGCTAAGCAACGTTGTGTGGCCAGACCAGTGTTGCCCAACTGTCAAAATTATTATTTACAATTTAAATTTTGTAATACTGGTAAAATCATAAAATATTTAATTATTTAGCTACAGTATCAAGCCTCCTACATAATTAAGGCCCGTTAATTAACATTAACGAATACATCTTACTCTGTACGCTAAACGTTAATCTGCTCAGCTGAACAAAACGGGGATTTACATACATTTATATATCTTCTATTGCTAATTTGAAAGAAATTGGTTTATGTGCGGCGCCACTCGATCTGGCGTCACCAGGTGCAGATGATGTGTCCCCGGAACCTCCACATAGACCACATGCTCGGCATTTTCCTTAAGTGTAGCGATTACCTCGCTATAGAAATCATTCATTTCGAACTTCATGCCCGGCACTCCACGGATATTGAGCACTTTGCAACGGATTTGCCGTGCATAGGCCAGCGTCTGCTCGGCTGTAAACAGGCCCAGCAGGCTGACTTTGAGACGCAGATCACGCGAGAAGAGGAAGCCACTGTGGTTGGGCCTCATGCCCCGCCGCATCAAAACCCGCACAGATTCATCGTCCACGGAGCCATCGTAGGCATCCAGCACTAGCTTGATCATCTCCTCGTACGAGTAGCAGGGTTGTTTACTCTCCGGCAGCGTTTCGTAGTCCAGAAACTTGTCCAGCGCCTTGCCGGTGCCCTCGGCCATGCGCTTCACGCCCCTCACCGTTGGCCCCGCAATATCGATGTTGATCAGTTTGCTGACCTCGTTGGGAAAGCTGGCCGCATACATAAAGGTTAGTGCGCCGCCCAGCGAGTGGCCCAGCAGGGTGACATCCTTCCAGTTGTACTTGCGCACAATGCGGCGTATCAAGCAGATGCCATCCCAGAAGATGAAGTACTGCATGCCCTGCGGATAGTGCGACGAGTGGCCATGCCCAGGCAGATCAATGGCCAGCACTGAAACGTCTGCCGGCAACAGCGGGCACAGTCTATCGAACGAGCCACAGTTGTCCTGCCAGCCGTGCAGCGCCAGAATCGGTTGTCTGTTCCGCGAGCCCCACCACTTGCCTGCAAAATGAGACGTCGTTATAAACTATATTTATTTATATTTCAATTTATAGGGCAAGTCACGTGAGTCACACAACATGGACGATAATCAGCTGTGCTCGAGAAATAGAGATGATCGCATCTCAGAGAGACTTCTATGTTTGCCCAATCTATTCAAGCTATATCAGTTTCCCCCATATGGAACAGCTGACGATAGTGTTAGTTGAGCACGCGCCAGTAGTTGTTGTTTTTTTCCTATTGTTGTTCGCGCTATTCAAATAATCCGCAATCGCAGCCATAGAAAGCGTGCGCGTCTATGATTTGTGTGCTCAGATAAGCTGATTGGCGGTGACTCAGCATAGTCATATTGGGAGTTTGTCCATCGAGAACTTACCTGTGACAAATCCCCAGGGTACTTCGATGGAGAATTCCTCCCAGCTGTTTTCGCCCAACGTTGGCATTGATCCATCTGAAAATGCCAAATGAAAGTTTCGCATGAGCAAGCATCTTTTCATGCAACAACAGGTTTGTTTTGTTGTTATTGGATTAGCTGGTTAGCTAATCACAGCAGTCTCGTAAAAGCTGGTGAAATACAAGCTGTCTGGCTGGTGTGTGGAGCCAAACTTTGGACCACGGGTCGGCATTGCCCAATTCTCTCACTTGTCTTGGCCGTCATTGCGTCGTTCAAAGAGGTTGTTGTTGCCACTCGCGCCTGTGCCATGCTTGGGAAGGAACGTCTCACCGGGCAGCGAGCACTCGTAAACAATGAAATTTCGCTACTGCTTCGGCCGACGTCTGTGCATTTATTTTTGTTGGCAATAACAGTAGTGTTAACATAACATGTTTGCGAAATGTTGCTAACAGCGCGGACAATATGAACAGAAAACCGTTTTTCTATGAATTTAGCTTTTTTTAATATAGTATTCTTATCAAAACTTTAAAATCTGACAAAGTACATGTACGTTTATGTCTTTGTGTTTAATTAGTCATTTCTTTGCGCATAAATTTGAATTTAACAGCTGTTCACGTTTTAAGAATTGCTAACGGAGCAATAACAGAACCAAAATGAGTACATCTGGCAATTAACATAACCATTTTGAGTAATTTTCTGACAAGTATTTCAAAAAATTGATGTTAATATTACAGATTTATTATTATAAGCAAGCAATCAAATACCGACAGATCTTAAAATATTTAAATATTATTCTAAGTTATCTACAATTGCCGGGCATTAGTGGGTTGTTAAAGTAACTGTTACTCCCACTGCTATCTTCCATCTGAGCATCGCTGTTCAGATCAATCCCACGTTTTACAGCACTGCAAGCAAAACAACTAGAAGACGAAAGTAAATAAATAATATTTAATAAGAATGTAAGTAAAATATATACTTTATTTATAACTAATTGTCTATAATGCAATGCATAATATTACTCCTTGCAGGACGGAGTATTGGAAATCAAATGAACGCAAGTATTGCGACTTCTGCAAATGCTGGCTGAGCGACAACAAAGCTGTGAGTAAATATTTGTATTTTGTTATAATTATCAGTATTTATGTATTACAATTGGATGAACTGCTGCAGAGTATTGCATTTCACGAGAATGGAAAGCGACATAAGCTAAATGTGTCCAAGCGCATTACGGAAATCAGTCGCAGCAGCGAGAAGTCGGAGCGTGAGAAGCATAAAATGGACGCAGAGATTCGCAAAATGGAAGAAGCTGCCATGAGAGCCTACACACAGGATATCCACGGGCGCCACGGCGACATGACAGCACGTTCCATCAACACGGTGATGAGTGCAACAACCTCCAGCAGTGGCAGCAGGACGGGTCCATTTGGCAAACCCCGCCAAATCGATCCAATGCGCTTGGAGGGCGATTCGGATGAGGAGGAAGACGGGCGGCGGGTCGGTGTAGATAAAGTGGCTGCTGAGACTGTGCCAGATGCCTCCCTATGGGTGGAAGGCAAATCGGACGAGGGCCACACGTACTATTGGAATGTGAAGACAAATGAATCTGTCTGGGAGGCGCCCAAAGAGGGCTTCCTCTCCTATGAGGAATACGAGCGCATCAATCAATTGGCCATCGATCAGCAGCAGGTGACGCAGGCGGAGGAATCGCTACGCTTTCGTGCCAATGCGGACGAGGAGGTGGCGCGCTACAATCGGGAGCGACATGCAAAAATGTATCGCAAGCCAGAGAATCCCAAGGAGAAGAAGCAGAAGGAGGAGAAGAGGCAGCAGTTCAAAACGGAAGAGGAGGCGGCCACCAAGGAGATTGGTCAGTGGCAGGTGGTGGAAACTAGGTACATCTTGGCTAATATATCATTAACTTTTTTTTAACTAATAAAAACTATTTGCAGACCCCCAGCTGAGCCCATCGATTGGCAGCTGCCCAAAATGGATTACAGTCCGGTAGAGCCTGTTGCCGCAGCTACGACGGAGCCCGAGCCACCTGTCAAGCGCTTCAAGGAGAAAACCATATCAGGACTGGATGAGGAGATGTCCAGCAGTGCGCCCGCCACATTCAAAAAGCGAAAATTTGCGAATAAAGGAAATGCACGCAAACCGTTAGCTGAGTAAAAAAAACAGTACCTGTAGCATGTTATTAAATAAATTCTTTTTTAAAAAACAACATCCTTTTATTAATAATTCATAAATATCTCATTTATAAACGTAATATTTTAAAATGCCCACATTTTTATTGTGAATTGAAATTTTGAATTGTGGCACTGCCAACTTAACTTTTTGGTATTTACAACGCCTGGTCAGCCTAGCAGTATTTAGTGCCTACCCCAACTACGGTCACACTAGCATAGTCAGTTCATTTTTCAAGTTTGCGACGTTTGGCTGTGTCGTGTGGATCGTCGGACGGGCGCCTCTTGCAGTTTGTTATTAAAAATTTGTTGTCCGCTTAATTCTGTTAATAACAACACCAAAAGCAGCAACAACGAAGACGAAGGCGCAGCGTGTGTGATTCATATTATATGTGGGTAATTGAGCGCAGCAGAGTGCAGAGTGCTGCACGAAGTGTGTAAATAAATTCAATTAATGTAAAAAGAAGAAAAAAAAAAATGAAAACCAGTGTCTGTTGAGTTTTTGTCATCTGTGTGTGTGTGAGAGAGAAAGAGAAAGATAGAGAGCAAAGAGTGCAGTGTAAAAGTTAAACGTAAACAATAATAAATAAACGAGAAAATATATTTTTGCTAGCTGCCTGATAAATTATAACGCACAAAAACACATAGACACACACGCCATTACAGACACCCACACATGTATATTGATAATATATATACTTTTTTATTTTGGTAATTGTGTGCGCGACGGCGGTGGCAGCGGCGGCGGCGTTTGTTGTTCTCCTTTGTGATTTGCAGCTGAAGAAAGGTCAAGCGTTGCGTAAAGCGGTTGCACAAACATACACACACACGTACACGCACACACACAAACAGGCGCGCGAGTTTTGTTAACACAGTTATGTTAACATTTAATTATTTATTAATAATGTTCTTTGTGTTTTTAATTTAAATAAAAGTATTTATTTCACTTTAAGTTTTGTTAACATGATTATGTTAACATTTAATTATTTATAAATAATGTTCTTTGTGTTTTTAATTTAAATAAAAGTATTTATTTCACTTCATGTTCTTTTCTTCTCGACATGCACCTCAAAAGTGAGCTCGAGAGCTTTCTACTGCTGGAGAGAGCTTTTGAGTAGTTAACATACAGATCGAGCTTTTTCTCTCTCAATGTTAAAGTAGGCAGAGACTGGGAAGCAGCACTTAGACTACATAACTTCCCCATCGCTTAAATTAAAACTCTCCTGAGTTTTACAATTCATTTATATATATGTAAGGGTTAGGAATACAATTATGGTAGATTATGTTACATTTGAAGTCTGATATTTCTTCTTTCTTTTTATGTTAGAACTATGGACATTACTTAAATTAAATTTTCTATATTTCGGTTCATTTTTGTGTCTTAGAGACTTATAGTTTTTTATATATCCTTCGTTTCTAGTTTCTTCAAAATTTTCTCTTGTTTGATTTAAGGATGTAATGTAATGTTTCTTATAATTTATAATGTTATTATGTATAATTTTTTTGTCACAATTTCCATGTTCAATATTCATTGGCGTATCTTGTATTGTTGAGTGATAGCTGTTATTATAATATTCTATAGCTTTACTAACTTTATCTTTGATTGATAGATCTTTGTTTTCAAGGTATATAATTCTTATTTTTTCTGTTAGAGTGTTATGGAATCTTTCGACGTCTGCATTGCCAGTGTGGCTGTTCGGTTTTACAAAATGAACTCCTATATTCTCATTTCTTAAATATTCTTTTATATTTACACTATTAAATTCATTATCAGTTATTAATTTTTCAAAGCTTCCTCTTTGGGATTTATACAAGCGCATTTTTTCGATTATAGTTTGATTATTGCGATCCTCAAGGTAGAAGGCAGTAGCAAATTTTGAAAATCGGTCAATAAAAGTTAGGAAATTGCATTTTGAATTTGTGTAGATGTCCATATGAACAATTTTTCTTATATCAGTTGGTGTTTCCGTATATTTAAATTTTTCTTTTACCGGGTTTCTGTCATATTTACACCGATTACAAATTTCACAATTGTTGATATACTTTTGGATGTAATGTTGAAGTTTTGGAAAGTAAATAATCTTCTTTAAACTTTGGTAATTTTCATTTATACCTGAATGACCAGTGTAATATTTATGGAATCGTTCAATTTCTTTATACACATCTTCTTCGTTTTCAATGTCTTTTGCGTGAAATGAGCATTTTACAAATTTAACATTTTTATTGCCTTCGAAAATTTGGATGATTTTGTTTTGAAATTTATTGTATTGGTGGTCGTTATATTCACTGAATATTCCTACTTTGCCTTTTATGATATGATTCTTCAAAATTTCTTCCATTCCATTTTCAAGATCATTTAAATTTAAATAAATTTTCTTATTTCTATTCTTATATTCAAACTCCTTAGTTTTTTTATCTGTTAGAATGATTTGTATTTTAAATCTATTTACAACTGTTTCTAAGCAGCCTAAAATAGGTGTGTCCACAAAGTCTTCGGCTTGTGTATGTTGGGTACTAATATCATCAACATTGTTTTCTAAAGAGTTACAAGATTTAGTTATGTTTACGGCACAAATTTCGTCGTTGCTTATTCGGCTTAAAAAATCAGCTACCTGGTTATTCTTTCCTTTAATGTATGATACGTTTATATTAAATTCGCTAAGCTTCACAAGCCATCTATAAAGTGTTTCATTAAGTTCTTTTCCATTATATTTAATTAGCAGCCACTTAAGTGGTTGGTGGTCGGACAAAATGTCGAATTTGACTCCATAGAGATATGGGCGGAAATAAGCTGTTGCCCACACTATAGCTAGTAATTCCTTTTGTATAGAAGAATAGTTTTTCTCATGATCATTTAATGTACGACTTGCATAACAAATAGGTTGACCATCCTGTTGCAGAACAGCACCTAAAGCTATGTTGCTAGCGTCAGTAATAAGCTGAAATTTCTTTTTGAAATCCGGATACTTAAGTACCGGTGCTTCGGTTATGATTCTTTTTAATTTGTCAAATGCAATCATGAAGTTGGGTTCATTAACATCGATCTTAGCATCCTTTTTAAGGCATTTAATCAATGGATAAGCTACTTGAGAAAAATCTTTTATGAACTTTCTATAATACCCGGTGATTCCTAGAAAGGCTCTAATTTGTTTAACATTTCTCGGAATTTTAATCTGAAGAATGCTGTTAACTTTTGTTGGGTTAGGCCTAACTCCTTCGGGGGTTAAAACATGACCCAAAAACTGAGTTTCTTTTGAGAAGAAATTGCATTTGTTGATTTGAATCTTAAGGTTTGCTTCAGAAAGTTTTTTAAAGATTGTGTGAATATGGCCAACATGTTCTGAAAAACTAGTGGAAAAAATAAGAACGTCATCAAGATAGACGACACAAATTCTATTTATTTCTTCTTTTAAAACTGTGTTTATAAGACGTTGGAAAGTGGCAGGAGCATTTTTGAGCCCAAATGGCATTCGATTAAACTCGTAATGCCCGTGGGGGGTAGAAAACGCTGTCTTTTCCCTATCTTGTTCCTGAACGAGAATTTGGTGAAAGCCTTTCGCTAGATCTATAGTAGAAAAATATTGCGCTCTTCCTAACTTGTCTAGTATACTTTCTATATTGGGGATAGGAAACTTATCGTCTACTGTGTTTTCATTCAATTTGCGGTAATCAATAACTATACGCCATTTTTTTTCTCCACTGTTATCAGCTTTTTTGGGTACGAGCCATAAAGGGGCATTATATGGGGAATTGCTTTTACGTATTATTCCCTGTTGTAGCATTTCTTCAATTTGCTTATATATTTCTTGCTCATGTATTTGAGGATATCTATAAATCTTACAATATAAGGGTTTATCCACTATTGTTTTTATCTGATGTTCAATAATGTTCGTATTGCTAAGACACTGACCTTCAAGAAATACTAATGTTTTAAATCTACTTAAAATTTTTGTTAGAGCATTGCTTTCTTCTTGATTTAAATCATTAAAAAGAATTTTCTGTGTTCTATTATCTATTTTGATTGATTCAATTTGATTTGCCTCATCAGAGTATGGTGAAGTATTTTCAAATTGAATAGTATTATTATTAATCGTAATTGTATTGTGGTAGAAGTCAATAAGAGCATTTAATGGTTTAAGAATGTTTTGACCTATAATAGCATCGAATGATTTGTTATCAAATGTTGTCAATTTCCAACTCATTGTTGCATCTTCTTTAAATTCAAGAGGCAAATCAGTTATAATTTCTTGCGTTATTAACGATTTTGAATTAAGAGATGAAAATGATATTGGGTGACACAAAGTTCTTCGAGGATATTGTAACAATTTATTCCTATCTAATATGGAAGTTGTTGAACCAGTATCAATCAAGGCAGTTATCATTTCATTGTTTAAAGTTAACTTAATCAAGGGAAGTGATTTTTCGAGGCAATTGTATGAAAATTTGCATGGCAAGAACAGTTCTTTTGCTCAGACTCAGATTCATGAGTGATGTTTTGATTTTGATTATCATTTTTAAATTGGCTACAATGAGCTCTATCTGCTTCGACATGATCAATTTCCATTTTTGACACATGACTTTGTTGATTTGTATAGTTCTGATTTGAATTTAAATTTTGTGTTCCTGATCGAAAGTTTCCTGAATTTGCTTTTACATTTTGGAAATTGCTGTTGTGTTTTGCACTGTTATCTTGATTATTATAATTTGGTACGTAGAATCGGTCTTTTTGATTATATGTATTATTATTTTGTGAAAATTTTGGTTTAAGATTTTGAGTTCTAATGAGGCCTTCGGTTTCTAATAAATCGAAAGCTTCTCTTAAATTTTTAACATTTCTATTAATTACGACTGAGGCTAAATTTACATCGATATTTTTCAAGAATGTTCTTAACATAGTATCTTCGACATTTTTGGGACTAAACTCAGGATGCTTTACATTATCATATTCATATTTTTCATTAATTTTACACATTATACTTCTTAAAGACTTAAAATATTCTGTGATATTGTTTTTGTTACTTAGCATAAACGCCTCTTGGTAAAGTTGATTATAAGACTCCTTTATGCCAAAATTCCGAATAAGAATCGTCTTGATGTCATTCCATGACGGCTCGGAATTCTCGATGGTTCTTACAACATGTAGAGCTTCGCCTTGAATTTTATTGAGGATGACACGGCGAAAGACGTAGACTCCTGCGGGAGATGTAGGAGGTAATAATGAAAATATCATATCCACTTCACGAATAAATGATGATAGAGCCCTTGAGTTGTCTCCTCTGTACTCGTGAATGTGGTGGGCATCCTTAAGAATATCCCCAAACGTTAAAGTAAAGTCGTTTGCCATCGCTATCAAAGAATTAATAGCTGTTGAGTTCTTTAGATCTTTTAATATGCTAACAGAATTAGTTCTGTTAGTTTTCGTCGCCAATCGATGCCGAATGTTCTTCTGAACTTGTCATCGAACCAATTGTGAACAGAATAAGTTCACTCCGAGATGCTGGTGTATGTGTGTGCAATTGCTGATTTAAACACACATTCACACATACATACAGAGATGAATACGGTTGCAAATGCTGGCACGTTTTTTTCGTGACTTTTCAGGTTATGTGTCTTTAGCACAAGGTAGATATAGAATTGCGTACAAGCACAAATTCGTTTAAAACTGCACTTAAGTGAGTATTTTAATGTTTTTGGTTACTCCGTCGGCTGCGCCAGTTTTGTTAACACAGTTATGTTAACATTTAATTATTTATTAATAATGTTCTTTGTGTTTTTAATTTAAATAAAAGTATTTATTTCACTTTAAGTTTTGTTAACATGATTATGTTAACATTTAATTATTTATAAATAATGTTCTTTGTGTTTTTAATTTAAATAAAAGTATTTATTTCACTTCATGTTCTTTTCTTCTCGACATGCACCTCAAAAGTGAGCTCGAGAGCTTTCTACTGCTGGAGAGAGCTTTTGAGTAGTTAACATACAGATCGAGCTTTTTCTCTCTCAATGTTAAAGTAGGCAGAGACTGGGAAGCAGCACTTAGACTACATAACTCGCGCGTGTAACTGTTGTTTGAGACTCGATCGTGTTAGCTGTAAATCAGGCAAAATTCAGTTCGTTTACGTTTACAACAGCAGCGCCCCTCACGCGGCCGACATTTATCAGCCCCATACGCGGTATAGCGGGAGCAACGCTAACGATTCGGACACAGAGTGGCTGGAGACGGAAGCAGGAAGCAAAGCAAACGACGACAACAACAGCAACAACAGCAGCAAAAGTAGCAACAGCAACAACAATAGCAGCTATAACATGGCAGTGCGCAAAAAACAGGACGACAAATACCTGCTAGCGCTGCGGGAGCTGGTTAACAGCGGGGCAGGCAATCGCCAGTGTTTCGATTGCAACCAAAAGGGGCCCACCTACGTGAACATGACCATCGGCTCGTTTGTCTGCACACGATGTTCGGGTGTACTGTAAGTAGTAAAAACTACCTGTTCTCCTTTTACATAAACGAACTACATATATGTATGTATGTAGTGCGTACATACACACACATACATATGTATATGCTGTGTAACTTGCAATTTCTTAATCGTTACTTTTTGGTCGTTTTTCGTTACTTTTTAAATTGCTGAAATTAGTGTTGGTTAAGTATAAGAAGTAAATTGGCACGAGTACGGCCTCCTTACGAAATTAACATTTCAGGTCACAATAGCTCTAATAGCTGAACGTTAATCTAAAAGTAATGTAAATAATGGTAGTTATAACTTGTTACTCACTATTCACCTTTATTGAACAATCTACTCCTATGCAATGCAATTCACTTGATATTCCTTGCAAGCTGTTACTTGTCTAGTTATTCGTTACTTGTTTTTGCAGTTTCGTTACTCGTTACTAGTTAATTGGTCACATCTAGCTCCTAAAGCACCATAAACCGCCATCAATTACACACTTCTCCACACCTTACTCCCGAATGCTCACATCACCTCAGATAAGCTGCAATCTGTGGTGGTTTCAAGTGATTGACCGATAATTTGGTTCGAATGCATTGACCTACCCGCAACAACAACAACACCGCACCGATTAGACCTGCCCGCAGCACAGGAGCGCAAGAGAGAGAGAGGAGACCAAAGTGCGGGGAGGGGTGACGGGGGTGTGTGTGGCGCTCAGCGAAAGCGAAAGCAATTTCGTTTCACCATTTTGAGTCAGGCCACCAATTTGGAAATGCAAATCGCAGACAAACTTTCAATTGACGTCGAACTCTGCTGGCAGAGCCACTTGGTCTGAAAAACAAATGAAATTATTTTGGCATTGGCGTTTCTAATTTGGACGGGCACGAATAAGAGGAAGACGTCTGGGTGCATGCTACGTGCTTACCCTATTGAAAATAGTATGAAATCGGGTATTTTGTATATATGTATATATATGGATTGTTCCTAAATTGAACTAGTTGAGATAATGATTAGACTTTGATATTAAAGTATGGTAATATATCGATAGTCAGGCACTGATATACTTTGATCGATATACTTTGATAGAAAAAGAACTAGTTCATCAGAGATCGAGACTCGTTTCCTTATAGAAATCTGTACTGTTTAATATATACGGCAGGATTTATGCATATGTTAGGGTACTTAGTAGTCGTTAGCCCTTAGCTAACCCAAATTCTACTTGTTTTGCTTTTCACTTTGTTGTCCTTGGCTCTAAACGCCAAATAATTGGCAAATTGGCTGCGATTTATGCGCTTTTGCTGCACTATGCTCGAGCACTTTGTGCGATTAAATGCCAATTGAGGTCATCTCCTGGCACATTAGCTGGCTGGCTGCCTGCCCAGCCGCCTGCCTGCCTGCCTGCCTGTTTGATTAGTAGTCAGGGAGTTTGTGTGTTGTTTGTTTTTCCATTTGATTTACGCACTTCCGCTCTCACGCCCACCGCTGCCATCTCCAGCTGCCCAACTGCCCAGCTCTCTCTCTCTCTCCAAGTATCGTTTTCATTATTTGATTACTTTCAATCTGGCTGCTTCCGCACCGGGCAAATGGGCCCAGCTGATGCACATTCCATGCGCAGATTGCGCCCCAGTTTCTCCACTGCGTAACTAGTTATGTTTGTTGTTGTTGTCGTCGTTGTTGTGGACATTTTTCACCTCAATTTCGTTGCATGCGGGCGCCCGCTGCGTTCTGCTTGCGCTCATTTGCCTATCGATCAACGATAACATTTACAGCTTTTTTTGCGAGCAAACTAAAAATGGCACTTTGCAGTGGTATTTTTTAAGTACTTGCAGAGGCATATGCTGCGACCGAAGTAAATGGCACTTTACAGTGGTATTTTTAAAGTATTTACAGAGGCATATCAACTTTGTGGTCAAAAAGAGATCATTTTGTATGCATATTCGTAGTTTTCAATACTAAACAAGAAATAGTTACATAAAAATACCATAAAATAATTAAGTTTAAATATACGTTCAGCCAATAGTTATTATATTGTTATTATGGATATTATCTAGCTGTTAGGGTATTCAGTCTTCGTTACTTTATACGTATAACTGTTTTATTCTTGTTTTGCATGCGACCAAAGTCTGTGGCACTTTCCTTCGGTATTCGTTGTTGTTGCTGTTGTTGTTGTTGTTTCTTTGGCATTCATGACAAGTCGTCGCAGCATATGTAAATTATATTGAATGCAGCTTTTAAAAAGCTAAAGTTGGCGCTGCTGGCCAATGCTCCCCAGCAGCGTTTCGCATGACTCATTCGAGTGCCCTCACCAGCACTGCTACTCCTCTACCTCCTGCTCCTCCTCATCCTCATCCTCATCCTCTTCGAAATAAATAAGTATTACGACTATGTAAATGGAAAGCCGCATAAATGCCTCATGGCTGGCCCTTTTGGCATGACAAACAGGCGGACAGACAGCCAGACAGACGGCCAGCAGCGACACAACGAACTCCACTTAACTGCACTGTAACCCTTCCAGCATTTCTCACCCCGCCCCCTCTGGCCAGCCCCCCTTTGTGTGCAGCAAACAAAAGGAACTCAAAGTCCAAGACGAAATTGTTGTGCATGTTCAATGCTACAATGTTTCCTGTCTCGTCTGGCAACAGTTCACCTTCGCCCACCCCAGCTCTCCGTCGTTTCGCCTGTTTCGCCTCATTCTGTGGCAGGAACGGCTGCCATTCAGTCCCATTTTAGCTTTGGCTTTCAGCTCGCTGCTGCTGCTGCTGCATACCGGCCGGCCCGCTCGACATGGCTGCAATGGCGAAAAACCTGTCAAACGGCTTTTTAAAGTATTTTTGGGCCAGTTGCTGCCGCTGCTGCTGCTGTGGCACTGGCAATTGCAGACAAATTGTTGCACCTCAATCGCGCCATCTGGTGGGCAGCATTTGGCTGGCAGAGCAACTTGTTGATTAGATAAGGCACGAAGCATATGCGCACACAGCCAAATGCGGCCAATGCTGTCAGTTCCGCTTTTATTTGACGTCAAATCTAGCAGTTTTTTAAGCCAAATTTAAACAAATTGATTAGCTAAAAATAGCAAAATATCCGCAAATTTTTCTGTTTTAGATAGTATACTGTTCACACTTGACTTCAAATATGTGTCGCCAGCCTTGAGAGTGTCGAGGATTATAAATAAATAAAAGCAGCAAAATCTCATTAGCTATTTTTGCTTTTCTCATTTACTTTTTATGAGATTTAGTTGGTTTTTGTTTGTCATTTTAGACATAATATTCAAGCAAAGAATGGAAAAGATTCTATATACATAAGTTGAAATTGCTTTAGCTCTTTAGCTTTTTTCTTCCTTTTAGAACTAATTTTTGCTGCTCAAGATGTGGCAACACTGGCTCTCTCACCTCTTTTCCAGCCGAGCTTCGCTTCTCTCCCTCTTCCCTTCATTTTCTGCCGCCTGGCACTCCTCGGCCGCGCTGAGCTACTTTCTCAGTTGTGTCAGTCGCGCAGACATGAGCAACTGTAACGGCAACTGCCCACCAGCTGACAAATAGTTAAATGTAGGGGAATTATACAGATATACACACACACACGCATACACAGAGACACACTTAGGTAGCGATACATACATACATACGTATACACGCTATAATCAGCTGCACGTCTTGTGGTCAAACTGTAGATATGTAAATTTGTCGATGGTTATGAAACAACATAAACACGTCCCAGCTGTAGCCGTTTGGCTGTAAAGGTCGTTGGGGCCGAACGGTGAGGCGGGCGGCGGTGGCTTGGCCGGCAGTGCCGGGGCAGACTTTCACCAAAACGTTGTCAGCTGTGTGGGCCCTTTTTTGGAGTTTTCTTTCGCTACCAAAAAACCAAAACAACAAACAACGAAGTAAAGGGAAACAGAAAACAAAAATGAAAGAGCGAAGAAAGAAAAAAATCTACGAAAACGCGACGCGTAATGGCAATTAAATACTTACGCACATATGTCTCTATGAGAGAGGGCAGAATATCGTGCTTTTTCTGCGTGACACGCGCTCAGAATAGGTGAATGGAATAGTTTCGCTGCTGTTCGTGCACTGAATGAATAAATAGTTGCACGCGCTCCTCTCTAGTTCACAGCTAGAAATGTACATATACGATATGTATATGTGTTTGTGTGCTTGTGTGTAGTAAAGCTCACTCGCATGGGCAAATAAATATTCATAAATCTATGTATATACGTATATGTATATATGTAAATCTATTTGTGCCCCACCCAGGGGGGCCCCCTGCCCCAACTATTTTTACTCAAATAAACACTTTTGGCGTCTCAATTTGTTATAGCTTTTCCGCATTTGTCAGGCTCTTATTGTCAGAATCCAGTCTGGCTGATAATTCAGTTACCTGCACAGTCGTACATATGTATGTATGTATGTATATATGTGTATATAATTGTGTGAAAATGTGAGTCGCATAACGAGTAGAATTCAGCAATAGCAAACAGAACTCTTCCCATCCCTGCCTCTCTCTCTCTCTCTCTGTCGCCTTCACTCTCTTACATTGCGCCTCATGCCTGGCTGCCTGCCCCGCTAGCCCTGTCTCGCTCTGACCGATTGGCAATAATTGCGCAGTTTTTGTTGTCGATTTTGGTATTGAGGCAAATGCACAGAAGGTGTCGCTGTTGTAATCGGCGTTTGTTTTATTGTTTCATTCGTTTCGCTTTGGCTTTGTGTTTTGTGCTGCTGCTGCTGCTGCCTTGAATCAAGATTTATATTCTATAAATAATGGAAGATATACGTATATATATAATGTACATATATGTATATGGGATCAACTGCTCAATATTTACACTTTGAGCGTACGGAAATATGCGAATTAGTCAGTTCAGCGCATGATCTGACAGCCCAATTGCAGCCTGCAGTGGGTGGCAGGCGCCGCACCGCAGCTGGAGAGCTGAACGTTTTTCTATGTGTGCAACTTGTTCCCCATGGAGCGAACCATCAGCCAGCGGGTGGGGGCCCAACCCACTACCCACTATTGGCGGCATCGGCGCCTACGCAGCTGAGATTTATAGCGTGGAAAACATATTTGCCCTGTCAGAGTGTTGTTTGCGCACATTTAGAGCCAGCGAGAGTGGGTGGGCGGGCAAACGTTATTTTGGCCGAAATGCCAATGAGCGGAGCAACCCACGTCCAACGTCAAAGGCTCGCTTGCATTTCCATTTCCCCAACCCATGCTGCAGGCCATTTTTCATGACAACAAAAGGAGCTCAAGGCTCTTTCAGCAATTTGCAGCAGGCGCTGGCCGGGGCGGCGCATTATTAAAATATTCATTGAGCGAGCGAGCGAGCGAGTGTGAGGGGGGCCTATGGGCCGACATTACAAGAGCATCCACCAGCCCAGCATCAGCAGCAGCAGCAGCATCCAGCCCGTTCGCTCTTTCTTCTGCCAAGTTTAATTTATTTTGTGCGACAAACACTGACAGAGGGCCTTCAACGATGTCGGCAATGACGCCTCTGCGCCAAAAGTGTCCGCCGCACTCGCTCGCACAAGCCACAGAGAGATAACTGCAGATGGCGGCCATTGATATTGACATGCCCGACAGCCGCGTGGGATACGCCTGCCCATTTAGCTCAGTCTAATTGGCTACTGGCTGCCGGCTGCTGGCTGCTGGCTCAACTCTTCTTTAGCCCAACAGCTGGCGCTGCAAACAGTGCTGCCACCCTGCACAAAAAGCCAGTTTTAGAGCGAATAAAAATACCAAAAGAAGAAATATTTGTTGGAAGTCAAAAATGTAAATGGGCTCAGCCATTTGTAAGGAATTATGTATATTAAGTATAAAGAAAGTCATAAAAAAAGAAAAAGAAAAATGGGGAAAACATGAAAGAAAATTATTAAGATTTTTTGTAGAAAATAAAAAATATTAATAAACACTCAGCAGACAGACAGAGAGAGACTGAGAGATAGGTATAGATATATATGCAAATGGGGGGTTTTTAAACACATTCTTGAACACTCGGAAAATAATGAAAAGAAAAACATTTAAGTGTCCAAAAATAGTCTGTGACTAGTTGGTTTACTAACTGTTGCTATAAATTATTAGACTGAAATCTACTTGAGCTATAATTATATATAAATTCGCAATGGCAATAATTTAGCTTCAAAAGTGTTTACGTAAAAAAAGCCAAGCCAAAGCCATTAAAAAAGGCTAAAGTTTCCACGGCTAGCCAATTACCGGCTAAAAGTCAAAATGCACTCGTTATTTGGCAAAGCGACTTAGAAGAAGCACTTCTCCAGCTGTGAGTGTGGAAATATTTGCTGTGTCTGTTGAAAATTTTCGAATGGCCGGAAAATGTGCCAACTGCGAACTGTGCTGTGAGTGGGTCAGCGAATCAAAGCGAATAACTACATACATATGTGTATATAAAAGAACTGAAGAGCTAAGTAAATGGCAAATGCTTCCTAGTTTGTGGGAACTCTTGATTATTTTCTAATCAAGCTCTTATTTCGTTTTTTTTTGTGTGTTTTTCAAGTGTTTCAAGTGTGGCGAATGTTTCCGGTGCTACTCGCTGCTTGAGAACTACTTGCTTTGTTTATCTCTCTCTCTCTCTCTCTCTCTCTAGTTAGCCTTGAAATGTAATTGACTCGTTAATTGTTTCTTGGCGAAATATACTCTCTGAACTGCGTACGTTGGCTATCCACGTACTCTCGAGTGGCTGTTTGATTTCCATTTTACGGCGCGCCAGTTACGTGCCACACAAGATTATATAAGGAGCAACTTTTTGCTTTTGAAGAGCCACAGCCACAGTCACTGGGATGTTTGCATGGCACACACACAGAGAGATAGAGAGAGACAGAGAGTAGATGTTTATATTAGTAGCACAAAGGCACACGTTCCACTAATGGCTAGAGTATTTGACTAGTCGAGGTCATCGCTGGCTGCACAGATTCAGCAAGCGACTGAGCTATACCCCTTAGTGAATTACCCAACTAATAGCTACTACTATTACTACTGCATCATTAGTAAACGAGGCTACCCGCTGCTGTCTCGCTTTTTACAGGGTATAGTCAACGAAAATGACACCGCTGCCTAGAGAGGCTCACTTTTGGTCGATTTACATAGCAATTACACACATTGTAAACAAATGTGAATATATATATGGGTGGCGTATATACATATATTCACATACTTATGACACATATCGCACTTGGGATCGCTCAATTCCAAAGCTTTTCATGCTGTCAGGGTTGCGAAGACTCTCGCCGCTTACCTTGTAAGGCACTTGACTGCGGTTGAAACTGAAACTCGTTGATATATATTTAGCCCTGCAACTAAAATGCGCCCGTTGTGCCCGAATACATCTCCTGTTGTTGTTGGTCTTTGACAATGCTGTCACAGTTTCCCAGTCAATCTAATGATTCACATTGCACAGTGGCACGAGTATATGGGGTAACTTGGCATTGATACTGAATGTGAAGGAAACTATATTCATTTGAGCTTAATTACTTTTATTAAAGCTAAATACATCCATGATTCATATTGCACAGTGGTTCGAGTATATGCCAAACTGTGCACATATCGAATATGGCAGTCTCGGCATATGATTAACTCTTCCTGAAAGATATATGTACATATATGCGTATATTGTTTATTAATATTGAATTGTAAACAAACTGTTGTTGTTGTTGTTCTTGTTGTTATTGAACAGATTTCCGCATTGATATTGAACTTGATGCTTGCAAGCTTACAAGTTTTTGTTTAAGGTCATATCCATTCCCGAGCAATCAGAGCAGCTGTCGTTGGCATCCTTTGTTTCGAGTCCGATGTCTGCTGATAGGCTTATTTATATTATTTTTGGTCTCTTTTGTCTCTTGTTTTTCAATTAACAATAAATTGATACAGAGAAAGAGAGAGAGAGAGAGAGAGAGGGAGAGTATATAGTATATAGTATAATGCACGTGACAGCGACGAATGACCGCTGGAAAGGGCGTAACACTTGGGACCTATCTTCAGGGCAAATGTAGTGCGCCAAGTGGACCACAAAATAAAAAATAAAAATAAATAAATAAATATATATGAAATGTATGTAAATATTATTTATATATACGAACTGAGACGCCCCTTGACATCCACTTATCGCTATTCGGAAACGCAAATATTTGCCATTGCAATGCGAATTACTGCAACGCATTTCGTCTGCTATTTACATATTATTATTATATATATTTTTCTTGTTGCATCGTCAGCACAGCTGACAGTTAAGCTCGAGCCTTGCCACAGACCAGAACGCAATCGTGACAGACACTATAACTCATAAAACTCATAAGGAACTTGCCCAATAAACCAACAGAAACAGCATTAACTCTGCCGTAAGTTGTCGTTCGGTAGTAAAAAGAAATAATAGTAAACCTATTTGAACAACCTTCGGAACATACAAATAGAGAGGGACTTAAACCCCAACATAAATATCGACTACAATTAGCTGCGTCTTATTTCTCTCGAGCTGTCGAAACGTGACCTCAAATATTTTGCGGCATTAAAAGTCAGCTTTAAGGCTTAACTAACTTGCTTCAAGCACACTTAAAAGCGTCATTAAGTTATCGGAGTGACCCACTGAGAGAGAAACAGCGAGAGGACGTGAGTTCAAAGCCCAGACTATGATGCGGGCGTATTTTAGAGCTAAAAATATAATGCAGTATATGTATATATAGATATAACTTAAATATTTGCTAAGTAAAGAATTGGGCAGTAGAAGCTATATGCAAATTCCAGACTAAGTGCTTAAGTGCAATTTAATAGCTAAATATTGATTGATGGGCTGAGGCATAACTATTGAAAATGGCAACGCTGGGCATATTGGTTACGTCAATATGAATGAAACAGGCAGTAAAAGCCTTGGCAGACAACATAAAGTATGTATATTCCTATAGTATACTTGATCAGGACAAGATGAGTTGATATTGTTATGTTTGTTTGTCCCTCAGGGTATCTTCTAGTTGGGCATTCCTTCTCAATTTAACAGAATTATAAGTAAATCGGTTTTATATATTTTGAATATGCAAGTTTGCTCGATTCCCAAAATATTGAGTCACTGCGCTGACGACAGCCAGAACTATATCAAGTTCCGTTTATAACTGCTCGCAGATAAGAGTTTTCTGTTAAATTCCGACTTAACCCGAAGCAGTTAAGAGTTAGAATGCTTTGAGTACTACATATACATATATATATTAAATATAAATAGTTTTCGCTGTCCGTCTAAAATCATATATATAAATTTAGTTATTGAACAGGTTCTGAAATCCAAACAAATGAAATGAAGTGAGAAAAAAAATGTTTCATGTTTAAGAATTTCATTAGAAGCTTCAAGTGTTGCCTTGTCAATTAGATTTCTGGCGAATGTTAGACGAAAGCGAGCGGAGTTTTTGCCCGCTGCGGAGTAAAGCTTCTAAACTACTATATAGTATATAGCATTGGAAGAGATACAGGTAAGAATAGTTGGCTAGCTGGACAGCGCCTGACTAGGGAATACTCCGTCTAGAGAGTATGATGACAGAATGTGTAATTGAGTTTTTATAATAAAGGATTAATTATAGAATAGAATAGATATAATTTCTTAAAAGTTCATGAATTAGATACATATATGGAAACATGAGTTTTAGTATTCTAGATATGGCATGCATACCAAAATATATATACATATATATATTTAATATATTTACTTTAAAATAAAAATCTTTATCTTTTATAGCTTGTAAATTCTAAGACGCAGTTAAACAATATATATACATACATATATTTACATACGCCCCGATCACATTTGTACATTTGCACAAACTCATTAGACTCTGTTTGACCAAAAGGGGTTCAGGGTATCAGCAACAGAAATTCGTTGGAAGTGTTTACTTAGCGAAGTCAGTTCAGCAACCAACTGGGCAATGGGACTGGGAATGGCAAGGGTTTCTTCATTGCTTTTATTTTTTATTTTCGAAAAAAAAAATTGACTAATTGCCAGTTCAGTTCTGCTGTTCGTCGTTATCAGCTGTCCGTCTGCGTAGCCAAGTGACTCATGGGCATTTCGCTGCTGCTGGCTGTTTGTTGTTGTTTTTGAAATAAATTCTTAAATGTTTCTGCTGAACGTTTCATGAGTCGCAACAGCAGCAGCAGCAGCAGCCGTCGCAGTTGAAGCCAAAGTTCAAATGTGACTCTGTCCTCCATTATGGCTCTCGATCTCTATCTGGTTGTACTTAGGTGCGCTTACTTTATTCCATTTGTAGCTTTTGCGCTTCTCATAATATAAATGATTGTTGTTGCTGTTGTTGTTTATTTTGTTGTTGCTGATTTTGCGAAAAAATTTCTTGAGTCAGGCGTCAGCGTTGAGTTTCATGTGGTAGGTCTGAAAACGCTATGCTCTAACAGCAAGCACTTGTGACTATAGTGTAAAGTGTGCCATATCTTAAGTAAGATATATGAGAATCCATTATACCTGTCGTAACTGAGCTTTTAGTTAAGCTATCTAGCTGAAAGTTGGTATAGCTCTTTATTGTTGGGTTATAATAAACATAAACTTAAATCATTCAAATTGAGTTATATGATTTAGATATTATAGATAATTTTTACGTATTTTGAGTTAAATATTTCCTTTCCTTATTGACTATAAATATCAGCTTTGGCAGTGGACAGCAATATATCTTTTCTAGAGCAAAAGCTTAAGATACTTATCTTAATGTTTAAGATACTTCAACTGTTTTCTCTTTTGCTGCTGGTTCATACCTGTCGTAACTCAGCTCTCAACTAAGATATCATGCTGAAATTCGATACAGCTGCTTGTCGCTGGCTTATAAAGAAAATTAAAAGAAATTATTCAAATTGAGTTAGTATTGAATAAAATATCATTGAACATGTGTTGGAAAATAGTGGACTTTGAGTCGAGATACTTTATACTTATGCGAGATACTTTATACATAAGATAGATCTGTCAAGTATATACTTAGTATAACTTTCTACATATATTTCGATATATGTATCTTCAAGCAGTGCATTCCAGCTTCGACTCTTCAGCGTTTGTTCTTATTCCTATGCCCATACATTAGTGCGAAATGTATCTGTATCTGTAGCTATGTATATCTATGTATGTATGTATCTCTCAATATACAGATATGTGTAGGTATCGTTAGCTGTATCTGTATCTGTTGTTGGCTATGCATAATATTTCGCTACAATTTGTTGTTGCTATTTTTTTTTTGCGGCAACGCAGCGACGAGTTTTTTTTTCAACGTTTTTTGTTTGTGTTTTTTTACGCTGAGTGCGCAAAATGCGCAAAAAACAAGTTTTGCACTTAGTGGCGCAAAAAAGAAAGAAACGCAAACTGAAATACAATACATACATACATACATACTCATATATAGCTAAGCTTTATCCAATTGTGTGTGTGTGTGTGTGCGAGTGTGTTTGTTTTAATTTTGTATCCACTTGTGCCTAGCACGAAAGATCTGGCGCTGATTTGGAAAACCCGACAGCTGTTTGACGCTTTTTGCTTTCAACACTCCGCGCGAACTTTTCCAGAAAATGTCTCGGATGTGTTGGGGGATGTGGACTGTGTGGACGGTGTGGATTGTATGTATTGTGAACTGTGTGTGGTGGTGCATTGTGAAGCTTTCGCATTTGCATTGTTGTGCATTGAACCACACAGCTGTTGGCGTTGTTCGCCTGCAGTCCAATCGGCATCCAGTTTGGGACAGGGCTAAGACACATGAGTGGGCCGCTGTCTGTCACAGTGGTGCGCCGGCCACTCCGCCACAGATGACACACATTTTGTTGTTGTTTGCTCGCTGTGATTCTCAATTAGCATCGTTTTTGTGTACTGCTGTTAAGTGTGTGTACTTTTGAGACCTTTGGGTCTTCGGCTTCAGCTTGGGTTCACTTGCCTCACTCTTTGTCGTCTCTTTTAATTAGCACATTAAGAAAACAAGTCGCTGTTGATTGTTCCCCAGATACCCTGTATATATGTATATATAGGCAGATATACGCAGTTATCTCTGTATAGCTTTGCATTGGGTCAGCCTGATGAACCGAAACATTGAGATAAATATAGACAGTCTGTCGACGGGTCATTAATGCAGCAACATCTGTCTACTATAGATAGTAGCCACATGGGAGCGCTCGAGCTTATATTATTAATCATTTCGAACTTCGCCACCTGCTAATGATTACAGCTGAGCAGCAGTATCTATAATTTTCCATTTGAGCTAGCTATATACTATATATATTCTCTGAGTTCGGTTATATCGCATGCAAACTACTTTTGTATACCTTTTATTTATTATATTATGAATCGGCTTTGTCAAGCGAATGCCGCTTTGTTGCTTCAAAACTTCTTGGGCTTGCCTGGGATTAACTCGCTCAACAAAGTAGCTCATTGATGTATATGTATATATTCCAGTAAGATCGGGCTGTAAACCAGTTTGTGCTACTCTTATATTACGGGTGAAGACAGTTCAAACTGAGGATCTCTATCTGCTGGGAGTCATCTGTATCTAATAGATATCTGAGGATCTCTATCTGCTGGGAGTCATCTGTATCTAATAGATATCTCTATAAAGATCTTGAGTATCTTCAGCTGCTGGGAGTCATCTGTATCCTATAGAAATCTCTATAAAGATCTTGAGTATCTTCAGCTGTTGGAAGTTATCTGTATCTTATAGATATCTCTATAAAGATCTTGAGTATCTTCAACAGTTGGAAGTTATCTGTATCTTTTAGATAACTATAAATATCTTCAGGATGTTGAGGATCTCTAGCTGCTGGGTGTCATCTGTATCTTATAGATATCTCCATATAGATCTTGAGTATCTTCAGCTACTGGGAGTCATCTGCATCTTATAGAAATCTCTATAAAGATCTTCAGGATGATGAGGATCTCTAGCTGTTAGAGTCATATATACCTCATCTCATCTCTTCCATCTTCTATCGAAGTAATTCATCTAACATACAATCCAATCTAGCTTATCTAAGCTTTTATCTTATACAAGTCACTTCCTAGTCATTGTGAGTGGTTTACAGGGTATCGAATCCCAATTGCCATTCGCTTTTCATTACAGCAGTAGCTGCTGCCATCGCCGTCGCCGTCACCGTCACCGTCGAGCAAAAGCAATTCAAATGCTTGTCGTAAACGGTGGGCGTGGCAGCAGCAGCAGTGGACCTGGACCTGAAATGTGTGTTGCTGAGCAGGGGGGCAACTTTCACTTTTCACTCGGGTTACAGAAATAGCTGTGGCCAGCTTGTGGCAGTGGCACTTGGCTGCAGCTAACGAATTGCGTGTGCGTGCCTCGAGACCAGCAATTGGACACCCAGCGCAGACCTAAGATGGCAGCAAACTAACAGCCACTTGGTGGACATCATCATTGAGTGTCAGTTGCAAGAGTCTCTTTCTTTCTATCTCTCTTTCCCTTTCTATCTGTCTCTTGGGAATGGCAGGGCTTCCGCTGCTGCACGAATCAATTGACAGCTGGAACGGAAATGCCTGCAATAAATCGAAAATCGTGTCTGTATTTCCCAATCCACTTAAAGCAGGCAATGCTCGAGAGACAGAAAGACAGAGAGAGAGAGAGAGAGAGAGGGAGAGCGTGTGAGGGAGACGACATGCGAAAAGAGTTTTCCAGCACAAAGTGCATTCTTTAATTGAATCACTTCTGCCAGCTGCCCCAGTTGCCTGTTGCCCTGTTGCCAGCTGCGCCCCCAGCAGCGACTGCGGACTCACTGTAATTTGCAGAACTTGCCGCAGCGGACATAAATTGCAATTGAGTTGCAAATTGCATTAGACCCTAACAAGGGCAAACAGACAATGCCCTGTGCTGGAATGACACCAGCTGACGGCGAGCTTTCATAATGTATTAATCATGCCAAGGGAAAATGGTAAAGAATTCAAATGCAATGGCATTAGACTGAAAAATTGATATAAAATGAAGAGATAAATGAAAATGCAATGGATTCAGCTTGACAGTGTTGTAAAATGACCAACATTTATATTTATAAAAACTCTATATATCTATGTATTATATGGAAAAGCCATGAAAATAGTAAGGAAGGCTTTAATCTAGATGAAAGTACGATACTTCTGATCTAACATATCAGTGTTGTAAAGGAGAGAAATGGGAGAGTAATATAGAGATATAACTCTTATATAGAGATATTACTCTAGTATAGAGTTATTACTCTAATATAGAGATATTACTTTCCCATTTGCTTTACAACACTGATTTGTTAGATTAGAATTGTATTACTTTAATCTTTAGAGCTAAAATTTATGTTCTAATTAGTTTCCAAAACTAAAGTGGTTCAGCTTCAAAGCATAAGAATGACTCCAGAGAAACACATGCATGAATTCCCTCTTTTAACTACTTTCCCGAAATTTTCACCCACACACATATGCCCTTTTCATGGCACATCTCTCTCTCCCTCTCTCTCTCTCTCTCTCTCTCTCTCTCTCTCTCTTAGCTCTTGTCATTTGCAGAGGCGTGGCTAGCATGTTTTAGAACTATGTGCGCTGTCGATCGTAGCTCTCGCTTTTCGCCTCACCCATAACCACTCAGCGCCGCCCGCACCACCCAGCGTCTCGTCTCGTTTGCCATAACGAATTGGCTCTGTGAGCCACTGAAGCGTTCATGTGAAACGTCCAGTTTCTTCATAACATATGCAGACAGACGTGTGTGTTTGTGTGTGTGCTTTGCTGTGCCCATTTCGTTTCGGAAAATTCGTGAAAAACTGAAATTAGCTTTAAGCGTTTGCCGAGGCAAATTTTGCTATTGCCGGTTTTCGCTTTGAGTTTCATTTCATTTTTCCAGCGGCTGGTTTCATTTTTCATGTTGCCACCGCCGCAGCCGCAGCCGCTGCTTCTTCCTCCTCCATCACTGCCTTTGGCTCTGCCACTTGCTCTAATTGCAGAGCTCAGCCCAAGGCCGAGCCAATTAATTAATCAATTAACTGAAATTGAATACCCATTTAACGGGTCATTCTGACCCGGTTTGTTTCAAGTGTCGCTCATAAGCCCCAATTATGCTCAGCATTTGTTTTGGCCCAAATGCCTCTCGACACTCGGCGACAGCAAGTTGTGTTAACGTTTATTCTCAAGTGCTTGAGCTAAGCAGGGAATGGGGCTGTAGAGAAGGAGAAGCTTTCAACTAAAAGTCTCAAGTGCAGATTGCTCTGAAATATACTGAATTGGCTAGGATAGGATAGTTTCAAGACCATATATATAGCAAAAGTAGTTGCTAGCTCTTATATGATGGGTTATAGTGTTTATCCTAGTTTGTAGCTAAAGAAGCATATATTATATCTATGCATATAAAGCCAAGAATCATTTCACTAAATTCTTCTTAATTCGAATTCAAACCTAAAACTCTCTCTCTATTTATGGCTTTATGCTCACCTCTCTCTCTCTCTCTTTATCTGCTTTACAGACGCGGTCTGACGCCACCGCATCGAGTCAAATCCATATCGATGGCCACATTCACACAGGACGAGCTCGACTTTCTGAAGGCGCACGGCAATGAGCTGTGCGCGAAGACCTGGCTGGGCCTGTGGGATCCGAAGCGAGCTGCTGCGCAGCAGGATCAGCGGGAGCTGATGATCGACAAGTACGAGCGGAAGCGCTACTATCTGGAGCCGGCCAGTCCGCTCAAGTCGCTCAATCTGAAGTCGTCCTCGTCGTCGTCGTCCGCCAGCAATGGCTATCACACGGGCAACATATCGAGCAATGGCTATGCCAGCATCCACTTGACACCGCCCGCCGCCCAGCGCACAGCCGCCAATGGGCTGAGCAAATCGGGAGCACAGCACAGCACGGCCATCAGCCGGCCGCAGCATCATCATAATCATCATCAGAGTCAGCAGCAGCAGCCACAGTTGAATGGCAATCATGATGCCTTCTCCCACAAGCAGGCGGGCAGTGTGCTGGGCATGATCAGTCTGAACAGCGCCGGCTCCACGTCGACGGGCGCCCTGTCCGACACGAGCAGCTGCGCCAGCAACGGCTTTGCCGGCGAAACGGATTTCGTGGCCGACTTTGGGTCGGCAAACATCTTCGATGCAACCTCGGCACGATCCGCGGGCTCGCCGGCTGTCTCCTCGGCCAGTTCGGTCAGCTCCACCAATGGCTATGCCAAGGTGCAGCCCATCCGTGCGGCGCATCTCCAGCAGCAGCAGCAGCAGCAGCAAATGCTCAACGGCAACAGCAACGGATCGGAGAACTTCGCAGACTTCGAGCATGCGCCGATCTACAATGGCGTAGCTGACGGTAAGTCGCAAGATTTGAGTGTCCTTGCAGAGGAACTTGGGCAGGATGCTAGAATTGGATAGTGTAGTTGCTATGGTAGATGTGCTACTGTTCGGCTATGTAGGCTTCGTGTGTAGTTAAGGCATCCAGCTGCAGCTGCTGCTCATGCCTTGCTAAACAGACGGGAGTATACGACTGGGAAATGCACTGCACCCGGCTCGAACCCTACTTGATGTGTTTCCAAACTATTAGACTTGTTAACTAACTGTTATAATCAGCTGTAACTATTTGCTCTTTGGTTTGCTCTTTTTTGGGAGTATCCGGCTAGAATATACCTTCGATTTTTCTAAAAGCCTCCACATCAAACATTCTCAGCTACTTTCTGGCTATGCTTTATACTCCTTCTGCCTAGGACCTGCGTATAAAGCCACAAAGCATACTCTATATGGAGTATACGACTATAAAATACCCTGCAACTCAAACAAACCTTTTAGTTTTCCTATGACTGTAGGGAGACCCTTCATTCTGTACCCACAAGAGATAGGAATGGCTCCATCTCCATCTAGACCCCTCTCCCCTGTCAAATATCTCTGCAAGAGCATTAAAACTGCGGTCTACCGCAGTTTTTTGTTTCTTTTAGTTTTGTTTTCGCTTTATTCAATATCTCTCTCACACAACACTCGCTCGCCCACAAACATACTCCACACCTGCTGCTGCTTCCTCTTGTGCTGCACGTGACTACAATGCAAGCCCCCGCTCTGGCTGCTTTCCGCTTACTTTTGGCCGTACGTTGAGCCATCTCCACGCTTGAAAACACACACAAAACTGCGTCTTCTGAAGGAGCATATAACGATAATCTTTTTATCCTTTCTGCTCTCCTTGCGCTTCATATTTCAACATTCTGGTTGTGCCAGCAATGAAATCTCTGCAGACGTTGCCCGATTGGTACGATTGGAGCACGTCCGACTCGACAGATCTGTTTGAGAATGAGTTTGCGGCGTTGCGATCGACCACGGAAACTAGTTCGGAGGCGGAGCCGGAGTCGACGCTGCCCGCCTACTCGATGCTGACGCTGTGGAGCGACGACAGCTGGCCAGACAAGCAGCCTTCCATGCACTGTGATAGCTCGGCCACCTCGCTGCAGTCGGCCAGCGAAGATGCCCTGCAAACGCCCACAAATCCATTTCTGCCTCAGTTGAAGTCGGAGACAGCCTTTAGTCGGGCACTAAGCGCGCTGCATAGCGCCGAGGAAAGAGAAGCAGCAGCAGAAGCAGCAGCGACGACAGAGCACACAGAGTGCGACTCGAATTCGAATATCCTAAATGCCTATTACAATCCTTTCTTTACGTGGAGTAAGTTTTTCGTTCCTCAGTTCGTTTCAGTTGAGTTTGAGTTTGAGTTTTCTATTTGTTATGGCTTCTTGTTGTTGTTGTTGCTCGTATCTTGTGTTGGGTCCTTGCCTTGAGTTTACTTAAGATTACAGCCGAGTAGCAGCCTGTCTTAGCCATGCTCTCATTGTGTGTTGTCTCTCTTGCAGGCACCTCGCTGCAGAGCCAGCAGCAGCAGCAGAATCACAGGACGAGCAAGCCAAGCCCCCGGGCAGGCAATGCGCCCAGCGAGGACCGCTACGCGGCGCTCAAGGACCTCGATGAGCAGCTGCGCGAACTGAAGGCCAGCGAGTCGGCTACCGTCACGGAGGCGCCAACGCCAACCAATGGCAACACACAGCTGGCGGATGCCTTTGGCACGGGTGAGTAGCATTACCAAAGGAAACCACAATTGAAACTTATCTCTCTCTCTCTCTTCATAGCCAACGGCAACAGCAGCAACAACAACAGCCACGCCAATCCCTTCAAGAGCCAGCAGTCGCTGCTCATCAACGGCAGCAGCCACTTGGTGAATCCATTCCAGGCACAGCAGCTGCAGCAGCAGCAATTGCAATTACAGCAGCAGCAGCAGAATCTCTATGGCCAGCTGACGCTCATACCAAATGGCTATGGCAGCAGCCCACAGCAGGCGGCGGCGGCGGCAGCAGTGGCTGCCACCAACTTCTACAATTTCAACAACAACGGCTTCGCCTTGGCCCAGGGCCTGCCCAACGGCTGCGGCTTTGGCAGCATGCAACCCGCGCCCGTGCTTGCGGGCGGCCTTTCCGGCGGCTTTAATAACCCATTTGCGGTAGGTTGTTCAGCGAAACTGTGAAAACTAAGACGTAGTCAGAGTCTAGTTGTAAGTTCAAGAATTTGATGTAATAGGCAATAGAGCAGCTAGCTATGATGAGCAACCTAGCTATAGTTGGATATAATAGAAGTATAAGTTCTTATGTTGTTGTCAATTGATACAAACTGATTATGGATCAGGAATTACTTATTGTGCTAACTGTAATTTTGGCTTGTTGCAGGGTATTTTATAGTATGTCACTTTCAACTAGGTCACTCTTTGCTTTTAATCCATTAAGAAATGTTTTGTTAATATATTGCTATGTCTCTCCACAGGCCAGCGGCGCCATGAACACCAATAATCCATTTTTATGAGATTCAGACTCGAGGCGAGCGCAGGACCAACAGCAGCAGAGCAAGCAGAAACGAGAGCAAGAACAGGAGCACGAGCAGGAGCTGAAACTAAAGCAGAAGCAGCAACAGCAGCAGCATCGGCAGCAGCTGGAACAGCGAGAGCTCACATCATGGCTGAGGCGTTGAGATTGATCAGAGAAAAAGCCGCTGAACAAAATGCAGAAAGTGAACCGAAATTAGTCCATTTTACGAACAATAGCTATTAACTATAAAATATGCATATATATGTATGTGCGTATATGTGTGTGTGTGCATGTGTGTGTATTTATATAAATGCTGAATATGAATCCGTTTAAATGGATTGCCAACAACAATTGATCGTACAATATATAGAAATATATATATACATATATTCTTTTACTAAATCTCTAACATACATACATAACTATTTATATGGCGAATTCATGCATGCATATGTGCACACACACATATATATAATCATGTATATACATATATATATGTACGCGTGTAACTAAAGATTTGTATTTACCGTTTGCCTTTAGCGTCTATAGACTTTTTACTAAACTTAACTTTCTTAACGTGCGCCACAGTTGTCGTCGCCTGTTTAGCTTAACTTAAATCACACACATATATACACGTGCACACATATGTATACAGATAAACATATATAAATTATATATTTATAACAAAAAAGTGGAAAAAAAAACTACTAAAACAAAAGTATCTGTAAGCTCGTAATGGGTAGCACAGCCCATCCTCAGCCGTTGCGGTTTTAGTTTGTGTTTCGTTTTGTGTTTTACTTTTTTTTTTAAATCTTGTATATTTATAAGTCGAATATTGTATACTCTTCCTGTACGCATTATCATCGCATCATTTGCAGTTCTCTCTTACCCTATTCATGTTACTTCCCTCGGGTTTTGTTTCAACGCGCTTGTTTCGCTCTACAAGACTCTTGTCAGTTATTGATTGTGTGGCCTTAATAAGATTATGAAACTGTTCATTAAAACTAACTACCATATAATATACTTACATAATATATATGATAAAAATATATATATACGAATACATATATGCTTTTGTACCTAAATTAAATGCTTCTTGTTTTAATACTTGTTAATCAACTATGATAAATAAACCACAACCAACCAACCAACCAACACACACACACTTAGAAGGGATAGTTTGCTCAACACAAAGTTAAAGTTTGTTATATAGACTATATATATGTATATCACTATATACTTACCGGCAAGTATATACGTTATGATATAGCGCATGTCTAAAATGAATATCGGTATTAGTACTCATTCGGGATTATTTGAATATCTACCTACTACCAACACCAAGTCCAAATAAGAAGCAAGATGACATTTTCCATATTTAGCCTTAACATATGACAAAAATTATCTCGAAGCCTTAAAACAAATTATTTAAATTTACAAATTTCAATAAAACTAAGAAAAAAAAAAACAACAAAACTAAAAAATTGTTAATGCTGTATTCATTTTTGGGCGTTAATTTTTTTAAAAAGTAGAATTAAAGTCTATCTTATAAAAAGTTCTGTACCGTCCGGGCGAAACTAACAGCTAGGCCAATCATCGGATTAACTACAAGAAGCTGTAGATGCTTAAAATGTTTTAGAAAATGCTTAAATATACCTTGGATGCATTTCTTACCTGAGACATTTATCATGGTTAATAAACTATGTAACTTGAATTAATTTCAATAAATCAAAATAGTCTAAACAAATGGAGTAAAATGTTTCATTTTGAGTTGAATTATACTGGAAATCCATCAGAAATCTTTGAATTCGTCTTTAAGCAATGGCCCAAAGGGATTTACAGCTTTGCAGAGGTCACTTAACATAAGCTGCACCTTTACAGCAAAAGTTTAACATAAACAGCAGCTTAAGCGCATAACTTTAACATGATCTGTATCTTTACAGAATTAATGTAAGCAACAGAGTGCCCATCTAACATGGCGTGCGACTGTTAATCATTCGCGCCTTGCGGATAGGCAATGCTTTTTTAACTTCGAGTTTTTGTCAACTTTCTGATCATTTCTGTTCGCCTGGTATTTCAGCTTGGTTTTTATTCAAATTTCTGGCGACAGACAAATAAGAAAATATCGGCAGGCCCTACGAATAAGAAAAACTCATCGATTATAATTTATTTGATGTATTTTTATTCATTTCCGTTTCGGTATAATTTCTAGTTTGTTCTCTTTCATTTTTTAGTACTAGTTGTGTTTTAGCAATTGTTTTGAAATTACTATAAATTATTTAATCTTTATATTTATATGTTTATATATATATTTTTTATAAAATTCGCATATGAAATAAAGTCGAAAGTCCTCTTAACCATATGGTTAAACCACTCAGCGCCGTTTGCTAAAGCAACTAGCTCTAACCGTTCCGTTCTGTTCCTTGCGTTCAACTATCAGATTGATATTCTCTTCTCACTAATCTTAGGCTAAATCAAAAACAAATCAATAATAATATATTAAATAAGAAATAAAAACGGCAAACAAAGTGTAATAATTAAAAACAAAATTAAAGCTGGAATCGCTGCTTCTACTACTTTATAAATATATAATAGTGATAATAATAATAGAACTAATAATAGCAAGAGTAAACTATAAGTAGAAAGTATGTATATATACGAAAGTGTGCTTAGGTTAGGCATTGCATCATCAACTGTACAGTATGGCTTATATGCGCATCATATAATATATATATTATTTATTTATGTATAATAGGGGGAGGCTCCACTTAAGTATGTGTGTTTCGTACGATGTTGATTATGTTATAATTATGCGGCTAGAACAGCTGGTATTTAGATATTATTATTGTGGATATTCCGTATGTATAATATATATATACCTTTATCTTTAGATGATAATCAAAAAAATGTTCAATACAAAAGTGACTGTGGATGTGTTTGTGTGTGTGAGTGTGTTGTAGTTGAAGAAGACATGAAGCATCTTATCTTATTAGAAAATTAGCGAATTAATTAAGTTTTCACATTTAGTTTGGTTTCCATCTTTTCGGGGTTTTCTTTAAGCAGCTCTTGAGATATATTTTGTGTGGGGTTGTTCGTATGCGTTCCGCCTACATATTTACATACTCGATAAGATATTGGTATGATTGGGTATATATTTATATGCACATATGTGGCTTCGATCGAGCTTGACATACATGTGCATACGGACAGACCAATTTTGGTTTCATCTTTTGCTATATATCCAAACAGAGTCAGTCACACGCGCACTCATACACTCACGACATACATACGGCTACATATCTTAAGTCAGTTTTTAAAAGCGCTTTGCTGTGTACACAATACTTGGCTACAGTGTTTAAATATCGTATATTATGTATTTATACATATATATAGAGTATGTAAATGTTATGCATGTTGACATCAAGAATTGAGTGTTTCGAGAGAAAAAGAAGCCTTTGGTTCTTTCTATTCTTTTCTTTTTTTGAGTTTCTTATGCGCTTTCTTTCATCATCCTCCATAGTTCACAAAAAAGGAAGCGAACTAACGTTAACAAAAATAGTTTGTAATCAAAGCTAGCCGAATTAAGCCATAATTAATTTAGATATACATATATAAATTTATATAAAAGTACAAAAAGTCTGTGTTTGTCTATTACACGCACTCGAACATGAATCAGCGAACATGAATCAACCGATTTATATACATATACATACTCCCGCCCACTTTCTTAATCGCGAAGCATACAAAACTGAAGAAACGATTCGGACAACGCGCTGCATACTTTATGTTCTATGCCTTGTTAATACGTATGTACTATATCATTGAAGTTGTATTATGTTGTGTATTTTTCGTATAGTTATATTACGAGATTACGGATGATCTATGTTGAGTGTGTTTTCTTTCTGCTGCTCGCTTCTCTGTTTACGTGCCATTGGCCTTTGGCAGCGATCGCACCAGATACAGCTTCTCGCCCTGCTTGTTCGTATAGATGGGCGCTCTTTGGTAGTGATCGACGAGCTGGTCCAGCGAATGAAACTTGCGCTGTCCAATGCAATACATGTTCTGCTCGACGTGCACGCGGAAGTGCTTGTTGCGGCCGGGCGCCTTCAGGGAAACCGAGTAATCACCCATCTAAAAGCAAATAATATGAATGAATCAAGTTTCTTCTGTTATTAGCAAACATATGGATAATTGCAGGAGAGGGTTTGAAAGATCTCTGGATCTTCATATTCTCTCTCTCCTGGAATCACAGTCTATTCACTCACATTAGTCTCACTGTCTCTGATGAGGAAGTCGCCATCGTGGCCATGGCCATTGAGGACTGTGTCGCATTGGCTGCGCGTGATGGCGCCGTAGTACCAGGTCTTGCCAGCCAAATTGGGTCGCTCGATGGGCTGGCTGGGCTGCGATGGTTTGTTGTTGCAGTCGTTGCGTCGCTCCATGGAGTCACCGCCGTTGCCGGTGGTATTGGCACCGTTGCTGCCGGTGGCATTGCCATTGCCAGCATTGCCGCTGGTATTGCGATAGGGCGTGGCCAAGTAGTCGTTCAACTCTTGTAGATAATTGCGTGGAACTAAACCGACTTGACCCTGATTATTGCGTGCCTTATACCAGTCCGGATCGGAGGCGGGCCGATCGACAATCTCCAGACGATCGCCCTTCTCAAACGACAGCTCCTGATCATTGTTCGATGTGAAGCTATAGAGCGCCACCTGCAAGGACGATGGAGAGAGATTAGGCTGGGAATTACTCGGAATTAGATTGCGGGACCTACCACAATATCTAGCACGTTCTCCGCCATGGCATAGGTGTGTATTTCGCCATCGTTATCACAATCTTCGGTTGTGTAATTGCTAGGGAACCAGCCAACCGAATTGCCGCTCTGGCCACGCCACCAGCCATCGTTCGATTTCTCCAGTATGAGGATGCGTGTGCCCTTGGTCAGGGACAGCTCATCCGGCTGCTGCGCCTGATAGTTGTATTTGACAATGGCGGTGCCAATGGCCTCGGCCGGATCGGGCGGCAAGCGTCGCGACATGGTTGGACTCTCGATTTGGCGTGAGGGCGAACAATTGGGCAGCGTCTTCGAACCGGAACCCTTTTTCACCTTCTTCTTGATGCTACAAGAGAAACGGAGAAGATTATCAAAGATAAACATTAATGAATCTCGGATATTCAGACCAATTTGAGTGGGTTTAACAATCGGAGAGGTTCTTTTTTGTTTACAGAGTTACTGGCTTAAACCTAATTTGGGGGTTTCCAGTTTCAGTGGAGGGGCGACCAGAAGGGGCTTTAGTTTTTGTGTGTGGGGGTGGTTCGTGCGGGTGGATGGAAGGAACAAATATTAAGAAGATTTTCTACTCGAGAAACAAAACAAGATATAGAAATACAACTTAAGTCTTAAATGAATTCGTTACACAATACAAAAGCCGAAAAGCAGTTGGAAAACTAATTACAAGAGGAAAGCAAAACATATTTGGAGTAGAAAACAAACTCGACATATTTCTATATATTTCTTTTTTTTTTTTTTTGGTAGCTTATTTCTGCTGAAATCAGAATAAAAAGAATACTTAAATTTTTAGTGAGTTTTTCATAACGGTATACACAATGGATCTGGTTCTGCAGGCGAAAACCGGACAACACACGCACCTGTCGAAGAGCGAGGGCTTCTCCTTCTTCACATAGTTGCTGGGCACATAGCCGGACTGATTGCGACTGTTTTGGACGCGCCACCAGTGCTTGGAATCGTCCAGCAGCAAATAGCGCTCGTTCTTCCGCAAATCCAGCTCCTGAGCGCCCTGGGCTGCATAATCGTATTTGGCTACTACGTAGCAAACGTCTTCCTGAGATTTGCCTGTTAAGGGAAGGAAAAGGAAAAGGTTTAAGTTAATGCGAGTTTAAAGAGGCGATCGATTTATCGATATATATATCTATTTATCGATTTATGTGTAGGAATATGATATATATGGGCAACTTCAGAGCGCGGCCTTAAAGTGTGTTTAATATGTGCTCTTGAAATATGTTTTATGATTACTGTATATTAAGACACAATTCGAGCAAGCTCTATAGGCTGGAAGTTATCTTTTGTCAGGCTTATATCTCGACCTCTCAAAAACTCCACAACTTGAATGCCTATAGAGTAAGATTGTAAGACTGTTGTTATATATATAGACATATATTATATAGACATTTAAGAATTATATTTACAGATGAAATATGATATACAAAATCTCGACAACTAAAAGTGAGATTTCTATAGACAGATCTTACTTTTACATACGTAGATACTTTATATAGATGCAAGTTTGATTAATAACTTATGTCTCATAGGCACCCTATAGCTATCTAAAGAATAGCTCATATATAACTCGAATCCATCTATATACTATCTACATAATATAGTTGTCTATCTATTTACGTATTCTATTTCACTCTAACCTTATCATTCATCTACTAACTAAACTTTAATTGTCTCATCTGCAGTTCTGCTTCACACACAAGAGATCGGTCTTCTATTGCGCCCATATAGTATCACTATAGATCGATCATTAGCTTACCGTGCTTCATGTTGCCCGCCATTGATTGTTGTCCAGCGTTGCTGCAACTGGAGTTACCGCTGCTGCTGCCCCCGTTGCTGTAGTCGATCGGCGCCGGGCAGCCGCTGCTCGCTGGCTGGCCAAAGGTCACACTTTTGTGCTGGGCACTGCAGCTGGAGGCGGTCGACAGTGTGCGATGATGCTGCAGCGATTGCTGCTGGTGCTGCTGCTGCAGTTGCTGTTGCAGTTGTTGCTGCTGCTGCTGCTGCTGTGACAGCGAAGAGTGACGCTGGTGGTGAGCAGGTGAGTTCGGCGCCAATTGGCGACAGCTCTGATAGTTCTGATGCTGCGGCAGCTGTGGCGGTGCGTTGCCAGAGGAATTGGGGATGTTGCGCGCGAATCGCTGTGGGTATTCCAACATTCCAGTGTGGGCTCCTCAATATGCTTGAGAAGCGCGACGGGGCACAATGCGATTGGCTCCAACTGCTACTTCGAAGATAAAATTTTTGGCAATTGGGCAACAAAGTGTCAAAACAACAAGCAAACAGGAAATAGCAGCAGGTTGCACGTTGCAACTAGCAGTTTGTGGTTGTTGTTGATAATGAAGATGAGGATGATTATGTTGTTGTTGTTGTTGTTGTTGATGCAGTTGTTGTTGTTGTTATTATGGTGAGTATTTGTTGTTGTTGTTGTTGTGCGTGTTATGCTGTGTCTTGTTGTTGTAGTTGATGTTGTTGGTGTTGTTGCTGTTGCTGCATGTTGCCTTCTTCCTCAGCCAACGCATATTTCTGCTGTTGTTGTTGTTGTTTTTTATTGTTGTTGTTGTTGTTTTTAGCAGCAAATTAAACGTTACGAATGCGGCGAAATGCAAAAAACAAAGATGTGAAAGAGAAAACGTAAAAGGAAGAAGAAGAAGAAAACAATGTAAACAAGATGAAATTAAAGCTGTATGTATGCATGTGTGTGTATATAGATATATATATGTATGTATGTATGTGTGTGTGTGTGAGTTAATCAAAAAAGCATTTGCGTGAAAGCAGTTAAAGCTAGTGCTTAAAATACTTGAAAATATTGAAATATATATATGCATAGATATATGCCTACATATACCTATGTACACATATATACCACAAAAAACGAAGCGTAAAACAAAATGTGAGCATTAAGTGAAATTTACATATGAAAGGGAGTAACAAAAGGGGCCTTCGAGCTAGGATATGAGAGCTGATGAAAGTGTGTGTTAGGGATGATGATGATGATGATGGTGGCAATGACAATTATGATGGAATATGTTTGTTGGTTTTTCGTTTTTTTCTTTTTGTTGCTTGCAACTGCCGCCTGCAACTGTCGACTGACCGCAATGTGGCCAAGCGAGTAATAGACGCCAAGTGAAAGTTGCCCCCAACTCAAATGGAGCAAGACTCTGATTTGAAAAACTCGTAATTGAATTCAATTCAATATAAGAAATATCAAAAAACCAGAGAGAGAACAACTCAGAGAAGTTACAGATGAACCAGAAATACCCTAAACAGCAGAAAACTCAAAGATAAACGAGGAATGTCTAAGGAAAATAATAATTTTTGATAGAAATTTGTATTATAAATCGATTTTATAATTTGAAAAATATTTAAATAATTTATAATTATATAAATATATAAAATATTTAAATATTTTATAATTAAAAAATATATATTTTTAATAATTTTATAAAAAATAAATAAATAAATATATAAAAAACATCGGATATTACATAATTTTTAAAATATATAAAATATTTAAATAAATATAAATATCAATTCATCATAAAGCAAAACATATACATATAACTGAAAACTAAAATTTGTTGTTGGGATCCAATAATGATATATGATTACTATATATAGATTATTTATTTTTGCTTATCAAACAATTTTTGATATAATATAGAATAGTATATATATCATATAAATATATATATATATGTATATCTGACATAGCTATAGCTCTATCCTTCCTTATTAATTTCATTCATTTACCATAATAAACCCAACTCAAGTAAATATCTCTATTAAGCTCTCAGTTCGCTTGGGTCGACACAAGCACAGCTGGCTCATCACGTCTGCATATACTACATATATAAACCAACTAAGACATCTCCTTGAGTGCCTGCCTCGCACAGTTCGTGACAAAATTGAAGCAAACCAGCCCGAGCTTCAGCTAGTGTATGAAAACGAGATGGAGGAGAACGAGGAACCACTTGATTTTAATTGATGAATTTTCAATTGATTTGGCAATGCAGAGTTTGGGTCACTACGTGCAACAGCATCCACAGAAGCATTAATACAGCGACAGAGAGGGAGACAAAGAGAGAGGGTGTAAAAATAACCAGCTATTCAATGTGAAACGTAACTGTGATTGAGTTTCTCGCACTGGGGCTGGCCCAAACGACCAAAGCGCTCGATGAGTCACGAACAGGTATTGGAAATGGAATTGGATTTGGAATGGGATTGGGACTGAGACTGGGACTGGGTTGACTCGTACTTAACACAAAGACAAACCAACTAAACTGAGACAGACCCACCTTATGTCGGACAAGTAGGGCAGAGTGAACGAACGAAACAAAAAACAAATAGAAAATGTAATTAACTGTTAGCAGGGGAACTGAAGAAGTTGAAATACTCTTGCAGCAGTCTGAGAGAAGCTCAAGATATGTATATATAGTAAACTATATTAAGGTGCTAACGGGAGATCTAAGTGATAAAGCTAGCAGAAGAAAGAGTTTGATATAGACAAGAGCCTTATAAATATAGAGTTCTCTGAAGACATCTCGAGAATTAGAAGAGATTTGTTTAGTAAAATATTTAAAGATGTTACTGGGAGATCTGGGTGATATAGGTATAAGAAGAGTCTTAAGAATATAAAGTTCTAATGACATCTGTATGATACCAAATTGATATGTTGATAGACAAAACAAACGAGAAATATAGGATACACAAACTACTATTTGTGCAACTTGAAAGACTGTATATTTGTTATAAACAGACTGATTTCAATACATTCATATCTATATATGTCGATCTTTTAATATAATCGATTCATCAAGATACGGTTCAAGAGCTGAAAGATTAGTTATCATATAAGCAGGCAAGCTTATGGCTCGGTATCTCTCTCTATATCTTATCACATATTTCGAAAGATATCTTAAGAAATGTACTATAGTTTGCATATAAAGTTATGGATCGATATTTCTGTATCTATATATATGTATATATATATTGCTTCGCTCACACTGAATCGCAAAGTTAAAGTACCCCTTTGACAGCGAATGACAAAGAATACTATGAGACAGACATGCGGCATTTGCTGTTTACGTAATGCCCACAGCCAGGTAGGTGGTAGATGTGTAAAGTGGCACGAGATAATCGACAGTTTTCATATTGCCAACGAAGCCAACTTGTGAGGTTGTTGGCCAAAAGCGTAACCAAAGTCAATGTCAACAGCCGGAGGCCAGACAAAAATTATAAAAGATCAATAATTATGCGACCCAGAAAAATGAGCTCTGGACATTTAGTTTTTGTGGTTTCACTTCACTTTTGGCCACCGCTTGACAGTTGGCCAACAGATCGGGTTGAAGGTCAAGCGCTGCAGCTTAATTAGCGTGTCGAGCAACGACCAACGCCTTCGCCACAAGCATTTGGTTCCTATGAAAAAATGTTGTCATCAGCGATAAGAGAAAACCCCGTGCGACGAGAGTGAAGGCGAAAGCCATTTATTATATTTTTACTTTTTCGAAAGAATGTGATTCTATCTTCCGTATCATTGCCAGAGCGTTTCCGTCTATTTGGGGTATTATGTTGTTTGCGCTTGCGAGAGAAAGCTGAGCACAGAGCGAGAAAGAATCAACTAATATTCCATTCATATTTGCGCAAGACTCGTTTCGTTTCGTTTTTCTCAACAGATGATAGCTGTCATGGGAATACATTTGCCAGGGACTTTACCAGGGACTTTGAAGATGTAATGAGATATAACTTAAAGAGCGAAAGCAGTCAAGCTAAATGTAGATCATTTGGCTAAGTATGACAGAGCTAACCGGATGCTAAAACTTACTATTCACATGATTAATAAACTTCCGATTGTTATTGCTTGTGTGCGATAAGCAAAGCAAAGAGCTTGCATGAACAAGACAGTGGAAGTTACCCACAATATATGTATATAGATAAGTTGATAATACAAGTGCAAGTTACCAATCTTCTATCTTCTAATCCACATTGTAAATATTTACAATGCAGATATGTTCAGGTGCTTTGATGTATTACTATTTACTATTCCTCTCTATTCATGTATACAATGTGGTTAAGTGACTGGCAAATCTTACCATTTACTATGCTTATATTTGTTTTTTTATGCTCTCGTTGTAATATCTAAACGTGCCTTTGCGTTGCGCAGCTCTGGCGCAAGGCCACCAACAGAGCTAAAACATTGAAATGCTTGGATGGGTTTACTTTTTATGGCCATTGAACTAAGCTCAGTAGCTGCTGCTGCTTCGATCTATTTTGTCGCATTTGTTTTGTGCTGGGGAGGGGGGAGCTTAGGCATTGCCAAGGTAGCGCCTTTGTCTTGACGGAGACAGTTCGTCAAAGAGAAAATTGAAAGAGTTGCACGTGCTCGACGGGTTTTATGAGGCGGAAAGTTGTTTCGGCAACGGTTCACGGATAGGAAGTGCTCGTTCCGTTCAGCGGACTGGAGACGCAGCAACCATATCAAGAAACATTCAAAGTGCCACTAAAAACTCACAATTATTGAAACTAATTGAAAACAGAGTAAACAATTCTTTCGAGCGTCAGAAAACTCTTCGATCAAGAAACAAGAAACAAATAAATTGAAATGGGGATTGGGGATTGGGCGTCGCAGCCCTTATCGCAGCCAGCGCGGCCATAAAACTGTAAACATCTATAAGTATATTTAGATGCATATGCAGCTCTCCCTCCTCCTCTTCTATGCGCTCATTTATTATGTGGGCATGGACACTGCATAACAGTGCTGACACTCTGGCTGGGAGGGGCGCGAGAGGCCTGGAATTCTAGATAATTAAATAGTCAATTTTAGCTAGAAACTGATTAGCAATTTCTCTGTAATTGATAATTCAGTTGTCGCACAGCTGAGTCTAGTCATTAAACAGTTTGAATTGCTGCCAAAGTGATAAACATTTCGGGCTAAGCTTTCACTTCTCTCTCATCAGCCGTCATTCATAATTCCAGTTGTCTTTTGGCTATTGTCTCAATAGTTTTTAAGGCTAAATTGTGAATTCTTTTTGCCGCTAGAAATACTTAGCATAACAAAGATCGGCAAAGAACTGGCCAAACTTAGCTATTTATAAACAGAGCTAGTTTCTAGCCATTTTCCAGTCATTTACATAGCTATTTATAGCTCCTGCCGGCAGCACTGCTGGCAAAGAAGAACGGAACTCAATTCGAGTTGATTTAGTTATTTTGCGCAGCTGTTGTTGTTGTTGCTGTTGTGGCTAGAGTTTGGATTTTCGTATCAGAAGCTGGGCGAAGAGAAACCTGTGTGACATGTGGATTTTGGGTCGTGGGTTGAGTGGTGCCCCGAAGTGAACTGCGCATCTGAAGTTCGGGCGGTGGTTGTTTGGGTGCATAAGGGCTTTGGGGGTTGGGGGTGGCGAAAGCAGATTGCTGACACATATATAGCCACGGGCGGTGTGCATGGCGACGACCCTGGTAACCAAAAGAACTGCAAAAGAAGCTAGCCAACAGCAGGCAGCAGGCGTTGCATAAAAAGGATTGCGCTCAGAGCGAGAGAGAGAGAGAGAGAGCGACTGGGCAGGCCGAATGGGGGTTGCTGGCGCGCACGCACCAGACAGAGCGACCGCAAGAGAGCAACTGGGAAAGTGCAAGAGAGGGAGAGAGAGAGAGCATAGCAGATACGCAATTTTTGCTTCCTTTTCCTGGCAAATGTACCGTTTTACATCGAAACGGCGCTGTTAATCGATAAATATGTAAATGGTGGAGAGCAGCAAAAACCAAACATAACAAATGCGAGAACTTTTTAACAGAGAGACAGATAGAGAGAGAGAGAGAGAGAGAGCAAAAAAGTGAGAGAAAGAGACAGAGTGATGGAGACGGAGAACGCAAACGAGTGTGAGCGAGACACAAAACAGGAGCTAAACAGGAGCAGCCGTATATTTTGTGTGTACCTACCGGAGACGACGAAAGTTTTTGGCGACGGCAACGGCAACGGCGATGACGACGGCAACTCCTAGCAGCAGCCAACGGCCCCAGCCCTTTGTGCAGCAGCAGAAACGACCATAGAAAAATGCACTTTCTTCACTTAACTGCGAACGATATTCCAATGCTGTTCAGGCGCTTGCCAAACTCTAAATTCGCACTTAACACTCGTTCACTATTATAATATTACTTTAAATGTACATTATGTGTACATCTGTTCGTATGTGTATATACGTGTGTGTATATATATACGTATATATGTCTATATATATTATGCTGGCTAGTCGAAAATCACTGGGTACATACGTTAATGCTTTTATATTTGACACTTTTCGATTGTAGTTAATGACGCAACCGCACTTCAATGCATTCAATGAATGCAACTTAATAATTTCTCAGAATTATTTCGCGGTTGGACAATAATTTTTATCAATTTTACCGGAGCCACTTCTTCGTCGCTCTCTACAATTTCGATAGCAATAATGTGTCGCCCACATCGATATTTCTGCCTCGAATGCATCGAGTACTTTTGTTAAACAGCTGTGGCATCGATACATAAGCTTGTGCTAGTGATGATATACTTTTGAAATATCGCAAGATTGCGCAAACGTATTGTATTTTTATCAAATCTTAAAGATATTTTGTCAAAATGTTATGTAAAACACAGCTGGGGGTATGTGGGTGGTAAATATTAATTTAAAATTTATACAATACTGTCAACTGTGTTTCAAGCATAATAATTTAAAACGCTTTACTGAAAAATACCAAAATCGATCAACTTATCGATAAGTAGTTTGTTATTGTACATAATTAATGCAATGAGATCGCTGCATTCAACTTCTTAATTTAAATAACCGCTTATTATGTTAAGTTTACAAATATTCCGGACCCCAAAGTGGGCAGGTATCCACCTAAGCCGTCAATACACAGCAAAGGCAAAGCGTGTCGTCCTGGGGCAAGACAAGAGCAAAATAAAAAGTATAAAACGTTTGAGCACATTGAATTCCCAATTGGAAATAATTTATTTTCAATTTTTTGTTTAGATTATGAACCAAAGACAACAGATACCCATGCAAATCGGGTTTATGTGTGGGGATTCCAGGAGACAGGCGCACTGGGGCTGCAGACGAATGTGAAGAAGGCCAAAGAGCGCTACACGGAAATGGTGCATCATCCCACGCGGCTGCAGTTCTCGAATAATAATGAGATTACGGATGTCACAGCCGGCTATGGCTTTACGGCGTATGCAGTGAAACGTTCGGATGGACTAACCCTGTTTGGCAGCGGGCTCAACACAGACTCACAGCTGGGCTACCAAGTGAAGGGCAATAAGAACGATCCGGCTAATCTGGATGTGATTATCTATCCAACGGCCATTCAGTTGCCACGCCTGCAGGGCGAAACGGACGAGGATATGCAGGTGAAGAGCATGTCAGCAGGTCGAGCACATCTCGTGGTGCTCACCCAGAATGGCACCGTCTTCACCATGGGCAACAATTCGTATGGCCAGTGCGGACGCTCCATAATCGAGGAGGAGCGGTACTCGGGCAGTGCGCTGATCCACCGCATTGCCCAGGTGGATATTTGCGGTGCGGACGATGAGATTGTGGCCGTGGAATGCGGCCAGGATCACACGATGCTGCTGACCAAGCTGGGGCGCGTCTACACCTGCGGCTGGGGTGCCGATGGCCAGACGGGCCAGGGCAACTATTACAGCGCAGGCCAGATTACGCTCATCGGCGGCGACATTGAGAAGGAGCGCATTGTGCGCATTGCCTGTTCCTCGGACTGTGTGCTGGCACTCAACGAGAAGGGCGACGTCTTTGGCTGGGGCAACTCGGAGTATGGCCAGCTGGACGACTCGGCGGATCCAGTGACCCAGATCTGCACACCCCGAGCACTGCAGCTGACCAAGGGCCTGGGCAAGGTCAAGGATGTGGCCGCTGGCGGCTCCTTTTGCATGGCGCTCAACGATCAGGGCTTGGTCTACACCTGGGGCTATGGCATCTTGGGCTTCGGCCCGTTTGTAGAGGAGACCTCAAAGCCGCAGCACTTGCTGCCCCCCTTGTTCGGCCGCAATGACTTCAGCAATGAAACCACTGTGGTGGCCATCGGCTGCGGCGTCTTTCACATGGGCGCCATCAACTCCGACGGCGATCTGTTCATGTGGGGCAAGAATCGCTTCGGCCACCTGGGACTGGGCCACAAAAAGGATCAGTTCTTCCCCTTCAAGGCGGCCATCAACGGGAAGGCGCTCAAGGTGGCCTACGGCGTGGACCACACCATAGCGCTGTGCCGGCCGCATATATGAATATGAAAATAAACAAATTTAAAGATCACAAATTCGCGTTTTTAATACATTGAAATCGATTAAAGAACATTTAGATTAATTTGCTTTATCTTTTATCTTTCGTTTTCTGATAATGTTGACAATTTTTCTGGCCTTTTCGTTTTCATTCTCTTTAGCAAATGTAAATAGCTGCGTTTTTTTTTGGATTTTGTTTTTCGTTATTTTGTGTTGCCTTTCGATTTTTCGTTCTATATAAATATTTACGCATTTATAGTTTATAGAGTTAAAGAGTATATATAATATAAAATATGTACTTGGAATCGAATGCAGTGTGTATTTTATTTGATTTTCATTATATATATATATATATATATATATATATATATATATATATATATATATATATATATAGATATACATATGTTTCAAGTTGGATTTGGGATTCATATTTCTAATTTTTTTCTGTTTAGGTTTACCCTTGATTCTCACATACAATAGAAAGATGCTGGAATCCTAAATCTCTACTACTAATTCGCTCATCTTCCTTCCCTCCCTCTCTCTCATTCCAAGCCCAAATTGCACTCTCCTCTTTGTTTTTTTTTGTTTCTTAGTATTTGTCACAATTTCGTCAATCGCATTTAATTGCTTTCTAGGTACATTTCTTAACAGGGTTTCATTTGATTTATACTTTATATTTATGTTTATATATGATTTTTTGTTTCGTTTATTCTTAACTGGGCCCAACGAACCGTCGACAGACCGCTCGTCGAGCCGCTTGGCCAATACAATACGATCTGTTAACAGTTGATAAGCAAGGTTACATCGATCTTAAGCATAAACGCGTGACAAATTTCACGATCCTTGATACGAACACGCACGACCCAACACGACTTAACTTGCTATTTTATAAAAATACATGACATATCAATTACACAAACTTAATTCAACTAATTCATTAAATTTAATAAACAATTCACTAATTTGTCTGGCTCAAATCTTTTGTACTTAATATGAAACTTATTAAAATCAATTGTAAAATTAACAAACTTAAATCAATTTTTTTTTGCCTATTTTGTTTAATAATAATCAAAAATAAATTTGTTGTAATATTTTTTAAAGTGAGATCTTAATTTAATTTGAATTAAACTCAAGGCAAACTTTTAATTTCTTTTGAATAAATTGAATCGCATCAAATATATATATGCATTCATATAGATATATACACATATATATACATAGATCGTCTATACATGCATATATAATATGAATAAATATTTATATTGATTTGGAACAAATTTGGAAATTAATTTTAGTCAACTGCAAAGCAAAATTTCAATATCTCAAATAAATTAAAACATATATATATATATATATATATATATATATATATAGTAGAAATATACATACATATATAGATATACATATTCATAGTTAGTCCACATATACATATACATATACACATACATAATATCAATACATTCTTATATATATATATATATATATATATATTCATTTTAAAATTTGCTATAATATGCCACATATAATCAAAAACGGTAGAAATCCAGTTGATATTTACGTGTTTTTAAACCGTAGTCGTCTCTAGATCGAGAATTCGGCACGCGCCTATCTCAAGTTCGAACTACAGACTAAAAAGTTGAGGCTGAGTTTGCCTACAGATCATTTTGTTTTACACACGCACACACACTTACAGAAATCAATACTATTTTGTTTGTCTTTGTTTTGGTTGCTGTCCATTCGTATTTTTTGCTTTTGGTTTTTTTTGTTTTCTTTTCTTTTTCTATGTTAATAATTTAAAACATTTGGAGCATACGATCAATTGGAGCCTAGGCGGCATGATGCTGCTGCTGGGCCTCGTTTGCCTCGTAGGCCTCCACCTCGGCTATGTTTGACAGATCGTACTCCACCACGCCCTTGCCCATGAAAGCAGCATACTTGCCGGCATCTGGCAGAGGATCAGCCGAGCGCTTGGCCACTGCAAAGCACCAATAAGAGTTTCGTTAAGCAAATGAGTGACAGTATAATGAGTCGGGCATGCCCGACCAATCAACGACTTACCCCCAGATACAAACTTCTCCATCATATAGACCTTCATGTCATAGCACTCGTTGGCTATGCGCTCCGAGATGAGCGACAGATCAGTGATGCGTGGGGTAATGATGCGCATGTTACGGCGAACGCGCTCCGTGTCGATGTTGTAGTAGCCGGAGCCCATCTTCTGCATCAGATCCACAAAGCTGCTGGGCGGCAGGGTGGTGTCCCGGTCCAGTGGCATGATGAAGCAGCGATTGGTCGTGGTGTCGATAATGGCTGACTGGTTTTCCTTGAAGTCGTGCATGAAGCGACCATGGCGACCATCTTTAAAGTCCGGTACATCGATCTTGGCATAGCTATCGTCATCGCTGCTATTAAGTTCGATTTCCTCGCGAAAGAAGTTATCGTTCACCAACTCATCGAACTGCCCGCCCATGCTGTTGCCAGCACTCGGGGAACCGGACAGTTGGGGCAACAGTGAGCGCCAGTTCAAGGCGAAAGTGTCATCGTTGCGTGCATAGAAACGTGGCAATTCAATCGAATCCTCCTTATAGGGTATGTCGCAGAGGGCATGATAGCGCATGCCGGAATGATTCGGGGCATAGAGCCGATAAAGTGTCCAGCCACCAAGGACGCCCATTAGCATTACGATAATAGCGATCAGGAACAAAAGAAACGACTTCAGGCAATTGTATTGCGGCCGATTGAAAACCATGGATTCGGTATCGGCATCGCTGTACGTCCCCTTTGGCTGCAATTAAAGAAACGATAACAATGGAAATTATATATATACATGTGTTTTGCTAGCCTATATTCCAAACCTAGAGTAGCCTCAATTAGCAGCTTATATATACAAATATATATTCCATATGAGCAATGCTTAATCAATTAAAGTATTTACTATTATTTCCAATGACTAATAACGGTATATTCCAATACCAGTAGGTGGGGCTACATATGTTCAATGATTAATTGCGGTAGATACACAGTGCCGCTCGATTGAGTAGATCGGAGTTTTTAAACAGTTTGAAAGGCTATATCTCTTCAATGAAAAATGTTCTTTTAATATTAAAAAGAATAAAATTTAATAAAATTCATATAAATTGAAAAGTTATAGAGAATAACTCTTCTGTATCAAAGCTCATCATTAATTTAATTGAATTAATTATTTTTTTATACAAGCTTTAAACTTTTGAAAAAGTCGGATCTATTCAGCTGAGCAGCACTGTCAGTATGTACTTCAGCACCGGTTAACGGACCTTTGTTGTTGATTTCCTTATCGCATATCAAAAGGACAAAACTCATGAGAATGTCAATAAATAAACAAAAACAAAAGAAGGTAAACAATGCATACATAAATAGATACAGAAACAAAAGGAACTTATCAGTGCTGCTAAGCTAGCTATTTATTTTTAGCAGTTTTACTGCAGAAAATAGCTAACTTTAGTTTACATTGTGCAACGGCTCATTGTATTATAATATAGTATTGTTTTTATTACTTTGTTATTTATATACGTATGTATTATTATTTTAAAATAAATTATTTCCTATTATTTTTATAGTCGCTTCGTCAATTTTTTTTATAGCACAACTTATCCATAAATAAATTTATGACTAGCATTTGTTTTTTAGTTTTTAATTATTTTGTTCTACTCTTTATCAAACGGTATATACGTTATTTACATGTGTCGTGTGTTTGTGTGCACTTATCGCTGACGTGCAAAGGGCAAAAATTGCTTTTGTGCTCGAATAGCGGCGCAATTGGAGAAGCAGAACAAAACGAAAATGCAATAATATATCCACGTATACGTGTGTGTGAGCTCAGCTGCAAAGTGCATATTCGCACACGCACACACGTACAAGTGGATACATATGCACGTCCATGTATAAGTATATCTACTCATATACATATGCTACTGGAATACATGCACTGGAATCATTCACAATGAGCACAAGAACATAATACCATTGATATTTGGGCTAAGAAAGAAAAGGGGGCGAGGCACGATGGGTGATGAGCTGTCGGGGAAAACCGAAGTCGCGCTGGCGACTGGCAATGCCAAAGCTGTGCGACCTTAAATGGAGCGACGGAAGGAGTGCAAGGACACACACATGGGAATTCCATGTGAAAAATCGATAAATATGCATGCTGCTCGAGAGCACAAGCACTCACACACACACACAAGACTACATACTTTTGCATGTATATAGAAAATCTTACAGTAACGGACGCCCACACAAACACACATATACACACAGGCTCGCGCGCGAAGGCAAACGAAAACGAAAACTTGTAGCGCTACGGGCACGAAGGACACGTCGAATATGTGGGGCTCGCAAGGACACACGAAACTATTGCGCAAAAGAAAAATGTTTACTGTCTCAATTTACTTACACTGATCAGTGAGCCATGGTGCATCATAGCTTCATCGTTGAGATGCAATGGAAGCGGAACCTTCTCCAAATCCTTCTTTTCACCAGTTAATTTGGCTAGAATCGTCATTTTTTTGTTCGATTGTGTTCCTAGGTTTTTGAGCAATTTGGTTTCGAAAAATTTTATTAGAAAGATGACCGAAATATATGTATGTTGCCTAGACGTTTTATGTAAACTACACCTCAGTGATGTTTACTCTTCAATTAAAATTTTCACTTTGTTTTTGTGTTGCGCAGCAAACTGCGTAGGCAAGTAGCCAGCTAGCCGATATATTTTCACTTGTTTGAAGTTACTTGCATTAGCAGTAACGATGTATTGCCTATCGATACCGATAGTGCAAATGGTTTGTTTTCGTTGCAGCTTAAATGTGTAGCACACAAAAGATATGTATTTACTTTACTTTATATTAATGAGCTGGGTAATTTGATCATATTAAAGAATTTGACTGGTACATTGCGTTTCGCTCCAAGTTTCTTCTAGTGAAAAAAAAAAAACGAATGTATCGATACTTACGATAGTTTCTATTTTTTTTTTTTGTGTACCAATTGCAATTCGATTTTTTTTATAATTTTACTTAATATGTAAAACGCTTATTTACCGAAACATATTTATGAACTTGAATGCATCACATACGATGCAGTTATTTCTGTCAATATATACTAGTGGAAACGATAACTTATCAAAAATTATCGAGTGTATGACAGTTGACATGAATGATGGTTTGACGGAAGATTTAATCTGTACTGCTAACTGAATTCTTAGATGTACAAAATGGGATTTGCAGGGCTTACAACTATTTATGACTATGTTGATTCGATAGGAAGGCCAGATGACCCTTGGGGCACTTGTTTGCGTAGTGGCCCTTGTGTCCGCACTTGTAGCAGGTGATCTCCTCCAGCGGTGTGGGCACTTTGATGAACGGCGGTGGCGGATGATTCGGAACACCATCATCATTGTTCTCCCCACTGTGGTCCATGGCATTGATGTTGTTGCGATGCTCCAGGCTGCCCACATACTGTTTGCACGAGTTCGCCTTGTGCCCGAGCTCGCCGCAATAGTGGCACGTGGGCAGCTTTTTGTGAAGTTGATCCTTGCTGAGATCGGCGAGGGGCGGCAGCTCGAATCGTGGATGCATGTGCTTGCAGTTCGGTCCATCCGGACAGAAGCCGGCCAGGTAGTTCATACAAAGCACGCGCCGCAGGTGCTGATGTCGACAGTGCGGCCCGTGACGGCAGAATCCGCGCTTATACCACGGACAGTCTTTCACCTTGCTCTGTGGATCGATGTGCAGGAACGGGCACTCTTTGTTGTGGCAGGCATTGAAACGCGAATAGAAATAACACTCTGGCATCTTCGTCATGTCGTACTCGTGCAGAAACTCGCACTGGTCGCCCTTTTTACAGAGGCCGCGCAGCCAGTGCTTGCAGACGATGGTACGGTCTCCGCGTATGTGCCGGAAGGGGCAGGCGCTGCCTTTGTCGCATTCCTGGCCATTTTTTGTGATGAAATTGCAGACAGCGGCAATGGACTTGTCCATGCCGTAGAACGGCAGTGGTATGGCACCCACCTGTTCGATGAGGTCGCGCTCTGCCTTGAACTGCAGGCTGTTTACGTTGGCCAAAAGTATATCCATGTTATTGCGGTACTTTTCTCATAAAACAATATAGTAAAAGAGCGCGTTGTTTTGGGAATTGTTTTTTTTTTTTTTTTTGGCATAACACACGCTGGAGTATCGATATTAGCACGATATTATGCGGTGGATATCGATACCGGGATATTAAAGCCAGTATGCAGCTTGTGCAGTTTAAATAAATTTATGCCGTTAAATACCGAACATAAAAATTTAAATAAATGTTGATTATTTTAAGGTGTTATTATAGTCATAAATATACACTTTAAATAAATAATAATTAATGATAATAAAACAGTGTACAATGTACATGATTTAATAACAAGATGAACTTCTTAGAAGCCGCGATGCTTTGCTGCAGCTGCATACTAGCCTTTACCATTTGTTTACGCTCTGGCGCTGCAATTAAAGATGTTAGTTCGGTTAAAAGGTTAAAAGCTGATTGCGGCAACATTTGGGCGTGTGGAAGTTATGTGGAGACGCCGCAGAGCCACAAGTTAAAGATAAAAGCGTCGTCCGCCAACCATGTTGCCTACCTACGAGCGTCTGAACGAGCCCAAGCGAGTCTTCTTTCGCATAACATTCGCCCGGCTGTCGCTGACAGCGCTCAGTTTGCCATTGAGCGCGTTTTGTTTTTGTGTGGTGTGGTCGCTACTGTTTGATTTTGTGCGCTCTACGTTTACACATTGCGACGTGGCCAACTACTTGCCCTCGGTGTCAGCGGCAATTGGCAATTATGAGCCACAGAAAACGGTGTGGCGTCTGGCCATCATCTTGCACCTGCCATTACGCCTGACTGTGACTCGCATGTATTTGGAGTACTACAGGGAGCACATCAAGCGCAATCGTCGCATGTTTGGCATCCTCGCCTGCACGCTGAATGTCGTCGAGAACTTTGCCCTCTTCTGCCTGTCGCTCTGGACGTCGGCTGACAACTATGAGATCCATCGGAATTCCTTCATAGTGTTCATAGCGTGCAGCGAATGCTATATGCTGATGTCGTACCTGCTGAATAGGAGTGCACGCAAATCCGTACTGCTGCCCCACGAGGAGAAATCGCTGCGCTACAAGCGAAACCTCTTCCTGGTCAATGTGCTTGCCTTTGGCCTCGCCGGCTACTGCTTCATGCGGCACAACGCGCGCTGCGAGGCTGGTGGTAAGCATTCGATAGGGACTCGATACTTCCCATCCCATCCCAAAGGTCCATCACTAATTGAAGACAATTTCCCGTTTTCTTTTTTTTTTTTTTTGCAGTTTACACGTTCTTCGCACTGTTCGAGTACATCGTGGTGCTCACCAACATGGGCTTCCACATGACAGCCTATTGGGACTTTCACTCGATCAGCATTCACTGCGACGCCCGGAACGGATTGCATATAATGCGCTATTAGCCTCGCTTAGTTCAAGGAACGTCCATCCTCTTATTCCTGTATATATATATATACATATGTATGTATAGGTGCGGTTCTAGCTTAAGCTCAAAGTTTACTTAATTTAACCTAGGAAATTGCCTGATTTCCTACGTCAGTCAGAAGTCGAATTAACTTTTATTTAAATACATATACATATATAAGTCTCAACCAAAAATAAAAAAAACAAATATTAAAATGTATATATAGAAACATGGTCGATCGGGTGAAGCTGCTGCCCATCTCAGCCAAGGACTTGGAGATTACTGTTATCTCGCGCTCCCGAATCTCCGTGGGCTATCTGCTGCTCATTAGCTGCTCATCGACAACTGTCTTGACCATCTTCACCATCCTGAGGACGATCATTGTGGACTATGAGAAGGCAACGTTCACCCATTGCCACGTGCTGCACTTTGTGCCCTCCATGTCGGCGGTGATTCAGTTGAACCAAACCTGCTGGAAGCTCTTGACCTGGGCGCACCTGCCGGTGCGTCTTCTGATCGCCTGGCTATACTGGCGTCATCAGCGCCGCGTGCTGCCCCAACGCAGCGGCTCGCTAATCTGCCTCTTCCTAGTCTGTTTCGTCCTGAACAATGTGAGCAGCATTGTCATAGCCGAACTGGGCGATGTCACCGGCACCAATATGATTCACGTGGTGCCCGCGCTCAGCAGTTGGGTCAGTAGCTGTGTCTTCATGGCCATCTCGCTGGACTGCGTCGCTGGCCACGGGCAGCAGGAGCCACTCGAGCGCCTCTCCCGACTGATCAAACGCAAAATGTCCCTCGCCTATCTGTCCGCCAGTGTCGTCATTTGGCCATTGTATTTGCTGCACTCGGAATTGTGTGTGCCCTTGGGTATGCGACTCCCATAGAGACTCTAGCTATACTACTCCTCTTGCTCCAACTCAACCTAATCCCTGCAGCTTATTCCCTTTTCGCGATTTGTGAGCATGTTTTGACGCTGTCCTCCATGGTCTATGTGTGGTCATCCCATCTCGACTTCCGTCAAGTGTTTATATGCCATAGTATCAAGCATGGATTATATATCAAGGATATACGATAAAGGACCAAACTTTTTAATACAAAACAAATATTATTCTAGCTACGTTTCATAGATGCGCACTAAGTCTTCTATGGTGATTGGATAACTGGTCACAGGACATGTGCCCTGCTCCTTCAGGTGTGCCACAATGCACTTCCAGCAGTAGACGTAGCCGGACACTGCGCATGCCGTGGGCGTTTGTAGCGGCAGCAGACAGACGGGACACTCGCCGTTCTTGGGCAACGCTTCCTTCAGCTCCTTGGGCAACTCACGCTGCGGCATGGCCTCTGGGTTTTGCAGGGTGCCGCCGAGCTTCCGGCGCTGATCGTTGGAGTACCACCACTGTATGAACTGCAGGAAGAAGGCCAGCACCTCGAGCATCTTGAGGAATATGTACGTCCACTTGTCCTCCTTGGGCGGCTCGCTGGGATAGCGGAGCGTGAGCCGCAGAGCACGAAACAGCGGCGAGTGGCTAGTCGCATACTTGATCAGATAGAGGAATGTGTGTACTGCCTTCGAGGCGTTATAGGCATGAAATAAATTGATCGCTTGCGATTCCCAGGCATATGTATCCTCATGCTGGGCACTGCGAGATCGCAGTTTGCGCTCTATGTACGGCAGGAAGGTGAGGAGAGTCGCCGAGATGAACTGCTGCTGGCGGGTGAGCAGCTCGCCCGTTGCGCTGGCCGTGCGCTGTAGTCCATAGAAACTCTCACCAAAGGAGGAGGCCCGTTTGCGCAAATACAGATACTGTAATATCCAAGTGATAATTGGTGATAGCTCTTCTCTCACACGCAAAGTGCCCCAAAGCTTAAAGTCCAAACGCAGGCCGAAGTAGTCGAAGACTTTGCTAAGGGCCGGATAGATAAGGTTATCTAGTGTCTCGGCGGCTGATATCTCAAAGATCGAGGGCACATTCTGCAGATTCTGACGCACGTTTGCGGCCTCAGCCATGGCGTAGAGTTTGTGCTGTCTTTTCTTATTTATCAATAAACAAATTTGAAATCTCCGTCTTTAATATAAAAGTATCGTTTTCTTATCTAAAGTATCGATATTTTATTAGCTGACCGCCACAAACGATATGTGCACCGATCAGCTGTTTTGCCATTTTGTTTATAAATTATCGCTGGAAGAGTTCAGCAGCTGCAACAGTTAAATAAATAAAAGTTTTAAAATAAGAAATCAGTATGAAAACAACAGGCGGTGGCTCGTCGGAGGAGCCGGCCAAATCTGCACTGGGCAAAATAAGCAAAAAGTCTACGAAATCTCGTTCCAAAAATACCAAATTGGAAACTGGCAGCAAAAACTCCGTTTCGGCCACAAATGTTGGCGTTCCAATGAGCAGTTTGCCAGCCACGCCCACTCACGTAAACATAGCCACAACGCCCACGACGCCAACGACCACTTTAAGCAACTACAATCTATTTGATGCGTCCTTTGCCGTGGCCGGACATGCACAAGGCGTAGGATTGGAAATGAGCAACAGTTCCGGCAAAGCTGTAAGTACGGGAAGTGGGAAATTGTTGGAATTTGTTTAAATATGCTTTACATTGCAGGGTCATCATAAGAGCTATGCCGGCTTTGATCCGCGCAGCATTAAGATCTTCTGGGAGCAACATGATCAGACGGATGTGGAACTCTCGCAGGATGTGTGCGCGCGCCTAGCTGAGGATGCATCCTACAAAGTCTGGGAGCTCATAAATGTATGCAGAGTGTCTTAAACATTTCAATTACTCTTCATTGTCACATAATTTCGCAGAATGTCAAGATTTACTCGCGTCACTCGGGCGGCGTGGTCACCTACGATCTAGTCAATGAGGTGCTCAAGGATGCGGATGTGCCGCCCATGCTGGGTGCCATGGACAGCGACTGGGATTGCATTGATTACGATGGCAGCTATTTCTTTCACTCGGATAAAATCTTTGAGCTACGCGAGGAGTTCCAGAAGGATATAACGCTCTCGCTGCCAAATGATGCGGATTTCCATTGCATCTGCCCGGTGGACGATAAGAACACGGAACACTTGAAGCAGTTTGTGCAGAGTCTGGTCACTGGTGGGTGGTTTGTTAGCAGTACTGTTAGCAGATGGCTTGTCTAACGAATACCTCTTTCAGCTGCCATCTTTGGCGACGCCCATGCACGTGGTGTGGCCATCTCGCAGGCCTTTCAGACGCCTCTGATGGGCGCTTGCTATCGCGTCATAATCAGCAAAATGCTCCAGATGCTCGCCTTTAAGCAGCACGATCAGGTGAGCCAGCGCTGCTGGCGGCTGCTGCGCGCCTGCAACTACAATGCGCAGGCGAATCACATCAACTGTCGGCCGGAGTACTTCAACCTGGCCGAGGTGCTCATCAGTCAGCTAATGGCGCCGTATGAGACCATCAAGGTGGCCGACAGCCGGCCGCAGTCGCAGCATTTGCCGGCTGCAATGGAGCTGGAGCGAGAGCTCAAACTGGAGCCGGGCCTGCAAGGCGAACCATATGGCAATCCAGCCATGGAGGTAGACACGCAGCAACAACAGCAGTCGGAGCAGCAGCAAATTCCTGAGATTACCTTCACCAGCGAAGCCTCCCAGGAGCAGACCATATACAGGCTGCAGCTGGACGATGACAGCAGCGAAGCGGTCGACAGGCAGCAGCAGGACGAGCCGCAGCAGCTCTCTAGCTACTTCGCCAGTCCCGTGGGCAGCGCCTACGTGGATGAGCTCTGCGAGACCCTAGGCCAAATGGCTGCGCAGAGTGGATACTTGCATTCCGAATGTTTGTTCTTGATCAAGCGGCGATTGGCGAGATTCTTTGAGGGTCGCGCCGTGTGCAGCGAACGTGGTAGGAATTTTACTATATATATATACATATATACATTGCCCGATTTACCCTGACTAATGTGTATTTTTTACAGATTATCAGTACATTAGTCGCGCCATACGTGGGCTGATCGCATTGGGCGAATACGCCTTCCGGGAGTTTATACCGTATATTTACAAGCTGAACGTGCATGATGTGCCGGACAGTCTGTGGCGGGATTTGGCGCCAGCTGCCATATTCCTGGCTGGACGCGATGATATACACTTGTACGAGTGGCTGGAGTTTGGCTGCGGAGCGGCCCGTCTGCAGCCCTTCCTGGTGCACTATGCGAGTGAGTAGATACCCTGTAATTTTAGCCTGCACAAACAATGATATCCCTGCTTCCAGGTGCATATGAGAAAATGAACTGCAAACGCTATCTGCACGCCCGACAGCCCGCGTTCCGTTTCGAGCCGCATCCGGGCGTGCGTCGCTTGGAGTGGAGCACGCTGGCCGCTGCCATGTGCCACGGCGATGATCCCAGCAAGGCGATCAAGCCGAAGCCCACCATGGCTGAGGCATTTCCGGACCTGGTGCACCCGAATCTGCGACTCAATTGCGCCGGCACCATACGCTTCAAGTTCGCCGGCTGCCGGCCCGTGCTGCTAAAGCCGAAGGGCGCGGCGGCGATGCAGTTCATGGATTCCCCATCAACGAACGGCGGTAACGAGGTGGTGCACTCCGATATACTCATTGCCAAGCGCAAGATCTACAAGCCGCCCAGCTACGTGCGGCGCGTGCTGCCCCACAGTGGCTACCACTACATGCGCATCTAAGGCGTCGTGGCAATAAAATCGGAAATATTAAGATTCTAATTTGATAAAAACTTTATTGTAGTCGGTGAAGCTAGAAGGCCTCCTCTTGGGGCACTGGCAAGCCCGCCTCCTTCATGTCGGCGATGATGCGCTTGTTGATAATATTCTTGATGTTCGCATTGACGTCGGGCAGCAGTCCGCCGGTGCGCGCCGCATGCTCTATGCGCTGCACCACATCGATTTCGCGCCGGGACGAAATGAAGTTCGTGACCAGCGAGTTGTCCAAGCTGCCCACGCGCCCGATGCGCCCGCAGCGATGTATGTAGTCGGAGATGTGTAGCGGGAAGTCAAAGTTGATGACGTGCCTCGCTCGGGTCGTATCCAGGCCGCGACTACCCACATCCGTTGTGGACAGCACATCACACTCGCCACGCTGGAACTCCTCGAAGCGACCGATGCGAATCTTCATCAGCATATCCCCATTCAAGTTGAGGCAGTTGACGCCGCTGTTGTTCAGGAAGATGGAGACGTAGTCGCTCGTCGCCGACTTGTTGCTGAAGACGATGAGCGGACGTCGCTTGGCCAGATCCCGCTTGACCAGCGACAGCAAATTGGCTGGCCGATCCGCCTTGGCCATGCGCAGAAACTTTTGGTTTACGTGCGACATCAGGCGATGCAACTGCGGACTGACAATCTCCCTGATGGTCTCCACGTCGATGACCCGTTGCAGAATCTCGCGCGTGTTCGTGGGCATCGTGGCCGAGGCGAGCAGCAGCTGGGTACCAACAATGTGCGCATCCTGGACATGATTCTTGTGGAACTGTGGCAGAGAGAAACCTTAGCAGCTGCATCTCCTAGAGCATTCCATACTTACGGGAAATCTTCTCAAGAAATAGGTTAGCTTCTCCGTAAAGGAGTCATCCAGCAGGGTGTCTGCCTCGTCCAGCACCACGTGGCGCACTCGGTCCATGTGATAGATGCCCGTGGTAACCAGCTTGCTGACTGCGCCCAGTGTCGCCACCAATATATCCACCTCAGCGAACTGGGGATTCAGCATCAGCTGTTTCGTATTCCCGCCCAGCAGGGCCTTCACCTTCAGTGGTGTATCAGTGCACAGTTTCTCGGCTACTTGGGCGATTTGTGTGGCCAGTTCGCGGCCAGGCGTCAGTATCAGTATCTTTGGCGCATTTAATCTTCGCTTCTCTTGCTCTGGGGCCTGATCCTGGAGTCTCTTGTTGAGTATGGGCAACAGGTAGGCAAGTGTCTTGCCGCAGCCCGTCTCGGCGGCAATTAGTGTGTGGAAACTGCCATCTACAATGGGCAAAGCTTGCGCCTGAATCCCCGTCAATTGCTTAATGCCCAGCTGCTGCTGCAGATTCTCTAGGAGCTGTGGATGCAGTTGGATTTGGGATGTTGCCAGAAAATCACTCAAGTTCTGCATCTCTGCCTTTCGCTGCTCGCTGGTAATGGTCGGATTTAGTGTAAAGTGATCGTTCTGGGATTTGTTGTGCAGCCAGCCCTTGGAGCATAGTGGAACTGTTCCAAACTTGGCGTCCGCTCGTTCATGTTGCAGCAGATTGAATTGTGTGCGCCGGCAGCTTATGAGTGGCTTACTATGTTCGCTTTCTATCGTCTTGGCTTTTGTGGCAGCTTTGGCGTATTGTCGGCGCGCTTGGCTGCGCAGCAGCAGCGAAAGATTCTGCAACATTTCTTTAACTTTTCGTTCTCACTGCACGTCGAAAACAGCTGTTCGTTTGTTTTGCTGCCGGTCATGTAACGGTCAGGCAGTGTTGTTCAGATAGCGAACGACAGTGCTGCCCAGCGCTGTGTTGTAGGTGTGCTTATCGATAATTAAAAGTATCGTTGGCGCGCGAAAGAGTGAACGGCATGGCGTGTGATATTTTTTTCTGTGCAAAATATATAAATAATAAGTGTCTAAATAAAGTTTGAGTGTTATTTTAGTGTTTAGTGAAGTGGTTAGATATGTGATGAGTAATTGAAATCAATTTGCAAAGCCTCGCTGCGCTGGATGAGGTAGCGGCGCTGCAGTCGGCAACAGTGAAGATCAGTCTGCACAAAGGTAACGGTAAGTGAGAAAAATTACTATTTTACATGGAAACCAATGAAAATGTAGTGAAATTATGTAAATATTAGCTAAAATATGTATATACAAAGCTGTATACATATATTTAGCATGCATATTATATTTTTTAATGGTAGCATAGATATGCATGTGTGTCAGCATATGTGCAGGCACATGCATGCAGTGCACAGAACCCAGTTGGACTTGGCTACCTTCTAAAAGTGCTGCTCAACCCATTCTTTTGCAAACGTAACTTTTAATTGTGTAAAATGTAAATTCTTGGGAAACGAAATTGTATCTTATCGAAATATTTTGGGTAATTAATAATAAATTTATAAAAAATGTCGTCGGAAAACTAAAATGAACAGTTTAAATAGATTAAAAAAAAAAATATATAATAATAAATTAAGTATAAAACTGTTAAAAATATTATTAAAAAGGATAATATTTTGTACTTTTTAGTGTATATACTAAATTAAAAAAAAACTACGTAAAACATTATTTTAAAAACCCAAAGTGGAACAAAATAGACAAATTTTAATGAAATGAAACTAAATTTAATTGGTTTTGTGCTCATGGGATTTATCGATATGCGTATGAATTTCTTCCTTGTTTCAATTTCAGCGCAACTGCTAGTAAAACTATATAAATAATATATGAATGTAGTATGTAAAACTACATCGCTTATTTTTATATTTGTGCATTTATCACTCATTCTTTTTCTGCTTCTCTTTGCAATTTTGACTTTAGAAATGTTAATAACAAAAAAAGTTAAAAGTTGATTGTCAAATTTTCGGCGAAATTGCAGCGGCAAAACGGCCCATAAAAGTGCATGAAAAGTCTCCGCCTTGTGGCAGCGAGAGAAGAACTTAAAAGGAATTCACTTTTATGTATGCGTAGCTCTCTGCGTGTGTGTGTATATGTGTGTATATGTATGTCTCTCTGTGTGTGTATGCTTGTGGCATATTTTTCACTGTTAATTTTGACAACATTTTGTGCGTTGTGGGTGGTGGGTGGTGCGTCGGCATTGCTCACGCCACGCCCACATTTTTAATATGTTTTAAGTAATTTGTGCACATTTTCGAATTTTTATCGCGGCCACAAAACTTTGTCCTTTTGAATTTAACAATGCCGCCAACTGCAAACTGTTGGTCTCCTGGCCTCTGTTCTTTGCCTTTGTCCTTTGGCCCGCTCGTTGACATGCCCTTTGTCCTCCTACGCTTGTCCTGCTGTCCGTCTGTCTGTCTGCCTGTGTGTTTTGCGCTCAATGTCAATGCTTGTTGGCGAGCGTGTAATGATGACTTTATGACTTTATTTACGTGCAATAAAAGCAACAATTCAGTTCGCAAGGCATTTCAGCACAAATGCACTGAGAGAAAAGGAATATTGGTTCAAATTTTGTATTATATATAATATGAGAAAGGGAATATATACATAACTAGTTCTTAAATATTATATGGAAAATGTTAAACATTTTGAAGAATTTTTATACCCTGAACCCATTGAAAATGGGAAAATCAGGGTATAATGTTTTTGTTGGAGGGCGTATGTATGTAACAGGCAGAAGGAGGCGTGGCAGACCCCATAAAGTATATATATTCTTGATCAGGATGACAAGCCGAGTTGATATAGCCATGTCCGTCTGTCCGTCTGTCCGTCTGTCTGTCCGTATGTATGAACGCGTCGTTCTCAGAACCTATAAGAGCTAGAGACTTGAAATTTTTTATGTAGGTCCGTGAATAGCACGAAAAGATCGAGTTTGTTAAAAAAAGTCGATAACTATTTTAATTTTATTGTTATCGATTAAAAACAATATCGAATGTTAGTTATAAAATTATATCTCCCACGTCTTTATAGCTAGAGTCCCCAAATTTTTTTGTAAGTTTTATATTTATTTTTTCTAATTTTGATTTTTGTTAAATTTTGGATACCGGCTCCAAATTTCCCCAAATATTTAAATTGAGGTTAGTTGCACTCAAAGCCAGTAAATGAATGGGTTTACATTTTTAAAAATTGGAAAAAATGTAATAAAATATGTTGAACATAAGCTGAAAATTTCATTCAAATCCATTAATTCGCGCAGAAGTTATTAAACAAAACGTTTGGCCAATCGGCCAAACACGTGACCAGCAAAACAAAGCAAACTGTTTTCCTATACATGTGCACACATACACACATACACATTGAGCTGCGTGCATTTAGCAAGTTCTAAAACCCGCAAGTTTTAGTGTACATATTTCCAATAGATGGCGCTATGATTTGCGAATTATCAGCTGCTCAGTTGGTTCGAAACTTGGATGGCGCTATTCAATCGAACCATTTCGCTATTAGCTAAACAATTGAAATGAATTGAATTTAGTTTTCTGTGCGTTTATACGAAATACTAATTATGCAGTATTTTAACGCAGATAGCGCGGGGTTTAGGGTATCTCCTAGTCGGGACCGCCGACTTGAGTTTTCTTACTTGTTTAAATTAAGAAATTATTCAAATTAAATTATAGAAATTAATTTATTAGTTTAAGTTTTAAATTAAAATTTTTTTTTTCAATGATTTTGTATATGTAAAACTTATTATTATAAGATTTTTTTTTTTTTTTTTTTTTTTTTTTTTTTAGTCTCAAGTGAATTTATTTGCTGCTTGTTGTCAGAGACTCTATAGCGCATTTATCTTTTTACCCTTCACATTTGTTTTTTGGCAGGTACGCCTGTTATAATTATTCTAATTTATATGTAGTTTTTTTTTTTTTTTTTTTTTTTAAATTTAAATTCCCCGACGATCGAGGGGATGCAGTCTTTTAAGTCTTCTCCTACATTGGTTGTTAACCAGATTAGATGCCAGTTGGTTTGGGTGCGCTTCCAATCTGTCCGTGTACCTTGCACTATGTCTGCCTATGAGCTCTGCTATTGTCGGCATCTTAAGGTCGGTATGAAGCGTTGCGTTTCTTACGAACCATTCTGCTCCGGTCCATCTTCTTAGAGCTTTATTCTGCAAAATTTGCACTTTTTTAATGTGCGTTTGGGCAGCTACCCCATAGTGGTATAGCGTATGTGAACACTGGTGCCACAATCGCGTTATAAATAATCCTTTTGCTTGAGAGAGACAGTTTACTCTCGCTCCTTAGCATCCAATCAAGTTTTTTTAATTTAAATTGGCACCTCTTCACCATCTGGCTTATGTGGGCACCGTACGTCAGTCTCTTGTCCAGAGTGACTCCCAGATAGTTAACTTTATTAGCCCTCGGTATTGTATGTCCAAGTGTTACGTCTGGGCAGTCACCTTTTCTTAGTGTGAACGTGGTGTGTACTGATTTTTGAGTGTTCACAGCGATGCTCCAGCGTTTGTGCCATCTATGGAGCTCGTGTAGGTACGTTTGCATCTTAATGGAAGCAACATGTGGCGACTTATTCCGACTGAGAATAGCGGTATCATCAGCATATGTGGCGATCAGCATACCATTATTGGAAGGAGGTAGCGGCATGTCAGCGGTGAACAGAGTGTACAATATAGGGCCAAGAACGCTGCCTTGAGGCACACCTGCTCTGACGGAACGAGTCGACGATGTTGCTTGCCCTTTTACCACTTGAAAAGTTCGTTCTGCTAGATATGAAGCCAATATCTTGAAGGAGGAACTGGGTAGAGTGTCTTTTATTTTCTTTAACAGTCCCAGATGCCAAACTCGGTCGAATGCCTGCTTGATGTCTAGAAATACTGCACTGCAGTATTCCTTTTCTTCGAACGCAACTAAAATGTGTTGGACCACTCGGTGTATTTGTTCTGGCGTGCCGTGCTGTCTCCTAAATCCAAATTGGTGATCTGGTATAGCATTTTTCTCTCTCAGTTCGCTCAGCAGTCTACTCATCAAAATTCTTTCAAATATTTTGGAGAGTACTGGTAGCAAGCTGATTGGTCTATAGGAAGTTATTTCCTTTTCAGGTTTGCCTGGTTTCGGAATCATGACTATTTCAGCACGTTTCCAGCAAGCTGGAAAGTGTTGAATGCGAAGTATGGCGTTGCACAGAACTACGAAAAAGTCAATGGTTGAACTTGGCAGGGCCCTAAGTACTTTGCCATCTATACGGTCATATCCCGGCGCTTTTTTAACTTTTACCTTTTTTATAAGGTTGACGACTTCTTCCTTTGTGCATGGCTCGATTGCTAAAGATCCTGCAATAGGAGAGCTCACTATTTCTCGTATGTCTTCTAGTTCTGCTGGACCAGTTGTTATCACCGGCGAGAATTGTTCCTCTAGGTGGTCAGCAAATGCCTCTGCTTGAGCTTCGTCTCCCGTTAGCCACACTCCATTACCATTACGAATAGGATGACGACGTAATGGCTGCCTTTTAATATTGCGTGTATATCGCCACAGCTGGAATTCTGCACCGGCAGCATCCGCTCGTTCTAGTGCCTCACTAATACGCCTGTTTTGCAGCTGGGCCAGGACTTCTTTGAGCTGTCGGGTGGCTTCATTGTATCTTCTCTTATTACTTTCTGTCCGGGTACGAATCCATCGGCTCCTTGTCCACCTTTTATACTCCAGAAGATTTTGAGCATGCGGGGTGAGGGCTGTATTGTATAAAGATGGACTTTGTGTTGATCGGGAGGATGGTGCGGCTAAATACGCTGCTGCTTTTATCGCGTCATGCAGTTTAGTTGCTGCGTATTCCACATCTTCAGCAGTGCGTAGCTCAATTTCCGGGTCCAGTGACGATTGCAGAGCAACCTTAAATTTTGCCAGATTTGATCCTGCTGGCAGGAGCCGTTGTCTGGATGGAAAGAGCTGTGGCTGCGCATGAACTATAACAACTAGCGGCAGATGGTCAGATGACATCTCCAAGTAATCATCAATGCTGAGTTGACGGTCGCAGATGCCTTTGTATACAGCGAAGTCTATTGCAGAGGGACATTGCCCATTCATTGGGTAGCGTGTAGGGGCTCCAGTAGCCAGGATGGAATATTGACACCTTTGAATTGCATCAAATATTACCTCTCCTCGCTGGTTTGACCTACTGCTTCCCCAAAATGGGTGCCATCCATTCCAGTCGCCTCCAATTATACATTTGCTACTTCGGCTTAGAATCTGAGTAATATCCTCCACGGAAAGATCACTGTTTGGTGGACAATAAATCGACGCTATATCTATTTCTCCAATTGATGTTGGAATTGTAATGGCTGAAAACTGTAGTGTTGCGTTGGCATGAGGAAGTAGAGGTGTATGTACCAGTGTTGACCGAACCAAGAGCGATGATCCACCGAAGCTGTTTGTTCCTCCACCATGGGCCTGATAGTGCTCATACCCATAAATTTTAAATGTCGGGCATTCACGACTTTCTGCAATGAGCATTATATCTATGTCCTTTTGTAGGAGAAAAACTGCTAATTCCTGCGCTTTATTGCGCAAGCCATTAGCGTTCCAAATTCCTACGCGTAGGGACATTATTTGGTGCTGAGCTTAGTGATTAGAGCCATTAAGCTGGTCATCACTGTTGCTTGTTGGGCTTGCACCTCTCGCATTGCTCTAAGTTCTGCATGGATTACTTCAAATTGTTGCTGCTGCTGTTGCAGAATCTCCATAATTCCCGCATCGGGCTTGCCAGGTTCTGATTGGGAGTTTTTTCCACTAACTACTTGGGCATATGATATGCCATTTCCTGGTAATGCTGTAGCGTTCATACTGTTGTTCGAGAACTGCGGCTGTGAAATTTCTAAGCGGCGCTGAGCACCGTTAAAGCCTTTTATCGGGTTGTGTTTTTGCGCAGGGGCCTGCAATTTGAATAACCTCTTATACGTGAGGCAACCTTTATAGTTGGCCGGGTGTTGCTCTTCACAATGAACACAGGTAGGAGGTTGGTCCTTTGGACGAGTGCAGTCTTTAGAGTCGTGCTTCCCGGCGCATCTCACACACGTGGGGTCTCTGTGGCAGTAGCGCTTTGTGTGCCCAAATTCCTGACAGCGGTGGCATTGGGTCAAATCGTTGAATTTTCTTGGTAATTCAACAGTGCACCTTTGACGGGCAATAATACGCAAATCATGAATTTGCTTATTGTTTGTTGCTTGTTCCAAATCCACGAAGAAGATATTTAAAGGGATTTTATCGATTCGGCTACGCGGGTTGAAAATATTGACAACATTGTGACCCTTTAAGCCTAGTTCTTTTTTTATATCCTCAATGTCTGTGCTCGAGTGGAGTCCTTTTAAACAAACTCTGTAGGGCTTGTCTTCTTTTAGTTGATAGCAGTGAAACTTTAGACCTCGATTGGTTAGTTGTTTCACTACTGCACGGTAGTCATCGCTGCAGTTTGTAAGAACTGCAATATTATTTTTTTTGGGTTTGATGACGTAAGATCTTGGATCAATAGCTTCATCTATAATATCTTGCAGATGTGCAATAGATCTAATCTCTGGGCACCATATAGGAGGCAGTCGTGGTTTCGGTTTCTCTGCTGATTTTTCAGTTGGTGTTGTGGCTGTTTGCATTTCGCAGTCTTCAATTTCATCTTCATCCAAAAGTGCAAAGCGGTTTTGTTTGGCTGCTTCAGCTGCGGCTTTGCTAGTGCTTGGCTGATCAGACAAAGCTGGTTTTTTGCATATAGGAATTGGCGATGTTTGCTGCTTTCGCTTTGGTCCTTGGCGGATTGGCCCCTGAACTTATTATTATAAGATTTGGCTACATATTTCTCCCACTCCACCAAATGGTAAAAAATTCCAAATTTCTTTGAGTGTACATAAGTAGCACACATACAAGTGCCGCGAATGCTTGGGAAGTTTTCTTTCTTTCTCAATATTAAAGCGATTTGCAACTTAATTTATTCCATTTGCTTCCTTTTCATTTGGGCTGAATTTTAATTCAGCCTTTTTAGTTTTGGGCTTAAATATGTTAAATACCAGCTGCGCGTGTCTCTCTACCTTTTTGATGTCAAAAGAACGCCCCATGCCCGTTGCCTCTAGTGTGTGTACGTATATGTGAGTGTGTGTCTGTTCGTGCGTGTGTGTGTTTCTTGTGTGTTGCTGTCATGTGTCTTTCTCAAGTTACTGACAAAAAATTTGCAATTCCAATGATAAAAGTGTTATACAAGTCGTGCACAACACATGTGTGAGCATTTTTGCATGCACTACTACACTGAAAGAAAAGGCAGCGTGTAATTATGAGCTTGAATAAACAAAGACAGAGATAACCCCTTTAATTTTATGGAGTCAAGTTTCTTGCTTTAAATTTTACCCTAATTACTGAGAATTACATAGAAGGGCGATGTTTCGAAAAAAATTTCTTTTGTTAGCAAAAATTGTAATAAGAAAAACTATTCTAGTCTTTAAAAACTTCATTTAGTTTACACCCGAATGCATGAGAATCACATAGAAGGGATTTCCTTATAAATAAACTTAATTTTCTTTTCTCTCAGTGCATATTCATGACTGATTCGATATGTTACTCTAATGTTTTTATAATCATGCAAATGCAATAATAATAGCCAAAATGCAAGCTCGAATTATGTTAATACCACAAACTGTGGAGCTCTTTGTACTTCTAAAATATCGCACATACGCCGCATTTGCCGCAAATTGCCTGTGGCCACAGAATACGACCTCACGTCGCCACGGCCAGCTCGGCAGCTCGTCAGCTCCAATAGATTAAATCAATGTTGGCGTGAGGCGTGCGAGCATAATGCGTCTGGTGTCGGCTCTCTGACCGCTGACAGGCATCAAAATGTTGTTGCCAGGACATTTGCATTTGAGGCTAAGCGTAAAAGCTAGCTGATAAAAATATAGTTGAACAACGGTCGTGATTGAAATTTGCATAGCTGCAAAATTTGTTGTGAAATGTGTCCTGTGCAGCGCAGTGAGTGGGCGAGGGAGGAGTAGGAGTAGCAGAAGGAGTAGGACCAGACGCGTGGGTGGAATTTGCGTATGTGCGTACGCCTAAAATTTAAGGTTTGGGCGGCCAAGCCAGCCCAGCCCGGCCCGGCCCATGTCAACACTAACATGCCACACACTTGACGACACTCGCAGACATTGCAAGCAGCGGCTAGTAAGCGTGTGTGTGGGCGGAATGTGTAGGCGGCGCAGCGTCAGCCGCAACGCGCGTGAAATGCATTTAACATTTTCTGTTGCCTACTTTTCAGCGTCAAATTATGGCGGCGTCGAGTGCTGCTCGCTTTGTGCATCAGTGAGTGAGTGTGTGTGTGTGTGTTTCACAAGTGTTTTACAACACTTTAAAATGTGCATTACAGACACAAAGCTCAACTTGACGTCGTTGTTTGTATAATTATTATATGTTTACTGATTTAATGTGCGATACTTGTAGCTTTATAGCTTTTCAGCCAAAAAACAAATGCTGAAATTGAGGCAGATTCAGCAGCTGCTGCTACTGCTGTTCGTGCTGCTGTGTGTGTATGTCATTGTATGCTTAAGGCCATGTGTGTTTACACAGGCTTAAAAACAACAACATTGTTGCTCGGATTTAGTTTACTGCTGAGGCTTTCATGGGCTTAACATATTAATTAAACTTGAAGTGGAACACACACAGAAAAACTTGACCGGTTCAACTTTAAATTAGATTTTAATCTGTTGCTCATATTTAAACAGACAATAGATTTTGTGTGCATGCGTCTGTGGATGGCTGTGTGTCTGTGAGTGGGTGAGTCTCAGCGTGTGTGTGTGTTTGCACAGTTATATATATATATATAGTAACCGAGGAAAACGTGCTGCTAAATGTGCTCAGCATTTGTGGGTATCATAGCCAACAGTGCTATACCTATTATGAATGAGATAATGAGCATATTGATGAGCTGTAAATGAAGATATAATGAAGTTATAATCGAATGACGAGTTGACAGATGATAGAGTATTATCTTACTTATTAATGTACATTTGCAAGCAAGCTTGTTGGCATGTATAGCTAACCATGTTCCAGTCTATTCAGACTCTATGTCTCTCTGCTTCATGTGTTCATCCAATCGATTTGTCTATGCATATGTATGGATACAATAATATAGACTGATTTATATATAAAATATTTATGATGTGTGTGATGTGGACTATGAAGTGTAGAGGTTTCTGTTAATAAACAAAGATACAAGTACCGGGTATTCACTAGTCGAGTATATGAAAGCAAAGTTAATCAAACTTTAAGTAGGATATATAAATCTATTTGCATACCCTACAGGGTATCTTCCAGTTAAGCATTTAAAAATGTAGTACACTTTGAAATACCTGCACCTCCACACACATATATATGTTTCACTATATCTGTAGCGCACACATGTCTAATTGAAATGGGGTGCAACCCGAATAGAATCGAATAGCAGGAGCACTTTGAGTGGCGTTTCGACAAACTGTTGGCCGACGGGTAACACGATTCGGTAGCCACAAACAGCGAGCAGAGAACACGCATAAATGCTTAATGCGTGCGACAGAGAGACAAACAGACAGACGGACAGAGAGACTAACCGACTGACAACAATGAAACCTCAACATGGAGATTGATGGATAAAGTGCAGAGACAGGTATGCATATATGTTTGTTGTGAGTTAATTAACAACATTTAAGTGGTCGCTGAATGAGCTGCACTCAACTGAATGCTATTCATAAGGCACACACATACACGTGTGTTTGTGTGTGTGTGTGTGTGTGTGTGTGCAAATTGACAGCTTAATAAATTAAACTGCATTAAGTGTGTAGCATAGATTTGAAGCAGCCATAAATCCATCATCCAGTCAGCGTCAGTGGCAGCTCTCAGTTTGGCTTTGGGCGTTCTTCCTTTTATTCTTTTCCTTTGGGGTAGCTTAAATATTATATTGTAATTCAAATGTTTATGGCCATCAACGTAAATAAAAATGTCTGCTTAGCACCCGGCTGGCGGCACAGCTGCAGGTGAAATGCCGCAGCTGAGACATCGCCATGATATATGTTGTATGTCGTATGTCTGTGCAGCCAGTGGCTGGGGTCCGGGCTTCATCTTGTAACCGCTTCAAGAGTTTAGCCGACGCTAACTTCAGAGGTGGACGTGAAATGAGACACGAAATAGCGCTAGTCTCTCTACATATTTACTTGTTATAGTTGTTGTCATAGAAGATTCGATTTTGAGATTTATATTTTCCTAATCTGCAAGTCGAAGTCTTTAAGCAGTCAATTCACTGCTTAATGAAACTTTCAAACATTTTCCAACACTATAAAGTACTGTTAATCTGCCAGTTCGTGTCACGAGCCTCATGCACGACACGCTCCCAACTCTATTAGCTTGTCAGCTGAGTTTGGGCCGTTTCTGGGACGGGCCGTAAGCTTGGCAAGCAACAAATTCGCACGCAGACAGCCATTGACACGGGCTGCTAAGCTGCGTTAGGGGATGGGTCACCCCGGACAGGTGGCCGGGACAGGGGAAGCTCACAAATATTCCGCACCTGGCAGACAACTACAACAACAAACAAAAACTACAACAACAACAATCGAGTTAAAAGAAGCCAACGACAACGACAACGACAACGACAAAATCAAAATACATGCAAAATAGGTTTGCATTTGAAATAGGCGCGCATATTTATCAGCGCGTGAATATTTTCCGAGTGAGATTCATGAAGGGCTTCTCCACTTCATTATATCCACTTTTTTCTGGCTTTCGGCTGGCGGGTTTCGACGTAGGATAACAAATACATGAGGTATAGTAATTTAAGCTTATTTCGACGACACCAAATACAATCGAAATATGGCGAGCAATAAATAAATCGGTGTGTGGAACGGCATAGAAACTGCGAACAGTTCGCACTTCACACAAAAACACGACGAAAGCGGGCAATCGACAAATCATAATAATCATGAGCTGGCTAGCTGGGCATTTATACGGTTGCGTTTTACGGATTAGCAGAGGATTGAGCGTAACGCACGATGGTTGACGGTTGAGCTTGGAGTTAAGAAAACTTTCGATTTTTAGTTATATTTACAGTTCTACTTATGCAAGGTTAATATCTGATTGATGGTTATATTTTAATGGAAAATGTAATGGAAATTGCCACAGATTTTAATATACAATCTACTAACAAATCAGCTGGATTAATGGCAGCTTGAAATATTTTTGCAAGATTTTATTTGATTAAAAAAGAGTCAGTCATGCCGAGTGTCAGCCCCACTGTGCCTGAGCCTTATCTTCTGTTGCCTACTTTTGTGCGGCGAGCATTGAGCTGCCCACTCATTTGGGAGGAGCTGTGCGGGGGTGTGGCTTGTGGTGGGTGTGGTTGAACTGACATCGAACTGCGCTCCAATAAATTGTCTGTTATCATTTTCATGTTCTTGTATTGATGACGGTCTGCTGGGAGCTAAGTATTAGAGGGAGACAGAGAGAGTTGGGAGTGAAGATGGGGCGTATGAGCAATGTCAACGTTAACGAAAAGCTGGTCTTAAGAAGAAAAACGGCTTTGCTGCTACTGTGGTCAGGCACAGGCACGGCCAAAGCCTAATTTGCCGGAAATAAAATGTGCAGCGATGTGTGTGCAGACTTTGCGAAGTCAGGATTCGCGTTCAGGTCCTGGCCGCCTCTACTCGCTCTTGCCTCCCTAAAGACTCGTAACTCTTGGCAGGAAATTTGAAACTTGTTAGCACTCGTATGTCGTCGGTATGGTCATGGGTCGTACGATTGAAGCGCGCTTCCGGCAAATCAAATTGTAGGAGCATGCATTTTCGATTAGATATACGAGAGGACTCGTTCCATCAAATCCAACTGACAGATTATTGCTTCGGCATTTCAAATTTCAATGCCAGCTGCCAGTCAAAAGTAAAAAAGGCAGCAGAAAAAGTAATTTTCAACGAGCTCGGAAATGCGTTCCGTGCAGCGTATACGAGGACTAAAAAAAGTATTTCTAACACAAAGTTGTTGCTTTAAGGGAAATTGAAGTGCAGCGCAAAAGGCAGCTCGCTGAAGTTAAAGGAACCGTTGAAATGACATGAAAGTCTGTTTTTATTTTTATGCTAGAGTGCCAAAAGGAAGCCTCAACCGAAAATGCAGCCATTAGCGAAAGTATTCTCGGACGCAACAGCAACAGCAGCAGCAACAAGAGCTCTCTCTGAAAGGCAAAAGCCCTGCCAGTGGAGCTGATGAGATGAGGTTGCAGCCAGCGCAGATACGTTCAATAAATTTAATGGACATTTTTGTCATTTACCAAAGAGTGCGGCGACATCGATAGCGCCAATGAGTCTGAGCCCGTGGCAGGCAAATGTAGGCAGCCAAAGAGCACGGGGAGCCACGTGGCGCGCCAGCAAGGACCCGCAAGCCTTTGGCCCAACAGGATATGCCGGCAGTCAGGTCACACGGTAATGGCAGCCAAGCGTCGGTATTCATAACTGCTTGTTACAGACGTTGCACTTTTGAAGAGCGCGCATAGTGCAGCGAGACTAAGGTAGGCCAGGATGAAATTGATAAAGGACTAAAGTTGTAGACTTTAACTTCAATGAAGTAGAGCTAGAGTGTGCTTAAACTTGTTGTTGATTATAATACTAAGATAAATATTATATTTTTATATTCGCATAGACTAAGCTTTCACATTCTCTCTACATTTGCCTGGTAATCAAAATCGAATCTGCGTTCATTCATTTAGTTTGTGGAAGATGTTTCATATATCTATAAATAATAATCTATAAATAATGTATAAAGCTAATTTTGTCTTCTGTTGAAGTTCTTAAGCTCATCTGGCGTAGGCAAGCCAGTGAGAGCTCACTCTAAAAATAATCTATCTAATTTTTTCGGGTTTTATTTTTATCCAAATCTGAATGATAATTCAGTTTTTAATCAAATTGATTTCATTTTTACTATGTATATTAAAAGATATTTCTATATATTTAATGTCTTTTCAATATTTTCTATGTAATTTAAACATAAACTGCCTCACCTTTACGTCCAAGCTGACAGTGATAAATCAGTTTGGAGCTGTATGAAATCATAGGATGACTATTGCTTAACAAAGTTTTTCTTCTTCTTTTCTTTTCACAAATTTAATTATTGATTTTTGGCTTTTCTTCCGTTTTCGTTACACTGTTCTTCATGTCAATTGTTACAGTTGCTGTGTTCTTAAGTTTCAATTCCACTTTTGGTGCCATTTTAAGCTTCATCATTCGCGTCGAGTGTCGACAATCAATCAGCGTCTTTCAGCGCCAGCTTTTTGCATAATTAAAATCTGATGCGTTACCTGTTTACGTCAGGCATTGTTGCTGTTGTTGTTCTTAAATACTCTGTTTGCTAAGTGTAGCAGGGCATATTAGTTGTGTGATATACTTCGTAAAGTTCCATCTCCATCTAAATGTTCGTGAAGCGTAGGTAAAGTTAAGCACTCATTCAAACTATATTTCGCGGCTATGGCGGAGTACATTGCAGTCGGGTATGCTCGACTATTAGGGATTATTTTCCAGCTGCGCGCACACAGCCAGTGTACGTGACATTTAAATCTGGCTGAGGTGCGGACGAGTTCCAGAGAAAAGTGCGTGGGGATTAAAAAAAAGAAGAAATTTTACAGGAAGACTGTGTCGAATTTGATATCTGTGTTAACTGGATAAACAGCAAAGCTGCAACACGTGGTTGCCTTTCTCTGTCTCTCTTTCTCGGCCTCCGTTTGACACATCGGCATTCGCTGATTTTAATGTTCGAAGTTGAATTCAATTAAGTTGATGAAAATGACAATTGGCAACTGACAAGCTCTGCGGCGGTGGGAGTTTGCTGGTAGGTGTAAATCTGAAAGCGTATTTGTACAGCTGCTGCTCAGTTCTCTCTCTCTCTCTCTCTCTCCCTGTCGCATTTTGATTGTCTGTCGTTCTTGCCATTTAAATACGTTTTGTATACGGGTGTGTGTGTCAATTAATTGTGACAGTTAAGTGCTGAGCTTTCTGTTGACGTGATGCGATTGCAATGAGCCCCAGTTCCCCTCTACGCCCCGTCTACCGCATACAGACAGCATTTACTATTGACCATTGACCATTGACAGTTGATTGTTTGCGTTGAGATACCCTGTTTGTATTAAAATGGTAATAAAGAGTTTCATGAAGTTGAGGTAGGAAGTCACAGTTAGTATTTATGAGCTGTGAGCTATATAGATACTTGATCAAGGTGCTGGGGTGGATCGTATTGATCATGTTGAGTGTATTAACTATATTAATGCTTTCTAAGCTTACTTTGCTGTCGGTATGGATGCCTTGATCTCAAGAACGAAGATAGTTTACTGATAGATAAGATAAAATAACCCGATTAGAGAGTAACTTCAAGTTGAGTACATTCTACCAGCGGCCTTTTGACTTGTTGTTGCAGCGGCTAATTGAGGGACAGCCAACAAGCATTCGCTTGGGTCAGTCATGGACTTGGCCAACGCGTTTTAATGGCCGCTCAGGTATTGACCATATTTAATACCATTTAATTGAATTGCTGCCCTTTATTAATTGCCCAGTGAAGGATGCAGCTCCCAAATCGTACAACTGCCATAGCACATACACGTACACACCCACATACACATCTACATGGAGACAACAGCGAACACAGTCGTAGCTCAAAGCCGTGGCCAATTAGTCAATCAGCAGACAGTTATTTTACATCGGCCATGGCCAGTAAAATGTCGTTGGGTGCGCAATTAAATTGTCGAATGGCCCCCCAGAGACTTACCCATCATCATAATCATGATGAACCTGTTCAAAGGCAAGTGCTTCCCTTTGGCTTCCTTTATGTGGGCCGGCCTGGCTGACTGCCTCTGCACTGGGACAGTGCACAAGTAATTAGTGCACTTGCAGGGCGTGCGCTCACTTGACCGTTGTTATTTCACAGTTTTTTCTTGTTTATACCCTCTGCCAATTGAGAGTATTTATAAATGGGTATGTTAGCATAGTGTAACCAGTAGTTCTTCTGGAGGCAACCAATTGAACTTGTACAACTCGAAGATAATGAGATGATCAACATTTCTTGAAATATTCCATATATATCGATCTTATAGTATCTATCTTATAACATTATAATATTCCTTGAGTGTTTGAGTTTATCGAATAAAAACTTTGATGTAGTCTATTCTCTGTCCTCTCTCTTACCTCATATGGTAGGCAATTTCAGGTCAGGGTATCTGCTGGCCTATCAAATACCTGGACTCTACTGCCACTTGTTTTTACAGCGCTGCCTTTGTCCATTTGAAGTAGTCTTTTGGTTCGTTTCTGGTTCTTGTTTCTTGTTTTGCTTTGCTGGTCTCTCGTCTCGTTGCTTAGCCGCCTTTGTTGATTCTTTTAAATTTCGCCTTTCAATTATTTTATGCAAATAAGCAAACGACGCTGAGCGCAGATTATGCCAGCTTGACAGAATTCCTTTACTTTCCTACTCTCTCTCTCCCTCTCTCTCTTTCTCTCTTTCTGATGCCCTTTGTAATGTCTCCATTTTCCACTGACTCGCCAGCCCAAGCCCTAATCTTCAGTTTTTCCCACGTAACGGGAGGTTAGATGGCGGGCGGCGCGTGAGATTTTGTCACAGGCTGCGTAAAATGCGCGACGCACAATTCTACTTACAAAATGAATTGTTTCTCATTGTTGTTACTGGGATGTTGCAGCCCGGCCGCCCTATGCCAGCCAGCCAGCCAGCCAGCCACTCCTTGTGCTCCTCATATCGTGTCCTGGCATTTCGCTTCGGGCGTAATCAACTTAAGTTGGTCAAATGAGTTTGTTACGTTTTGAATGTTTCTGGGCCCAACAAGAAGAAAGAGAAAAACTTCAAATCTAAAATGACTGGCAAATGCTTTTTCCTTTCAATTCAGTGCTTCAGATTTCCCAGAGCTTTTCACCAATTTCCTTGTGGTTAATTGCTAAACACCCTTTAGGCTGGGCGCTTAAATTTGTTGTTGTTTTGTGCGGCGTTAAGCTCGCTTTGATTTGTGTGGCATGCAAATTGTGCATCCTTTTGGGATTTGTCTCTTGCATTTGTAGGTGTGTCGCCTGTCGCATGTAATTAATTAATGGCCTTTCCGCCGACCCCGACCCCGACCCCGACCAGCCACTCACTGCCTGCAGCACAGGCGGGCCGCGAAGCAATTAAATATTTAATGCTCTATGCGATTTGTGGTATGTAATTTAAAAGTGATTTTTGCCACGCACAATGTCAAAAGCTGTCACAGTCACACGCGGAGCGCAGACCTTGAGACTTGATCCTTCAGGTGGCTCAAGATTGTGGATGCTGCTCGCTCTCACTTTATCTCTGTCTGTGTGCGTTTTAGAGATGGCCACGTGTTGATTATGTTTATGTTGCCTTTCCTTCACTCTCGGTCTTTCTCTCTCTCTCTCTCTCTCCATCTCTGTCTGTGCAGATGATGGATTATTTATTTACTTTCGCTCATACGGCTGTAGAGATGAGTGCGTGTTGATAATTTTAGATTTTTTTTCTTTCTAAGATATGAGCTAGTCTTTAGCTAGTCTGCTCATTAAGCAGATTCCGGCTCTTAACGAAGCATGAGTGTTCACATATTTTTTCTGTTTTATAGCTATATTTTATTATTTACTTTCTTACATCCTTTCTTTCTTTGTTTTTCTTTTGTTTGCAGCTCTTATGGATTTAGCTCAACTAGTTGTTATTAGTTACTCTGTCTTTGTTAAACCTTAATAATTTAATTATAAATTACCTCGGCTCGTGTTTGTTCGTGTCACGTTAGAAAGATTCACACAACACGCTACCAGCGCTGGCATTCATTTGAAAAGGTAAACCCAAGGCAAAGCGTAAGAGCAAAAATAATTGAGATGTCAGCTGAAATTCAAGTGGACTTTTATTGACTGCTTCCTGGCGCTGCCTTACTGGCTGTCTGACAGCCAGGCTGCTTGGCTGCTTGGCTACACGGCTGACCGACTGTCCGGTTGGCTTGGCATGCTCCTCAAGTGGCATGCAATGTCAATTCCACACATTCATATCGTTGTATGTGGGTGGCATGCAACGTCTTCGGTCGTCTGTCTGCGACCTTCGATTCGTTATGGGATTGTAGGTGATATAGGTTTTGCTGTAAAATCAATAGTTTTACATCTTTTAGCTGGTCTTTAAGCCGCCCAACGCGCGTGTGGCACGTTGCCATTTTATGCTAATAACAAGAGGAGCAGCAGCAGCAGCAGCAGCAACAATGGCAATCGTCAAGCCACATGTGCCCATGTATTACTTGTTAGTGTAACTTAAACTTGAAATCTTTGTCGCGTTCGCTTTGGCCTTTTACCTGCCACGCGACATCGAGATTGGCCCCCAGCTCATAGACGCTCAGGCGTTCAGCCTCTCAGTCGCGCTCTCTCCATCTTTTTATCCTGTCGTACGCTGTGCTTACACTTCATCCGCATGCTCGGCATTGAATAGCATCCCTAAGTGTCCTTAAGCGTACTCGAGTGCTCGGCTATAGCTATGGTGCCAGCCTTCCTGCCTGGCCTGCCCGCCTCAAGCTCATGGAGATTGTTGCGTTGCGGTTAAATTGCGCCAAACATATTTGACATTTTATTATGGCAACGGTGATGGGCTGGGTTGGGCTGGGCTGGGTAGGGCTCTTCGGGGAGGAGTTGCGTTATTGCGACACGGATATTGCGACGGCTGCGGCGACGTCGCCGGCTCTCTCAAAGCTTGGGCTAATAATGACTACAAGTGTTTTTCATTAACTGCCGCTTATGAATATTAAATTAAAAAGTGCGTTGCGTTCGCGGCGGGGCTGCAAATGTTGCGCATACGTCCCATTGTGCTGTATCAAACGGAGCCTTTGATATTCTTTTCAATTTATACCCAAATCCTTTGCGAACGTGGAGGTCAAAGGTCTTGGCGTAGTGTGTGCACAATGTAAATGTCTGGAGTGTGCCCTTTTGTGTTGCTGCCGAAGTGGGAACATTGAAAAATGCGCCACGATGCGGCCGGAGACTAAATTGAATTTGCGTGCCAAAGCAAAGACATTTGCTATTTGAATACTCTAATGGAGGGTACTATTGGTTGTGCATGAGATGTGAGTGTCTGAGATATCTGTGAATAGATTAGGAATGAAGGAAATGTTTCAAGAGGTTTGTCTGAGAAACATTCTTGTTTTCTAATAAAAATACTTTTATTTATAAACTGTGCCATGTTCTCTTACTATTTCTCATAGATAGCAATAAGTCTTAGTCAGCTTAAAGATATTTCGAGCTAACTCACATTTTGAAGGATTTGTTAATGTTTTTATTACATCTGCAATATCCCACATCGAATCTACTTTCAAAGCAGTCCAACACTTCTTGGATCACCCCTCAAAGAGTATTCAGTTGTCGCCTAGCCTAACTCATCTTTTACTTGCGTGTTTTTAAAGGCAACGGGGCAAAAGAATTCAATTTTCAAATTGGCTAAAACTTAAAGTGGCGACGCTGCAGTTCATGAATTTCTAATGAAATTAAAACGTTGTTCAAATATAATGATGCCAGCAACGGCAGTAGCTGCAGTAAATGCTACAGTGGAAGCAGCATGAGCAGCACGAGCAGCTGTAGCAGCAGTGTTTCGTTCGTGACTGCAACTACTTAAAAGCATCCCAGGCAGAGGGGTAAGGGAAGGGGAAATGGTTACGGAAACGGGCGAGGAGATGGGCAGGATGAGAGTATACTCCATCAGAGGAACTGCAGCTGCTGCTGCTGGCGCTGCTTGTGGGCGTCTGACAACCGAGAGATTATTGTGCAGCACGGCAGGACTTAGTCTTGTAAGCATTGTCTGACTCTGGCTGCTGCTGCTGCTGCACCGCTCTGCACCACTCGTTGCCAGCGCCAGGCAATGCCTCAATTAAGTCGAAGCAAATAGTTGAACAATTTGGTTGGACGAGGCAGAGCATGTAAACACGTCACGCTGAGCAACAACTGCAACTGTCATTATAATGTTCCCTCCCCCTCCACACAGGCACACACACCTTTGCACAGCAGCACACACACTCACACTCACTAAGTCGCACCTACACAAAGAAATACAAATGCTAAGGCTGGGCAAACTTTTTGGTTACTTGAAAATTCAATTTTACGCAATATGCGCAAATCGTGATTAAAATCCTGTGCGTGGTACTTGCTCATTGCATACTTTGCGGCTGATGGTGGCTCCATCTTGGATGCTGCCCCATCCTTCCCGCTCTCTCTCTCTATCGTTCTCTAAGCTGCTCTGCACTGTGGAGCAAATTAAGCTCCTTGTGACATTAAGTAATAAATCAAGCGTAAAGTGAGATTTTGTAAGTGAATTTACTTGGTTTACTGTTCATAATCCACGGCTGACTAGTGAAGCGAGGACATATGCTTGATTACGTAATATTTAAGTGGGTATTTAGTACACTAACTACAGAGATCAATTAGTGTAATGATAATTTGCTTATTGTGCCACGCCTAAGCTTTGCCAAGTGTGTTGCAAATATTTACATATTTTAAGCTAAGATGCTGACTTGAGCTCTTGTTGTTTTCTGCTTAATAATTTCGAGTTTTTGCCCATGTTAAATGTGAGTTAATAAGAGGAATATCTTTAGCTACTTAATACAAAACTTGGGGCTTAAGGAAATTAATATAAACATTTAAAAGTATTTTTAAAGAATATTTGCATATTTAGCTAAGAAAAACAAATAAGAGTTCAGAGGTGGAAACCTGAACCTCAACTCTAGATGAGTTTCTGTTTGAGTTGCAAAGCTAACAAAATCTCGTCCTTTCCACAACTCAGTCGGATTTTTTGATATTTAATACTTTATTCAAGATTTGTCTAAAAGAATCCAGGCTGACATACGTACGGATATGCTTTGATGGTACAGGACAGGCTGGTTGAATCAATATCTAACTTTCACTGAACAACTCAATTGAAGCTTAAGCTTCTACTAAATCTCAAGATTTTTTTTAGCCACAACTTGTTCGAGCTTAGCCCATTGTGTCATAAATACAATGACTGTGAAAAGCTGCTGCCTACTTTCAGGCGCTGTCAGCGTAAAAACTATGAAAATGTGTTTTCAAATTGCGAAACAATTTGCTGACCGTAATTGAACTTTGCTGTTGCCATCGCCATCGCCATCGCCATTGCCATCATCGTCAGCGGCACATAAAGCAAACTTTGGGCGCTCATTTGAGTGGTTCAGCCACGTAAAAGTTTTCGGCGCACAGCCTGTGGCAAATGTTGGCCAACCGGATCCGGATCCGGGTCCCTGGTTTGGCTTTGGCTTGGGCTTGGGCTTGGGCTCGGGCTCGGGCTCGGAGCTTGGGCTTCGGCTAGCACTTGGTCTTCGGTTCATGTTTCGCGTTTTCGAGCTTTTGAGTTTCTCGCTTTTGGGCATTTTTAGGCGCCGCTGATGATTTGTGTGTGTGTTTGTCGGTTCGACGCGGTTTTGGCCAATTTGCCTTTACCCTTTCCGCACCGCTAATCCGCGCCACTTTCGTTGTTCATTCATTCGCAATGCAAATAGCGACCTCAAACAATGCAAACCGCCGACCTTTTATTTCATTTGCTTTTATTTGTATTAATTTGCCGTCCTTTTGTTGCAATTCTTGTTGCAATTGTTTCTCTCGTTTTTTTCTCTCTCTAGTTTTTTTTGCATAATTGTCGTTGTTTTCACTCGTCCCGCAACTCTTCATACGCATGAATATTTCAGTTGTTGTAAGTAGTTTGGGCCTCCATGCGACTGCAACTGTCGGAGCACAAAGTTTTGAATAATTTATGCGTTTTCAGAGTGCCACAGCCAGAGTATTCAATGCCCGTTGTCCAACCAATGCCCCAATGCCCAAATGCCCATTGCCCATTGCCCATTGCCCATCGTTCGTACGTTGCCCAATACCAATTTCACTCGTTGCCAGACAACGTCTTTCTTTCTACGACTTTTACTCCTTGGCATACTTCAGGCCGCATCCATTGAGCAGTCGTCGAAAACTTTGACTTGGCTCTTTTCTAACGTTGATGTTCAGTTTAAGTAAAAGTCAAGAGGCATTTGCACTGCGAGAAAAGCTTCAAGCCCACAAATGTGGAATCAGCTTATATTTGAGAATGGGAGTAGCAGTATGAAGCTAAAAGGGGCTTATAAATATTAATGCGTTTTTTTGTAAGAGCAGATTCAGTTTCTTGCTCAGGTTACGACTCTCAGATTATGGTTTATCTGAAAGTGTTCTCATCTCTTCATATCTGGGCTAAGAAGTAGAAGTTTCAGTATGGGTTTATGATAACTAAAAGTTAGAAAAGTTGAATATATCTGACAGCATTTACTTACTATATTTTTGTTAGTTATCTAGACTTAACATATCTAAATCTCGCCCAACCTAAGTTTATGCTAACTTAAACCAACTTCACATATCTTAAACCAAAAATAACTTCATTTAGCTTCATCAAACATAAAGAAACCTAAAAACAACTTGCACCAAATTTACATAACCCAATTTACGGTAACTTAAACCTATTTTAGCCTTATCAAACCTAAATTTTAGGCAGTTGAACTCAACTTAACCCAAGCTAACCCAGCTTGACCTGAATTTTCGCAAGTTTACACAACTTGACCCTGACCTAAGGCACAGCGCTTTATTGATTATACTTGACTTACAAACGTCCCCCTTAATAATTCACCATTCTAATTATGCCATATAAATGCACATATTATTTCGCTCTGTGTATTTTTGTGCTCAACTAGTTTCGCCCTGTCCGCTCGCTATTTGTCGAGCGTAATTAGCCGCAAAGTATGCAACTTGCATCTGTGCAACCAGGCATGGCCAGCTCTATCGCCAATTGCCTTTATTGAGACATTCTACCCCTGCAGTGGGAGAAAGAAGTAGAGAGAGGGTCTCAGTGCTTATGGAAGCGGCAACCTCAGCAAACGAGAGGCGGTAAAGGCTATGCAAGGCAGCTCTTTGGCTGCTCTCACCGAGTGTGTCTGTGTATGTATGCAAGTGCTCGTCTGTGTGTGTGTGTGTGAAAAATACCACAATTTCAATTTCAAAGTATCCTTTTAGTGTAAAGGAAATGACATTTACGCGCTTTGTTGTGGTTTTCTCATGCATAAAACATTTTTAGTTTAATTTTTTTCCATTCCTTTTTTTATATATTGCATATATAGTTATATTTTTTTTGCGCTGCCCAACGCACTCGTTGTGCAGTAGGCGTGGCAGGCGGGCAGGTCCTTCAGCTGCAGCAGCCATACAGAAAATGTTTGCCAGTCGCTTGGCCAAACGAACAAAGCACACCGAATGGCCACGAGGCTCGTCTGCAGCTTAAAAAATTGAAAAGTGCATGCATCTGAAACCATAAAACGAAAATAAAGAATTCATAAATAATGAAATGAAAATCGCAACATAACAGTATTGAATACTGCAGCAGCGTGCTGTACGATGAATGGGATATGTTCCTTTGCTTAGACAAATGGGTTGGAATTTTAGTCAACTCAACTACTGCTTGTTGAATATAAATACATAAAATATGAGATACAGATTCATTTATTTTTTGTAAATTTACATTTACCTTTTTCATTGCAGAGCAAAGTACTTAAAACTGATATTTTGTGCCATCAAAAATCTCATTCTTAGTTTCATTCTCATTCCCATTCCAATTTTCTTTCTTATTCACATTCTCTTTGTTATTCCCATTCTCACTCTCAGTCTCCTACTCATTTTCAGTCTCATTCTTATTCTCATTCTCAGTCACATTCTCATTCTCAATCTCATTCTCGCGCTCTCTTTTTTTCGCTTTTACCTGTCTCTCGACAACTCTGTTAAATTATTTAGTATTTATTTAATAAAGTTTAAAGCAAACAAATATTCCATTTGCTTCCATGTCGCAAAATTTTTGATGAAATCTCGAAACAACAAATTATTATAATCATAATAATAATTAATTAATAATTACGACCTAAGCTGTTTATAATAAGTATGATGGAAACTCGGGAAATGAGTGGGAAAGCAATGCTACTTATAAATTTGAAAATACTCTGCCCTACAATTGATGTCGCCATCAGTACGGGCTATAAATACGCACAAAGGTGTGTGTGGAGGTGTGTGTGGAGGGTAGGGGCCGTTGTGCTTTGGGGGCGTCTGGCACTGTGAATTGTGAGCAACAAAGCAGAAGGTAGATAGGGTTGGCGACAACACCTCAGCGCTGTGGAGCAACGTCTAAAACTTGGTTGAAAACTTGAGACAGCGAACCAGAAACGATTAAAGCTCAAATTTTTCATTCATTTTTTTGGCATAGGGGCGCAGCATAGGGGTTGGCTTGGAGCCACGCTGGTAGCTGGTAACGAGGACATCTGCGAGCTGCAAACAATAAGTGACAAAAATCAATGAAGAACTTCTGGGCAATGCCGTCGGCTGCTGCAAATGCGCTTCCCGTTTCCTTTATGGGAAGCGCCAACGGGATGCAGTTAGTATGACGGTGGAAACATTGAAGAGGGAAGTAGGGGAAGAGGATGGATGCGAGGGTAGCGGTGGTGGTGGCGGCGTTGGCGGCGTTGGCGGCGGCGGCTAGTCGCTAGGTGGAAACGTTTGACTGCTGTGCTCTGTGAATGTGACGATGGCATTTGTTGAATATCAACAGGAAATGCAGTGAATAAACACGTCGAGTTTGTTCGATTCGTTTGAGAGTTGAGCATTGTGTGTGTGTGCGTATGTATGTCTGTATGTGTGTGTATGTATGTGCGAATGTATGTGTATTTGTGTGTTCTCTGTGTATTGTGCTAGGATGAGAGTCACATTTTGAATGGTATTCAATTCAATTCGTTTCGATTCAATTCAATTCTTGATGTGAATGGAAACGCATTCACCGCGGGCAGCTTTTAGCTTCGGGCAATGGCCAGCAAATAATGCAAAAATTTTTGCATCTCTGAATGCCAGTGACAGCAACAGCAAAGCCAACAAAAAAAGCAACAGCAACAACGTTCGGCAAATTTGACATACAGCTCGTTCCGTAATTGCATTCATCAAAATGAATACTATTTCATGTTCATGTTATATACCCTGTAGAAGCTAAAAGTATGGGCATCATCAAGTTGAGCATTTGTATGTAAGCTAAACGAAAGAACTTGGATATATTTTAATATCGATATTATTATATATACACATATATGCAAATAATACTGATCTGTATTAATATGATGATTTTTTCGATCAAATCGATAGCCAGTGATATCTGTTGTCTATAGCTTTTTCTGGGGCTGTTAGGAAACTGTTAAGCATATATAAATTCGGTATAGATGCATATTTGTTATATTTATCGGTAAATAAGCTGTTGAATGTATTTCGATTAAAGTCCATTTCTACACATATCTCTCAGTTTTTAAGTCCTGTCCACTGCAGGATATTTTCTAGTCACGCAACATTCTCAGAGTTTAAATACAATTTTTTTTCTATTTAATTTTTTTCCTCTCTGATGTGACTTTTCCCAATGTAATCAAATTAAATGCAGTGCAAAATTTTGTTTGGACTTTTCCGTTTGAACCTGAATTCGTGGTTATGTTGAGTACGGCAGGTACGAACCGATGGGCTTGCCGCGCTTAAAAGCATGCAATCAATGCCAAAAATCAGATGGCAACCCGTTCCATTTGTGTGAACTTCATATGGCCGGCTCATGCCGCTCATGCAGGCTCGTCGCCTCGTCCTGCATCATACGTTGGCCGTCGTCCATCAGTCAGCCAGTCAATCATATGAATCGTTTTCGTTTACGTTTCGTTTTCGATTCCAATCAATTTGTTTGGCATTTTTGGCTGGCGTTATACAGCCGTCATGACCTACGCCCTTCAATCCCCAATCACCCAGCTACCTCATACTGCGAAATGCCAACACTCACTGACCCACAGCGTGCTGTGAATATTCGCAATGCCCTTTTTCTCTCATATGTTTCGCCTTTTTTCTTTATTTATCGATTTTGTACTCCGATTTCAAAGCACAACCCGAAAAATACAAAAACCATTCCCATTGAGTCGCTTTCGCTTGTTGCATTTTTAAATACCGCCCATGGCTAGAGTAACGGCGGGGAAGAGGGGCATGGCCAGCTAAGGATGGAGGGCTGGGTGCCTAGCAGGACCCGTAGCAGCAGTCAGCCAACAAATCCATCTTAGTTTGTACTTCCGCCTGCCAAAGGAACTTCTTGTTAGTAGTTATTGCAGTAAGTTTGCAGCTTTCGTGTTTGCTAAAGTCGAAAACTTAATCAATACCCTTGGACACTGGAAATGGACTATTACTACAAGGAGAGGTATTAGATAAGTAAAGAAAATACGTTTCAGTATGTTTTAAGGCAGCAATTGCAGTTTGCCTATGAAAAAATCCTCAAAAGGGTATGCTTTAGCCGTACACTCTTGTATGACGCTTAAGCTGACAATAATAATCGATGGGTTCGGCAAGAAATGAGTTGATAATAGGAAAAATAACCAAGAATTTTCTCAAACAAAAAGCTCAAATTTTGAGTTTAAAAAACTTTTTTATAAAAAGTCGAATTCATTCTGAAGATTATCTAATATAATTCGAAAAATATGTAATTATTTGAAAATGAAAAACACGGAACGTATTGTAATTTCTTATTTATTTAATTATTTTTTATTTATTTTTTATTTAATTTTAATTTCTCATTTATATATTTTTTATTTTCACTTTTTCAGACAGTATGGCAATGCCTTAAGTGTATCTTTAACATAAATTTCTATTTCAATAATTTGAATATGATTTGATGCGAAATGCAAGCCGAATAATCTATCCACTCTCCTGCCATAATTCACTGTCTATTACTTACGAAAAAATATCAAAACTTAAAACTTAATGTAATCGATTATAAAAACACTCATGGAAGCTAGTTAACGCCATTGCTTTCGCCGTTCCGATTGGCTCTTCTGTAATTGAGCTTTGGTTAGAGCCGCACTTGATTTGTGCGGCAATCCGTCGCCCGGACTGTGCTGAGTTTTGAAGTGTGCCACAGCCTTTTCGGCTATCGGCTCAGCGAATCGAGTGGATTTCTTTAGCAATCGAGGCGGAACCTGACATTCCATGGTATTGCTTACATTCGCCTTACTGCCTACATTCGCCTTATTGCTAACAGTAGCCTTATTGCTAACAGTCGCCTTATTGCTTACACTCGCCTTATTGCAAATATTCCCCTTGGCCCTAGTCGGTTCTTTCCGTATGTTTGGAGCGCGTGTAGTCCCTAATCCTGGCTTGTTACTGGCCTTTTTGGCAGGAATTGATGCTTTCCGCTGCGGACGAAGGTTGAAACTTGAGTCTGACGTCTGACAGACGTAGCGGCTCCTACGACGTTTCATGATATTGTCGGCCAGGTAATTGATTGACTCAGTCGAGTCTACATTCCTTGCATCGTCTGACGACGAACTGTTGCATTTGACCCAACGCTTGGCAGCACTGGCCCTGCTCTGGACTCCGTTGCTGGTTATTGATGTTTTATAAGACTTTTGCTTGACTTTGGTAACATGTTCCAATTGTTTGCGTAGCTGCAGTAGATCTTCCAGCTGCTCGGGCGGCTCAACGCCATAGTTATCCCGATAAAAATCGGTGACAGCCGAACGCATTATCTGCTGACCGATCAGAAACTGGCGCGTGAGCAAAAAAAATATCTTGCCCTTGCAGGCGCAAATGCCGCAAACACGCCCCGGCAGATCGGGCATGGTATTGAATTGCTAAAACACATATGAGATAATATCGAACTAGTTGTGTTATGATCTTAGTCACTTACAAACTGCAACGATGCACGCTGAAAGAGCTGTCGGTAGTTGCTTATAGTTGGCTCAAACTCAAACTCCTGATATTTATCCAAGTCCACAAAGTGTCCATCGTCTTTGCAGCCGCATATACGGCATATATGCTGGAAATGGCTCAATCTATTTAAAGTCCTTGGCACATTTTGGTGCACTTGTTGCCGGGCCAGCAGGGCATTCCTATAGAACGCTTCATAGTCATGCAAGCTGCGAAAGGGAGATCAGAATATATCAAATGAAACTATATATAAAGATTATCTATAAATTAATATCACTAATATTTCCTACAAAAGTTATCCATAGTTCAGAAAACTTTTCCAGCCGCAATGAAACTTCTTCAACAATTTGGCTAGTGTCATGGCTTGCCATGATATTAATTCATAACGGTTTCAAACCGGTTCAATTTAATGGCTATGAAAACTTAACGCTAATTGGTAATTTGCCAGCAAAAATCGCTGCCCCAAAAGGGAAAAGCACAAAAAAGAAAATGGGAAGTGTAAAAACTGAGTTGTGGAAATGTCCAAGCTGTTCTCTCGCTCTCACTTTCTCACTCTCTCCATCTCTCTCTCTCTCTCGTTAACTATCAGCATCTCTCTCTCTCTCTCTCTCTCTGTCTTGCTGGTGCTCATTGAGCGGCAAAATGCGAAACTTTTTAATTGACTTTTTCAATTACAGTTTAATTTAGTTGCAAGAAATTTGTTGGAACTGCCAATTGAAGTTTTCTGACTGTGACTGCCAGAAAAAGACACAGGGCGAAAGCTGATGGTACGCTCACACACATATTTATACATATATATACTGCTAATCTATCATTGTCCGCACATATATATATATATATGCATGAATATATATATGTTTGTGTGTGTGCGAGTGAGTGTGAGTGTGTGTGTTTGGCAATTTGCAAAACTTCAAAAACACGCACAGCCAGCAGCACATCTCGTCCAGAAAGCAGCAGTCAGTCCACGACCGTCATAGAAGGCAAAAATCTAAATTTATTTGCAATGGAAAATTTTTGGCCAAAGAAGCAAGAGTGAGAAAGAGAGTGAGAGAGAGAGAGTGAGGGGTAAAATGGGGGAGAGAATAGAAAAGACCGAGGTCTTTTTGCTTTGGCCTTTGACTGCTGCGGGCCATAAGGAATATGAAATGTGAAAGTGTGAAAAGCTAGCAACTTACCTCAACTTTTTCTCCATGGCAAGCGAATAGTTAAAAATCTCTTAGATAGTGTATAAAACAAGTCTATGTGCCCCAGGTCCGATTCTGATGAATAGAGAACAGAGAATAGAGTTAGGGTATTAGTCGAGTCAATCACATAATAAAATTCCATGTAAATGAAATCACGAAAATTAGCCATTGACGCTGCCAACATCGCCCCCATTCAGGCACCGTCCATTGAATTATTCAGCTGACCAGGCCATGATGCATGTGCCGCTGATACCAGTTGGGGGTTTATGGCCACTGAGATAGGAGTTTGGGTCTGGTCGCTGAATGGAGGCATGCCAGAGCCTCCTGAACAGCCAAAGCAAACATGTTACTATTTATCTTGCAACGCACAAAAGTACAAAAAAAGCGTAGCGGTCAAAACAAAAAGCGAATCACAACAAAGAGCAAAGGGGGGCTGAGTTCTGGTTTTTTTGCCCATTTTTCTTTAGATTGGCCGAATGTGGAATACCCTCTAGGCATATTTTATTGAATTGGCTGCATGCATAAATATTAAAAAATATATATTAAACTGATTGTTTGAATGATAAATGTCAAACATATATATATGACAATGAATATATTAAACAGCAGACATCAATGTTTGCCTGCAGCTATTATACTTCTCATGCATTTATTATTGATTTGCAGTGTTGAATATTATTATTTAAAAAGTTTATTAAATGAGAAATATAAAAGCGGAGCGATTGGACGATATGACTGTGGGCTTGGCATTTGAGTTTAATATTTAAAGAGATTATATGATAATCAATCTCAGCTTTATAGTATAAACTCATATAAGAGATGGCTCATATAAGATCTGCTCAGCCCTAGCACCATAAACTTATACTTTAGCTCAATAAACTAAGGTGTTCTAATGAACTCTACAGCTGTGAGTTCATGCATGCAGTTACACCATATTGTATTTCAATCGGTTCATTCCTATAAATCTGCTTAAACCGTCTATGGAAAGTCGTAAAATGCAATGCACGCGAGAGCACGCGAACTCATACGTATGCTTTACCTCTGCAAATACACTTATAGCCATATCTTGATTGCCTTAACTTGCTCGTGGAGCGAAAAGTTTCGTCTGCTCGATTCGAGGAAAGCGTATGACAAAGGGCACGACAGGAGGCAATAAAAGAGATACGAGTGCCGAGTATAAAACAACAAAAGGCCGAAAATGAATGAGTTTCACACGGCGTGGCAGCTGAGGGTAGGTGTATGTGTGTCTGTGTGTGTCGGTGTGTGTCTGTGTATACATATATATATGTCCGGGGATTGAGAGCGGATTGGAGGTCGGCTATTGGCCGGCAGTGGTAGTCTGTCTGGAATTAATCCCAGGTGGGCACTTCTTCCCATATCTCACCTGTGTGTACACAATGCGTAAGGACTTTGTGGCACTGGATTTGAGTGCGTCGCGATTTTAATTGAATAATTATACGACTGTCATGTTATGGTAAGACGGATTTGTGCTCACCTGTACCTTCTGCTATCTCGTGATCCCTGTCCAGTCTTCTATCTTGTGGCGCCAGCTAACACCTCAGTTGACGCTCCAGGGCTTAAGGATTTTGTGCTTCAGCTACTTAAAGGGTTCTTGAGGATTCTGTTGACTGTTTGTTATGAATTCCTTGCGGAGAGCTTTCTTTTATATCTACCCTCCCTCCAAATATAAATAATATAAATACAAATAATGTAAAATGTAATAATATATTTTTTCTAAAATGTAAAATGTCGTCCTACTGTTTGAAGTTGAGAATAGAAACTGTGAGTATGCTGACATTGGAATTTGTCAAAGCCTGCCTAAGCTCTGCTTAACATATATCCACATGACAGCACGATGGCTGAACTAAACTTATAAACTCATAACCATAGTTTGACGCTTGATTTGCCACCTTTTATGCATGTATTCGCATTCCTTTAGGGCATTGCAATGCCCTGTGCTTTATTGAAAATGTTGAAACGTGAGGGTATAATGTTGTGCCAGGAAAGCTCATGGTTGCTTGTAAAATGAGTGGATAACAAAGACGTATATATACGTCATATATATATTATATAAAACATAATGACTAAGAATGTTTTAGGCTTCTTCTATTCTAAAATCGATATTTATCGATTTTATGCACATCTTGGGAATGAAAATTTCTATGATCAATATGTTATCGCAGAAGAAAGGAGCTCATTAGCTCATAGTAAAACATGTATACATAGGGTATCTCAATCTCTGTCACCTTAAGCGTTGGCATTTTTTACTTGTTTTGTCTGTTGCCTTTGCCTCTGTTTTTACTCTCTCTGTGTCTCTTTCTGTATGTAGCACTTATCACACTTATCTTCCGCTGAGTGCCCTGATTCGTCTCCCGCTACTGAATGACATTTCTGGCATATGTCACTGACAGCACTGGGAAAGAAATGCAAAGCGCAAATTGGTATGGAGATAAATGCGACTATGACTATGCTCGTGGGTTGTGGTCCAAAAGCGGGCGGGAATGGGGGCTTGTACCTAAACTAGTAACTGACATGAAAGTTTTATTATGTAAATATTGGCGCACAAATCCTGTTAGCCCGTTACACTGATTGCCTTGACCAGGATTTGTACTTGTAATTGAAGCTTTGTATTGCTCAGTTATGTCACAGATATTCAGCGAGATGCGCAAACATAAGCGAGGAATTTAAAAGCTACTCTGTTAGAACATTGACATTTCAGAGAGGACAGAAATAATTATATTATACCTTGAATTATTTGTTCTCCTGTTTAGGAATGGAGCAGAGTAGAGCAGAGCCTGAGCGCATTTGGAACAAATGATGATAAAATGCATATTAAAACTATGTAACTATGTTCATCAATCATTTACAATGTGACGGCATAAATTTGCCAATATGCGTATACACCTGAGTGCTCTTATATCGTGTATGTAATTTAGTGCTTGACCCAGTGCCTCGGGTTTGTGTTCAAATTGTTGTGTTTAGATATGAAAATGTTAAAGTTATGGTGGGAAATTGCTGTGGCTTTAAGAATGAAAGACGATTTTAGTGCATGAAAATGTAATTATGGAACTTCTAAGAGTTTGTGCTCATAATTATGTGTAAGTATATCAAATGATAAGCTGTGATTAGTAAGTAGTATATGATTAAGTATTTGCAAGAAGTATAGCTTTGTTCCTAATTGCAAATAAATTCTAATGATAAATGGTTTGCAATGATTGAGGCATGATTCATGCTTTAGGTTTAGTATGACTCTTTTGAGTAAAAAAGCAAATGATTAGTTAAATATTCTAGCTATTTATAGCTAAATGAATTCAGTCATACAACTACAACTTAAATGCAAGCAGCTCATTCTTGACTTTAAAAGAATGAAAGTACTTCAAACTACTTACAAATACCGGAATTTATTAGCATTAGAAGCGAAATACATGAATCAACTTCTGCTTTTCCTGCCTGCTCACAGTTAACCAACTGTGTCCAGCGACTGCATGCTGAAAACTCTTGAAACTAGCGCCAATAAAGTATTTACAAGTACTACTGTGCCCAGCGGCAGAGTCTGTTGGTTATCTATGTCTTTCTGCTTCTGTGATTTTACTACGTAATCCGTGCATTATAGCATCCTGCACTTAATGTGGCACAGACTTTTTATGATAGCGTCAAGCTCGGTAAACTGTTATTACCTCAGCTCGGGGCATAGTTCAAATTAGCGTTCATTAATTAGTCGCCCTGCAGATTGACGTTTAAAGTAATGCGACATGTCCCATGGGCAATTAGTTGCCTGTGCCCCAACTACTGTGGCGCTGCAGACGTATTGGTAGCCGTCTGGGGGTGTGGCTGAGTCGTTACAGTTTTGCTTTAGATAATTATCGCAGCTTTTGGCGCTCAAGTGTCAAAGTTTCTGCCGACTGGAGTCTTTCAAGTCGAGTCTCTCCATTAAATTACGTAATACTATCTCCATCTCTATCTCGCTAGCTCTTTCGTTTGCGCTTCTATCGCTCTTTGTAATAGATCATTTGCAGCATCATTACGCATACACCGTGTGTGTCGTGGGCTAATCCTTTGCCTGCCTTACGGCGCCTAAAGATTTTTTCCATGCTGTCACGTTCCACAAATCGCAATAGCATTTTACTTGCTAGCACGCACTCGCAGCCCACATATATCACTGTCTGTTTCTGTTGCCCGCTCCACTCGCCCATCACCCCGTTCGGCCCGCAGATATGAGCACATTAAATGTGGGCCACCGCGAAGCGGATGAAGCGTTGCTCCGGTTGCTGCCATTGCCGCCAGCAAATCAGTGTGTCCTTGCCTTGCCGTTTGGCATGCTGGCGTTTTATTTCACTTGCTTTTAGCACCGTGCGTCCCGTCTCCCCTCCTTCTCCATCACTTCTTCCCTGTTCTCGATTCCCTGTGCTACTGCTGCTGCTGCTGTTGCTGCTGTTGCTGGTGTTGCGGTCCGTCTCTGTCGCCGCTTCATAGTGGGCACTATAATTCTATTATGGCTGTAAAGCAATTTTATTTCTGGCTGTTTGTTGGCCCGCGCCTCGTTTAGCTTTCATTTTCACATCTGCGCTGCCATTTTCATTTTCATTTCGCATTTTTACGCTTTGTGCCCGGCATTGCCCTGCGCCGCGCCGCTGCTCCGTCGCCGAGCCAGACCAACCCATCCCTCACCATTAACCAGCGTAGCTGTCATCATCAAATTACGCTCAGCTTTTGTCTCGCAGTTTTGTTTTAATGCTAAAGCACAAAAGCATCTACTGCTTCTGGCTTCTGCATTTGCTTATGACGCTCTTGTTGTTGTTGTTGTTGTTGTTGTAATACCCTGTTAGCTTTAAAAGTCTGTGTAAAAGTTTTGGGAAATTAAAGTTGTAAAGGTCAAATGTCAAGCTATTTAAGTTTAGATTAAATGGATAAGTCTTTGAAGTACGCATATATCAATATTCTATGGAAAAAGGGTATCTCATAGTCTATCACAATAGTCTACACTATGAATATGGACTATCGAGTAGAGTTTTATCATCCCATGTCTCAGTCTAAGCGCTTATGTCTACCTCAATAGCTTTACTTCCCATTACAGGGTATTTACTAGTCGAGCAGTTTTCTATCCGCCATCGTTATCATTTTATTATTATGCAAATTGAATGCGCCCAACCCCTTTAGTTATCTGTAACTATATTTAACTGATAGCGTTGTCTCTGATCTCTCTGCTTCACACTTTTGCAAACGTGCTCTCTGTTTTGTGTGCGTTCTCTCTCTCTCTCTCTCTCTCTCTCTGCACTCTCTTTGAAAATCACACATACGCCGCGTCGATCGGCTTATAAATTCGGAAGTCAACAGCCGCCAGTCGTCGACGGAACGCGTGCGAAAGCGAATCAAAGCGGGTAGCTAACTACACTCCGTGCATGTCTGCCTGAATGGGACAATTAGCAGTTAATTGGCATTCGATATTGAGCGATTGGACGGCGAGCAGTTGACATGGCTGAGATAATGGATGATGGGGAACGAGATGCGATCGTCAATAGTTTAAACAATGAGCTGCATATGCTGAAGGAACAGCTGCGTGAACGGGACAGTGAACTGGTCAAATTACATCGAGAAATACACAAGCTGAAGGTGAGAGAGGGTAGACGAGGAGCCCCATGAGAGACTAAAGGAGAGAGAGTGGGTGAGAGAGTGAGACTGGGAGAGTGAGAGAGTCAAAAATGTAGTTAAATAGTCAAATGATACGGGAAAAGGAATTAAAGTCGGATAGAGAACTCTAGATTAGGAAAATATAAGAAGACTTTTAAAAGGGAATAAATTTCTTGATATATCTTATATTAATAATAACAATAAACCATCAAAGTTCAGCTCTAAATAATCAATTTCAGTTCTGCTCTTTGCCAACTGCAAACCGATTCCCTTCAATAGACAGACAATTGCAACAAGCAATCAAAAAGCAAAAAAGTACTAGAAAATATACATAATATGGAAAGCTGCTGGAAGCCCACTTCAGCCTGGGTCAGCAGGGTAAATGCCAGCGAGCCAAAGGGGCAGATGTCCCTTGTCATTGTGCATCGTTTGTTTGTTTTGTTTGTTGTTTGCTTTGTTTTGTTTATTGTTGTCGCGCCGCAGATAACGGCACAATAACACCAGCAGCAACAATTGTTGTTTTTCTCTGCTTCGTTCTTGCTCTTCTATTTCCATTTGATATTTTCAACTAATTTGTTTTCGCGCAGATACACAAAAGTATCTGAACTACACTCGCACAGCACTCGTATCAATTGCGTCGCATGTCGTTATCTCAAGCAGCAGCAGCCGCAGCCGCAGTAGTCGCAGCTAAGCTTCAGATATCAGAGACAATATTAGATATTATGTAGATAGCGACAGCCCTACGCCCTTGTAACAGTCCGGTGATATCTGGTCTAGCGGTTTTGCGGCTGACGACAGCAAGTAGCATTCTGTGGGGGAATTAGAATTCTGTGTAAAGTGTTGAAGTAGAGAGATTGTTGAACGCATAATTATGCTTAATTGGTATTAACAGCTTCGTAGCTGTGGCCATGAAGGGCAGTTTGTCTGGCACTGCGAAAGCTGTGAAAATGAATAATCTCCAATTCACAGCTAAACATTCATTCAGACTACAATATCACATAAAACTACAACACGGCTATAAATAGAATCTCTATTAAATGCCTCTACAAATATTTGAACATCATGTTGTGGATTGCTGCAAAAAGAGTATTTCGACTTCGGTACTGCGCAGACGTCGTTCGTTTCTTGTTAGTTTCGTACTTGAACAGCATTTGGCATTGCTCATCGTAGCTGTGCGGCCCATGCCGCGGTGTGCGTGTATTTAAATTGTAAAGCATTTTTATTGAGCTAAGCGTTTAGCACTTCTTCGTGAGATTTTCATAGAGACGCAGCGTAAAGAGCAAAACTTGCCGGAGAGTCCACGCTCAGATACAGATACAGATACAAAGCTGGCAATGAAGATACAGATACAGATACTGGGATTTGCTGCTGTGCGTTGCTAATTGCCGGATCAGCGATGGCATTAGCTTTGTCTGCGGCCGCGAGTGCTGCTCTAGCTGGACGTCGTGCGTTTACCGCCCCGCTGCCCAGTTGAGCCCCGCCTAACACCTACGAGCTGTAAGCAGTTTGAGTGTGCTTGTGTTTGGTGTAAATAAACACCATGGCATATTCCATAAATTCAGCGGGCGCCAGCACGCGCGCGCTCCAGAAGAAAACAAAGCAGAGAAGAAAAAATAAATAATAATAAAAAAATAGTTCATAGGCAAGTAGCAAGGATGGTGACTAGTAGATACTCTACAAGAGGAAAATTATTAGCGTACAACATTTAGAAAACTTTGTGAAGTAACTTGTTGATGCTTAACCAATTTCTATAGCCCTTGAGTACAAGCTATAATTAAGTTTGAATCAATGTGACGAAATTTAAATATATATCTAATAAGCAAAAATTTAGATTGCATAAAGCCTACCTAGGGTATACACTTTTCTTAAATTCCAAAATCCCCAACCAATATGCCCCTTATATGCGTTAGCTTATAGTGCATACAAGTAGAGTGCGCAGACAATTTTTGAATTGCTAATTTTTATGTAAATAGTCTGTAGAATGTGTGGAGGGCAGGAACTGATTGCCGCTGGGAGTTGCGACTTTTGGCTTATCTATGTAGTATTTTGGCCTCTATACATATATATTATATATATTTAGATATGTATGTATATATACGATTTGAGTTCAGATTTTGGCAGTGTTATCTTAACGCCTTCCTTTGTTTTGGGGTCAGTTTTTGCATGCTATTTACGCGCCGTGTGAGATAAGATGATGGGTAAAACGACGAGTGGCCCACTTTAGGCCAACGTCCCCGCCGATATTTATCGAGAGTGTGTATGTGTGTGTGTGTGAGAGCAGGAAAGAGCATGTGGGAAGGGCAACAAAATGGGGGTCATTGGCTGTCCATTTAAATTGAGTTTGCATGAGTTGCATCACATGTGCCGCTAATTGGAAGCTCAATTGGCTGGCGAATTGATTAATCGACGCCTTTCAATTGTCATTCCATGGTGCTTGTTGCAGAGCGTGCTGCAGCAAACCACCAGCAGCCATGTGAGCTTGTCGAACAGCCAACAGCCGCCGGAGCAGTGCGGCGAGGTGAGCAGCAGTCGAGAGCATGAGCATGTGTGCAGCGCCTGCGGTCTGGTTATGCTACCCAGCAATGGCAATGAAATGCAGAACACCACAGCAGCAGCAACAGCAGCAGCAGCAACGGCAACAGAAACAACCGAAACAACAGCTGCAACAGCCACTGCAACAACAGTGGACAATACATTAAAAACAGATGTGGCCACATCGGATGAAGTGCGTCCGAAACCGCTGTTGGCGGCCATCAAGAAGCAGGGCGTCTCCGCGGAGAGTTCGGTTCAGTCCAAGCAACAGTCCTACAATGCAACTATACCCAAATACGATAAAGACTTCAGGTGAGCGACTGTTGCCGAGCTGCACTCAAACTGTCAGCTACAATTCCATTGTACAACTTCAGCGCCAAGCAGCAGATCAAGGATGCCATCATGGACAATGATTTCCTGAAGAACATCGATGCCTCGCAGGTGCGCGAACTGGTGGACTCCATGTACTCGAAGAGCATTGAGTCGGGCGAGTTTGTCATACGCGAGGGAGACGCCGGCGCCCATTTGTATGTCTCCGCGGCGGGAGAATTCGCAGTCATGCAGCAGGGCAAGGTGCTGGATAAGATGGGGCCGGGCAAGGCGTTTGGTGAGCTGGCCATACTCTACAATTGCACACGCACCGCCTCCATACGGGTAATCAGCGAGGAGGCGCGGGTCTGGGTGCTCGATCGTCGCATTTTCCAGCAGATTATGATGCGCACGGGGCTGCAGCGCATTGAGAATAGTGTGAATTTCTTGAAGTCGGTGCCGCTGTTGCGCAATCTCAGCGAACAGCTGCTGGCCAAGATTGCGGATGTGCTGGAATTGGAGTTCTACGCTGCGGGCACGTATATCATACGCCAGGGCACGGCGGGCGATAGTTTCTTCCTCATCTCACAGGGCAATGTGCGGGTTACGCAGAAGTTGACGCCAGCTGCGCTGGAGGAGACGGAACTGCGCACCTTGGGTCGCGGCGATTACTTTGGTGAACAGGCGCTCATCAACGAGGACAAGCGCACGGCCAATATCATTGCGCTGGCGCCGGGCGTGGAGTGCCTTAGCCTGGATCGGGATTCATTTAAGCGCCTCATCGGGGATCTGTGCGAGCTGAAGGAGAAGGACTACGGCGATGAGGATCGTATGCTGGCCATGAAACAGGCTCAAGCCCAAAACGAGGAATCGTTTGGCGCGCAGACTCAACAGGAGTTCCCTGATCTGCAGCTAACTGATCTTGAGGTGGTCAGTACACTGGGCATCGGGGGTTTCGGTCGTGTCGAGCTGGTCAAGGCGTATCACCAGGGACGCGAGGACATCTTTGCGCTGAAGTGCTTGAAGAAGCGACACATTGTGGACACCAAGCAGGAGGACCACATCTACAGCGAGCGCAGCATTATGCTTAGCTCGAATTCGCCCTTCATCTGCCGTCTCTATCGCACATTCCGGGACGACAAGTACGTGTATATGTTGCTGGAGGCATGCATGGGTGGCGAGATCTGGACCATGCTGCGAGATCGTGGCTCCTTCGATGATAATGCAGCCCAGTTTATTATCGGCTGCGTGCTGCAGGCCTTTGAGTATTTGCATGCGCGTGGCATACTCTATCGGGATCTGAAGCCGGAGAATCTGATGTTGGACGAGCGCGGCTACGTGAAGCTGGTGGATTTTGGCTTTGCCAAGTATATCGGGAATAGCGCCAAGACGTGGACGTTTTGTGGCACGCCGGAGTATGTGGCACCAGAAATTATTCTCAACAAGGGACATGATCGGGCCGTGGACTATTGGGCTCTGGGCATACTCATACACGAGCTGCTCAACGGCGCGTAAGTCTGCAGTAGAAACTCAGAGAAAGTGTTACTCCTACTAAAAGTTTCGTTTTTACTTAAACAGTCCACCGTTTACCGCTCCCGATCCCATGCAGACTTATAACCTAATCCTAAGAGGCATCGACATGATCACATTCCCCAAACACATATCACGCTGGGCCGTGCACTTGATTAAGCGCCTCTGCCGGGATGTGCCCTCCGAGCGTTTGGGCTACCAAACAGGAGGCATACAGGATATCAAAAAGCACAAGTGAGTGAATATAGTGTGGATAGCATAAGTAGCTACTTGAACTACAAATTTTTGTGCACTTCCCAGATGGTTTCTCGGCTTCGACTGGGATGGTCTGTCCAGCCAGCTGCTAATACCGCCATTTGTGCGACCTATTGCTCATCCCACGGACGTGCGTTACTTTGATCGTTTTCCCTGTGATCCCAGCGAGCCGCCGGATGAGCTTTCAGGCTGGGATGCGGACTTTTAGCCTTACATTTTCGATATCTATAAGCCTATACCCTGTACCCATCGTGTACTTAGTGCCAGGTACCAAGTGCCAAGTAGAAGATGAAATCTCAATCTAGTTTAAGTAAATACCCTTCCGTTTAGAAAGGTGAGCTGGTCCGTCTGTCTTTGCGAACGGGTACAGGATATTTCGCAGTCGGACGCATTCGACTAGAGAACTCTTGTGTTTTGTTTGTTAAACTAGTTTACTTCACTTTGAACTTATGTGCAACAATTCGATGTAACAAACAATTTTTGTAGACTTATCAAAGTCGTAGTTCTGCTTTATGGTCGAAGATTATCTCGTGGACAGATTTATTCTCTGTTAGCAATTGCTTCATTTTGTCGCAACGTTCCATTAGTGGAGCGTAGATTTTGTCACAGTCGGGAGTTGGTTTGGTCACAAACTTCAGATAATCCGGGGTGCCTTGAATGAACTCAGTGTAGCTGAGTTGCGGCTGTCTGCCACGGCGTATTTTGCATTTGCTGCAGTTGCAATTGGCCTCGCGATACTCGTAGAACGCGTAGCGTGCCCGATATGCGGCGCCTATGAGACACGGATCAGCCGGTGTTTCATGCCTGTAGACGGGCGCATTGAAGACGTCGGCCACAATTTGCAGTATGTTATCATTGTTCGAATGTTCCCCAAGGACAATAATTTTAGTCTGCGAATTTTTTATGAATCCGGTATCTTTGACAATCGAACAATGATGCATCAACTGGCCTTCGATGACGGCGCGCGCCTCGAAGCGCGCTTCATTGAATCGCTCTAGTCCAACCATTGCCCCGGGTTCTTGTGCAGAAATGGTACTATCCCAGCGCAGCGAGCCCTTTGCCCTAGGCGTGTATTCCATCTCATCAAAATGTAGGGCAATATTGCCCTCATTACCTTTGGGCGTGTCTTTCAACATTTCATCGAAGGCGTTCCAGTCGCCATTGGCTTCTTCCCGACAGATTCGCTCTCGCACTAGACCCCCATTGGGGAAACGAAGGAAAGTCATGTATGCATTCGGATTGGTTGCATGGCACATCGTTTGGCCCTCCTCTATACTGATGCGATCTTTATTGGGCAGTATGATCATGTCGTATTTGGAGAGTGATAAAATAATAACATTTTCCTGCTCTCTGATGCTGGCCAACAAGCTGGCAATACTGCCCGTGGCACAGACAATCATGCAGTCGATTCTAAATTTCCACCGCATCACATAATAGTTGTTAATGCGTCCCTGAAGTCGATACGAGGCAATCGGTTTCATTAGACGCGATGCTAAAAATGGTGCCGAAGCATCCAAGCAGACCTGCGACCACTTTTTTGTTCGTATGTCCAAGAGATTCATTAGCGACGCCTCAGAGTGGTCAATGGATGCAATGTTTCCAACCAGCAGCGATGCTAAGAAACTGCTGACCAGCGATATGCGGACTGACTCATGATATTCATCGCAATATGTCTCAGAGACTTTTCGTATCTCTGGACCAGTCATGCCCGCAAGTGCCCGAGATCCAGTGATTTTTTTCATTTCTGTCGCGCTGCCAACTTCATTTTCCATTTCAAGACACTTCTGCTGAATGGAATTATGTCCCCAGAAAACCGTGCGGTGTGTAAAACACCTCTCGGTCAACTGTTCGTGGAGTTTCTTCAAAGGAGTTAGGCCACAGAGCGCACGGAAGCCACACAAGGACCAATAAATGGTGCCATTATGATGCGCTGCACCACCAATGGCAGCCACTCTATATAAATCGGCGCCCTGTGACACCAGGCAATTGAACAGTATGTTCAACGCCTTGGTATACATCACGGGACTCACTTCAAATTCCTCAGGATACAGGCCCGGAGTGACACCATTTTGGGTGCGGTATTCGGGCAGATCAACATCGTAGCGCACCACAGTGCTGTGGAGCAACTCATATTTGTTATTCAGAATGATCGCCTCCATTTTCTCAATGCCCAAGTGGATGCCCATGTAGGTATTGGTGCTGTAGTCTGGTGGCGATCTGTGACACATTGCGACTAGTCCACGGATAAATATGCAACGAATCTTTTGATTAACTAAAAATTTGGAATAAATACTATTTCACATCTGACATATGGAATCCAAAATAAAATTACAAAACTAATTTGGAAAATATTTAACATATGTAGACAAAGAAAAATAAATAAAATGATAATAAACAAAACATATTTAAAAGTATAAAAGTATTTTATTGAAATGATATTTTCTATAAGTGATTTATGGTTCTACGGAAAACTCAGGGCTGGCTTGAAAATAAATTTGACAATATATTGTATATATAAATATTGAAGATATTGATTTGCCATCAATAAAATATTCTAGAAAGAAAACATCCCATGACAAGGAAAAATCTTCACCTTTTATTTCATGAACTTTACTCAATATGATTTCAAGAACAAATTTGATTATTTTTGGATAAGTAAATATGGGCACATGTTTTATATAATAAATTCCGAGTACTTTTTCAAGTAAATGCCAAAAATTAAATATTAATCGATATATCGATAACTTTAAACTTTAAAGTTTTGCCAAGAAATTAAGCTGTTTGCGATCTGCGCTGTTCGGTTATCTTGAACTGTAGCAACACCACCAAATAGGTGGCCATGAAGGAGATGTTCGTGGTGATCAGCTCCCGATTGATGTTCGCATAGCCATCGAGATTCATGATGGGCGGATTCTTATTGATGGCAACCAGCAGCATGTCCACTTCCTTCTGTGTGGCCGTGTCCACCGCTGTTAGATTTATGTTGAGCAATTTGGTCTGAAATTCCATGCCCACTTTGTGGGACGCATAGTGGGCCTCGTTGCAGATGATGTACAGCAGGCACATGCAGTAAAAGACGATGACGAAGAGACCCACCTCCTTGTAGGTGGCGCCATGATCGATAATCTCGCTGATGCTGCCATAGGTGGCAATGATGCTGGTGAAGAAGATTACCAGACAGTACATGCCGTACATGTTCGAGTAGGCGCGTCCCAGCTGCTGCATCATGTGGCTCAGATCCACCCAGAGATGTCGATACTCTGTGAGTTTCTGGGCGGGCTTCTCGCCCTTTATCGTGGCCTGCAGTGCGTCCGACAAGGCGTGACTGGCCGTGCCAAACGCATTGCAATTGATGTACCACAGGCTGCAGAAGCAGTTCAGCATCGCGATGATCGGGTAATAGGCAAAGGTGTACCATAAACGGAAATCCGGCTGCAGAAAATACTGCGACAGATTTATGGCGATGCTCAGTAGCCAGGAAAAGACGCACAGGGCATAGGTCAGCGGATACAGATTGGGGAATACGATGGGCGAGCCCGTCGTCTTGAAGAACTTGTACTGATAGTTCGTCCACATGTTCTTGAAGATGGCCACCTGAGGTCCATGGCGCCAGCTAGCGACGGGCAGCAGAAAGTTCGTGAAGAGCAGACTGATGAAGATGACATTGTAGATGGCCTCGTCGAAGCGCTTGTCCGGACTAGTGATAAACTTCTTAACGCGCTCGCGCAACACAAGCACCACAATTGTCGTCTGGCAGCTGTAGATGAATATGGCCCACATTACCTGCTTGGATCGCCACGAGTATCCAGTTCGCGGCATATTTCTTACCGGCGGATTACGATGTATGGGCATAACGCCCATGATCTGGAACAGCACGAGCAAACTCTTGGTAGTCTTGTAGAATGAATCGTGTTTGTCCAGCTCCAGTGGATCGTCCACGGTATCTGGCTTGCGCACGTAAACATCGTCGATGGCATTGCCGCCTGCCAGCATCTTGAGCTTCTCTCGGTAGCGCAGCTCGTCCTCTAGGAATTGGCGCTGATTGGGATTCAGCATGGGCGCCACTTTGCCCTGTGGCGTTAAGCCGCGACTAACCGCCCAGAAGGACATGATTTGGACAATAGCTAGGAGCCAACACCGATGCCACAATCCTTGCCAGCCTTTTATATGGCTCGCTTCTGCTGTTGACTTTTGATTGAAAAGCAAACAAAAGTGCGAACGCCGCCTACGGGGCGTACCGCTATTTGTTTGCTGTCCATTAAATATAGCCCGGAATATCCTATATATATATAAGGTTGTATATATATATATATATATGTATGTATATACCATATATGGCCGTCGGGCTGTGTTTGTTGTGGTCATTTGGCGTAACCTTCCCACTGCACTGCCGCGTGACTGTTTTGCTGACAAAGAGCTGGACTTGGCGTGAATAATGCTACGCCTCTGTGTCCCTCTGTGTCTGTGTCTATGTGGCTGTGTGTGCTGGGTCAGGGCAGAAGGTATATAGAATACGCTTAATTTGCCGGAAATGAAAGTTTAACGATGTGTAAATGCTTACGAATGCCCGATAGAGGCCTGCACTAATGACCAATAAAAATGTGGCACCGCTGACCCAATGAATGTAGTTTCGCCTCTCGTCCTTCGGCGTCTGGGTGTGTGTATGCCCGACTTTTGATCCATTTCTGCCTGAGTAATTCAAGGCCAAAGTCAATCTAGAGGCTCGCTCAAGATTAAAGTCAAAATCTATTGAACAGCAGCTGGCGCGGACTCCAGCCGTTGCCTGTCTATGGCAGCTGTTTGACAAGGCACACACGCACACGCTCACATACACGCTCACACACACACACAGTCAGCATACACACAATCAGCACACACTTGCTGCACAGTCAGCTAAATTTGAAAATGTGTTTAAAATAGACTTTGCTCAAGTCCAAACACTTCAAAGACTGAATTTAATTTTCTTAGGCACTCGGTCAACTGTTGCCTACACTTTTGGCTCTTTATGGCTTTGGGTGAGTGTATTATAAATATGCCACGCGATGTGTTGCGCATTGAAGAAGTTATTCTACTATAGTAAAATGATAATAAAAAACTCGATAAGTCATATAAAATGAGTGTAAAACTGGAGTTGAAGTGTGATAAATATAAAATATTTTAATGCTTCTTATTAAGTAGATTAAATGCCACTGATTGAGCTACAGCGATATATGCTGAGCTGGTTGTCCTTTCTTCATCCTTATTCCTTAGAATAATGTATCTTTAAAGCAGCATAGGGCAGTAGTCTTCTTATATCCCTATAGGTTCTATGTTCACGCTTGAACAGCCATATATAATAGTTATGTGTCTGGCTATAACAGCTGCAGCTGACACCATTGGTATTTTCTGCTATTATCATTTGATTTGTCAAAATTCACATTCATGTCATCTAATTTCTTTTTTGGCTTTGCTCTCCTGTATATATGCTATTTATATGAAAAAATGCAGTTAATGCTGCTTTCAAATTTATAAAACATAAAAAAACGCATGGAAACCCAATATTGTTGTTGACAGTATTTACAAAAAAAAAATAATAATAAATAATAAATTTAACGCTGATTGTGATGTTCCCGCTACCAAATTTTCTCAACGTTTTTAAAAGCTTTTTTTTTTTTTAGAGATATGTATACAGTAGCCAATTTGGTTTTATTTTAGAAATAATAAAACATGGTTAAATATCGAAAAAAAAAATAGCTCGAATTACATAGAACATATTTAACGTTAACGGAGAGTGTGAAGAGTGTGCGTGAGTGGTCTGAGTGTGTGATGCTGCTCTGATATGAATAGATATATCAGAGAACGTAAATGGCTTCATATTCAGTATAATATTCACTTCTGCTCTCAACTCAATCATTATGAAACTGCCTCGCTACTCTCATCTCTGCAGGGTATCTTCTACTACAGCATTCTTCCAACTGCAACTTCTGTCTCTCACAGCCTCTCCACGCCCTCTTGTTTGCATTGCATCTCTAAATTTTCGTTTGCTGCTTCTTCATGGTGGTGCTGCTGCTTCACATGTTGTTGTTGTCGTCTGTGCTATTTTCATTGCAATAGTTTGGCAAACTCTGCTTTCGCTTTAATGCGAAAACTTTGAAAACTAACGACGAGCAGCACCAAATAAATAAAGTGTTTAGCTTGTTTTTTATAGCCGGATGTACAGGATAAACATTTTGTGTGACATAATTGCAGCCAACTTAGCCGGAAGATGTGCACAAATTTAAAAAACACCCGAAAAATGAGAGAAAACTAAATAAAAAAAACACTTGAAGGAACTTGCTGGTTAAGGCACTGTCAAGTTGGATCTGAGCATGAGTTGGACTTTGTTTTAATTAAAGTTAAAACTCCTAAGATGATTCTTATTATTTATCAGAAGTTAGGACATCTTGCAGTCAGTCATCAGCGAATGAAAGTCATTTCACTTTATTTGAATGCCATTTGCTTAAATTGTAGTTATTCGTCTGCAGTTCCATTTGAGTAAATCTATTATCAGGCACAATTGGAGCGACTTAAGTCGTGTCACGCGCACAGCTCTAGGCAGCAGCTCCTGCCAGCCGTGTGTCTGTGGACTTACTGTCTTTGTGCTGAGCCATCTTCTTGTTGCTGGGCGTGAGTTAGCTGCAACTTCAAGGTCTTCTCGCTGGCTGTACGTGTACGTGCCACATTCGTTGTCTGCCTGCCACATGAACGACACACAGTCACATCGAGCAGCTGTCATGGCCGCCAGCTGTCAACTGGAGCTGATCATCGCGTTGTGCAGCGAACAAATTACATTTCGATTTCCGTTTTCCTTTCTGCCTTGCAGTCCTTTTTCTCCCACACACACACACACACACACACATACCATAGCCCTTTCGCCCACCTAGCAGTGCATTATGCAACTGTCTCTGCCGCAATCGCCTGAAATCCGCCCGGAAAATGTGCTCCACAGCAAAAACTTTTATTAATATAGTATGTATAAGGCGCGCGTGGGATTTAAGATTAGCTTTTGCTATTGAATACAGCCTTTTCTATGAATCATAATAACTAATACAATTACAACAGTGAAACACAATTCCATAGAACTATTTGTAAAGGGCGGTGGCTCCACAATCAAGTTTAAAGGAGTATTCGAGTTAAATGGGAAATTGAAATTTCATGTGAAAACTATTACAGCGGCAACGGGCAACTAGCTTTAAAGCAAGGGCAGCTTGTGGTCGGAATTCCCGCAGGCAACATTTATCTGGAGACTGTTTCGGGCGGCAAACTTGCTCACAAAGGTCAATTGGGCAGCTAAGAAAATAAAAATGAAAATGAAAATTGATAAGAAAAACTGCAAATTGTTTTTTGAAATGAAAATAATTGAAAGTGTTTTCGATTTGTTTGATTTTGACTTGAATAAACATTGATGTTGCTATATCTTAACTATAATAGCCATCGATATATTCACATCTTTTCTGCTCATATTTGAAATTTATATAATCAAGTTTTAATTGCATATCTTTATGCTTCAATTAATTCAGCATTTAAATTTGTATTCAAAAGTTGAAATCCTTTTTTTAGTTATTTTTTCATGTGAATAATGAAGAGAAATATATTTTTAAATAATTAAATATTTTATTTGAATTTTTTTAGCCACCCAAATTGACCATAAAAAAGTAACTTTAAAAGCCAGTTTGAACTCTGTTTAAAGCCGAATGCAAAGTGATTTTGCACTTGTGTCACGCACCGTAATTGTCGTCAAGTTTTGCACAATTCACAACTAGTTGCTCGACTGTGATTATTTTGTGGGCCATTTATCAGCCATTGAGCCATTTAGGCAAACACAGCGCAGACCTAAAACCAAACTTGAATACAAATTCAAATTCAAATTTAATCATTATATTGAAGAGTGTTATAGTTGTTGCTGTTGTTGTTGTTGCTGTTGTCATCATTGATTCCAGTCATGTGGCTTTTGGTTGTGGCCAATTACAAAACTGTCGTAGGTTGGAGGCAAGCGCAAGCCCAGCCGGATGCACTTTATATGCTGCCAATGTAAAATATAAATTATAATTTAATTTTGTTGGGCCATTTAATTTGCAGCACAACCACACACACACACACACACATATATATACACACATACATAGACAGAAGAGCACTCTAGTTGCCGTATATAACATGCAAAAGCATAATGCAATTAAATATTAATCATACGCACTGTGGGTTACAGCAATAGAGGCCGAAGGCCAGCATATTGGCTAACTGCCTAGTAGCTTCAATTGGTGTATCGACAAATTAGCAAATTGCACATACATCAATTGACTAATTAGTGTTAAAAGCAAGAGCTTCTCCCTGTCTCTCTGTGTGTGTAATATAACACGCACACACATACGCACACGCACGCTTCAAGACCGGATATAACAGAATTTAGTCGCATATTCATACGGTTGGCATTGGACCGGAGTCGGTGCCAGAATTTACCAAACTAATTTCCTTATTTGACAAATGCGGGCCACGCCGCCCATCCATACGGGCGTCCCACTTCGAACGAGCAGATGCTGAGCCGATTCCATTCTAAATGGAAGTGAAAATTTAATTTGCACTTCGCATTTGCAGCGCTTTAATGAGAGCCGCACAATTGCAATTAAAATGGTGAAGCCGGATCGCTTTTAATTTGTATACCCTTTGCCAGGGTGGGCGGCACGTACTATGTATTATAACTGGGTCACGAATATAGAATGCAGAATGTCGAATGTAAAATGCATTACGCTTGACTCTTACATAAGCTTTAAAGCTGAATTATTTCTCTAGCTGCGACAACTGTCTGAGCTCGGTGCTTGGCTGGGCGGAAGATGGAAGCTGAGTTGGCATTGGTTCATCAACTATAACTTTATCTATGATTACTACTTACTGCATACCTCACGCAAATCTTTATTATTATCAGCGCAGATGTTGCTTGTTGCTTGAGCCCTGATTATTATTATTATTTTTATCGCTGCTAGAGTATTAAATTTTTCGCAGATAATTTTGCTGCTTTCGCGCTGTGTTTTATTCCCTTTTTGGCATTTCGCGTTTTTACTATTTGCCCTGCAATAATCCACGCTCCAATGCGCTTATGCGCTCATTCGGCCAACACATAATAATTTTCGCCTCGGCTTAGCCGCTGCCAGCCGCTTGCCAAAGATCTTCAAATTTAATTAAAAAACGTTTTGCATATTTTCCCATTGATTTTCATTCTCATTTTCATTTTTATTATCATTTTTTCTGCTGCTGCTGCTGCCGTTGTGCGTCTCAACAATGCGTTTTCTGTTACGCTACGGGTAAGCAGCGCGCTAGATGAGACGAGCCACTGCCGCTGGGTAGATGGCATCAATTATTTTCTTGGCGGCTATTGTTGTGCCTCAATTGGCATTTGAATCGGCCCGCATTGATAAGTGAGAAGCGTCCCTGACGCTGGTTACCATCTTTCCGTTTATTGACTCTGTGCAATTTCCTTCAGCTGCCAGCCATCCCGTCTCCCGCCGCCCTTTCGGTATGGCTGGCTGGTTTTTATAATTCGAAGGATATGGACAAGTGGTAGTGCATCAATTAGTAAAGCAAACTCAGCCCAGTCAGTTGGCAAAGATAAAGCGCAAACTGCATTTTATTAGTTAGCTGCTCGCCGGCTACCTATTCCACAGCTTCTATTACTCCGGCTGCCGCTGCAGCTGTTACTGTTGCTCTAGCATTTTCCATTTCAAGAGTCGGGCTTTAGTTCTTTTTTTTTTTTTATCTCTGGGCAAACAGTTGGCGTCGCATTGGGCGCACAAAAGACATAAATGAAGTGTCGCCATTGTCCTGGCTGCCGTTCCTACAGCTGCAGTCGGCTGCCATGCAAATGCGAGCTGCATTAAAAGATTTTTCGGGCATAAATGCGCCGAGCAGTGTTGCCAACTCTCGGCCGGGCTAAAAGAAATATTCATGCTTTTTGTGCAGCCCAACGCGAGCTGAACAATGCATTGCGATAGCTGAAAACGGCTTAAAGTACATTGTTCGAGATAACGGTAACGCTGTTAAAGGCTGACGCTTTATCTTCACGGGAATTTTAGGCGGCGTGAATTCTGAGCGAAATTCATCTGCTATCGATAGCGTAAATATCGATATATTACTTTAAACACAATTTTTGCAAAGAAAAGTGATTTAGTCTATTCGAAACAGCTAATTATCGATATATTTGTATCGATAACATTCAAATATATGTATATTGAAACCTCGTTATTCATAGCGACATTTATTTGGGAGATATTGTAGCATCTAGTTAAGATTGATCTAATAAACATAAAGTAATGACTATCGATAAATTTCAATTTCATAAGAAACATGGGCTTGTCTGTAGATAGATTAAATTATTGATAGTTTAATATTATAAAATTATTTAAGTGTAATTGTTGTTGATAAGTGTTGTCATCGTTCTCAAAATCAGATTATCAGTATAGATAATATAATATAATATAGATTCACATAAGAAGTTTCATTTGCTTCAAATTTGGTTTCATTTCTCATTCAGCTTACATCGTCTCAAGTTATTTAATACTGGATTCTCAGAAAACGTCGTTGTTGACAACCCTAATGGAGAAGGCCCCAATTCCCCCCATAAGCCGTAAAGAGCCCTGCTTTTGCATTTGCATTGCCATTGGCAGCTATCTTTATCTTTATTTTTAGTATCATGCTTTTATTGACTTGGCGCATTTAACTTTTAATTTCGCAAGGATGTTCATAAAAGGCGAAAAAGGTGACACACAACCGAATGCTTAAGCAACGCGACTGGGACTGGGGTCTAAATGGAGCTAGGCAGAGGTAGCGCTCCGAGTCGGGCGCATTGGGCTGCTGCACAAAACTTTCGCTGTTGAAAGTTGAAACAACCCGAAGCGCTTTAAACGCCTTTGCATTTGCTGGCTTGTAACACCTTTTTAACCTCGTTTCGTTGGCGTGAAATCATTTTCGAAGAACGAAGCGTAGCTGTTTTGAATATATATATAAATTTGTGTATATACATATGTATGTATGTATACTTATATATTCCCCAGCCATAGAATGTAGTGCCTTGTAAATATATCGCGGCTGGTGTGTGCTCTTTTTATACCCTGAACCCATTGAAAATGGGAAAATCAGGGTATAATGTTTTTGTTGGAGGGCGTATGTATGTAACAGGCAGAAGGAGGCGTGGCAGACCCCATAAAGTATATATATTCTTGATCAGGATGACAAGCCGAGTTGATATAGCCATGTCCGTCTGTCCGTCTGTCCGTCTGTCCGTCTGTCTGTCCGTATGTATGAACGCGTCGTTCTCAGAACCTATAAGAGCTAGAGACTTGAAATTTTTTATGTAGGTCCGTGAATAGCACGAAAAGATCGAGTTTGTTAAAAAAAGTCGATAACTATTTTAATTTAATTGTTATCGATTAAAAACATTATCGAATGTTAGTTATAAAATTATATCTCCCACGTCTTTATAGCTAGAGTCCCCAAATTTTTTTGTAAGTTTTATATTTATTTTCTCTAATTTTGATTTTTGTTAAATTTTGGATACCGGCTCCAAATTTCCCCAAATATTTAAATTGAGGTTAGTTGCACTCAAAGCCAGTAAATGAATGGGTTTACATTTTTAAAAATTGGAAAAAATGTAATAAAATATGTTGAACATAAGCTGAAAATTTCATTCAAATCCATTAATTCGCGCAGAAGTTATTAAACAAAACGTTTGGCCAATCGGCCAAACACGTGACCAGCAAAACAAAGCAAACTGTTTTCCTATACATGTGCACACATACACACATACACATTGAGCTGCGTGCATCTAGCAAGTTCTAAAACCCGCAAGTTTTAGTGTACATATTTCCAATAGATGGCGCTATGATTTGCGAATTATCAGCTGCTCAGTTGGTTCGAAACTTGGATGGCGCTATTCAATCGAACCATAGATGACGCTATTAGCTAAACAATTGAAATGAATTGAATTTAGTTTTCTGTGCGTTTATACGAAATGCTAATTATGCAGTATTTTAACGCAGATAGCGCGGGGTTTAGGGTATCTCCTAGTCGGGACCGCCGACTAGAGTTTTCTTACTTGTTTTTATAAGTTCTCTTTTTTTTGGGCAAGAGGTTTGTGTACAGGGGCTTAGCTTTTGTCAGCCAACGTGGCGTATACTTAATGGCAGCTGCCTGCATTCACTCCTGTCAGCATAATGGGCACAGCAAGCTGAGCAGCGTGCAATATTTATGATTATTATACCCTGTACTCATAAAATTGGCCCAAAATGGCACGGCATAAAGCTGGCTGAGTGTCAAAGATTGAAGTAGTTAAGCGGGAAACTATGAGGTGCGCTCGATATGTAGTTAGGAATGGCTGAGTAATTTATAGCTTATTTATATCAGTTTCAAATTTATCTTATTTAACTAAAAGGCAGATTGTGATGTGATGAATAAAAACGAAGTTGAATACTTGGCATTAGTCTTCAGCAATAAGTTAGCAAGTATATTCTAAGACATATCTTTCTGTATAAAATACACACTTTTAAGCTACCAGGGTATCTCCTATTCACACTCAGTCTCTCACCATTGTTATGACTATTTTTTCTGAACAAAAAAGTAGAGAAAGAAGTATAAAAACAAAATCTCAACTGCTTCGATCGCAAGCGCTGCATTTCACTTGACAGTTATTTGACGTTGTTTTTTTGCTGAAGCTTCTTTTATTGCAGTTGTTGTTGTTGCTGCTATTGTTGTTGTCGTCGCTGGCAGGATGTGCTGCTAAGGCCAAACTATGTGGCAGCCGTTTCAATGTGAAATGCTTGCCAGTTTTTTATTTCCAATTTGTGAAGCTAGCGAAGCACTGCAACTGCTAAAGATGAGCAGCGGCAGCAGCAGCAGGAAGAGAGCAGCAAAGTATGTGCGAGCAGTTTGCTGCATCCTGCTTCCTGCAGGCGGGCCCCTGCCACGCTCCACGCTCCACGCTCCTCCTGTTCGAGATGGCCAACTAATTCGTATACTATATGCGGGGTAATATGATTTTACTGCCACTTGCCACACACTGACGTGCCCCGGTACCCTTTTGCTTTGCTTTAACAGATTACTTTTGCTGCTTTAGTATTTTCTGTTGGGGCAGCTTTCATGTTTCCAAAGCGCGAATTTAGCCGGCACAAACGACACACACGACCCTATGCACATGTGTAAAGCCGTGAGTGTGTGTGTGTGTGTGTTGGCGTTGCTTTATGTATGTTCCACTAACCAATTTGCGCTTTGCGCTCGACGTGATTTACAATTCCCCAGCGAGCTGTTGCCTCGCTCGCCGAACCGGCTTAATAGCCACAGTCAAGCAAGCAGCTGGAGCAGCTGAAGCAATGGCTATATGGAGAAAGTAAAACGCAGCTTCAAGTCTGTCTTGCAGCGCATGCAAATCAATTGAACATTTGGCTCACTGCGCTTTGCCCATGGGCGTACACAGGCACTTAGCCACTTAGCCACAAGGGGGGCTTAGCAAAAGGTCGTGTTATAAATTGTTTGATGTTAGATATGGACACAAACTGTGCGACTAACTGTTATTGGATTGTAATGGTAGGAATGGCCTACGGCTTAGATAATATTACAGTTATATACGTGTCTAGGAGATGAGTGACTGTATTATATAGACAATAATGTAAATAAACGTAGTGTTATCGATAAAGAAGAATAAATGGCATGATACGATACCTACGATACTATCGTTAGTATACTATAATTAGACCATCCACCAAGCCCCCTACTTCACTGAAGCTTTATATGTTTTCATAATTGACAGCTATCGATAAACCGATATATATCGATATTTATCCAATTTATAACTTAATTTATTCATCTAGTTCATTATGAAGTTCAACTGTATCGTTATTAGAGCCACGTTCTGCCTCGACGCCCCTGCTAACACTATGCCTTGCCCTGTCAACGCCCCGTCCAGTGTGCCACTTCCGCTTCTGGGCAACCGCTGACTATGATGAGGATTACTTTGTGTATGGCATTGGCTGCATTTCATGTGCAATCGCATTCGTCTTTCGCCCGCCACGCTGCCGCTGGCCCCTGGGTCCTCGCTCTGTTGTAGCCATTTGAGACTGCAACTTAACTCAACAGCTGCCCGTTTGTCACAAATTTAGTGGAAGATGCAAGCTGCAGCTGCTGATGCGTGGCCAGCTCCTGCTGTCGCTGCTGCCGTTGCTGCTGCTGCTGCTGCTGTTCCAAATGGCGTGCAGTTTGTAATACACGAGCGTGGGATGGGGGGATGGGGTTAGCAGAGCGACACTCACTTACAGCGGCATCCATCTGTTTGTGCGGGGCGGCTGCGTTGGCGGAGCGGGTTTGGGGGATTTGCGCTCGAGTGGCTTAACATAAAGAAGCTGCCACAACAAGTGTTGCATACTTTGCGGCACACAGACTTGAAACAGCAATTGCAGCAATTGCGAAGCTGCTTTAGTGCATGTCGTGTGACAGCTGTCGTGACACGATTAAGCACTAGACTCATATTAAATGAGCTGGCTGCGTTTGCGAAGATATGATGTGGCGATGCTCATGATGTATGCATAATTCAAGAGAGTGGAAGGGGCAGACATATAAGGGACAGTGGGGAGAAGAGAGAGAGAGAGAGAGAGAGAGTGATTGAGAGACAGGGTGAGACTTAAAAGAAGAATGATAGACAGTTAGAGGAGAGATGCAGCGAAAGCAGGAAGAGAAGAGAGAGAGAGAGGGAGAACAGACAGAGAAAGCAGTAAAGAAAGAGAGAGATAAAATTAAATAAAGAGAGGTAGAGAAAAGAGAGAGATGATATATACAAATATATATAGAAAGGGGGTATCGAATGATGAGAGACAGGATGAGTAAGAGTGAGAGAGAGCAAGAGGAAGATAATTCAAACAGAGATAGATTATTCATAGTGAAAACGCCTGAGGGAATGCCTTAGTTGACGCCATCACTTCACGTGCCCATCTCTAAGTGCAGTCGAGCACTCCACAGCACGAAGATAAAACGCAGGGCGAAGCAGAGAAATTTGGCATAATTAAAGGCTTTGGCAGATCCAGTGCGAGGACCGAAGCATTTGTCATAGACGGACTTCGGGCACTGAGCCGCCTTTTGTGTATAACAAATTGACAGGCTTTGAACTCGTGCAGTGCACACATCATAAATCATCTTTGGTCCAGAAGAGCAGAGCAGAGCAGAGCTTGCAAGTTTGGTAAACGCCTAATTATCGCTTGAGGACTGACCGAATATGACGTGAACGCCAAGAACTAATCAGCACTGGGTCGATTGGGTTTGGGGTCTGGTTTTCTCTCCCGCCTGTGACCAGTCTGGGACGGAGGAATATGAAGCGAAGAAAAATGTGCTGGAAGCGGCAATGGGATTATCTCATGTCCTTGATAAAAGTTGCGTCAATTTTGGCTGCGGGTGGGCGATGGGTGGGGCGCGTTGCTGGTGCTTCGAGTTCATCTTCTCGTCGCGCTGGCTCAATTATTTTTTCCTTATTTATTTTTTGGACTGATTTGTGTGTTTGTCTGTGTTTTGCGGCAATTGGCATAAAAGCTGCCTTGACGAAAATCTGTTTAAAGCTGGACCAAAAAAATGACAAAAAAAGTGGAGAGAAAGAAAGAGAGAGAGAGAGAGAGAAAGAGAGAGAAAGAGAGGGAGACGAGAAGAAAAGAGAAAAAAGTGAAATATGTAACGCGCCAGTCAAAATTTGATTTTAATTGAATTTCTCATTTTCGAGCGAGGCCAGCGCGGGGTTTTCTGATGTGCTGCGGCAAATTCAATTTGTGTCTAAATGAGCTAAATGCGATTAAATTTTGCAGGCAGAAAAACGCAGCCGGCGAGCAAGAGGATGTGCCTATTATAATCGGGTAAGGAGAGGCAGGGAGAGCGAGCAGCAGCAGCAGCAGCTCACAACATGTCAACTAGCAGACAATAAGGACTTACGCTCGCAGTGAACTCATAGAAGTGTGCGAGTGTGAGTGTGCGGCACATGTGCAAACATATGCCTGGCCTTAGGGTGGTGCTGCCGCTGGCCACATTGTCCTGAATCAATAGTAGCCGCAATTTCAGTTGATTGTCCGGGCATTTAAGCGGCCAAGAAATACCCAGATCAGAAAATGAGAAAAAACAAAAGCCAGCTTACCTCCAATAACTGATGATGATTTGCATGCGGCATGAGAAATGACCGAACAAACTTTTGCGAGACGAGACAACAAGTTGAATGTCTCGAACTTTTCTTTTTCGGCCATTTCTGAGGGCTAAGACAAAGCGACAGAGCTAAGACTTGCTTGGGGCTTATGGGCTGGCAAGGCAGCCACAGCTGCGGTCAGAGAGCCAAAGAGTTAATAAAAAGTTGTCGTGTCGTCACTCGAGCTTTGTGTGTGCTTTGCTCTTCTTGCATACCCTGTGGACGTAGCGGGACAAGGGTATTTAGAAGTTAAGGAAAAGTTTGAGTGATGAGTGGCAGAAGTAGTTGAAGAACTTATTTCTGTGAGAGGCCTCAACTGAATGTTTCTTACAGTAAATACTATGTGTAGTGGATGTGGATTATTTCCTCCTTAAACTATCATATATCATATTCAGTAGTCTGATATATAGATCGATATATTTACGTGGTATTCGCGGGTCAAGCAGCTTCACTCCAATCTTGCAAACTTGTTGTATGTGGCGCTTGAGTCACTGCAGCGTCAGCATTTCAATTGCTTCAGCTGTTGTAGAACGCCCCGCCCATATCACAGAGGGGGAGGGGGGCTGATGGGCGTATGTAGTGGAGGCTGGGGGCTAGGGGGGTGTGGTCGTTGGCACGCGACGGTTTTTATCTTGCGGCATTCGCTTGTGTTTTATTTGCATACAATTTGCCCGTTTATGGCCGCCAAGTGCTGCGCTGGATGTTTGCCTTTGGATGCTGTGTGTAAACACGCACACACACAGCCAGACATCTCTCTCTCTCTCTCTATATATATATATATATATTTACATATACATATACTATATTTGTTATTTGTATTTATTGATTTCCAAGTGAAAACATTATTGAGGTCGGCAAATTGCCGAATGTGGCCGAATGCGGATGTTTGAGTAGAAAATGTACATTGCGTACAGACGCAATGGAAATTACGTGTTGTCGACATAACAAAAGGACTTCATTATTATTGGCTGCAGTGTGCGTGTGTGTATATGTGTGTGTGCGTGTGTGTGATACGCTGATAGGATGCCAGCCTATGACCTGGCAAGCTGATTAAATTGAATTTCATATGCAAAAGGTGAAACTCAATCAAGAAAACATAAAGGCACAACGCCTGCATATGCTCAATGCTGCCCTTGCGCTGCTCTGTGTACTTGTATTAGTAGCCAGGACTACGGGCTTACCTATGCATGTGTGTCTGTGTGTCTGTGTGCGTGTGCGTGTGTATGTGTGTGTGGCTGCCGTTTTAACTGCCCGGATTAAGCAAAGCCCATGTTCAGCTTTGCGGCTTTGTGTGTGTTACAATACAGATACATGTCTGCCGCCCCCGCATCCATTTCGCATCCGTTACCCAGCCTTTCCTTTCCTTCCGGCTGTGCAACCTTTGAGGTTGAAATTAATAGCAAAATGTAAATTAAAAGACCTTCATCCGAAAGGTATTGTGAAATGTATCCATCCACAGACATGCAATCAACTTTTGGCTATGAAACTTGTTTGATTTATAGATAATTTTGAGTTGATTTTAAATCACATTTTTCGAGAGGAGAAAGAGAGGGAGCGAAAGGGATGTATATATACGACACGTCGGCGTTTATATACTCTTGTTGTTGGTGAAGCTGTCTTTTTGTAGGCAGATAGATTGATAAGCATAAAGATTATTAGTTTGGAGAGATCTACAGATATACATATTTAAATTTGTATATATATTTTTTTTGGCACACTCTACTCTGAAACCAATTAAATTTCCTTCCAGATCAATAATGTTCTACGCATTTCACACGTAAATTTCATAAACTTAACTCAGCCAGAAGCTCTTAAGCTTGGCATAATCTGTTAACTATCGTGTGAGCATATGGCTTCGCTTTACCTAATCAAAAGAGTCTACACTTTATGACGCACGTAAAAGTTCAGCTGAGAGATATATGCCAAGTCAACCCCTTTACGATGTAGTACATAAAATTATCACTAAAACTACTAAATAAAAACTCTCTTTAAATTTAAATTTAAACTTAAATTTAAAAACCTCTATGTATAAGTATTTCCATATATATTATACACAAATTCCCGTTACATCTTATCTAACAAAAGAGAAATGCCTTCTGCAACGCATTTTCATAAATTTGTGCATGAAATATTGTTTTGACATGCAACTAAATTATTTACTTTAAAGCCAAAACTTTGCTGTCAGAATCAACTTTACGAGCTAAGGATTTGCTGCTGAAACATAAATGAAATTAGAGTAATGCGATTTTGCCACATGTAAATGAAATTGTTTTCATTGTTGCATGAACATAACAAAAGGCGAGTTCAATTGTTCTGTTATATTCTGGAGAACTGTACTTCCATTTAGATAAGCTGCTGTGGGTCAAAGTCAACTAGTTGCTTGGAAATGGAATTGTGCAAAGGGCCAAGTTATATATTTATATATAGCTGTTGCTATGCGAACAATGCTAAATGGTGGCTAAGTGAACTATAGGCAAATAGCAAATCATTAAATGATGTTAAAGGCTTTAGCTTGAAATTTGTTAATTCCAATTTACATCAAAGTTGATGGCCAACGATCGTATTTCCATGTTAATTTATATATATTGAATAATATTATTAAATTAAAATTCCTCAAATTTTGTAATTATTCTTAAATTGTGACATAATTTTTAATAGCTCTGGCCTCGGCACGCTCTTTCAGAAAATGATAAGAAGTGGTTTGGAGAGTTGGTTTAATGTACGTAATGCACATAGGTGATAATTTCATTTGCGCAGCTGCTCAAATAATATCTAAACATGAGCGTCACACACACCCACACACACACACACACTCACACACATAACGAGCCGCACACTTATATCGAGCTAATAAAATTTTAATGAAATTATGAGCATTCTCCTGGCATGTCTCCGGCTCCGCTCCGCTCCGCTCCGATTCTTGGCTTTAGCTGCAGCTACCCATTCGCTCGCACACTGGCGCCGCTCCAAAAGCGACCTTCGACCCTTCATAATACTCACGGCAACGCGCGCGCGTCTGTTGCCAAAAAACAGAAGGAACATTTTATGTTGCCTACGTGGCACAGAACCAACTAAACAGCAGCATTAAAGGAGCTATTAGCTTCAGGTTTTTGTGTCCTTGTCATTGGTCGCTTCATAGCCCATTCGCGTGGTAACCGACGATACGCGCACATATTTTGAGCTCTATGTGTGTGTGTGTGTGTGTGGCTTGTGGTGTGCGGCTTGTGCGTATGCATTAATGTTGCATTGCCTCATTTTCATCATTTTACATTTTTGCGCATCGCTTAATTAGAGGTGAACTTAGTGTAGTGCGGGGCCGTTGATTAGGGATGGGATGGGATGGGCGAGGCGAGGCGAGAGGGTTGCACGCATTCACTGAGCAGAGTTTTGCAGTTGAAGTGACTTCATGTCGCATGATTGCCAGAAGCAGCGCCACACAAGTTTTGATTAAAAGTTGCGTTTGGCTGCCAGATTACGCATACGTCGCGTATGCCAGCCAAAAGTTTTGCGCCAGCAGCGTACGCAGTTGCTTCTAATTAAAAGACGTTGGCATACCCTGGAAATTAGGCGAAGGGGGTGGTTTCGATATATTATAAATAAATATATCGGTTTATCGATAAGTGCGATTATCGTTTATCTGTCTGTCTATATGTATGTAGATGCCTTTTGATACCTTGCTATATAATATATGCAGCTCGATAGATATCTACCTATGCACCTTTCTCTATGCTTAACCGAATCTACCATGATAAACTATATAAATAGATTCTTATCGATAGATATTCATATATCTTTCATATATATTATTTGCTTATCGATAGACATATAGATAGAAATCTATCTCTCTCTATAGCAACCTATTATTATATTATATATTCTAATTCATATAAATTTATATATAAACTCTACTACAGCTATTACAGCATAAGTCATAGTCGCTCCACTATTCTCCTCCAACTTTCACTCATTATGCTAGTTCGCAAGACAAAAGATGCTTTTGGCTGTTGCAATTACGTATTTCGACTACCTCTAGCCATAGTCGTTGTTGTTGTGGCTGTTGGTGTCAATGAAAATATTTTATCAAGTCATCGCAGCAAAACTGCAGGCGACTTGCAGCAGGTTAAGCATACGCCGCGTCTGCCACGCTGTCTCCACGAGTGTGTGTATATGTATGTGTGTGTGTGTGTGTGTGTGTGTGTGTGGCAATGTCAAGTGTTGTTGGCATAGAGGTTACTCGAGTTACCCAAAAGTTAAATGAACCAAAACTTTTACACTGCGTTTGACACGCCCACCCAACCAGCTTCTTACCTGTCTCTCTCTCTCTCTCGCTCTCTGTCTCTTTTGTCTCTATCTGCCTATCTGTTTGCATGTCCTTGCGTCCGTCTGCACTTCGCATTTGCCACTAATTAAAATTTCAGAGCCTGCAAATTAATGATGTTGCTGCCGGCCAATGCGCATTGATTGATCGCACTTTAATGCCGCGACACGATTTAAGCTCTGTCCATATTTATGCCAGCCAAGCAGCCAGCAGCTAGGCAGGTACTAGTTTAGTGGGCGTGGCTCGGACCACGGCCAGACTGTGCAATGACATTTGCAGAGCATAGAAACGGGCGAACATTGTTGTGGCGAAAGGAGGGCGGAATGGCGGTGGGGCGGTCGGGCGGACGGGCGGACGGGCTGGACATCTAATGACCGCACGGCTCGTTTGCTTCATTTGCAGTGCAATGGATGCACAACCGCAAATCAAATACAGACAAATGGTCCAGCGGTAGAAGGAGGCAACTGCTGTCAGCTGTCAGCTAGGTAAGAAAATTGACCGAATTGCTTGAACTGTGTTAGCTGTTTGTTCGCTGTGGCCAAATTGTGACGCGCCTGGCTCCACGCTCCTCTCCGAAAATGTCTGCAACGATTGCGGCTGTCTTCGTCGGTCCAAAATTGTTGCCTTGCTTTGGAGGGATTTTGCGAAGCTTTGCAAACATCGATTAACGAGTTGCCGAGTGATTAGTGGGCAGGACACAGGGATACCCTGTGTCTGAGACTCGCTTTGAGCTTAAAGTTGTTATCTGCCATAAATATCTATTGAAGACATATTAAATGAATATACTCACGACTTTTCTTTATCTATATTGAATGTGTATAAAGCTTAAATCTCCTTTCCTAATCGAAAAATTCCAACAGAAATGCCCGCTTGACTTAAATGATTTGCAGTTGGGTACAATAAAAATGCATTGCCATCAATTGCAAATGCAGCTGGCAATCAACACTAGCGAACAGACGCATCCGGCCAAGGATGCATAAGGACACGCACACATACATATGCGCATCTGTAGACATAGACGTGTTGCAGTTAGAATTTCTCTGGTTGCCGCTGAGGCTGCTCTGAGTTCTCTGGCTGGCTGGGTGGCGCATATCCTTGTGCATATCCTTTCATCCTTGCGTTTGCAGTTTTGTGTTATTTTGTGGTTCATTTATATTTTTGAAGCACAAAATCAACGCACGATGTCGCAACTTTGCATTCAGTTTACACATAGTCAATAAACTCAGACGCTGGCACGTACATGCGAGCTGCTGTGACTGTAGGCCACCCTCTCGCCCTTCCGCCCGCATCTATAGCTGCTCTCTCTGCTCTCTCTCTCTCTCTCTCTCTCTCTCTCTCTCTCTCTCTCTCTCTCTCTCTCTGCCCCGGTTTAGCCGACAGCTTGTGGCAGCTTGTCGAAATTAATCATTTTGGGCTGGCAGGCCGCAATGTTGCCAGCGTCGTTGCTTTCGTTGTTATACCCCGTGCCGAGGGTAGTGTAAAGGGTATAATGAGATGATATTAAAGTGGCTTGATGCCTTTGATTAGGAATGAAATATGTTGCATAACTGCTTAGCTTTCTTCTAATGCTTTTTTACAGGGTATCTCTTAGTCAAGTCGATCTCACTTACCTTCTCGGCGCTTTGGCAATCAGTTCTTAGCGACTCGCGGCAACTTTCTCTTTCACATCTCTCATCTGTCGTTGTCACTGTCTCTACTTCCGTTTCCGCTGCTAGTTGTTGGCTTTAGCTCGGGACTTGCTTCTTTTTCTGCAGTATGTCAACAGCATTATGTTATATACGCTGGTATCCGCTCTCAGCATACACTCATATGTGTCACAGCCGCTTCGTGCCTCGGCTGGTATTCCATTCGTGTAATTTCCCATGGTATTTATACGCATCTGAACATTTGAGAGCATCTGTTCGCGCTCAAGCGCTCCCCTCCTGCCACAGCCGCCACTTTCCAACCCCAGCCCTATTCCCTTATTCCCTGTCTCCTTCAGTTGTCGCGACAATTTGCGACTCGCTCAACTCCTTTTCAGTCGCCTGCTGGCTATGAAATCAACAACTTGTCTCCCTCTCTCATCTCTCTGACTGCCCCATTTTTCCCACTCGTCTGCAGCGCTCATCTCAAATGTAATAACCTGTAAAGATGCGTGTACACCGGCTTTTTAGATATCTCCCACGCACATATGCTGATTGTTTCACTGTGCATTACTCAACCGTGTTGCCTGCCATTGCGGCAGTAAAAGGAAAGCTAGCTGATGAGCAAATAAAGAAGAGAAATCAGTCAAGATTTAGTTGAAGTAAGAATCTATCTGATTTGTTAACATTTTATTGAACTTTGTTATAGAGTGAAGTGGCTGAACAGCTATAAGAGGCTTAAGCTAACAGAGTGTTGCCAGATCGTTGAACAAGCTAATGTGGTTTATCGGAATGTTTACCAACACTGTTCGAAATGCAAATATGAATTCTAAGGCAATTCCGCTTAAATTTAAGTATTTCGATATATTATATATCGATGACTGTATATCGATAAATATATATTTTAAGCACATACATGTATTCCTCTTCAAATGATGTAATGCTTGATATCAATCATCGATAACCTCATATATCGATACCTTACCAAAGATAAAAGCTTATTTTAAGCCTTACCTATCTCTCTCGCACTGTACTCCTTTCCACATTCTTAACTTATCAAAGTTTAAAGAAGACAACAACAACATTTTCACGCTCCTTTTATACTCTTACCCAGATTTGGCTATAAAAACAGGCGAATTGGCAATACGGTTTATGAGCAGCATTTGCATAAGATGGTTATGCCAGTCGACTTTGCGCCGAGCAGCAATCTCAGTGACAGCAATCGCTCTACCGTTCGCTCACTCAGTCGCTTTCTCAATCGCAGCCAGCGTCTTGGGCTGTCCCACTTAAAATGTCAATCATGGATTCAGTCGCACAGAAATCCGTTTTCCGCTTGTCATTTGTGATTGGATTGAGCGGCGGCGATGTCTGCATGCCCCGACAGCGTCTAGTTGATTTTCAAATCGCTTAACGCTTGTTGTCTAATAACCAATTAGAACACCTTTTGCAACACATTTGGTGCGATAATCTTGAGCACGCTTTCAAGAGACAGCCCCGCCCCACCGCCCTCCAATTAAAAGTGCGAATTGTCAACGTGTGTTGAAAATTGTTGAAGCGCAAAATGCGCTGCATGCTTTACGCCTGATTAGGCCCCGAGCACGGGCTGGCTGGTGAGGGGGGTTTTTTAAACAGTGCCTGGCATTTAGTCGAAGAATTCCCAAAGCCAAATATATGGGCGCATATATATATATATATATATATATATATATATACATATATACAAATATATACACATGTACACGTACCCATTATAAATTTTGTCATTTGTCGCTGCAGCCACAAATGAAAAGTCGATGGCAAACTTTTTAGCAACATTTTCTCATTTTCCAAAATATTTTTTGCCCATTTGTCGACGTCTACAGTTGGTATGCTTTCGTTTTGGCATCGTTGTTGCTGCTTCCTCTGGTTGAGCTCTCTTCTTCTTTCGAATTACTGGCAATGCAATGGCAGGCAAATTTATTGGCAAATTGGGAGCACAGTGCTTTTTCCTTCGGCGCTCCACTCCACAGTGGGTGGCCCGAAACCAAAAGGCAAAGCGAAATTGTTGCTCCTCAAGCAGTAGAACTAATGTGTGTGTGAGTGTATGTATGTGTGGGTGTGTGTGCATGGGGATGTGTGTGAAAAGCACTTGAGTGTATTTTTTACAGCTCTTCATGCTCTTGCTGTAGCTAAGTATTTTTGTTCCGTTGCAAAGCGTGTAACTCTATTGACTTTAAGGTCGAAGTTCAAGCATTAATTCTGATCGGGAATATGTGGAGGCATTCGTGGTGGCTATTAGAGCTGCCAGCTGATAAGTGAGCTTTAATGTAAGCTTTACTCCCAGTCACTTCATAATCCCTAACAAGATCATACATACAACTACATATATGAGTAAGGGTATTCCCCACTTCCGCAACTCGTACATTTCGCATTTTTTTCATGTTGTTTATGTTATTTTTATTGATTGAAAATAACTTAGTGCCGCTTTATGTGTGTTTCTCTTCTGTTGCGCCGGGCATGCGATGGGAGCACGCTATAAACTCGACCAGTTTATGCCAAAGGTATGTAAATAAAGTGAAGATACGAAGTGCCTCACCTGAAGTAAACTGGGAGCTGAAACTGAAACTGCCAGCTGGGGACTGAGAGCTGGGAGTTGGGAGTTGAGAGCTGCCCCGGGCATTGTATGCAACTTTAATTTATTGAGCGTCTTTCAATAATCTTGAGAGTAATGCGATCTAAATAAAATAAGCCACCAGAGGACGTCCATAAGTAAGTATTACAGATGGCCAGGCTGTGGAGCAGATCCTGCACAAATGGTCACCAAGCAGAGCAGAGCAGAGCAGAGCAGAGCAGAGCGGAGCAGTTCCTAATTAAGTGTTCCGAGCTTGTCCACTTTACATTAATGTGCTGCATTTGAGGGTCGGCATTCAGGCAGCAGCGGGCCCATTCAACGAGCAACAATTGTGCTTGTTGACCCTTGGCCTAGGCGGAGGGGCGGTGCCAAGTGTAGCGGGGCGTGTCTACCTCATTTGTCACTGGGTCGTTTATAAGGCGACATTTTTATTCATTTGTATTTTTGTCGGAGGGGGCCTTTTGCTCTGCATAACTGGACCATATTAATTAGCTTGATTAAAATGAATATTTGCGCAACTTTTTGTCGCTGTCGCCAGCTGTGGTTAAAGGGAATTGCCACACACAAACAGGCGCACACACACACACACAGTCTCAGACATTCGCACACACACAATAAATAAACACTTCTTGGGTATTGTTCGCAATGTGACAGGCGCTGGCCCAAGGTACTTCATGCTCCATGTACCAATGTTCTGTAATAAACCAAATGTAAGACTTCCCAAACTGCTGGATTTTATTGATGCGGCACACGCGACGTATGCGCAATATGCGGCATAGGAAAACAGCCGGTAAACGGGAGTTGGGGCCTGTTCGGGCGAGCGCCTGCGACGTGTCAGGCAGATAAATCTTCATGCCAGTTTCCCAGGCCAAAGCGAGCGAAATGGAGCCATGAAAAATGTCGGGAGCATTCATTCGGGATGGCTGCGGATGCTGCCGTCAACGCCATCGCCGCCACCAGAGCCTCCAACCTCGCTGGCCTTTCCATTGCCAGTTGTCGCTGTTTATTTGGACGATTTCGTTTCATGTGCTCTCTGCCTCTGCCTCTGCCTCTGCCTCTGCCTCCTGCTTCGCTTTGGTTGCTTTCTTTGGTTTTTACGAGCATAAAGATAAATTCACACGATCCGGCTGCGGGAGTTCAAGCCCGACAGCAGGTCGGCCAGGTCAGCACTGTTTCATGCTGTTGCCCTCTGCACCGCCTTGGCATTTCGTTGATGCGATTTTATTTATTTATTTATAGTAACAAATTGCAATGTCAACTTAATCACCGAACTCTATTAGTTTTCGCTCTTTGTTTCCACGGCCGCTGGTGGGACAATCGCGGCGACAGTGCTGGGAAATGCCCCTAAATTCCTCTGGCACTGATTCGGTTAATGGCAGCCAGCGGGACTTTTAGCTACGGTTTTCCCAATGCGAATTCACTTTGTTGAATTTGCAATGTTAATGGGAGAAGTTTAAAGTAACGGCAGTACGTATATTGAATATTATTTATATACAGATATCTATCTATATCTGTATATATATAGCAATCTTAATCTTTTTACGCCTTTTTCCGCTAAATAGTTTTGTCGGCAGTTCCAAGCCCGTCAGCTCTGTTTGGCCTCGAGCTTTGTGCCCACGCTAGGGTTGGCAGACTTATTTTTCGACTTTATAGAAAGTCATTTCTCTTTGTTTTCTGCCTCGGTGGGCTGGCCACTGGCTGGCTGGCTGCCTCTATTGGACTAGTCACCCGCTTAGCACCACCCAATAAAACAAGTTAATTAATTAATCATTATTTTTTCGGCAGGGCTGTTCTGCTTTTTGTTTATTGACTTTATGCCGCATATCATCCATAGTGGGTGTGTGTTGGTATGTGTGTGTGTGTGTGGGTTAGGTGAAATGGGAAGTTGGGAAAGTTCGGGTTGAAGGATTACAATGCTAAAACTTAGTCCCTTACGCTAGGTCCTTTGAGCTGGCTACCAAGTACAACTACCGACTACAGCTACGGCTACAACAGATTTTCATTTATCAATTTCATTATTTATTAATTTATTTTTATTTTGTTTTTTTTTTTTGGCGAGACGTGTCCCATTTTTGCTTAAAATTGGGTTCGAGTCCCATTTGCTAATTAATCATAGATTGTTTTTGGACTAAGCCTAAATATTATAGTATTGCTCATGGGATACTGTAGATGGGCACAACCACTACGACGACGAAAACTTGGTGGCGATTTTTGTATTTGTTTGGCACTAGGAAAACATCCAAAAAGAGAAAGAGAAACTTTAACTAGAAAGGAAGCGGAAATGGAAAGGGAAAGTGGAGTTGGAAATGGAAATGGAAATGGAAGTTGCCTTACGATTTGTGCAACTAATGCAGCAAAGTCCTCTACTTAGCCTACGAAGAGCAAAAATTCTAGAATGAGCTTAGGTCGAATCACATTATGGGCTTTAGGAAGAGCACAGTAGGGGGAGGGAGGAGGGGGCTGGTAAGAAATTCCGTGACTAGCTACTTGAAGAAGGATTACGCGTATCGTAACTTATCCTAATGCGTTTGATTGCTTTAAGCCGATGATTGGTCAGTTGTACACGCGCGCGTTGCCCTGGCTGATGGAGGACGGGCTGGGCGGGCGCGTGTTGAAAATAATTGCTTGGTGTTCACATCTAATTGACAAGGATTGGGCGGAAAATGTTGGGTGGGCGTCACTGTGTCGGTGTGAGTGTGTGTGTGTGTGTGTGTGTGTGTTTCTGTTTTGAACTTACAATGTTAATCAAGACCATTTGTCGTTGCCAACGGCGGCGTTGGCGTTGGCTGTGCGTCTTCTTGGGAGTCCAGCGAGAGCCGCGACTTGGCCGCCGTCTCCATGGATTTCCAGGTGCCGCCACTGGTCGCGTGCTGCAGCGATATGCGTGGTATGGACTTGCAGCTCCCCGCCAGCGTCGAGGCCTCCGAGCCAATGCGATCCTCGGACTCGGCCAGCGCACTCAGGCTGCAGGTGGGCGGCAGGATGCGATGTGGAAAGCGTGGAGAGCCACGCACTCGTTCCCTCAAACTGGGCACAGTTGGCTGCATCAGCGATGGGCGCCGACTGTTGGGCAGCTGAAAGTTTACCTTGGTCTCGGGCAGCTTGACGTACTTGCCTCCAATGCCGACGTTGGGCTCCGGCTGCAGATCGAAGTTTTCGCCGCAAATGGTCGGAATGGGCAAGAAGTTGGGATCCTTGGTCAAATGATCGAGATGTGTGCCGCTCTTGGTCAGTGAGCCCCGGTGAATGGGCTTCAGATGTGTGCCATTGGTGCCGCCCTCCACGGCCAAGCTGGTGCCCTCGACGCCCAAAGGATTCGCATTGCTGTAGATGGCATTGCAGGACGCGGTCTGCGAGGAGGGTATGAGCCGTGTGAAGAGGCCCATGTGCGATTTGAAGGCCGCCTTCAGGCCCTTCTGATCCGCCAGGCTGGCCGTGGAGCCCTTGTTGCTGCTCGTGGTGCGCGAGAAGATGCCACGCAAACGATTGATGAGCCCGGTCTTGGCCTCGGTGGCTTGCTGATGGGCCAGGCGCAGATTGATGAGATCCTGGGCCGGCAGGCAGGCCTCCTCTAGCTGCGGCTGCGAGGCAAAGGTCACCGAGCGACGCATCGGTATCTGCATGTACTCCGCCGAGGGCCAGCTGGCGCGTGGTATAACTGGTGGTAAGACGGAGAGCAGCAGATTCGGCAAGATGCCCGAGATGCTGGGCGTGCGAGATTTGGTATTCGATGAGGTCAATGGAGCTTGCTGCGAGACGTTGCTCGTTACAGTCAGCTCTGGCTTGAGGTGTCCATGGCCGGCCAGGAGCGAGGTGGACGAGGAGGTGGTGGTCGAGCCGGTGCCCAGGCCGGACTCCAGCATGCGCTCCAGCTTGCGTATTTCTGCATCGAGCGCCTGAATCTCCTTCTTGTAGACGCGATTCTGTACCTCCACGCGGTACTGCAGCTCCCGACGATCGTCGACGACAAAGCGACGCGTGTTGCACTCCATCTTGAGGCCCATGCTGTGTATCACCGGATCGATGATGTCGTCTGCCAAAGAGAGGGTTAGACAAGACACATTCAAAGGCGACTGTCGTGTCGCGCACTTACTGCGTGCCCAAATGTCGTGCAGCTTGGGTATGAAGAGCAGACAGAGCGTCGCTGTTGTCGAGGTTAGGATTAGGGCCGTTATGGTGATAAAGGCGAGTGTAACGCGTTCCGAAATCAAATTGGCCAGAACCACAACAATGGCGCTGGTAATGACAACACTATAGACCGAGACGCCTATGTACTGGGAGTCATTCAGGGCGGCAATCTTGACGTGACGCGTCTCCCAGGCCATGTAAACGCCCACCACCAAGAGCAGACCCTTGTACGCATAGAGGACACCCAGCCAGGTTTGGGTGTGCTGCGAGCGACAAACCTCGACCTGTAGGTGGAAACGAAACAGAGCCAGTCATGTAGGGCACAGGGACTAGATGGACATAGATGTGGGAGTCAATTTACAAAGCTGGCGCTTGTCAATGGACACCAGCAGCAATGGGAACAAGGCGTATAAATGCTAAAGGTGAAGGCGGAGGAGCTCAACCCACCTGCGGCTGGTAGACAACGCTTCGATCAATGGCGCTGATTTCGAGTGTCAAATTATGCAAATGCCTTTCCATGGGGTCGGCGACGACCCACAATGTGACGAGCAGGGCATCGACGAGCAACAGGCCGCACACGAGCAGTATTAGCTGGATGTCCTGCAGCATTTTGTCCTTGAACACGCTGCCGGTGCGTGTGAAGATGCGGTGCACCCGATATGTTTTCGCAAACATTGAGCCAAATGCCAATGAGAAGCCAGCCGAGAGCAGATACACGCGTGCCTAGAGTGGGGGGGTAGAAGATGAGCATGTAAGGGTATGAGCAGCTGGTGTCATGGTGTGTGTGTGTGTGTGCGTGTGTTTGAGGGTTTGTGTTGCTAAACAAGTCATCAATGGGCAACGTAACAAGCCAAACAACAACAACGGCAGCAGCAGGAGGGCTCCAAGGAGGCATTCTCAAATTTATGCAAAATAAAGAATTTCACAAAAGTTGTGAATTTCCGTGTCCAAGTCCGTGTCATGTGTTGGCTGCTGCTCCTGCTGCTGCTGTTGTTAGTCCGTTCCCCGTTCCCCGTTCCCCTACCCCACTTTCTTCATGGCGCCCCTCTCACCCACACCCGGGGCATTACATGCGCTAACAAACAACAAACAGCAGAGCGAAACAACAAGCCCTACATACACCCTGAATTTCCCTCGAGTCGCATTTCTGGCGGTAGGCTGTCGCAATAAAAAAAAAGAGAAAAAAGCTGACAAAAAATAAGCAATGGCGATGACAAGCGCATCAAATTGGACTTTCTGGTCATGGGAGAGCCGCTCGTCTAGCTCTAGCTAAAGTTAAAGATTTATTATGTTTGGCCAGAAGATTTGCCTTTAAAATTGCAGCTATTTATAGCGCACAGCTTTTCTGCAATCTGAGAATCCAACAATCCTTCAACTCAACAACTTTCATAAATAAAGCAAACACGATTCGCAAGGGACAGCTTTTGTATGCTACGAAATACCCTGTTAAAGACTGTCGGGCATTGCATGAATTTATAATAAGCAGCTATGCAGCTTAGACTTCTTTTCCTAGCTCTACTTTTTCTATGTCGAAATTGAGCACTGAAACAATTTATGAGCTGGGTTAAACACTTTATGTTGCTTACTTGAAGTCAAGGCGCGAAGGTATTTGATTCCTCACAATCTGAAAACTCCGTTTTGAAGCAAGGTTATTCCTTGTTATGTTGTCCGAGTGAATGCTGAGAGAAATCTATTTCAGTCTAAGGAGACTGATATCTTGAGTAAAAGCTGAGAGATTCCTAGTCCAGTCTTAAGAGACTGATATCCCGAAGAAGGATTTTAAATTGTTCTGCGCTTAGACCCTATATTGATAAACTGCCTTAGGAAAACTCTCCTACAGTTTCACTTAGTCCCTTTCAGTCTTCGACTTGACAGCTTCACCATGCCAATATGCCATCTAAAATAACTTTGGCAGTTCTTGTTTGATTTGGAGTCTTCTCTGTATGCCGGCCCGCTGCTGTCTGTTATGCCCACAGTGGAAAGTCAATTTTAATGGACTACTGTGCGCATAACAAAAACACATGAGAACGACGCGAAAGTTGAGCGCTGAAACTGAAAGTCATATTTGATGAGGCGAAGCCCGTTGTTAACTCCCCCACACGGAGAGGAGGCGGTGTATTGCTTGCATAACCGAAACTCAAACAAAGGCTCACGGGCTGCAGACACTTGAGTACTTACCGTGCAAACCGTGGCAAAGGAGTCGGCCGCCGAGGGCAGCGTCGAGTGGTCGAGGCCCAGCAGAATGACGGTGGCATAAACGAAGATGCAACCCACAGCGGTAATGTTGCTCAGCTTCGGGCTGGAAAGTTTAATTGCTCTGTGTAGAAGAGAGATGTCGAGTGGAAAGAAAGTGCAGAGTAAGCAACCAGCTGGAGCAGTCCGAAGAATCGCGCAATTGCTACTTACTTCAGCTTGCGAAAGTGCAGATTGAAGGCGAGAAATGCAATGGCCAGCGCAATGCCCACGCTCGACAGTGTGGCGATGGTATAAAAGGCCAGCGGTGCTATGGTGGCCACGCGCATCTTGAACACCCTCTTCGCAATGGGCACTTGCCCGCTGTGCCACTTGACCGGGCGACAGCGCGGACACCGAAAGTCCAGAGCATCCGTGGCCGGGTAGTAGAGGGCTATCGGTTCGAGAAGGCCGCGCTGTATCTGATAGAAGGCGGTGGTGCCTACGCGATCCGGGCCACTAAATGAGACCGGACCCTATCAGCCATAAATAGTGTTTCGTTAGCATAACTCGGGGCCTGATACTCTATTATGGTTGCTTACCGAAACGCCGAGGAAGTGTAGTTTGCCCAGCTGCTGGAGGAACTCCCAGGCCATGTCGCTGCGCGTATAATCGAATCCGTCCAGCTTCGATTGGGCCGCATTCTGGCGCCAGTGCGTCTCGGCGGCGCGCAGGGCCAGTGCAATCGCCCACACGGCGTCGTAGGTTTGAGGCGCATAACGGGATATCGCATCCGGTAAGTGATGGCTGGCAGTGCCACGCCTCTGGCGCGACCGCAGTTCCGTTTGCGGCGCACGCTTGCGGCTGCGAGTGCTGCTGCTCACGTCCGCTGCGTCCTGCTGATGGAATTGCTCGAATTGTTTGCGCAGCTGCGAGTTGAACATGTGATTGTTCTATGGAAATAAAAATTGCAGCGATTAAATAGACCGCTCATCAGGCCAGGCTCCCGCTCCCGCTCCCACTCTCATATCGTAATGTGATTGCCAGCTCATTATGCGCCGCCGATTTCATGGCCGGCACTAAAAGGATAATAAAAACATTTTTATCATGCTTCTGTGCCTACGATTCGCAGCCTCAACTCAGCTGCGAATCAAATGTAGCATTTCATTCGGGCTCTGGGAGTTGGGCTAGAAACGAGCCAGCTTTGAATTGGGCTACGCTAATGGTTTTCGTTCTGGTTTTCTATTTTTTTTTGTTGTTTACGGAGAGTCGGAAATAGTTGATTTGAAGCAAAGGGAAAACTGTTCTCATATCTAAACTTGTTTAAGTAATTCTGAAATAGGAAGTTCATATTTGGAGTTCTTACCAATCCGCTGTAGCTCACATTGTTGCCCACAATGCTGTTGTGTGTGGAGACGACAATTAGGTTCTCGACGGCCAGCTGTAGCTCGTGCCGGGTGCAGGGTGTCTGCTGGTCGGTCCACCAGGGTGCGCCCATGCTCTCGTGGAGTATCCAGGCGTAGTCGGCGCCGAACATGCGCAGCCTGTAGGCCTCGCAGAGTATTTGCGGTGCCAGCTCCTGCGAGAAGCTGCCAATAATGATGCGTGTATCCGTCTCCTTCGAGCAAACAACATATTTTTGCCATTAATCACTTTGTTAAATTGCTTACCGACTTACCCGGAGGAGCAGCAGCTGCTCTTTGAAATCGGTCGCTGCAAATGTGATTGTCGCCGCACAGGATATGTTGGCCGCCTCCAGCTCGGTGACGAGATTATTGACCGCCAGCGAGTGCACCTCCTCGTTCTGCGAGAATGTTGTCACCGTGCCCCAGCCGAAGCGACGGATGAACGCAATCCGTGCCGGATTGTGTGACGAGTCGGGCGCTACGGTCCGATAGAAGTATGGAAATTCCCGCCTGTCGCTCAGCGCCGGCGATGTTGAACCAAAGGAGACCTGTAATCAGCCGGAGTTAGCAGTCAACCGATTGTTACGTGCCGCATGCCAGCTACACCCCGACAGGCAGCCTGTCACAGACAAAGTTTCGAGCCACACGCGTGTGTGCGCACCGCAAAGTTTCAGCCCATTAAGTCGCCACATACGCATAAGCTGCCAAAACTGAACTTCAAAGGGCACGACTCGACATTTGCATGCAACGCGCTTCTAAGTGAATTTATGTTGCGCCTCCCTCTCTCTCTCTCTCTCTCTCTCTCTCTCTGCCTTTTTATAGAGCTGATATGCATAGCATATACCAGCCATGTCTACGCAAATCTTGTCTAATAACACTGGCTAACAGAAGTGAGGAACTAATGGGAGAAGTTTTAGTCAGATTGTCAGATTCTTGTTATAAGAAAAATAAAAATTTTAAGCTATTCAAACTCAAAGCTCTATTGGGATAAAGTTTACAGTAATTACTTTTGGCTTAGATTTTCTCTATATATCGATTTTCAATAAGGAAGCATTCTTTAATATATATAGAAGAAGATTAATTCTATGCACAGTTGTCGGTTGACTCTAGACATACATTCAGCGGACAGCTCGATTGAATTTGCTAAGATTTTCTATATGCTAAGGAAGCATTCTTGAAGGTCTCATATAGAAGGCCGATTCTGTTGTATACACAGATGACTCTGGGCATGATTAGTTCATATTCGGTAGCACAGCTATCTGATTTTAGTAAGATTTTCCATGTAATTAGGAATCATTCATCAGATAGGCATCACTGAAGGCCGAGTCTATCCAGTCTGATAGCCTAACTAGACCTAACTGGTATGCATGCCACTCGAAAGGGCTGCTACATGGCTGACAATATACACTTCATTCTCAAAACTCTTTACAATATATAATTTCATCTTTCACTCCGTTAAAGCCTTCATCTTCAGTGCATGTAAATACCCATGGCAAAGGTATGAAAACATTATTCCATTTCCATATTCAATTTGTTCAGCTTACTGGATTAAAAGTTCTCCCTTTGCAAATATGCAAATCATTTCGTTTCTTTATTTTCGACTCGAAATTGTAAGAAACATTGCGTGCTGTCTAGTGTAATTTGTAGGAGGCTGTTTATTTGAGCGCTGAAATGTTTATTGGCTGCCTTTTGAGTTTAGCTCGTGGTATTTATGTTAATCGAGCGAGTTTCCTTTCGGCACGTGAGTTGATTAAATTTTTGAGTAATAGCCCAAGCATATTTGCATATTTTAATCAGCGGACCACCGCACCCACAACCGACACCCACGACCGCATCCACACCCACGCCCATGTGGCCTTAAACCTGATTGAGACTTGAACTTACCTGCACAATGTTCCAGTAGGGCACCACCTTGGCCAGGCTCTCGGTTACCTCCGAGCAGGCGGAGCCCAGCAGCATCATCATGCGTGTCGAGGGCTGCGTGTAGATGGCATGAAAGAAACGATCCACACCCACGCCGGGATCACACTGCAGTTTCGAGTTCGAAGAGAAAGACGTAAAGGTGAGATGGGGGTTAGGCCAAAGGTGCAGGAGTCATAAAAAAAGGCGCGCGTCAGGATGGCGCAATAAACATTTTTAAAATGTCGACTTTTGACTTTTGATAGGAGATTCCGCCACCAGATATGAGATGTGCGTCTTCAAGTGCCATCAAATCGCTGCCCCCAACCATTTGAGTCAACCAACGCGCTTATCGCTGGCGCTGCTGCTGCTCGCAATAAAAAACGTGTAAAAAATTGTGGCAATCGAGGTGTGACTGACTGCGCAATACACTGTTTGAGCTGGTGAAAGCAGCTGAGTGGTTAATGTAGATGAGATTTCGCTCTCTTTAACGATTCTATACCCCCTTTTAGCTGTTAGCATCTGCCATGATCTATGAAGCAGCTGGAAATAAGTGATTCTCGATAGCATGTAGAAGAGAGTATTCAAACGGATCTCCCTGGAAGTTATGTGATATAATAACTCCATAAACACTCTCAAACTGCTCAAGGCTGTCTTCTATCTCCATTTGCTTACTCATTCTCTGGGTTCCCCTTAGATTCCCAACCACACCTAATATACCCTTGTCACTGCCCCAAACAGAGTATTTCCCAACAAAACCACCGTTGGTGACAAATTTCTGCCCAACCCATGGCTGCTGCAGCGTTTGCAGATTTTTTTTCTTATTAAGTTTTAATGCTGCACGCGCTACTAAATGAAATTTCAATTTCGTAATGGAAGAGGACCCGCCCCCACCTGCTACTTGTTGTTGGTTGTGGAGGAGGACTCACCTGTGTATCGTTGGTCACCAGCTCGAGCGTGTAGCCCGGCAGCAGCTGTTTGCGGTTGATATGCTCCACGGCCATTGTGGCGGCGCCCAGTTCGCTTAGGCCGTCCGGCCGTGGGCCGCGCTTGGTGGACAGCTCAAAGAGTCCGAGCAGCACGATTTTGCCATGATTGCGCTGGATTTCGGCATGGGACATGCGACGTTCGCTCTCAAACACTTGGTTAACCTTCAAATAGCGCTGCTGCTGCCAACTGCTCAGGTTCGTGCCCATGCCGGCATTGGCCGTAATCGTTGGTAAATTACTCTGCGAATTGAGGCGCTGTCGCCGCTTGACTTTCCGCCGTTTGCTCCGCCAACTGTCAGCGTAGCTTTCAATGCCCACACCCGGCAGCGTTTCCAGTGACTGCACTGTCTGTCCGGCAGGCGGCCCGGGCTGCACTGTGCGCAAGGCCTGCAGCTCTGCTGATGATTCCATGCCGACGGCAACTCTGCTACAGCCAGCCAGACCCACGGCCAGCAGCGTGGCCAGCATCAGTAGCCGCTGGCTCGTTGGGTTACCGTGAATTATACGCATCCCGTTTGGCAAAATGGCCATTGGCCCATTAATCAGCACAGCATTTGAATTCGCTATCTCGCACGGATGTACGTGGCAATAAACAATGCTTGTCCAGGCTCCGTTTATATATATATAAATATATATATATTAAAGTATGTATGTAGGTGTGTGTGTGTGCGTGTCCGTTTATCTATTGCTGTTTTATTCCGCTCTCGCTCTCGTTGGTGGCTGGAGTTTTTGGCGTCAATTTTATCGCCTTTTTATTGGGCTCACTTTTGGTCTCGTTTCGTTCGCCTGGCCATTTGCCTGGCTGCCATTATCTGTTCTCGCACTGGGCACACACTGTAAAGCAAAATAGCTCATAAAAATATGCACTCTCCTGCTCCCCTCTCCCAGCCCCATGAACCGACTTGCAAATGAACAGAACTGAGAAAAAACGACACAAAAATATACAAACGAAACAATAAACGCCAGCAGCCAATTGCCAGTTCGGGGCCAGTTGGCAGTTGAGAAAGGATTAAGTCTTCGATGAAATGAAAATAGCCGCACACCACACACACCACACACACCACACACAACCACACATAGATATAGCAACACACATATCCACACACACACACAAGGCTATCTCGTCAAATGCCAAAGCCATAGACTTTTGTTGAGATTGCTACGTCGCCTTTGTTGCTGCTGCCATTTATGCCCTTCGAAATGGGCACTTTAACTTTGTCATGAATGATGCTAAGCATATAATAATCAGCATTTGATAGGGGGCCAGGAATATTGAGCATTCCATTAGTATTGCATTGTTTATCCACATCTAGGCATCAGTTTTCATTCAAGTTTGCATATATGAAGCTATTGAGCTATAGCTATAGAAATTCTGTGATAGAAACTTATGTCAAAATCTTTGGATTCTGTTTCTTGCTCTTTACAATCTAATCACATAAGATGCCAAGTTGATTATTGTCTTTATATATGAGTACATATCATTTATCATATGTTCCATTCCTATGTTAGTCTAAGCAGAATTATTGATCATCCAGTAAAGCTTTATTCATTCCTACACGATTTTCCCTAACTCTTATCGATATTTATCGAACTAAAACCATATCTGTGCAGAGTCAACATTCTTTATCCAAAAAATCAACAGCTTGCCACAATCTTCCACTTCATATCCATTAAGCATTCATTAGCCATTACACAGATTTGCCTATCTGCCATAGACCCTCTTCTAACACCTCTCTTATTGCCTGTTATTGTTAGCTTCATTGGTTTCACCTTTTAAGCATCTGCCTTATCAACTATTTAACATTTGTTTTCTGCACAAATTGATAGGCCATTGAGTACAGACGTCTAGCGAGAGCTCTCAGCTCTTGCCGTGTGGTTTTTGTGGTGCGTCGTCCTTTGAGAGTTGTTTCCTTTGCTTGTAAGACTGTCAAGAATGCACAATGATTGTGGCTTCGAAAGAGAGAGAGAGAGAGAGAGAGAGACTGTTGCATTGGCGCAATCATTTAACTTCTGCTTAATGCTTCTGTAATTTGCTGGAGTTTTTATGGCTGCAGAGCTAATTGAACTTAAAGTGATTTGCCAGATTGCAACTGATATATCTATTTTGGCAGCTGCCTTTCAAAATAAACTCAAAACTTAACTTGCACTGAAACATGCTGCTGTTGGGAAAAGGTTGAACTTCTAAGGAAATCACTTTTTCTTAACATTTAGAAACTTTTTTCAATTAAATGTAATTAGTTTCCTTTCTTTTCTTCTTTTGTTGTTTTTCGGACATTGCCTAATGACATTTTAAGTTTCTTTTGTCTTAATTGAATGGAAATTTTAATAGTTACATTTATTTTGTGTGATCTTAAGTTGGGTCGAGAAATCATTAAAGTCTCTTATTGACAATTAAACTAAGAAAAAGGATTTTACATTTTAGTTTAATTAGGTTTTAAATTAAATTTAACTTTTGCTTGAAATTAAAAAGGTTTTGGGTCGACTTTAACAGATTTTTTGTATCCAATCTAGCTTTGTTCCGGACATTTTTATGGCTTAAGCCAAGATAAATTTAGATATATATGTATAAAGAGGGAAAAGGTCAGGATTATCACGCTGTGCGGTGGATCTAAGAGTCTTTATCTCAGCATTCAGATGTAAAGCTGCGACTGCAATCTTTGTCTTTGTATTTCGAGAGGTCTCTGAGAGGTCTTTAGCTAAGTCTTGTCCTAAATTTCTCTCCAATATCTACCTGAGAAGCTTTTACCTAAATCTTACCCAGATTTGACTTAAGTCATTGAGAGGCCTTCACCTAGGCCTTGCCTTCGATCTGAGCCCGCTAAAGTCGCTCACTGGCTTTTGCTTAAATTTTATACCAGATTTGGATCTCTTACTTATCATAGGAATCCAATCCCAATTTTCCACAGTTCGCTCTTTAAAGACTGGCCACAAAAGTGGCTGGATCCAACTGCCCAACATTTGTATACCAATTTTAAAGGCAATCGCCAGCATGTCTGGCGAGTGTATTTAATTTTCGCCTATTAGCGCTGCTTTGTTTCAGGTTTTTTGTCGGCTGCCGATGCTGGGCATTGGCAACTGGCAGTTGCCAGTTTGCCAGTTGCCCATTGCCATTATTTTTTATGCTAATGGCAAAACATTTTGCGCTTTCATTTGGAGGCTTTTGGGCTACTTTTGAGCATCACGCGCCACAGATTTCAGTGTATGCACGTATGCATAATTGTTTCGAGATTACTAAAGCACACACCCATACACACACACGCACACATAACACACTCACTCACATACACACACTCGTCCAACTCGTTGTCGTCGTCGTCGTCGTCGTCTTGTGCTGCGTTTCGTTTCGCTTAGTTTTGCAAGCAAAAGTGAAACGCGCACTTTTTGCCGTGTCCTTAAAATAACTTTTCGGCCCATTTTGTTTCTTGGCTTTTGTTTTCGTTGGGTTCGTTAGGTTCGCATTGCATGTTGAGTTTCTCGCATTTGCCAGGCAGCCCAGTGGCGCGCTCCGAAAAGGGGGGAGGTGCGTCTGCGTCGCTTCGCATACATCATTCAAAGCCTATGACAAGACTTTTTAATACACAAAGTTTGCGCAACTTGACATTTGCCCCACTGTGCCAGCCAGTCAACCGCCGGCTAACCAGCCAACCGCCACTGCCTGGTGGTGCATGTCAGCGGGCTACTTGTAGTTACATTTCATACATTTTACATTTTTATTTTATGCTTTCTGGTCTTTCTATTATTCTGCCATATTTCACAATTGTTGCCGTGGTATTTAAACCTGCACTTATTTATGGCCATGCAAGCGTGTGAGTTAACCATACATACACATACACATGTATGCACACACTCAAACACACACACACACACTCACACTCACCCACACCCGCGGCCTCTGGCTGTTGTTGTTGTTGTGCTTGACATAAATTATGCAAAATGTTGCCTGCATTTGTAATTGTGATTACATTTTTTTTTAGCTTTACTGTTGTGAGTGTGTGTCTGTGAGTGAGTGTGTGTGTGTGTGTGTGTGTGCGTATGTGTGCGTGTCGCTTGTGCAGTTCGTTGGCATTCCTTGCACGGCAAAGCACGAAGGCAGCTGCTCGGGATTGAGCTGCCCAAGTGCATTCTTATGCACTTGAATCTGCTGAATAGTTGATGCGATTTGTTATGCACGTTTTTTGTTTCCTTTGCTTAGACTTGGCCAAACACGCACACACACACACACACACACACACACACACATCCAAGCATATTTATTATTTCAGCTAGGCCAATAGCAGCCAGGACGAGCGGATTTACACTGGGATAACCACAGCAGAAAATAATGCCATAAATAAGCAGCAAATAAAATATAAATCTCTATCTATATCTATATCTATATATATTGTATATTAAATCAGATTGTATTTGAGACTTTCAAGTGACCTCATGTCTCGCTGTGGCAGTTCTTTGGCTTGGCATAATATTTAGTTTCAAGCATTTCTGCATACTTAAGCAGCAGCATTTGGGTTTTTGATGCTGCTTGGATGGACTTTGGATATAGTTTTAAGCCTTAAGTGAATGTGGTTTGCTTTTAAGAAATGTATAAGAATAGAAGAAAGGAAATGATTGTTCAGAAGACACTTTAAAGCAGTTGAAAAAGTTCTGGTCAGAAAGAGTTTGATATTATCTGAAATAAGTTTGAAGCTTTATGGCCTTCATGATATGTCAGAGATTTCTGCATTTAACGAATAAATTACAATAAGAGATTATATCTTGCTTAAGCAACTAGAGGTAGGCTCTTAAGCTGGGAGTCAACTCCTAATAGAACAAAAGAGATTCAAATCCAAGGTTACAGAAAGTTATTGTATTGTGATAGGACTGAAGTACAATACAAACATAAGATAATAAAGAAAAAATATTATTTATTAACTTTATATTCGTTCGCGAAAAGGTGAAAAAGGTTTGCGTAATGTGTCTCTGTCTGTTCATTAGATCTTAAACCATTTCTATACTGTTGATGCTTACTGACTGGGAATTTGAGACAGATGCTTCTTAGCCATGTCTTATTTTGAGCATGGTTAAAAAGTTTGGCTTCTTCTTTCTTAAGAGGTTTGGTATATTAAACACAACTTTTAAATGATATACATAATCACGAAACTCTGTTCTTTAATGTCATTAAAACATTTAACTTCAACAATAATGCAAATGACCCAAGCCACAAAACTCACAACGATGCCCCAGAAAGTATGCTACATAAATTGTTGTCGAATAGTTGCAAAGTGTATTGTGCGGCAAGATTAATTGGATGGTTAGAAACAAATACATATGTGAGTCACATATATAATATTACACATACAAATAACTCCATATGGAATTGAAAGCGAAGCTATTAACAGAATTCGCTTTGACTTAAGCAAATGAAGACTGTGTTGGCTTAAAGAAAAATATTTGTTCTATATTTATTTGCAGAGTATACGCGATGGCAGCAGCCGAAGTGCTCAACATTGAGGTATGTAGACTTTGTTCTTCACTTTGAATAATTACAAAAAAAAAAAGTAAAGAAGAGAAAGATTTATATTATTATTTGCCTACATTATTTGCTTTTCATTTGCACTTCAGCTCAGAGACTTGAGACTTGCGTATTAAAAATTTGATTTTTGAAGTATTTCGAAATTGATTTTTATTTTGTTGTTTTGCATTTTAAAACTGCGTCACACTGAATGAGTTTTAGTTATATGTATGTATATTATGCACCTATTTAAATTATTACTTTTATATATTTAAATTTTATTTTATTTATTATTAATTAAATTAATTGATCCAAGTTTTTTTTATGATAATTAAAATTGATTTATTTAACTTTAGTTAATTTTTATATATTTTTTAATATTTCATAATTTGCATTTTTCCAAAATTTTATCACTAGTTTCAATTGATTTCCATCTAAACAGTTATTTGAATGTTTATTTAAGAGACTGTCGCTCGCACAATATTACGTATACGCCACACGTACATTGCACATTGCTTTAATGAGAGCACTCACACAATTTTCTTACAATTATTATTAATTACTTAAGACTTAGTAATTGCTTTTGCACGTAAGTTGTTTGTACGATTTCTGTTTCTTTTCTGCTTTGGGTTGGGCGCGTGAACTGGAGGGCAGGCGCCGGGCTAGAGTCGGGAAGTGTGGGGCCCGGAGGATTGCGATGCGCGCTGGATTCACGAGGCGAGGCGCACGCGATGAGCTCCAAACCGCAACTGTTGTCGGCGATTGAATGCGCGCCGCTTTTCTGATAAAACTCAAAACAGATTTCAATTCGACTGAAGGATGCTGGCGCGTTCAATGCAGCTGCTTTCATTTCAATCAGCTTTCAATGCTCTCGCAGCACTGCGCACGCGTTGCGGAAAAGGCGCCAAAATTCATTCATGAAAAGCAACAGCTTCCGCAGCTACTCTATGTGCGTGTGTGTGTGTGTTGTTGCCGGGGCAACAAGCAACAAGCTGCGCCTGGGAAACTTACGAAAAAAAAAAAGGAACGAGAACGTTGCGAACAAGTTTAACTTTAAATTATGCAAATTAATGCCCAACATGAAACTAAATAATTTGCAACTGTCTTAATGAAAAATTCATTTATTCTGCAAGCACGAGCAGCAGTGGCAGCAGCAGCAACAGCAGCACAGTAGCACAGCACGACACCAGAAGCCAGGATAACGGCACAATAATACAAAAGCTGTCAGCCTGTTGGCCGCTTCTCTGGCAGCCTGTCGATGTGCAATGCATTTCTCAAGCCGAGCACTGGCTGCAATTGAAGCTGGCACAATTGGACCAACTGACAGCCGGGACACTCTTAATTATAGCTGCGTCTGATGGTGTCTCTGAATTTTAACATTTATTCAATATGCCAGGCCAGGCCAGGCCAGGCTAGGCCACCTCAAGGCTCTGCCTACGCAGTCTTTTGTGTTTTGTATTTGATCAAATTATAGCTGGATGCAGCACATGCCCTTCAAACGAAATGAATGCGTTTTCATGGAACTCAAAAAATAAAATAATTGATGTCGAGTGCTCTAATGAGTGCTATTGAGCAACTCTTGCTTTAGCACTTTGAGTGCAAATTCCAATATCAAATGCCATTCAAAATCAGATTTCAATGGCTTGGCTTTGATGCCAGCAAAAGTTCTCTGCTAATGACAGAGCGTTGTTGGCTTGTTGTGCAGTTGAGAGTAAGTTCAAGCTCTTGCTTAATTCATAATTTACACTTGATTACATCGAAGAGCTGAGGAGTGCTCAAAATCCATTGCAGTTTATTGATATATATTTATAAAATTATTATTATTAAATTATATATTTACTTATGAATTATTATTACTCTTGAATACATATTATCTATTTAGTCCACTTAAAAGTCAAGCCTATCTTATATTTATAAGCACTTGATTCGCTATTTTTCTACTTTTTTAAAGCTAAAATATCAAAATATAAAATCAATTTGATTTATCCCATATAGTATATGTTAGCTACTCAAACGTACAAAATCTATCTAGCTATTAAATCAGACCTCTCGTCCAGCTTTCACAGTCAACAGCTGCAAAGCTCATTGCATTTGCCTTTGGCCCAGCAAAAAAAAAAAAATTTGATTTCTCATTTCTGAATTTTCAATAGAAATATTTTCAAAAAAAAAAGAGAGTAAACGGAAAATTGTAATTAATATTTGCGCCCGCCCCGTTCAGAGTTGATTCAGCTGCAAATTGAGTTGTTTTTCTCAATGAGCTCCACTGGGGGCTGAGTCAACAGAGAGCAAACGGCACACAGCAAACAGCAAACAACAAACTGCAATTTACACACACAATTTGCAAATAAACTTAACACCCAATGCCGGCAATCCATTTGCCATGCATTTAGCTACCCAATGACTGCTGCCGTTCCACCCCCTCCCTCCTCCCTCCACCGTTGCCTGCCCAGTTGCTGGAAAAGTTGTGGCAAGTGCAAAAATGGCGAGATAGTTGCGAGCATAAGGCAAGCCAAGAACTTGCGATTATCGTCACTTGACTTGAGTTTTAGCCTCGGACGAGAAGCTAAGAGAGAGAGAGAGAGAGAGAGAGAGAGAGAGAGAGGGTGAGAGGGCATCTCCCCATGCCCACTGAATGCAAATTTAATGCAACAGCGCTGCAGAGGCGCATCTACAGCTCGGCAGCTAGCAATGGGAATATATATATATATATATATATATATATATATATATATATATATATATATATATATATATATATATATATATTTAGTTGGTATATATATTCAGCTCTTTGCTGGGTCTATGCAGCTCAACAATGGGCGCGGAATTTGGACTTTTGTTTTACTTGTTTCTCAACTTGGAGCTCAAATAAAATGCAATTACACCACAAAACTCAATTTCAAGTGTCAAAAAGTTGCGCTGCACTTAAGAAGTTAACGCCTGCTCTCAGTCCAGCCTCGGCATCAGCAGCATCAGCATCAGCTACAGCCTCTGCCTCTGCCCGCAGCCATGCCCACTTCGCAGCCTTTGTTTGGGCATTTCCATTTCGTTTGGCAAAACGTCTCGAGTGGGCAAATGGTGGAGATGTGTCGAAAAGCGGCCCCAAAATAAAGCGGATTACGTTGAATTTGGAAAATGCCCCAAATATGAACGTAGAGACATCACAGCCCACACAGCGAGTGACAGAGAGAGAGAGATGGCGAGAGTTGGACAGAAAGAGAAAGCGAGAGAGTTAGAGCTATGCCCTTGATAGGCCTAATGTGTGATATATATATAAGCCTTGTTTATATCATGTTGCCTTAGCTAAACTAATTTGCCAGACGGTCGAACCGTCTAACCACACACAGACACACACACACACACACCCACACACACACATACGCAGAGCTCATTTGCATTCGAAATGAAGCTGGCAACTTTTTATGGAGCCACTCGAAAATGTCTATCTTCAGCTTGAGCTGAGCCAAAGTCTTATAATTCTGTCATCGCGTTGGCTGCGCAGGTAAACAGCTGGAAAGACGAATTAAATCGCGTATTTGTCTAGCAATCGATCAGACAAATTGATTTGCCATTGCCATTGCCAGCTCTGCTCCGCTGTGCTCTGCTCTTATCAGTAAGCTGACACAATATTACAAATCTCGTTTCGTTGAGCGGTTTTCTGAGTGTGCAGCATATACATTGAGTATATAGCTCACTCTGCAGTTGAGAAATCAAATTTGTTTGTTTCTATTGCATTTTAGTAAATTTTTGTAAATATTTGCGGAATGTGTGAATGACGCTCAACTGTTGAAGACCCGAAGCTGAATGCTCTTTCTGAATTTCGAGGGCAATAAATTTAATAAAAGTTCGTTTTGATGTGTGGCTGTAGCTCGTTTGAGAACTCTACTCTACTAGCAGATAGCTAGACGTTTTACTTTGCCAATTTGCAATAATCTAATTTCAATTCTATAGTGTTTTCTAATGCATAATGCAAAAAATTTAAAAATAAAAAAAATTATAAAATATTTATCTATAACAAACTTTTAAGTATATGCAAAAAAAGTATATTTTATACGACTTATCTATATATTTTGATCTATTTTTATATTTCTCCTTAATAAATATGAATTTTCAACTTCCAGAAAATACTTATTAAAATTATAAAATATATATTTTTATTCTACTTATTTATATTTATATTATTTGTATATTTTTTATGTTATTCTAGAATATTTATATATTTTTTTAGTTTATTCAATTTATATCCTGATTTTCGTTTGCATTTAAAAATGAACATTTCAACTTTTCCATAAATTTGTAGTTTGTCTTCTTAGCTTTTTTTTTCATATATGCTTTATCCTATATTCTTCATATGCTGCCATAACTCTTCTTAAGTCAATTCCAATTTCATTTTGGTTTTCATTGCTAGTTTAGTTTGCTATTTTGTGCTTTTCTCTCACTCTTTTTCTAGCAAATCATCACACCACACACACACACCCACACTCAGGACTCGCTTCAAAGCGTATCAAGTCGTCGTTAGCTGGCAAATAGAATTTGGGGTTTTTTCAGTTTCAGTTTCATTTGATTTGGTTTTGTTATGTTTTTGGTGTGTGTTTTGTTTGCGGACACTTGGCAAATTGTCAGCTGGTAAATGGTAACTGGCAGCTGCTAACTTTGGACTTTGGCTACCGAAAAACAGAGACAGAGAACGAAACAGAGACAGAGATACGAGCAATTTGCACGTTTTGCTTGTCGTCGCACCTGTCGTATGCGTAATTTAGTGCTGCATACTTTGCGGCGCTATTTTGCACTTTTGTGACTTGTTTAGCTACACTTACGCTCGGCACGCGTGTGTGTGTGAGTGTGTGTGTGTGAGTGTGTGTGTGTGCTCTCTAACAGCGCAGCACTTAAAATTAGGAATTCAATTATCTCCAACACACACATACACACACAAAGAGAGCGCGCGTGGGAGATCGAGAGGTAGGGAGAAGTGGCTAAAGTTGTTGCCATTTTGTACGCACTTTTCACACCTGCTCCGTCTTTTCAAGGCCTTCACGAGCAGGTGTGTGCATGAGTGGTGCGGCTGTGCTGCGCTCTTGTAGTTTCCCAGTCAGCGGCGTCCACAACTTTATTGTCTGTCAGGCACTTTGCTGGGCCGCCAAAGTGTACCTCGGTTGGCAGCAGCAGCAGCAGCAGCAGCAACAACAATGGCCCAACTCACTTTCAGTTTTGTTTTTGTTTTATTTTTTTATTTTTGCAGCTTCCCTTTTTGTATTTCTGTGGCATGTGGCATAAAAAACGAGCTTGGGCTAGAAACGGAACGCAGACAGCTTAGGTGTATAAACCCGAGCATCTAAATCTTAATCAAGCGCCGCTTTGGGAACAGTTTAATTATAATTTGACTTCCATTTTTCGTCGTGCTTGCTTTTTTCCATTTATTTCTGGCAAATTGGCTTGAAAACAATTAACAATTAACACCTGTTTGTTGGCCCGATCGCCTGCCTTTGGCAGCTACTTGAAAACTAAACAGGCAACGGCGCCCCACAGCCCAGGCGAATACCTTCCACCTCTGGCCCAAGCCGAGCGACGTAGCCTGTTTTGTAAATGAAAAAAGTTGCGCAAAAAACTTTTCAAATTACAACGGAAATCCGTGAAAATCCTTTTAACAAAGCAAAACAGAGGAAGGCGACGGCCTCGCCTCGGGTTTTTCGGGCGGGAGTATTTTGGAGTTGGTTTTAGAGCGTAGCATATTAGTGACGTTCCGGCGCTTCGGCGCTGATGAACACAGTTCTGATTATGACGATGCCGGAGCATTATAGAGCGCTAAAACTTCAGCAGCGCGCAACACGTGCGCTTGTGGTCCGTGTCCAGGTTACGGCGCTGCTCCTGAAGGTTCTGTAAATTAGTTTAGTTGCCGAAAGAGCTGAGAGCAGAGCGAGCGGAGCAGAGAGGACAAAGAATTTGATGGAGAAAGCATAGAAGCTGTCTCTACACTCGCGAGCACTTTCAAAGTTTATTTATTGGTTCTTAACGGAACGCGCTGTCTATCTGTCTGTCGGCCTCCCTCTCTCTGTGTATGTGTGTGTGTGTGCAGCCATTTTGCGGCTCACTTGACAGCCGCGTCTGCCATCGATATGAAGCTTTTAACTTTTAATGAAAATATTCAATTTTAAGGTGTTGCACATATTTAAGCAAAAATAAGGTCGACAAAAAAGAAGAAAATGAACCAAAAATGTTCACAAAACTTTTTGGCCCATTTGCAACGCTGTGTGTGAGTGGGGTGTGTGTGTGTGTGTGTGCCTAATGGCTGCTGCTGCTGCTGCTTGTCAGCAGACTGCTCCCAACCGCACGCAAAAGAGGCTGTTGGCAAATGAAATTATGAAAACTCTCATTGAAAGTCTGTTGATAGCCGTCGCTTAAATACTGTAGATTGCAGCCAGAGCAAGTTTGCAATGTTTGTTGAACTATAATCAGAGTTTAGTATTGTATGACGTGGTATATTTGAATGCTGTTGTTTTCGAAAGACTAGAAGAGTGTAATATGGTAGAGCATTTCAGATACACAGGTCAATTTAACTTATCATATTGTTATCGTATCTGTTCCTTGGCAGCTATCTATACCTACTGTTGCCAAATTAAATTTCGGAGTATTGTGTATACGTTTGTGAAGGAACTTCGCCACAAAATGAGTGCAAGGAAAAGTTACAAGCTATGGAAGTCAAACGGAGTAATGTCATTGGATTGGCAAATCATATTCAGCGATTGCTCGTAAGATTATGATCCAGCTTCAGCATAATTTGTACAGAAAGTTGAATAGAATCTGCTTTAACAGTAGTAAAATATCGCAAAAGTATAATGAAAATTTATTATATAAAAATCAAATTTTATTATATTAAAATAAAACTATAAAGCTTAACAAAATTGTTTTTATTTAAAAAAATATTGTAATAATAATTAAATCTATAAATAGCCCTACAAAAAATAGTTTAATAAATATACATATTTTAAACAAAAAACTTTAGTTATTTTTATAAATTTTTATTTTTCAAAGTTGAATATTTTATGAGCAATCCAATCAATCCAACTTTCAAAATATTACCTGCAGCCAAAAGGCAACATCTTTGCCAAGTTTCAGCAAGCTGGCTTCACTGAGAGCCGAGTTCACTTGGCACTAGCAGAGCATTATTAATATTGATGAGCATTCGCGTACTTTAAGGTCTTTAAGGTCTTTAAGGCTATCGTTTTGAATGTATTATTAGCCGTGCGCAGAGCTTTCAAAGGGATATCCCTAACTTTTAAATATTTGCAAAATTAATTAAGCGGAGGCTTCATCATCTTTTATTTATTTTTTTTATTTTTATTTTTTTTTTGCTTTTGTTTTTGTTTTGGTTTTCGTTGGGCGCTTTTCTTGCTAATTGCATAAAATGTTTCGTAAAATTTGATTCTTTGGCTTATTCATTTTGTTTCATTAGTCTTTTTTTTTCTGTTGGTCCTTGTTGCCGGCAGCCTGGTCGGCGGTTTATTAAATTAGTAAGCCAGCAAAACGGTTTCTCTTTTGGGCCACAATCGAAATGTATGCGCTGAATGTTGGCCAACAAATTGAAGCTGATTGGATTTGTGCGCCACAGAGGGCCACGTGGACGGCGGGCTCGGCAGCTGCTGCAGTTTTAACTCGATTGCCACATTGATTGACGCTTGTGTTAGACTTTGGCTCTGGCCTCTGCTGGCACTGATTTGGTTACGCACTCTCGCACTGGATTTAGTTAGAGCTGGCTGATGTACGGTTTTATTGGCAATAAGTCGCTGCTGATGCGACGCTGAAACGCGCACTGCTTCTGCCTGGCGTTGTCTTGGCTGCTTTTATAGGCCCGCTCAGCATCCGATTGAACGGGATTGTTTTCAATTTGTCGGCGATTGAGAGTGAAAGAGCTTCGCGCGCCGGCTGTAAACAAAGCACAGCTGTTGACAGGGCCGACACGAGCCACCCTGTGCGCTGGCAGCTTTCGGCCAGCAGCGACAAGCACCCAAGTGTATGGCAACAGCTGCCATAATTGGCGAATCTGCTGCCATAAATAGTCGGGCCCAACTGCCATAAGGAGGCGCGAGCAGTGCGCCTGCGCTCGGAGCGGACGGAACTGTGCGAGCGAGAAGCCGTTGGTGCTGGGTGCGAAAGGGATGCATCGTAAACAAAACGAAGCTAAAATTGAAACTGAATGGACGCACGCGGCGGTGCCAGCTCGTATCAGATGCTCCGTCTCAGCGCCAGAAAGAGATGGGTCGTAAACAAAGACAGCTGCTCGGTGTCATTGTACTGCTCGGCTGTGCGCCGCCTCTTGCGTGCGCTCATCGTGAGTAGACCACAACAACACAAGGGTGTTGCTGGGGAATGTGATCGACTGGCAGATACCGTGTAATATATACTTATTTTTGCCATATTTTATAGTATTTCTTGGACTGCCTTCTTGGAATTGTCATAGTTTGACTTAGTATAAAGCTCTTCATTGATTCATTCATTCATTCACGCATTCATTCATTCATGCATTGATTTATTCAATACTTCTGTTCTTTTCTTAGTTATATACTTGGCACTAAGCTCTTAAGCTTTCTTCCTGAACTAGTCATACTTAGGCTAAGTTCTTAGCTTTACATTCCTTGAGCTGCCTGCTTTCCTTAGTCAACTTTTGTGTCATATAAGTCTTAACCTACATATATAGGTATGGCACATATTCCCTTAATATCATGTACATCAGACCCATCTTTATATCTCCCCCTGAATCTCATACCATATCAGCCTTAACCAACTATCGACTCCCTAACCCGCCCATCATACCCACCTCTTGCTTCTGCTGGTCATGCGTACAGGGTATTCAGGAAAGGGGGACAGCCACAGAGCGCTACAGCGCGCACGCTGAGTGGGTCAGGTGCAGCTCACTCCCGCAGCTCCCACTCGCCCCTGCATGGGCCCCCCTCAAATTGAGGATGCGCCAGCTGCGCGTGACTTTGCCTTTCGCTGCGTTTGGAGTGCAATTTTTAGAACTGACCCCTAATTGGCTTTTGACGCTAGTCATGGCTTATGTAAGTCAATCGGCTAACTTTATCGACTAATTGTCTAACTGCTGGCCACATCGCCTGACTGCCGCTCGGAATGATTTACTTATTTAGTTTTTGTGGTAATTTTTGGGGCCCATCACGCAATTTGCGTGCTCATAACTTATGCAAATTGCCCGATGCACCGTGCTACCTCTCTCTCTCTCCCTCTCTCTCTCTCTCTCTCTCTCTCTCTCTCTGTGTGTCCCTGTCTCGCTTGTTTGGGTACTGTCTGCCTCTCTTTCTCTGTGCGCTGACTGATTTATTTTTATAATCTGTTGGCGCACCCCATCGCATTGGCGGGGGTTTGCCAGCTGGCCACCCTGGTCCAATATACATATAATACATACGTAATAATTATAATGACAAATGCAAATAAGTAGCAATAGGTCTCATTAGTTTATTAGACTGGCAGATACTCTGCTGTGAGCTGCTTGAGATAGGGAGGATGAACGGAGAAGGGAAGAATTGCTTAGAATAACCTAGGCAGCATTAGGTAATTAAGTAAAACTAAACTTGTAGTTAAGTCCTTAATCAGTTACTTAGTTACTTAGCTAAGATTCTTTACATCAGCATTAAACATTTAGTTAATTAAGACTTCTGCAATAAGACTTCCAATTAGTTTTCCCACTTAAGAATGACCTCAGTTCAAATACTCGTCAAATATTCTACATACGATACGTATATATATATACGTAATTCCTTTGATATTTTCATTGCTCATAGAGTATAATATATATATGGGCTATTATAAAGCGCTAAATTGTTTATTTGTCTTTCTTCTTCTTCATGTGCGGGCGGCTGAACGAGGGGAGGGGGGACGGTGTCGTATGCTTTATGGCGGCCATTCCCATTTATCATCATTATTCACACACCTTTCGGACACAATTTTCCACTTGCGCCTTGACTCGCTGAGCGCTGGGCAAAAACAATTTTCCAATTTGTGTTTTGTTTGCATTTAAATGAAAATTATAGCGTGATGTGATCTCGTGTTGAGACCTCTGTCTATATCTTTGATATTGTTTTCTTTTTTCATCGCTGCTCACTTTTTGCAGCTCCTTAGCTTGAAAGTGTGTCAAACTGCATTAAGCAATTGCCGTTCGGTCTGGGTGTCTGGGTGTCTGGGGGGTTGACAGAGGTACTAGTGAGGGCGGGCAGTGGGAATGGGCTGCCAAATGCATTGTTTATGGACTCTTTGACGTTATTCGCGTGCACGTCATTAGACATTTACGTCCAACCGCATCCCCTTTCTAGCGCTGTTGTCAAGCATTAAGCCCTTACGAGAAATTTAAAATGAAAATTGAGTGAAAAGAATTGATTTTTTTCAAAAGTCGAATAAGAAATACAGTAGAGCAGACTTGACACTGTTGAATATAAATTTATGAGCCATAAAGAATGAGGAGTTAAGGTCAAGCTATCAATAAATAGATTTGTCGAAATTGGTTGCAATATTGACAGCAATTTCATTTATGGGAAATCTGTTTATCAGTTTCATTATGAATATAGTATATTGAAGTGGCATAGAAAAGGGTTCTTCAATATCCTATTTCGCTTACAGATCAACTCTAGGAACAGCTTTCGAACCGATACTAGCTTTTCTAGCATATTAGAACACATATGAATATGCTCATAGATATACTATCTTATAGACATTGTGTACTATCGTGTATCTCGTATATCTGCATAGTAATATATATCTCCTCTATCAAACCTTGAACTATAATAGAGCTCTGTTGGAAATGTATTTTTGCTTATGAGCTGCAATCGCTTAAAATTATCTGAAAAAGTATCTACTACTGTGGATAGAAGTTTGAAGCTATTAAAATATACATCATTTCTGTTTTCCAACCAATAGCCACTAAGCACAACTTCATAGATATATAAAAAAAATAAAATATTTTAAAAATTCATATAAGATATTTTATCGAAGATACAATCATTATCTTCGATAAAATATCTTATATGAATTTTTAAAATATTTTATTGTTATTGCAAGAAAATGCAGCAACAGAGATAAAATTTCCAGATACAATCTTAAGTTTCAATGTTAAAAAAAACTTTATTGTAATTATAATGCAATGAATTCACATTATGGGCTTATTCAGCTCGATGGATGAGGCATTTAAATTAATATATGATATATATTTACTATGCATACTAAATGGCAATCATTATTGGCTACCTTCAGTGCGTCGCACATTATGCGACAAAATGCAAATGCCCATTAGCAGGTATATAAATGAAAACGTATGTAATTCCCGTCTGTCCATCCGTCCGTTCGTCCGTTAGTCTGTGCGTCCGTCCGTCTGCTCGTGTCTCGCTGCTCGTGTGTGAGTGAGTGTGACCAAAACAAAGCCAAAGAAATGTAGAATAGAATTTTCTTTTTGTTTCTTGCTGAATTTGTGCAGCTGCCCAAAAGAAACACTTTTATTGCTCATTTCTCATTCAAGAGTCGAGCCCAACGCGTCGACGCGTCGTCCAACAAATCGCAGTTGCAATCACTTGCCAAACAGCAAATATATACACGCCATATACATTGTGTGTGTGTGTGTGTGTGTGTGTGTGTGTGTATGTGTAACTAAGCTATATATTAACGATCGTCTGGTTAAAACGCGCTCCCAGCGCCATTTTTGCCGCAGTTTCCAAGTCGTTGGCGTTTCGAGTGCTTCAGTTTGTGGAGCGAAGCGAGCGCGCTTCTTCCTATTCCGTGTTGAGCTTGACGTAAGGTAAAAAGAGAAAAGAAACTGACGGCCGGAAGTTTCAGATAGATGTAGTGCATACGTAACCCATAATACCCAGGCACCCAGAGCAGAGCTGAGCAGTGCGAAAACGAAAAACAACTTAAGCTCTTTGCTGTTGTTGTTGTTGGTTCTTTAGCTGCTTTGGCGTGCATCGTGATTGCATTGCTCTGGTTGCCTCCGGTTAGCCCCGGTTTTTCGCCCGGTTTCCCGGCGGGCCAAAGACTGCGTCTGACCCGCCTCACATCACCTGACATAATTGAATTTGCGCGGTGTCAAAGGTAAAGGGCGGCACTCTGCGCCCTAGTAAATTGACCTTGTCGAGACCTGAGCCACCCACTGAACCACCCAACTTAACCGGCAGGTTGAAGGCAAACCACTAAAACGGCTACAGCGGTGCAACGCATTCAGCAACTGTTGATGCAACGGCAGCTCAAACTGCTGCGAAAATTCCATCAAGTGACTGCATTGGCAAAACGTTAAGCATACGCCCCGTAGCCCCGTAGTCGGACCAACGAATCCCGAGTGAAAGTGAGAGTGCGTGCGAGTGTGAGAGTCAGCGAGCGAGTGAGTCGAAAGTCAAGTGCATAACCAAAGGCCAGAGTGCACAGCGGGCTAATAACCAGCCTAAAACTGGGTAACTTTTGGCTTATAATTAGAGGTGAGTCCAAGTCCGGCGACAACTATATGTCGCAGCAACAGCAACAACAAGCGACGACGACACCCGAAATTAAGTGCCTAAATATAGTTATTAAAAGCTCATTAATAAATAACACATGTTTACACGAATGCCGAATGCCGAATGCCGAATGCCAAGCGGCAGACAAATTTATTTCTTCTCTGGCAATATGAAAATGAAAACTGAAAAGCAGAAAAATATTATATCTAGTATAGTTTAAAAAGACAATTCATATTTTATGGCTATTTTTTGGGAATGTTTTTAGTTAGCTGTCCCTTTACACTATATAATTTCTCATGTTTATTTTGATTTGATTTGGTATATATAACTTCCCGCTGTATGTGGTAGTTCCTGTTTATGCATATTAGATGCATTCCATTGCTGATATTTTAGGTTTATTAAATATTTTAGAAGCATATATAATTTATAAACTTACAAAAAAAAAATATATAAGAAATATTGAACAATATATAAAAAAATAAAAAAAAATTACAAAAATATTTTAGGAAGTGTAAAAAAATTAGAAATATTAAGACAGAATTTTCAAACAGAATAATAAATTTTCTAATTATATTTTTAAAAATTAAATGTAAAGAAATATTTATAAAATGTTAAACAAATGTTTAAGAAAAAGAGAAAAACCCAAAAATAAAACTTACAATAAATTTAAAAAATCTTAAAACTAATTTGTAATATTAAAAGCCATCTTAAAACTAATTTAAATACAATGTATTAATTAAGTGCAATACAGAAACAGCAAAAACCATCGATATTTAGAGCCCGTTGCTGCCTGCTAATTAAGGCACAGTTCTAAGGAATATATATCATAAATTATGATCGGCAACAAAAGATATTTGATTTATATAATTTTCACATATCAATCAGTAAATCAGCTAAAAGTAGTATATTTATGGCTATAGTCTGCAAGCTTACATCACGGCTGCTCAGCAAAAACTTTGTTGTTCAGTGTTCAGCGATCGAAGAGACAGACTGAAGATAAGAGTTGCGTACATTAACAACTTATTCGAGGCAAAGGTAAACAGGACAGCTGTAAATCGAGAACAAGGACTCGAAAGCAATTATTAGGAGAACACGCCAGCTCACACTGAGAGCCGAAAGTGTTGGGCAGGCCGCAAATGACCTTCGGCAGGGACACGCAGAACTTATCGTGCTTAACGGCAATACTTAAAATATATGTATATAAATATATATAAATGCGCGAATTAGGACCGACAGCGAACTTAATTGAATTGGCAACCATTTTCGGCGGCTGTTCGGCTGTTCCGAGGGATCTGTGTGTGGCGCCCGCTCAAAAGGTGCAGCAGCGAATGTCAGGTTCAAGTTCAAGTTCGCGGCACATAAATAGATATAGATAGATAGATGCACGCCAATAAATCGCCTCTGACAGCGGACAAAATGTATATCAAAGCGAAGCGAACAGCCGATGACTATGGCAGATATTCTTATGCGAATCTATATATACATATATATATATCTGTCGCAATTATCTTAATTATTTGCCAGAGGATCGGCGGGAGAAGCAGACGTTCGTCATGTAGTTGGCACATGAATAACATACGCCCCACAACCAAATTCAACCGGATCGATGCGACCCGCAAGTTAAATATATGTACTTATATATAGAGACATACATATAACAACTGTGCAGGTACGAGGCATATATATATTATTGTGCCCTATACTGTTGGACGTCTGCCCAAACGTTAATGTGGAAAGGAGGCGCATGCAGCTCCTCGCTGACTGGGCACATGATTTAACTAAGTGACAGCTTGACAGGAGCCGCCGCAATGGATCGATGAGTGGGGTGACCTTTGGGGCAAGTCAAGACAAACTGCACCACCAGCACCACAACAGTGCACCACACTGCTAACAACTGTCGGATCATTAGATACCATTAACGACTAGCGGCAGTCGAAGCTACTTGATTGGTCGTACTTTAGATACACTTACGGAACTTAATGAGTTGGGCAGATTGGAGAAGTTAGCACAGATATATATACATATAATATAGATAGATATATTAACTTTATTCTCCGATTTTATGTTAGGGGAAACCCAAAGCCAAAACTAGTTCAAGGCTCAATGCTGCTGCCCAGGCAGTCATGTGACACATTGCTTATCCAGACAGCTCAGGCTAAAGCTTAATCAACTCAACTAATCACAAAGCTCCAGATTATATAACTAAATATATATATATATATATATATATATATATATATATATATATATATATATATATATATATATATATATATATATAATAGCTTGCCTGTCAATGTCTCTTAAAGGCCCTTAAAAAGGCGATTAAATTGACGCAACTTGGCTAAGGGCGTCTGCCTGCCCTTCAGTTTGTTGAGGTAGGAAGGAAGTCGGAAAAGTTATGGGGCGGGCAGCTCGATAGCCTCGAAAGCTAATCAATTGTAGTTCTGACTTCGGTTTGGAATTTTCCGCTTGAAGATAATTATGAATGTCAATCAAACGAGCTGCAAATGCGTGTTGCCTCATCAAGGGCCTCCTGACGCCCCCGAACGCGCTGTCCCAATTTTTGCTGCCGGCATTCAAGAGTGAGAGGCATATAGAGTGGGAGTGAGCAAGAGAGAGAGCGAGAGAGAGAGAGAGACTGTGAGAGAGAGAGCTGAAGAGTGAGAGCGAGCTTCAAGGGATTATTATGGCAAACGAAACTTCGCTCTCAGCAAGGACGAAGCATAAAAGCGTGCGACAGGCTGAACGACGCGCATTCACTGGAGCTAGCTTCGAGTCGACGGTTCGCGCAGCTGAAACGGAAACGGAAGTGAGAAAAGGCGAAGAGGAATCACCAGCAGCAGTCAGCCAGCCAGCCAGCCAGTCAAACCAGACGCAACTCAATAACGAAAAAGTGCAAAGTGAAAACGAAAGCCAAAGAAGTGTTTGTGCACTTAAAGACCAGTTAAAGCCAACGAGCCAGCGAGCCTTGAGCCTTGAGCGACCGCAAACGAACTACTGTGAATACCTATTCACAGTTGAGTGAGCGCTGAGCGACGTGTTCTGAAGTGTGACACAGATTCCGATTGAGAAGGGAGCCCCACAGAGCCACCGAGCCACAGAGCCACATCGAAGACTGCAACAAGCAGCTGCAGCGGCCTTTATCGATTATTTCGTGAGGCAGCGAACGTCGGGCAGAGCAGACGTCGAGGCAACGGACGCAGTTCGTCCGATTCTAGGGAAAGCGGCCCAGCACAAAACCACTACAACGGAGCCATTCAGCGAGCGCGAATTGGTGCTAGGCGCTGTCCGAGACGCCGCCAACAGTAAAACACGAACATTAACGCTGAAAAAGACGACGCCACATCGATAGAGGCTGCACGCACGGAGAGCACAACTGGGAACTGGGAAAGGGAGCAGCCAGCCAGCCAAATGGCTTACCTAATTAACATACTCAAGTTCAATGTGAAGTACTTAAAAAATCAATAATTTGCGCACAGTCTGACAATTGTCATCCATCACACTATACACATAACACACACATATATATATATATATATATATACAGTTATATATATATTAAAGTAAGTGCTCGTTTGAGGCATTCACAGACACACAGACAGAGACACACATACGAGTTACAGGACTTCCTCGTCTCCTTCACCTGCTCCTGCTGCTGCCGTCAACATCTATTTTCTATAGCCGTCTCGCTCGCGTCTTGTTGTTGCTTTTGCTGTGCTGCAGCGAGTGGTGTCCGACCTGTACAATGGAAAAGTCTGGGAAATTTTCAGATTACCTCTTCGCCAAAATGGGTCCACCGAATATGACGGCAGCCGTGCACGGCACCGAGCTGCCACCGAAGACCACGGAGCGCAGCGATGCGCCCCTCGAGCTAACGGGCTATCGCAAATGGCTGAGCGATAATCTGATGCTCCTCGTCACGCTCTCCGGCGTCATGCTGGGCGTCATTCTGGGTAAGTGGACTGAAATGCACAAGGCGGGGCGACCCATCCTCTTTGCCACCCTCTGTGATACACTGTGCGAAAAGTGAAGTATATATAGTAGTTTAAATATTTTTTTTTTCTAAATTACGAACTTACTTTTATATACTGAAAACTTAGTATTTAAATCGTTTACTTTAAACAAAAAGCTATCAAAATTATTAATAATCCATTTTAATTTTATTGTTTTTCTCTCCCTCTCTCGCCCACAGGCCTCTCGTTGCGTCCACTGCATCTGCACGAGGACTCCATTATGCTGATCTCGTACCCAGGCGAGCTGTTCATGCGTGTGCTGAAGCTGATGATACTGCCATTGGTCATCTCCAGCCTGATTGCCGGCTCGGCTAGTCTCAATGCCAAGATGAATGGCAAAATCGCGCTGCGCACGCTCGTCTATTTCGCGACGACCTCGTTGTTCAATGCGGCGCTGGGCATTGCGCTCGTCATGCTCATTCATCCTGGAAATCCGGATTTGCATAATGCCGATGATCGTGCGTCGGACAAGCGGGCGGTTAAGTTGTTGGACAGCCTTTTGGATTTGGGCAGGTGAGTGAAACTAAACCAAACAAAACGCGCGCAAAACGCGTGCAAAACGCGTGAAAGTGCACTGCTTGTAATAATGAAAGGGTCAAACAGTGCTGTAAGCGTTAACAGTGAGGCAACTGGCTGGCAGTTTTAACGGATTCTAGCTTAACTTTTAACAGCTTTAATAATTATTTATGTAGTGAAAGAATATGTAGGCTTTTTATAGTATCTTTCCTGTGGTCCGTTGGTGTTTATGTAGCAAGAGCTTGTACTTCAGGTAGTCAGCTCGGCGGCCAAAGCCAGAGAAGTTAGATCTTATATATATATAGTGTAACTATATATAGTATAAATATATAGTACAACTTTCGGTTGATAATTTTCTTAACTGCCAAAACTCTCGTAAAACTTTCCTGACAATGTAAACTGCTTGCAGCTGTCAACATATGAAGCTTGCTGAACTGCTTGCAACTCAATGTGGGTAACAACTAACCGCTAACTGCATATAACATACACTGCTTGCAACTGCTAAGAAACTCTGCATAGAAGTCGCACTGCTTTATAAACTTAAAACTGCTTTTGTTCACTTTGAATGCTTGCAGAAACGTATTTCCGGACAACCTGTTCCAGGCCTCGATACAGCAGGCGCACACTGTCTACCTGCCCAAGCCGAGCGTGGTGCACAGCCTGAATGATACGGCAAACGATACGGCCGTAGGAATAGTGCACGGAGTGGAGGCGCAACGTCAGATGCCGGAGATGGAGCCGGTGGTGCTGGTGAGGGATGTGCAGTATCGCAGCGGCACCAATACCCTGGGCATTGTGTTCTTTTGCCTGGTCTTCGGCACCGTCTTGGGCACCATCGGGCAGAAGGGCCAGGTGGTGGTGGACTTCTTTGCGGCCGTTTTTGAGGTGATCATGAAGATGGTGACGTGCGTGATGTGGCTGACGCCGGTGGGCATCAGTTCGGTCATCGCTGGCAAAATACTGAGTGTCGATAATCTGAGCCTGGTGATGGCCCAGCTGGTGTGGTTCATCATCACGGTGGCTATCGGTGTGGTCATCTACCAGCTGATTGTGATGCAGTTCATCTACTTTGTGTTCGTGCGCCGTAATCCCTTCAAGTTCTACAAGGGCCTCATTGAGGCCATGCTAACCGCCTTTGCCACCGCATCAACGTAAGCCATTAAAATCTATACTCTGCTCTCTCTCTGTTACTCTCTCTCTCTCTCTATTGCTCTCCTTGTTGAGAGACATAAATCCCTTCTCTCTCTCTCTCTGTGGTTGCGAACGTTTAACATGTTACAAGTATTTTTCCTTCTTTTTGGTTTCCAAACGATTTGATTTTCCATTCGTTGATTTTTTTCTTTCGAAAAAAAAAAAAATCTTTTGTTTTGCAAATCACAAAACTCACCAAAAACAACAACAACAACACATATCGAAAACAACAACAAAAATGTCAATCGAATACGCATTTGAAATCGTTTCGAAACTCATGTGAAAACTGATCTGGCAACGCCTGCAGCGCCGCCGCTCTGCCGCTAACATTCCGCTGCATGAACGAGAAGCTGCGCGTTGATCCGCGCATCACCCGCTTCGTTCTGCCCATTGGCTGCAACATCAACATGGATGGCACCGCCCTCTTCATAGCCGTCGCCTCCATCTTCATTGCCCAGATGAGCGGCATGGTGCTGGGCTTCGGTGAACTGTTGACCGTACTGCTGACCTCCACGGCGGCCTCGATGAGCTCGGCGAGCGTGCCGAGCGCAGCGCTGGTGCTGCTGCTCGTTGTCCTGACCGCCATCGATGCACCCGTACAGGATGTGACGCTCCTTTTCGCCGTGGACTGGTTTGTGTAAGTTGAGGGATATATAGTTACAGCTAACTGAAGCACATATAATATATGGAAGATCATGAATCACAATCGATCCTTGCCTTGCAGTGACCGCATACGCACCACCAACAACATGCTAGGAGATTGCTATGCCGCCGCCGTCGTCGAGGAGCTGTCGCGCAAGGAGCTAATGGCCTTGGATGCTGCTGCTGTCAATTATCAGGTAAGCTGGGCCGATAGCTGCCAACTGCCAATACATATAAAGAGCATTCCTTATGCTTCACAGGATATGCCCGCTGGCACGCCCAATGGTCATCATGTGGGCCTAATGGAGGGGCAAACCGAGTTGGAATCGCCCGGCAAATGCCAATTGAATGACTCCGTCGTCGTGGACATGAGCGCCGTAATGAACAATGTGAATCTACAGCAGGAGCAGAGCAATCGTCGGGTCTAAGCGATGAGATTTCAAGGAGAAGCACCAATAAGCACGTAGATTACCACCAATAGACCACAGTGTTCCCCCGATAACAACAACAACAACAACAACACCTTTTGATAAACTCTTTTTTGATTTTTGATGAAGAAACTTTTCAAAGCAAATATGAAGAAAATAGCTAAACATTTATAGAGATATCCAACTGTTTGTGAGACTGTCCAAATAGAATTTTGTCTATGAGTTAAACCCACCCTGAAGAAAGGAAGAATAAGAAGATAAAGAAAACTAAATCAGATAGACAGGCATATATATATAGCTGTGTTTCCATAAGATCTGACCAAAATATCAGTAGCAATTACTTAGGCTGATGCAAATATACACACGCGAAGATCGGATCGGATCGAAAGTGAATATCTACACATAACATACATAATAATAGATTATGAATATATAGTAGAGGCCACATGCAAGATTCATATATCAATTAATAGGCATATACGTATACATATATCTAATTTCTATATTGATATGAAAGTAGTAGCAACAAACAAATCTTATATTATATATACACTCAACTAATTTCAAGAGGAAGAGCTGGATTTTTGTGATGTGTTTTAAACTATATGCATAATCTGTATGGGTATTATTTTATAAGCGCCGCGGCTAGGCGACCTATTTTTGTGATTGTGTCATTGACGGCAAGACGGGAACTTTTTAAAGAAATAATTATGATTTCAAAGATTATTATAATACATATATACATATATATATATATTTATATTGAGAGAATTATGGTTTTACTTATGTAATGCAAATCGTAAGTGCAAATGCGCAGGTTGTAAACGAAGTTGGCCTAGTTTTAGTTTTAGTTGATTGCGAAGCCCACCTCAGTTCGATTGATTTTGTTTTAGACAACATTCACCTATATATAACTATTTATACATACATAAATACATATATGATTGTATATCCCTTATGCATACGTAGACTGATAGTAGAATTAGTGTGATTATATTGAAGCATACATACACACATACAGACATACATATACTTACTTATGAAGCATACCGAAAAACCATATCCAACATTCGATTTGTACGCATACGCTGAATACAATAAAATAATAAAAAGTTATTATGTTAATCTAGAAAAGAATTGATTTATTTACGGATCGGCTAGGAATTCACTTACGAGACTGTTGAGATAGAACTTGTTGCTATCCGGTTATGGTTTGAGTTGATCTGATGGCCAGCGTGCAATAGTTGAAATTGCAATTCTGAATCGATTTATGATCTGAGATTATCTTAGCTAATGCTATATGAATCACATTTCCTATCCCTATATATAGATACATATGAACAATGCTTGTTATAAATATATATTATTTTTATTATTTTTATATTTACTTTTAAATTATTATAAAATTATCTATTTATTAGCAATATATGAATCGATAGTTAAGTAAGCCTTTGCCAACTCATTTTGATATATTTCTATTCCATATATTCATATGTACATATATATCTCTATATCTCCCTATAATTTAATCTATATATTATATCAATTTGAATAAATCTTTTTCTAATTCACTTACACTTCATATCATCTTACACTTCCTTACAGTAAGCATTATTTATCGATATATTTAAATGTTACTCCTATGTCGGTTTTTAGATATTCGATATATATTTATATGTATCTAAATATAATTAGATCAATATCTATTCTAAATGCATTGATATAGCATATCAGCTTACACTAGCTGTTGATTTATCGATACATATTAATAATATATATTCTTCACTGCACAGTACTCTTTCTAATATTTGGTTTACTTCCATTATTTACTCATTTATCTTCCGCTGTTTGGCATTGCATCTATATCCAATCTTAATCCACTTAGTTGTCATATCTTCTAACACTCACTGGCAATCTGTTGATTTATCGATACATTTACAAAGCACAGCAATCGATAAGCATGTTGGCCCTATAGTACACATTTCGACATTTTGATTAGTTGCTGCGCTGAAACGGATATTTGCCTATCAACATGGCCATAAATCGTGCGATCGATCGCTCGATCGATCCGATGGCTGGTTAAATGAGTGTGTATGAATCATCTACATGTTTATTCATTCTAATAATTCAACGCCTGCGCGGCACGTTGCCGCGCGAGTGGTTTCAGCCCAGGCCAACCAAATCGGGCCTCATATAATTATATAGACACAAGTTGGTCGTATCTAATATAAACACTTATATGCAAACAACTAGAGCAGATTTTCAATTCCAAGTCGCAGCCAGACCAGAAGATAAGGCCACTCGACCGACTATCAGCTGTGCAACTCCGCAGCCATGTCAGGTGTCAATCCACAACACCACATACTACATAGATTCACACATATATAGAGTACATAAATTTATATATCCACATATATATATGTACATATATATACATACAGTCAAGCTGAATGCACTTGAGGCCGACGGCGAACTGCGAGCGCAGGTGAATGAATCAAGCACTGAATAAACAAATGAGCTGCAAAACACATGGCGGCTATATTTTTATGTAGGTATATACCCTAACAAAGCGGGTATATGGGTTTTATTAAGTACTATGATTCGCGAATATGCGAACTGTATACTGTATAAGACTTGATCATTCTCTTAAACTTAGCAGTTCTTTTCATATTCATATTCATATTCATATTCATATTCACATTCATTTTCATATTCATATTCACATTCATTTTCATATTCATATTCATATTCATATTCATATTCATATTCATATTCATATTCATATTCATATTCATATTCATATTCATATTCATATTCATATTCATATTCATATTCATATTCATATTCATGTTCATATTCATATTCATATTCATATTCATATTCATATTCATATTCATATTCATATTCATATTCATATTCATATTCATATTCATATTCATATTCATATTCATATTCATATTCATATTCATATTCATATTCATATTCACATTCATATTCATATTCATATCAATACTCACTTATCCATCATATTCACTTCAATATTCATCTTCACTTTCACATTAGAGAATTAGGCATTCGACACTTTCCCTGCAATTGTTTTCAGCTGGAAGATCGCGCCGTCTCTGTGTGTGGTGTTGCCGCGTGTTGCGCTTTTGCTGCTCGGTGGTCCTTGGTGGTGCTCTTTGTGGTGTTGTATCGCATCAAAATTGTGCGCAATTGCAAGCCCAACAACTGTCGGCTCTTGCCAGTCCAACTGTCTCGCTGTCTAACTGTCCCACCTGTCCCACTGTCCCACCTGTCCAACTGTCCCACTGGCTGACTGCTCTTGTCGCGTTGGCTGCGTTGCTTGTTCGCTGGCGTTGGAGTGTTTGGCGTCTGAAGGTCTACTTGGCAGCAGCTTTGGAGTGTGTTGGCGTTGCCTTCGTCGTCGTCGTCGTTGCTGCTGTTGCTAAAATGAAATACGAGTGCAAACAAAAGCCACAACTGCTACAAGAATGCAAGTATTGAACGAACATAGACGAAGATCTGATGCTCTATGCTTGGATAGGGTCGAGTATGCCGAAGTTGAATGTTTCGAATTGGGCTTGAATTGGGGAAGAATGTGAAGGGAGACGGAAGTAGGATAGGGAGAGATATAGAAGGGTTGAAAGAAAGAGGAAGAAAAAGGTATATATATGGAGAAAAAGGAAGAGAGACAGAGAGGGAGAGAGAGAGAGAGTGAGTGAGAGAAATATAGAGAGACATTTATGAAGATGGAGGGAGAGATAGGGGGAGATGCTTAGGGAGCTGGGGGATAGCGATGTAAGAAGAAACATAGGCAGAGATAAATAGAGATATATCAAAAGATTAATGTATATGTAGAGGTGGAGAGACAGGAATATAGATATAGAGAATATATGGGATAATAGAGAAGAGATGTATTGAAAGCAATACAAATGAATGACCAGCTCAAAAAAGGATGAAGAAAAACTTGATCAAATAGTAACTCTTTTATAGCTATGTATATGTGCCATATAAATCTATAGTTCAGTTTGCTGACCAACCGTAGCTGCAAAGCCTGCCAAAACTAACGGAATCCGCACGTAGAGTATCTTCCCATAAAAGCTCCAGATCGAGATCAGTCAGAGATTGCGGCGCAGTTTAAAGAATAATGGGCCAACACATACACAACATTTGCATATATGTATGTGTGAATACTCATTTGAACACTCAAGCGAATACCCATATGAATATACATATATGTATGAGCATGCATGAATGTGCTTGTTAAGCTCTGTTTGTGTTGACACTTGGCGAATATGTTAGGTAAGCAAAGCATCTCGAGGCAAATAAAAATCGCTAAATAAATGTGCAACAAGTTGACGCATTTGCATAGCTGCAGCTAATTAATTCAATTAGGGGAGTAGCCACCGCCGCCGCAGCCGTCGTTCTTAAGTCGAATCTCACTTTCGTGGCAAATGCTGATGCTTAAGCTAATACCTAAAGCTGCTGCTTAAGCCCCAGCCCCGGCCCAGGCCCCGGATGATTGAGTGCTTGCGGAAGTTGTTCGCGTGTTGACAATTGACAGGTAGCTTATCGCATAACAGACGGACAGAAGATAGATAGCATCTAAAATATGCCATTTATGGTGTTACGAGAACAAGTTGTTTGCTAAAAACTTATCGATAAAGGCTTGGTGTTTCTACATATTTATCGATTATCTATGCTAACTAAAACTGAATTCAGTTTACTTTGAAATGAAAAGTCTAAAATGAAATGTCTAGGGAAAAATTGCGGATTGGTTTGCTTAAGATTTCAAAATACCAGCTATCGATAAGCAATTCTATCGATTTCTTCATAATATTTAAGTTTTTGGAATTCTATGAATAGCTGGCATATAAAGAATCCATTGTTATTATATTTCTGGCACTTGAATGTAAATTTTCCTCTGTTAACTGATAACTAATAATCGATAAGCACAACAGTTGTTATCGATTAATCGGAAATTCATTGAAAATTCATAACTGGAATCATACTGAAGTCTGTTAAAGTTGCACATCAAGTTAATCATTGCCAAACCTATCGGAACTGTTATCGATAACTCAACTCTGTCGCATAAATATATAAACAAAGACTTAGCTAGCTTGTTAACTAGTTTAGGCTTGTAAAGCCTATTAACAGCTCTCAAATGCGTCGATTGACTGGATAAAAAAAGTATTTTAATTGCACATCAATTATCGATAACATGTAATTAAAGGCATGTTCTGACGACATATTCAAGAGTTTTATTAAATATCTTGCAGCTGGCTTAGAGCGAGAGAATAGAACTCCGACTTCTTTGCAACCTTAGCTCGGCTTAGCCCAAGACTCTGATACAGTTGTAGCCGCATGTAGATAGATTGATCGATAGATAGATAAATGAAGCAATAGATGGATTGCTGTTCTAATCAAACTGGGCGCTTAACTTGTACTGGCCTGTTGGCTCTTGCCTCTTGGCCGTTGGCCGTACCTAGAGCACAACATGGACATGACAGTTTATGGGCAATCTGTGTGCGCGCACACGGCACACACAGAGCGTAGCTGTGGCTCCTCTATAAATTTGCAATCAACTTTTATCAGGCTGGTCCCAGAACGTGCCAGCGCTAACGTTTCTATTCACACGCCTCGACTCGGGCACGGGAACGGGAACGCGATTACTTCACGGTCGAAAACCTGGAAGATCGGCTGCTAGAGCTGCTGCTGCTGCTGCTGCTGGTGCCGCTGCTGCTGATGCTGCTGCTCCAGCAGTGATAGATTGGCCCACATTCGCTGTGAGCCGCGTTTGGCTGCCAATTTTGCAGGCAACGTCCGCATCGCCCCCTCTGCGCCTCTGCTCACCGCGTCATATACTTAGCTGCATTCATCGTCATACGTTGCCGCCGCGTCATAGCCGTCGCCTTGGTAATCTAACCAAATTACTGTGGTGTTCACAAACACGTTCTCTAAACGGTTTCATAATAACAACGCTGCCGCAGAGCTCAAGAATTTCTGCGGACGTTTCCAGCTTCCTTCTCATAATGTGAATATGCAGCTAAAGCTCATCTCAAGCAGAGGCTCTCTCTGCATCTGTGTCCGTGTGTGTGTGTGTGTGTGTGTGTGTGTGTGTGTGTGTGTGTGTGTGTGTCGGTGCAGCGGCTATGTTCTAATGCAAATTGCAGTAATAATTGGCCTATTATGCCACAGAGCCAGGCAGTAGGTCGTACTGTACTACAATATTGTTGTTCTTCGCTCAAGTACACTCGGAGAGAGAAGAGCAGATAGAGATTTGGTTATGATAATTAGATGGAGTTTTATTGGAATTTATATTTATATTTATTTTAAATGAATTTAATTTTCCATTATTTATATATATTTATTTATTTAATATTTATTATTCTTAAATTATTTATTGTATTATATAAGTCTTCCCATGTTTTCGCTAAGTGTACTCCCAGTTGTTGTTATTTTTGTTGTACTTATTGTTGTTGCTATTGATTGTGTGTGTATGTGTGTGTGGCACGCCCACCTGCCAGCCCCGCTTAACGCCCAAAAGCATTTAGTATATGTTTTAGTCTAAAAGTTGGCATTAGACGCTCGAGATCTAACCAAATATGGCCAGCATCAGTGGCTCGGTCACTTGGATTGCATTTATAAGGCGGAAGCGCAAATCGAATCGAGAGGTCGCAGCGGCAGTGGCAAGTGGCAAGTGGCCAAGGAGCGCTGGCAGATGAAGAGGCGCATTTGTGCGCTCATTAATTAGTTGCGACGGCAAATTAATGCCTAATCAAATTTTATTGAATTATAAACCAGTCGCCGAGCCGAGCCGAGCCGAGATGCAGATGGGAGCCTGGGCGCAGTTGGACCTGGATGCCTGGTAATTAATGTGCGCCAAAGCTGCCGACGGCATTAAAATTAATTTGATTTGGTAAAAGGCAAAAATAAACTAAAAACCAAAAGCACAACGAAAACAAAAACGAAAAGAAAAAGAAAAGGCAAAAGGCATGGCTGTCCGAAGCCTTGGAGAGCGGCGGCCAAAAGATGCACGAAGATTGTGTTGAGTTGTTGGTGGCGCTCCGAGTGGCTGACAAGTGTCGGGTGGCTACCAGTTGCCAACCACCAACCACCAGTCGACCGGCGTCTGCCAACTGCTGCCCTGGAAGCTCCCCAAAATAGCCAAATGGGCAATAAGAGCTACAGTGGGAACGACTAGTGAGTGAGAGAGAGAGAGAGAGAGAGAGAGAGAGAGAGAGAGAGAGTGTGTGCCTGACTGTGTGATACTCTGTAATTTAAGAGAAATTGAGATAGAGATACAGATACAGATACAGATACAGATACAGATACAGATACAGATACAGATACAGATACAGATACAGATACAGATACAGATACAGATACAGATACAGATACAGATACAGATACAGATACAGATACAGATACAGATACAGATACAGATACAGATACAGATACAGATACAGATACAGATACAGATACAGATACAGATACAGATACAGATACAGATACAGATACAGATACAGATACAGATACAGATACAGATACAGATACAGATACAGATACAGATACAGATACAGATACAGATACAGATACAGATACAGATACAGATACAGATACAGATACAGATACAGATACATAAATCTTCAACAGGCATTATCTCATCTCTTCCTCCTTCTCTAGTTTGTCACACCCCATCACAGCTAGTTACAGGGTATTACAAATGGTCAACAGCTCGTTGCAATTTTAATTAACTGCCGCGTCTGCGCATTAAAATTGTTTTGACTTTGTTAAATGCTTGCAAATCAAGAAGCGACATGAAAATTTACGCGCGAGCATCAGGCCGCAGATGAACTGAGCGCGGGAACTGGGCAAAAGAGTTGGCTCTCGTTGGCTGAAATCGATATATGTGGCCATTGGCTGGCTGTCGGTGGCTCAGTGGCTCGCTTTGTCAGTGGAATCTGGTGGCAACCGGGCATTAAACAGTTTGAGCCAAATACAACAATCAGCCAAATGGACGTCGATGCGCAGTCCATTGTTAGGCACTGCTCCTGCTCCTGCTCCTGCTGCTGCTCCTGGACTCACGCCCTCCCGCCGGCAGTAGTTGGCAACGCGCAAATGTTAGCCAATGTAATTAAAAATGCATTTGCGGGCTAAAGAGGCGCGTGTGGCCGCTGCTGCGGCTGCTGCTAGGAAGTGAACCAGGAACACGGCCAACGGGAATTCTTCAGCTGCAATCAGCGATCGGCGCAAATTGTCGTGAATTAGCCGCCGAATCAAATGTCTGGCATTAGGAGCAGCCACTGCCATTGCCAGTCGCTTTCAAGTGCCGCGGCTGCTTTTGTTGTCTCTGTTGCAGCTGTAGTTGTTGTTGCTGCTGGCACCCGGGTCACGGCATGCCAAAAATTATCACATCACGCATACGACGTGTGTGACGACAACGGGCGAAGCTGACGACAACGAGCTGCACGCGTGAAATGTCAAAAGTTAAAAATGCCATTTGTTGCCAACTTACTTTAAAGCACACTCACACACACACACATACACAGAGAGAGCCTCACACACACACACGTATGCAGATCGACTGCTTAAAGCAGCTGAACGCGTGCCGTGTCACGAGCTATCGCTGCGAATGCTTTACGTGCATGCAAATTGAAGCTGAGTTATGGGAAAAGCTCAAGAAAGTGCTTCAATTTATCTAAATATGTTTTTAAAAATATATAAATATCTTAAATTTATCTAAATAAAAGTGATATTTTAAAATTATAGAAATGTTTAGGAACATTTATTGAAATTAATCTATTTAATCTACAAAAATTTTAAAAATATATTATCTTAAATTTATCTAAATAAATTAACAGTAAATATGAATTATACCAACAACTTGAAGAAAATATTGAAATTTATCAATTTTTTTTAATCTAAAAAAATATTATGTTATCTCAAATTTAACTAAATAAAAAAATAATAAATTTAAATTGTAGCAAAACCTTAAGAAAATGCTTCAATTTATCTAAAAAACTGTTGAATTTATCTAAATAAATAAATAATAAATTTGAATTATTCCAAGAGGCTTAGAAAATATTGAAATTAATCTTCAAAAGATTTTTAAAAATCTCAAAAAATATTAAATGATCTAAAATTGATCTAAATAAATATTTAAGTTGATCTATTTATGTTATAGAAAATATACAAAAATATAGAAATATAAAAAATCCATCTATATATATATATATATCAATTATATATTTGAATGAAAGAAAAGGTAACAGAAAATGCTTAAATTGTTGTGTTAATCTCTTTAAAAATCTCTTAAAATATGATCTATAATTTTTAAATTCATTCCAAATCGAAAGTATATTTAAAATCTTTCAGTTAATCACTCGTGCAGTGCTCGTGCTTTGGCAGCTTTGGCACGCGTCCAGCTCTAAGCTGTTTAGCCTTTTGTGTGGCCTGTTACGGTGATTGGGATTGGGCGGCTAAGAGGGTGGCGGGTTGGTTGGGTGAATTGTTGGCAAATGCAAAGTGCTCATGATTTGTTCATTGTTGTCATTGTCCGCTCCAGCACCGGCTGGTCACACACGCAGCAATGTGCTTCGCCCGGACCGGGGCCCGGGCGCATGCAGATTGGCCACAAGCGATAGCGATAGCCTTTTTTCTTGCTTTTGCATGCGCCTTTTTGGCCGGGCCAACAACTCCATTCGGTCCATTTGTTTGCCAGATGAAAAATTTCCTTTTCAACGCGCTACGACACAGCAACAACAACAACAACAACAACAACCGAAACAACCGCACCTGCCTTGGGCCCCGCGCAACATGAGTTGCGGCGGCCTCCATTTTGGTTGGCTACGAAAATTTGCAAATTGGAAATGCTCACATGTGTGTGAGTCTGTGTGTGTGTACTTATTGATGCATGTTTGATGTGACGCTTTTTGCCCTGCCATCATCGAGCGTTCTTCTCTTTCCCTCCTCTTTGCCTCAGCCCAGCCTATCAGCGTGGGCCGTTGGCGACTGCGCAGCCGCTGCCGCTGCCTCGGCCGCTGCTCGTGTGTGCCGAATCGTTTTGCATTTGTCGCTGCAGGCCACATTCACATTGCTGTTTAGCGCACTCGCAGTTCGAAATTCGCAATTCGCACACTCACAACTTGCATGCGAAAAATTGTTGTTTGTTTTATGCAAATGATCGCCATGTCGCTGGGGGCTTAGACACAGGCTTAGGTTGTAGCTGGATTACCTTTGGCTCAGCCCGCTTCAAATTCGGCTTGCAATTAAAAACCGAAAGTGTAAATGTTGAAGAAAGAGCAAGTGAGAGAGAGAGAGAAAGGATGTTCGAATGCTAAGATTCGCTGCGGCACGAGTGAAAGTGAAGCAGTGAATGCCCAAGTAACGGTGCAACATCGAATTTGCATTAGCTGTGACGTCACCAGGCAATTTAGATAAGCAATTGCATTCACTGTCTTACAATTTCGATATCGAATCAGCACACATTTGAGTGCTGCTCTAACAACTGCTAAACGACTGCTCTAATTCGACTTCGAACTCCTCTCGTTTGCCGCACGCACACGAAACAATAGCAGCGACAGCAACAACAACAAAAAAACAGCAACAACAACAGCTACTCAGCTTACTTAGCGCTCATTTTCGCACTCAAATTAATCACGCACAAAAAGGAATAGAAGAGCGCCAACAACAAAGCACACGCAATTGAGAGCGCATTGTTATTGTACTGAAGCCTGGGCCTAGCTGCTACTTGGCTGCGCTCACTGTTCGAATAGATGCGCTCAGTGCTCCGTGAGCTGCCGAAGGGCAAGTGCGTGTGCGTGTTCGATTTTGTAGTGTCGTGCGTCAGTGCCAATTGCTCTAATGCAGCACTAAATATAAGCCAATGTAAGTAAATATTATTATTTATATTGTATTTCAGTTAAATATATATGGGAAGGGTGTTTTCAATGCAGTTAAAGTATCAGCTTTATTTTTTATGTCTTATTGCGCACTCTCGCTGTTCTTTTGCCTTTCGCTGTTTTCAAGGTCACCTGCACTTGTGCGCACTAATTTTTCGAACATTGCGATTTTTCGCAACTCGTTTGACGCCGCTTTGTCTCTCTTGCTTCGCTCTCCCTTTCGCTCGCTCTTCTACTTCTGCTGCTGCTGCTGCTGGCATAAATTAGCGTGCAGCTAATAATCTATGCGCTCTATGCAATGTTCAGTTCTGCTGCCCGTAGAACGAGCTACCAGCTGTCAAAAACATTTTGCTGCCGCATCTGCTACTGCTGCTGCTGCTGCTGCAGCCACTGGTCAAGATTTCACACATATCGCTGCAAGCCAAACAGCAAATGCTTTTGCCTAACTGTGTTTGTTTTGCTGTGTGGGAGGGAGAGGGGAGATACTTGGGTTTTGTGCAGTGTTTCCTGCACGTTTGACGCGTTGATTGCGGTGCTGCGCAGCACAGTAGCTAGCTTCAATGTCAGCCACGTTCCAGACTGCTGCATAAAAGGTCGTACTAACTGTGTGTGTGTGTGTGTGTGTGATTGATGAGGCATTTGCATGCTAAAGCTGAAGACGATCAGCTGCTACGGCTGTGTGAAAGTGTTGACCACCCGACGGGTGGCTCTGAGCCCAAGAATCGAATTGTTAACTTTCGCCTTGCTTCAGCTTGATTCGCCAACTTCTGAGCTGGGGGGCAGTCAGAGGGCATGATTAATTGGGCGCCCCGCGAATACCATCTAGCATCTTGTAGACAGCCACTCGCGCATCTATAATCTTATCTCCGACTGATTTCTGTGCACAATTAACCCACTGACCGCTGGCGTCTGGCTGAGACGATGAAACAACAAGAAAAAAAACCAAAAAACAAAAAACAAAACAAAAATTCCTATTTGCTTAGCCACAGCCAAGGCAGTCATTATATTTATGAACAGGCCGCAGCCAATGAAGTGGTTGCGGCCAAATTGATTGCAGTGGACGAGTCCAGTTCAATGCTGGGCTAGAAGAAAGTTTTTAATGGGCCCAGGAGCAGCCGAGTTCAATTGGCATTTGCCTAAGTGCATCCACAAAATATTCTGGTGCACATTTTTGTGCACAGTCTCGGATACACAGAGGAAAAAGAAAGAGGGAAATTATGATAAGAATCAATCAAGAGATAATCATAAGAGTTTAGTTGAACTCGGATAAAGTTATCAAATGGGAAGGCTTTTAAGGCTTTGCAAATCTAAAGATTTTGGATCTGAATGCAAAAAATTTGTGAGGATTGAGGAAAAGAATTCATGTCACTTGAAAATTTGAAAAAGATCAATTTCAAAATATTCAAATTGGAAATTCAAGATTTGAATTTTTTAAAAATATTTTTGAGTTTTTTTTTTCAATTAATTAATCAATTTAGCGAACAAGTTTATAAGCTAATGCTCTGAATCATGAAAATCTTTCCAATTTAATTGACTTTGTGTCGTCATAGGCATGGTATTTCCCCGCTGTGCATACCCAACCAAATTCCGAAGCATTCCTAGTCTCTTTTCTCAGCTAGCTAACATTTAGTCTCAACTAACTAACATTATTCAATAAACTGTCAGATTTTCCTATTCTTATATCTTCTCGCAGTATCTCTCTATAAGCAACTACCTATTTTTGTGCAGTGTAGACCATGTCTTACTCAGTTTCAACTGCAGATTCGCTCATATTGTCACGTCACGTGCGGTGTCAAAAGTGCACGAAATTGTCTGCTCGCAATTAACTCTTTGACTCGATTTGACTTTGGGCCGAAACAGAAAGTAAACCACCGCGAGCCACAGCGAGAGCCTTTGTGCACCACGAACGGAACGAGTCACAGCTGAGCAACTGGTGGCATTTGCTGGCTCACATCGGCAGGTGCGACAGGTGTGCTGGGGCGTATCGATATACTCGTATGTGGCTTTTGGTTTCGATTTCGATTTCGTTGCAATTAAAATTCCAGTGCAAACGCCACCACCGCCACCGCCACCACCACCACCACAACCACCGTCAGCATCACTTGGCCAGCCAGTTGGTCAGCCACTTGATTAGCCGTGGAATGCGTCGAATTCAATTTGTTTCTGCGTTTGCCCAACTCCAGCGGCCAGCGTCCAGCGGCCAGCAGACAAAGCGCCAACTACTCCGCTCCGACTAACAATTAAAATTGCCAGCGATTTTTGTTAGTTTCTGTTTATTTTTTGTTTCATATTATTCAGCTATGGAGTCTTTAGCCGCCCCGCCCCGCCCCCTGCAACTCCCCCCATTCCATGAGTGTTGGCCAAGTAATTAGCATAGCTGCAAGCGGCGTTCCACGAATTTCGCATAAATCAAACTGCAAATGTCAGCTGCAATGCATTTTGGGAAATTAGCTCCTAGCTGGAATTTATGGGATGTATATCTTTATGTGCATGGCTATTTATATATATAGAATGAATCATTAAACTTGATCAGACGCGCTTAACTTTATTTCGAGCTCTTATTGAGTTGTTGCATTTGATTTGATAGAACTAGATCTGAGTTTTGATAGAGTCATAAATGGATTAAGATACAAATCAAAGTTGAGAAAGAATGAAGACATCATTGAACATTGATGAATGTATATAAGTCTTTTATTCTAATATGTATGGAATAGAAACTGATAAATAATCTTAACAAAGTTTGGTATTTTAGGGAAAGAGCTTCTCTCTCTTTTTAACAATTTGTATACTTATTCACAGAGTGAAATAAGTATATTGGCTCTACTAATACTCATTTGCTTATTACTTGAGAGTGACATACATTATATACTACCTTAATAAGCCATCTACTTAGTCATATGCTAGCGCCAAGGTTAGCGCCTTAATCCTCAAATCCCACCACTCGCCGCCTAAATAGATAGCTGCCATAAGCATCAGCCATCCAAGCACACATTCATAACACAGACAACTTATAGATCAATTTCAAGTGTTGCAAAATGCAGCATTTTGGCGAACACAGAGAGACGCCAATTGGAATGGTCAGAAAATATTCGAGTGGTTCGACACGTTGGTCCACGGTCGGTCCATTGTCGGATTGTCACATCTTGCACTTAAATTAATCCAATGCTGCACTTCACACGCTGCCATAAAAGTTGCAGCAACAACTTAATGCATGCCAATTGTCGCGCCTTCATCTAGATACACTTTGGCTAACAGCAACAACAGCAACAACAACAACAACATGAAACTAACGAGAAGCCAGGGAGGCCATCAGCCAGCGGTGCCATCCAATCTCCGACAAGCCGCAACTCAAATTGAATGGCAAAAAAACTTATATTTTTCCTTCTTTTTTGACTATTGCAACAGAGTCACGTCTTTCCCCGCTATGCACACACATGCATACACATACACACACACACACACACACACACTGGCAATACGGCCGCTGGCCATGGCTGTCATTCTGGCAGCGGGCAGAAGCTGCCAGCTTGGAGCTCCGAGCTGCCAGCCTGTAAATCTGCATGCGCGTCGCGGTGTCAAAACTTTTTAAACAAAATAATTAAATGTAGAGAAGCGGGCAGCAAAGTAAGAGTAACGAAGAGAAGCGCTTGCTCGACTAAAAGATACCCTGTAGCGGAGAGTGAAGTGCAAGCTCCATATTCAATTCTCTCTCTCTCTCTTTCTTTCTCTATCTCTATCTTAAGCACTTGTTGCATAATTCTAACTGCAAGAAGTTACTGAAGCTGGCAGAGCTATCGATATTTATCGATTACTGAAATACTAACGATGTAATCAATACTAGTAATCGGCGTGCTCTAACAAATGTTATAGCTTTAATGCTTTTTTTTTTTTAATATCAGATCTATCGATAGCTTGATATACGCAAAATCGATATATATCGAAATGTTTACAATTTGAGCTGTCAAAGCAAGTATTGTGTGAAAGAGAGTCATAATCTCTTACTGAGCAGACAGTTAGATTCCTCTTGATCCTTGCATATATATGCTCCCTTGCCTTTCTCTTAGCCACCAAATATGCTCATTTCCCATCCAGTAGAGGGTATTCTAAGCGCAGCATGGCATGTGTCTAGAGTTAACCAACTCCGCCCGCTGCCCGCATCAAAACCCAGCAGCCGCCTCGAGCAGCGACAACAAAAGCGCGCCAGGCGCATGCAAAGAAATCCGCTAGAAAGTCATGTTCGTGCCGCTGCAGCTTGTACCCAGAAGAGGAAGAAGCAGCTGCTGCGGCTGCTGCGACTGCTGCTGCTGCTACAGCTAAAGTCGCCAAATGGCCGAAAAAAAATGCGCGACATGCCTTCTCCTAGCCAGGCCGAAAAGCCGGCTGCCTTGGCTGCATAATAATTTATGAGCGCCTCGTCCAAGATGTGGGTTAATCGTGTTTTGGGCTAGTTTCTAACCAATTCGCCCGTTACGAGCTGCTGTGGTGCTGGTGGTGCGGGTCTCTCTCATAGAGTCAATTACTAGGTCAGAACCTGCAAGTCCTGATTTCTGCAGCAATTTCCTTAACTCAACTCAGCTCTCAACTAGGTAAGCTGTGGGAGGAGCTCCCACTCCCACTCCCTCCCCTACTCCCGCTCCCGCTCCCGTTCCAGCTGTCAATCAAGCGCAAATGGAGCATTTAATTTTCTGGGCTGCGTTTGGCCACGCACGACTCCAAGGCAATTTGCCACAGCAACTATGCCACATACAGCCGATCTCTCCTCCCTCTCTCCCCTCTCTATCTCTCCCTCTCTCTCTCTCTCTCTCAGTCTCTTGCCATGTCAGTTCTGCTGGCCTGTCTTTTGGCCATTCCCATTGCCATTTTAGCCATGATGAGCCGCCAAGAAGCAATAAAATATCGTTTTATTAGCATGCCCGGACTGTGTGGCGAGCGAGTGGTGCGCGGGTGGTGCTGCCTGGTGCTCTTCGACCATTATGGATGGCTACGCTCTCCGGCGCTGTCTGTCTGCTCGCGTCGAAAACAAACACGAGCCACGTGCACTTGCCAAACGGGTCCGCGCAACTTCGCATTGACTTAATTCTTAATGAAAAGCCCCAGCTGTGCCCGGCCGAGGGCGGCCAGCTAGGTGCGGGGGGCGTGGCAGCGCTGCCTGTAGCTGCCTGTTGCATTTAGCATGCAGTTAAAACATGCAGCAGCAGTCGCAGTCGCAGTCGCAGCCACTGGGCTCATTCGCTCTATGGGTCTGTGGGTCTGCGTGGCAGCCGAGACACGACGTCGGCCCCTGACCAGAATTTATGCATATGACCTCAGTTATTGACATAATTTCGTGGTCGAATCGCATTGAAAACGAAATGTGCGCATTAAAAAGAGGCAGCTCGGAATTGAGTATTTTTCTCAGCTTCCTCTGCTTCTTGCTTTGCCTCTGCTTCATAAGTTGGGCAGCCCCTTTGCGATGTCAGGGGTGTGGGCAGGGGCTTTAGAGAGGGGGCTGTTAGTTGAGCGTGGATTCCTGGTTTAGAATATGTATATACTCTTCTCTTGCCTTTGCCTTTGGAATGTGTTTAGAAGGTGTTTTGTATTGCAGTAGATCTATATAAATGATATATATATCATATTATAATATATAATAACTGAAGCTCACACATACTCGCCTCTACTTCATTATTACTCACTAAAACATATTATTTTCATTTAAATATATTTCTTTAATTTCCTTTCACGATCTTCACAATAATCGTTTCATTTTATTATATACTCTCTTCTGCATCGCCTTTTATTACTTTTAGATTACTTTTTGTTCATAATGATTCTACACTCTTTATGCAAATTCAATCGTTAAATTGCAAATGAATCGATTGCAATATAATCTTAATTATTATTTTATACTCTTTGATGTTTGAAATGCTTGTTAGATTCACTTTATTATTCTATATTCTACATTCTCTAAAACATGCTTCAGAGAGATTTATATCGAGTTCTATAATATATTCTTCCATAAGATTTATATTGAGCTCTCTCAGATAGAAAACTCGTTTCTTCAATTTAATAAGTTAATGTGAAATTTATTATAAAATAATCATTAAATCTTGCTCTTCGGTCTTTTATAGACAATTTGGAAGAAATATGTTTTAATTTGTTCTATAATATATATATATATAGTTCTATAATGTGAACAAGCTGACAGAGCTGACAGATAAGCTAGCAAACTCGTTGTTCCTTTCAAACCCTGGCCATCGACGCCTCTGTCTGCGTTAAAGATGATGCGAATCATCGGCTTTGGGACCCTCTGCCCCCTGCAAGTCCGACTCACTGAATCGCTGCATCGCTGATTGTGCAAATGTTCACGCTGCTTTGGACAAATGCGCAAATTTGTATGTTTCCGCAAATGTTGGCTGAATCCGTGAACCGGCTGGCTTGGCCAGTTGGCAGGCCGACTGGCTAGCTGGCTAGCTGGCTAACAACTGGTAGGCTGGAGGGGAACAGGTGATTATCATCCAGTTCGAGCTGGGAGCCAATCTCAGCGCATTTGTCAAATTTCCCACTTAATCCGACGCGTCGCTTGGCAGCGCGTATGCATGGAAAATTGTCGCAGCGCAAGCGGCGCCCCACGGCGTGCCCCGCAGTCGCTGCAACACAGCCAAAACCAAATTCGAATCCGAATCCGAGCCCGAATCTACATGGAGTGCAAAGCGAACGAGCGGTCCAGCTTCGGTTCGGCTGCTGTGTGACTCGAAGCGAGGCGCTTTAATTGGTCTTATGAAATGGACAAAGTGCGAAATGAGTTATGCGCACGCGCGCACCCGCCACGGCAGTCCAAAGACTCAGTCTGTGTGTGTGAGTGTGAGTGTAAATCTGTCTGTCTGTCTGTGTGTGTGTGTGTGTGTGTGTGTGTCTCTTTGAGTCCGCGTCCAGACCGATAATGAACGCATGTGGGAATTCGAAAATTGGATTTGGGTATTGTGCAACACAGCTATCGCTGGCTGCTCTGTGAATAGAGGCACCTCTACCTCTCTGTCCCCTCTTCTCGCTGCTCCTGGCCCCTGGCCCCTGGCAGTGTGAGCACGCAAAGTATCTATTAGCGTCGCCTTTGCGCGCCCGAGTCAAACGGAATCTGTTTAGCGAGTCGCTTGTCGCTCGCCTCTTGCCACTCGCCACTCGCCACTTGCCACATGCGTCTCTGTTGCAACTGCGTCGAATTATCTGTTAATTTGTGGCAATTTAGAGATTTGCAGATACGCGCTAAGTGAAGCGCATTGAGCAGCCGATAGTGCGATACCCCGAAAAATGAAAACGGTAGCCTTGTCGCCTTGTCGCCTTTCCGATTGAGTTGTTGACGTATGTGTCAGCGGGGTGACGCAGCAAGCTGCCTTCGTGGGGCACACACACCTTTTTGTAGCCCCGCTCTGAGCAACTTTTGTAATTTGAAAAGCAATAGCTTAATACCCTGTAAGCCTGAATAGCTGCACAACTGGTTCCAAATGATGTTTAAGCTTTTTAATATTTGAGAGGATTATGTCTTTGTTTGCTCATCGATTGGTATAGCTGTGGTTGGATAGAGGGGGAGTCAAAGCTTGCGAATTATTGCGGAAGACATTTGCTAGACTTTCGGAAAGGCATGTTTACCATTAAATCGATTATATGTTGATCGATAAACAAGCAATAATCGATAAATATGTCAGGAATGCGTTTATCGATAACTTAATTATGCTTAATAGATTCATTTTCTTAACTACAGGGTATCTATTGGTCGATCCCTTACTCCCACTTATCCCTCGCCATTCTTAGCACATCCCAAATGGAGTCTTCGCACTCGAAAAGGGCGGGCTCTTAACTACATTGTATATAAAGTGACATTGACAGGATACATGGACACGCTTAATGGGCAACAGCATGCAAAAGGGGCGTGGCCGGGCAAGGTTTGGCGGGGTCACACATAGCCAATGGCCACTGGCCACTGGTCACTGGCCAATGGCCACCGCACAGTGGCACAAAAAGCATGCAAAATGGCACATGATAATGCATTTTTATGGGCTGACGTAACCAATTAGTGGCAGCGGGCAACGGTTGACGTTGCCGAAAATTGAATTTGCCGTTAACAATTATTTCCGCACACACACAACACACAACTCACACACGCACGCGCTCAGCCCGCACTAAACAGTCGGCGAGAGCTGCTGACGGGCTGACGACTAGCGATAAATTCCTGAACAGCAACAGCAACAAAAACGAACGCCAGACAAAGAGACGAACTGAAAAAATGAAAAAACATTTCAAAGAAACAAACGAGCTGCAGATTGATGCAGGCGGGCCCCAAAAAGAGCGAAGCCAGAGGATTAGAGGAGCAGGAGGAGGAGGAGGCGAGAGAGGAGATTCACTCTGAATACGCATGCGCAATTTTTCAAAAGCTTTTAAAGTGAAGAGCCTCAGCGAAATTACGTTGTAATTTTTGTAATTTCTGTAATTGCCTAATTCTGATTAATTTGAATTGACGAACGAACGATGGGCGACGAGCGCGAGAGAGCGCTTCGCGAGTCGCACAACTGGAGCGCCAACATACAGATACATATGCCCCCAGTTCCCGCCATGGCCTAACCTCGTTTGCGGCTGGGGCCGCCGACTCGGTCCCTCGACGGCGAATTGAGAGGTCAAAACTGAAAATTATGCGCCATTGTTGTTGGCAGCAAACCGCAGCAGCAGCACCAGCAGCACCAGCAGCAGCAGCAACATCGAGTTGCGGATTTAGCCGCAGCCGGCCATTGGGCTCCTCTTCGTAATCCTTACTTATGCGCACTTGGGCATTCGGTCTCTGACTCTGAGTTTCAATTTATTTGCGCCTTGCAGTGCGTGGCTTCCTTTAATTTGATTAAAATTTATGTAGAACTACGCATAGCTGCGGCAAACCAGATAAATGTCCGCTCGAGCGCTAGGCCCGACCTGGCTTTAACTTGATTCCATTTGCTGTTCGCCTTCTGCTTTTTGCTTTCAAAAGAATTCCTTGGGAAATAAGTCGTTGGATTTTATTTAGATCAATTTGGAATGCGAAGAACATTTATTTGGCTGAGCTCTGCCAAGCAATGAGTTTTATATATGGGGAATATGTTTTACTAGAACTATTTATATATGTTTCTTTGGGAGAGAAAAGTTTCCAATAGTTTTTTTTTACATTTATGTTTCTATTTTGTTTCATATTTATATCTGGTAATTTCTCAAATATCTTATTTCGATAGTTTTATACTTGCAATCTATAATTGATATCGATACTTGCTATCGATACCTTTTTATTTTTTAAATTTGCCTTAGATGTTCCTTCACTTCGTTAAGCTATATATTCTTAAACATAATATATCGATAATTTTATATGAGCAACTCTGTTATCGATTTATTAATTGGAATACCTTCTTTTCGTAATACCTTCCACTCTTTGTCCTCTATATCTCTCTCTCTCATACGTCAAATGGTCTATCGATTAATCGATAATTTATACTAAAACCGATTAAGTTTCAAATTATTTTAGTATTATATTTCAACTAAGCTCCTGTATAGAGCTTTAGGTATCTCGTTTCCTGCTGGCTGCTGAGCATATCCTGCTTATGTCCTTCAAGTGGGCGCTTATCTAGATTGTTGGCGACAAGGTCGCTGGGTTAATGCGCCGCCATCAGAGCCAACAATAACTCAATTAAATGCTGGCCATTAATCATACGCCATGTGAGACACAGCGCGCAGTTGCGGTCGCAGACGCAGCCGCAACGCATCGTCGCTGTTGATGCAGCAAATGTGTGAAAATCTCCCGTGGCGATGAAAAATTAAATGCAACTCTAGTCAAACATAGATCATCAATGAAATTTAATATGCGAGCAGCAACAAGCGTCGCAAACATTCGGAGCAAGTCCCAGCCGTGCAGACCCAAACAGACAATGACATTGTGTAGCTTAATTAGCCAAAGTTGTTGCCAGCTCGCTGTTGGCTGTGAAAGCGGGGGGCCTCTGTCTTTGGCTGGGGGCGGGAGCAAGCAGTCTGATTAGAATATGAGTCGTGTGAGGAGGGGGAGGGGAGTGCAGGGGATGGTTAAAATGCGAGCGATATCATTTTGAGGCAGCCTAATGAAGTTGTTGGCTGCGCTGTAGCGCAATTAATCAAAACTCTAATCAAATGGAAAATGGAATGGAAAATGGAAATTTAATGGCAGACAAAATGATTCAGCTGCATAATGAGCTGAGCTTAGAGGAATGGTGAATGAGCTAACTAAACTTGTTATATGTAAAAAGTAGTAAAAGTAGTTGGGAGAGATATGTTGATATAGATAGAGATTGAAACCTATATGGTTTGATGAAATATTTATATGTACTCTCTGAGCTGAGCAAAGATAACTTTCAATATATATGCTATATGAATTATCCTTAAGAAGCAGACTCTTCTATAGTTTCCATAGTATATAGTAAGCCAATATAGTTAAGGTTATCTATAACTACCTTTAAATATCTAGATATATACATATCCACATATATATAATTTCAATATGAAACCCACATCACAAAATCAATATACCCAGCCTCTGGTAGTGCATTAGAAAATGCCTAAATGATGAGAAATAGCGCAGGTGAGTAAATTGATGAGAGCTGCTTTGCAGCGAAATCTATGGAACAAATCTGGTGTATCAACTGGTTGATTAGCTGGTTGGCCAAGTGGAACTCTCTCTTTCAGTAAATGAGCCAACAAATTGCAACAAGCGCAATGTTTAACAAACTGTTGCTTAATGCGCAGCTATAATTTATGCAGAGCGGAGCTACTGCAGCAGCAACCGAAGCAACCGAACCAGCAACTGGATGCAATGCAGGAATACCAAGAACAAATGCGACTTTTGGACATAATGCGCGAACTTATGCAAATGGCATAGAGGCGAATGCCGAATGCCGAATGGTGAATGGTGAATGTTGAATGTTGCCGAGAAGAGAGTCGAGGCCAGGCTGAGACGAGGCATGACTTATGCCTGAAATTTGTCTAGTTGTCAGTAAATATGGGAAATCAGTTTACAACATGCGTGCCACAGTTGCAGCAGCAGCAGCAGCAGCAGCAGCCGAAGCATCAGCAACGCCCAAGACTCAGCTCCAACTGCGGCCCTGTTGCCGTTCGGAGCCTGGCGACGACAGCGACATTGAGACTTAAGCGGAAGGCACAGCAGGAGCATAGATAGCAAACATCAGATAGACTGCGACTCGTAATGGCGACAACAGCAACAAAAGAAGGAAAACCAACGACAGCGACAACCGACAACCGACAACCAACAACCAACAACCGACAACCGAGTCGAGGATGGCAAGAAACATGGAACATGTTGCTTGTTGCCCATGATGAAGCCCGGACCCAGGGCCTGCCTGCCTGGCTGATGCTGCTGCTGCTGCTGCCGTTGCAGACAGAGACGAAGCATAGATTGATGCCTACGCCAAGCCGCCGTTGTCTATTGACTATTGATGACTCGTCAGGGCGGAGTAGGGGCTTGTCTGCCCCCCTCTCTCTCTCCCTCTCCCCCTCTCTCATTCGCTCTGTGTGAGTGTCATATGCATATGAGGCCACAGCCAAAGTCAAAGTCGATGCCCAGTTCCTAGATTCAAGATCTGCGCACCTATAAGGATAATGCGCAAACACACGCAGGTTGCCACCAAATTTGCATTGCAAAGTCACTGAGTTGCAGCCACCGTTCGCGGTACACTGAGAAAATTGTATGGGTACGTGGAGATGGAAGATATAGGCCTAATATCACTTTCATATCTCAGTCTTTTGCTTGGAAATTGATATCTCAAAAACTAGAGTTACCCAACCTTTCCGATTAGGCCTTTACGCTTAACTTCAATCAGTCAATCAGCAATAGCAATATGTATATATGTATCGTAAGAGATTGCACCACTAACAGTTTCACTTCAAGCAGTTCCATTCATGGGAAACTCTTAAAACTAAATTCTATAAATATGCAAAGTTTTATTCCCAATCAATATAAATGTATAAGACCACAATTTTCTTATCATTATGAGCGACCATTTTCTCTAAGTGCATTCCGCGTGTGTGACTCAAAAAAAAAATGAAGAAGAAGAAGACGAGGGAAAATATGAGAAATAGGCATTCTTGGGGTACTTAGAGGCGGGTTCGTTGAACCTGATCAACTGGGATGGGACTCAGCTGTGCTTCTCGGATTTCAGGCCAAACTTGAGAACACAAAATGCCGTGAATTTATGCATAATACGCTTGTTTGACTGAGCAAAACAGCCGCCTAGAATCGATCAGAGTGAGATCAGAGCACAAGATCAATAGAGACGATTTCTTATATTTCATTTGCCGATTTCATCTGCCTTCTGTCCGCTGTCTGCTGTCTTGTTGCTGGCTTTTAGAACTTCCCATAATTCATTGTGCGGCGAGATTTCAATAAATTTCGCATAAAACCAAGTAAATATTTAATTTGGCCGACTGTGTGTTGTGTAACATAAATTCACCGCTAGAATTAATCCTCAGCTGGAGTCAATTAGTATTTTATGGCGCTTTTATTAGTCCCAGCAGCCAAAAACGAACACAAAAACCGACAACAAGCGACAAAGATCAAAAGAAAACGTTCCCAAAACGCAAAGGCTATACAGACATTGTTCGAGAATTAGAATTAATTTCTTATTGAAATATATATTCAAGCCTATCTATATATAAATATATATGTATATGTATATGTATATGTATATAATATGACAATATTTATGCATGGACCAATCCCAGCTTCATTAGCGACTCGCTGCCAGTGGCCGGGCCATGGGAACCCACCCAAGTGGTAGCCGAAGCGAGCTAAACTCATGTAATTGGAACGCCGTCTTATCAGCGGAGACGAAATATATATACTAAATACCAAACGGAGGAGCTTCTCGAGTCAAGTTCCAGTCGCGCGGGCCATTCGAAGCTAAAGTTTATAACGAAAGCGTTTTTCAATTAAAACTAAAACAGAAGGCAGAACAAGTTCGCTGAGAGGGAGAGAGAGAGACAGAGAGAGAGAGCGAGAGAGAGCGGGAGAGGCGATGAAAAATCGAACAAAATGTGCGCTCATTAAAAATTCGCATAATTTATAGATTAATGAATGTTGCCGACGACATTTGGTTGAGGTCGACGCCGGCTACCGAAATAAAATAGCGATATTTATGCCAGCAACTGGATGCGGCGGACGTCATCAGCGGGGGCGGCGCCAGAAGCCTATGTGGAACGCAATCGAAGTTATGAATCCGCTGACAGCCCAAAGATCAGCATTTGCATGAGCCATAACAAAGGATTAGATGGATCTGCGATCAGCTAGAGCCAGGAGACAGAAGTCTGCGGCGCACAAATGCGCTAATAAATAAAACTTAGCATCGGACGTAAGAAATCAACTAGCAGATGACAAGGACAGCAGTGTGTATGTGTGTGTGTGCTGTAAAGTATGCCTCTCTATGGGACAGCCGAAGTCAGCATACCCTGTAATAAATAAGCTATTTGATTTGTCTGCTTGTTAACCTACGCAAAGGGCTATTCATTTGCATGGCTTAAGCTTGCTGTTTGTCTTGTGTTGCATGGCTTTGATTTGATTTGTGATTGCTGCTCATTAATGAGATACCCTGTGATTATTGCCTGAGCTCGTTCTGCAACTAGGCAAATGGCAGATAAATTTACAAACATATTGTAGAATTTAGGATGCATTGGGCTCTATAATAAACATCAGCAATAATCAAGATATTTGAGTTGGCAGTGCGCGATGGGTAGTTACCCTGGAAATATTCTATATTATTAGTAAAATATATCTGATAAGTACATAAGTTGCCTGGGAAATACTCTATATTCAATACATCATAAAATGCTGAGAAATACCCTGAAAATAATTAAAATGTTCGGTTTATGTTTAACTATATATGCAAAAGCATTCTATATCACTCCTACTATTTCTACTACTACTATTATTTTTATTTTATTTTATTTTTTATTTTACAGTTTTTTTCTAGTTAATTGCCACTTTCATTGGAACTTAAACCACTGATGTGACGACAACTGTGGCGGTGAGTTAATATTTCTATTAATCTTACTATTTCTACTGCTACGATTTCTACTACAGCTATGTTTACTCCTGATACTGCTACTACTCTTTCTACTCCTACGATTTCAATACTGAACCTATTAGTAATATTTCTCCTATGTATACTAGTATTTCTGTTTCTACGGCAACTATTTCTACTACTGATAATGCTACTACTACTTATTCTGTTTATACAACCACAACGGCAATTTCTTTTACAATTCCTATATATACTACTGATACTTCTACTACTATTTATTCAACTACGGATAGTGCTTCTATTTACTCTACTATTACTATTTTCCTACAACATCAATTTCCATTATTACCTTTTATCTTTCAATTACTACTACTTCTACATACTACCATGTTCTACTACACATAAAATTTCCCGGTATAAGTAAAGATGCAAATGCATATTATACAGAATCGATACACAGTTATCGATCACATTTCGATATCCCCTACTGAATCTCTTAATATCTCAAAGGTTGTGAAAGTGAATTTCATATTTTATTTTATATTTTTATTCTCAAAGATAAAAATCTTAATAGGCCAGCAGGTCTTTCCCAATAGAAAAGCTATAGCTCAAGTCAAAGACCTGCAAAACAGGATATATTAATCGATAACTCTAACAAATTTATGGAAATGAAACTTTAATGCGTCGGCAGCAGCAGCTTGTTGTTTTGCTAGGTTAATTTGTAGATGGCTTATAGGTCGACAGATGCCTCAATCTGTCAGTTATGGCCATTTTTATTGGGTACAGGGTATCGCGAACAGCAACAAAAACAAGCAGACGTGCACGGAGAGCGCTGCGCGCAGCCTGCAAAGCAACAGGCAACAGGCAACTGGCAACATGTGGCAGAACAACAATTTATGATGTTGCCGCTGACAGGCGAATGTTGTTTGCAGTTGTTGATGACGATGATGATTCCAAGGATGCGACGCAGCGAACAGCTATTGATTTGGCCTGGCTAAAGCCAGATTCGCGCAAAACAGCCCCCAGCCTCGCCCCTGTCGCCGCCCGTGCGAGCTGTTTTTAGTTGCGATAGTTTTGCATATTACTTGCATGATGGATTCCGTTGCGCCGTTTTGTGTGGGCTTTAAACAGAGCCAGAGATTTCAAATGTCGTCACAGTTCGATCCAGATGCGCTGCCCAAATCTCATGGATAGATGCCGATGCTGCGGCTGCTGCTGCTGCTGCTGCTGCTGCTGTGTAGAAGCAAACCAGCTAAACACAATTGTGTCCATTGCCATTACCATTACCTGATTTGTTTCAAGCCTCTCCCCCCGGGGGGTGGCTCTGACTGCTGCTTTGGCTGTCGGCGTGTGGGTGGCGTCGATCAGCGATCGCCGATCAACTGGCACACATTGAGATATACTCGCATAAATATATGTATATTTGTATGTACACATACATACATATATCTCTCTTGTGCTTTGCTTTTCAAGTGCCTGTCAGAGTGTCGTAGTTGTTGTTGTTGCTGTTGCTCTGTGTGCGACTCATTCATTTCAAAGTGCAAATGCAAGCCGACAGCTAAGCGACGTCATTTAGAGTTTTGACAAGCGGCCAAATGGCCAAATGCTTAAATGGACGCCCTCAAATTGCGCCGACGACTAACACACAGAGCTCAGTTGAGAGCTTGTGCCACCAACGTGCATTCCAGTTAAAACACCAACACCAACAACAACAACAAGTGAACAGTAATTGCAATTAAAAGTGCATGACTAATAGATACTCTGTAGCGAATGAGAGCTGGGCAGCGAAAGGGAAACGAAAGTTTGTGTGAGAAATGATTGTTGGGCAAACGACGTTTTTAAAGAGCTTATTAGCTTACATAATATATTTGTACAGTATGAATAAGCTGAAGAATATAGTTGCTGAGAGCTATTATAAGCTCAGATAAATAATTCTTTGCTTTCCTTTGTGGCAGGAAAAAGTTTTGTATTCTGTGATATTGGCATTTGCTGTCTTATATGGCCTAAAAGTAAGGCGTACCACATATTGCTTCCTCTGTCTAGGGTATCATTCGTTAATTTGGCAGCAATTTACGACAGCCGCATGCAACTGTTCTGCTTTAGGGTGGCGGCTGTAGGCGGAGCTTCTGTATGCTATTCGCTTAGCATTTAAAATAATCATGTGCTTGTCTTGAAATAAATTAGTATGTGACTAAGGCAGACAAAGTCTTGTTATATATAGTATATATAGTAGTACATCATAGTAGTTAAAACAATTGTAGGTGGGAGGAAAGTAAAAGGCGTGTGAAAGTCATTCAAAGATGGAATATGGAAAGATTATCTGTGACTCATTTACCGTTACGTAGGAAACGAGATGAGAGAGGCATCTTTGTCTATCACTGTCCTCTTTCTCTTTGGTGCCCTCTTTGTCTATATTTCCCTATCTATATATGTCCCCTCTCTATATATACATAAATATCTCATTTTCTCTTTCTATCTCTGTCACTTTGTTTTGCTATCTCTTCCTCTCTCTGTGTGTCTCTCTCTGTATCTGTATATATCTCTTGCTCTCTCTCACTCTTACTACCTTTCATCTCTCTCATTATATTTTTCTCTCTCGTCCTTTTTCAATCTCTCTCTCTCTCTCTCTCTCTCTTTCGGTTTCTCTGCCTTTCTCGCTCTCCTAGTGAGTCTACAATATCTCAAACTTAGCTGCATAACTTAGTCGCTATTACCGCTGTTGCCCTTTTGGGAACAGGGTATAATAACAACAAAAGAGACAACAACCACAACAACAACAACAACAACAACAACAACAACAACAACAGCAACAACAACAACAGCCGACAACGATGGCACGCACATTTCGTGTACGATTCCCAGACAAATTGCAGAATTGGCGAATGCTTGAGAATTCTGTAGAATCGGAATCTGCACTATGGGATCTCTATGGTGGTCCTTTTGGCCACTAAACGTAGGCCAGAGCTCGCTGGCTAGGACTGGGCTGGGCACCGCTCGTGCAGGCCGAGGCCGTGGCTGCAGTGAGATTTTATTTATATATATATTTATTTGATTTTCTTTTCTCTATTTTGTTGGGGGCGCCAAATTCGCACATGTTGCGTAAGAAACAAAGTTGCTGTTAATTCACATTGTTGTTGCTGTTGTTGTTGTTGTTGTTGTTGTTGCGTTCGATTTGGGCTGCGAGCAACAGCAGCCGCAGCAGCAGCAGCAACAAACAATAACAGCAGCAGCAGTTAGGGCCGGCGTGGAGCGGCGCAAGGGGGCAGCGCTCAGCATACCAAACACTCAACGCCAAAGCGCACTCCACGGCCACTTCACTGCACTCGGCGGCAAACATAGCCCAAAAACAACAACAACAACAACAACAACAGCAACGAAGTGAACTTGTACACAGGTGAGCGCTAGGCTGTGAGAGAGCTGTAACCGGTTTATGCTCGCATGCGTTGCCTCTCTCTCTCTCTCTTTAGCTTGTCTCTCTCTCTCTCTCTCTCTATCTCTCGCTGTCTCTCTCTCTCTTTCGCTTGTGTGTAGCTAATTTACATGCCTTTTGCTATGGCCAGAGCCTGGTTCTTGTGGGCAGCACTTGGCGAGGCGTTGGATGCATTGCTGGACTTGACTTTTATGCTTTTATTGAGGCACGAATTAAAGCACGAACCTAAGCACGAACTCAGGCACGAACAATGCGGTGCGTGTGGGTGCTCAGCAGAGAGCAACGCAAAGAGAGAAAGAGAGGGAGAGAGAGAGAGCGAGAGAGTAAGAGAGCATAGAACTTGAGCGCTCTCTGGCTGCTGCTGCTGCTAATTGTGGACCTGTCGTCGCTGACTTTTTTACCCGTTGCTGTTGTTGTTGTGTGGTGTGGTGGTGCCTTTTAAAATTCTTGTCTTGCACCGCTGTCGCTGCTGCTGCTGCTGCTGCTGCTGCTGCTGCTGTCTCTGTTCTGGCATTCATATGCAATTGCCATGATGCAGGCCAAGAAACGACCGCGTGCTGTGCAGCGTACCAAGATGCTGAGCGGGCAGCAGGGCTGTCTGCCGCTTGCCAGCCAAAGAAACCAACCAAACCGCTTTTGGTGAGTTGCTCGCGACGCCAACACACCATAGCACATAACTTCTTTCTCTCTCTCTCTTTCGCTCACTCACCACGCTTGCCGCATGCACTTGACCACGGGTGAGTTGGGGGCATCGCTGTGGAGAGCGCAAGCGCTGAGAATTCAGTCTGTCGTTTGTTTTCGTCGCAGAAACATTGAGCAATAGGAGCGAGCGGATTAACGCAACCACCGTCGCAGTTGTTGCCATCGCCGTCGTCGTCGCCGTTGTTGTTGTCGTCGTCGGTTCGTGGTCTGCAGAATCCGTCGAATCGGTATTAGAAACGATATCGATAACTCGATATCCAAGTGCAAGTGTAGACAAGTGCCCAACTAGCGGTAACTGCGACTAACAAGTGTGCGAACGAAATTTTCGTAGTTCGCTGTGAAAATCAAAGGAAAAATTCTAAGCCCCAGCAGGCGCTCGGCTCGGCCCGCCTCGTTTTAGGCTCCCCCAAACCCCCAACTGCTCACATCTGCCAGCGTTTGTCGCCGCGTTTTTATTTTGTTTTCGTCGCGATCGCCGCCGTCGTCGCCGTCGTCGTCGTCGTCGTCGTGGTCTTCGTCTTCTTCGCTGTTTTCTTTCTTTCGCCGTGCAGCAAAAATGTAAGGAAAAGAGCCAAACAAAATAAAAGCAAGAAGAAGCTGAAGAAAACAAACGGAATCTGAATTCAAGTCTTTGACTGAGTTTTCTTCGGAGTCAATAAATGCCGAATGTTGAGAAAATTGCAATATTTGCATTTTAATTAAATTGCAAAGAATTTCCGTGTCTCTCTCTCTCTCTCTCTCTCTCTCTCTCTGTCTCTCTGTCTCTCTCGGAGTGTGAGTGTGTCCGTGTGCGCGCGTGTGTATGTGTGTGCACCCTACAACAACAAAATACACACAAAATATATAATCAAAAGAAAAAATACAAAAAGAAATAAACCAGAAAAAGGCGAAAAGAAATATTGTTCAACAAGTCAAACGAGTTCTTTTGGCTCGCTTTGGCCGTGTGGCCAGCAGCAGCAGCAGCAGCAGCTACAACAACAATAACAACAACAACAACAAATCGACTCAACATCGCATTTGGTGGCAGTGGCAGGCAGCAAGTTTTGTTGTTTGCGCCTTTGGTGAAAAATATTGACAGCATTTAGCCACAAAATGTAAGAAAAACACAGCATAAAGAGAGTATGAAAAGGATAAATAATACATAAGCACACAAGTGACATTTTCACAGAGCAAAAGCTGCTTGTGCGATAAGCTGCAAAGTTATGGCCCAAAGCGTTCTAGCTGTAAGAGTAACATCAGTTGTTTGGCAACAGACTTCAGTTGGGCAGTTGAGTAGAAGTCGTATATCTATCAAACTATGCCAAGCATTCATTCGTCATGCTCATTCAAATATGTTAAGCACTCATTGTTGTCTTTATAGCACGAACTCCAATGTGCATAGTATTCAAAGTTCGCATAGCACTCATTGCAGTATGTTAAATATTCATTATAGCTCTAAACAAATATGTAAAATTTCAAGCATGAAGCAGCCAAGTGAACATTTAAATATAAATAGTATGTGAATGACGTCTAGCAGTCATCGAGGTAGCCAAGTATTCATATACATAAAATATGTAATACATAGAGTATGCGATGCCAATCAGAGAACGTAGAATTTCAGACACAATAGACCTATCAAAGGTAGCAAAATATTCATATAAACAGATAAGATTCTATGTTATATAGTAGACAAGAATATACGTACTCGAATAGTACTTCAAATATTTCACATTGATTTCATAGCAGAAAGTCTCAAAAAACAAGTAAGAACGTTGCTGTCGGACGCAACCCACAGCGAAATACTATTTCACGCCCCAACAGCACACAGGGGCATCTATCACATTACATTTTTTAAAATTTAACCTTAAATCCCCACTGTCGCCGCTCAAATCAGCTGCAGATTAAAACTTTTCATTGGAGGTAGCCAGACAGTTTCAATTAGAATCGAAGCTTAGAGATGCCACCTCCCTCGATTTATCTCGATTGCCTTACCTCAGCAAGAACACGCACCTAAATCGAGAGATGTGGCATCTCTCCAAATAAGAGAAGTGGCAACTCTCAAAATGAGAGAGGTGGCAACTCAGAAAATGTGATATACATAAGTTCGTTGGCGAGGTGTGGCATCGAACCCCGGTGCGGTCATGTTGATATTTTTGTTACATTTTCTTTATTTAGTTATTTTGTATTAATAAAATATTCTTTTCAAACCCATATATATAATTTGGCAAATCAAAAGACAAGGTCAAAGGTCACAAAGTCATTATGTGGCGCGTTATTGGCTCAGAAGCTGCAGATGTTTCAGTTTTGATTTGCCACGCCCCCAGTGGCCGTAGACAAATAATTTTTTGCATGTGCATAGAGTGGGCGTTTAAGAATATAACTGTAAAGTTTGGACGCTTACATTCGAAAAATGCGAAAATTACAGGGTATTTTTCTGTATGTCACGCCCCTTTTGGGGCGTAACAATAATTTTTAGGGAATCGATAGAGGAGGCCCCCAGTAACCTAGCATCCAATTTTGAAGCTTCTAGCACTAAAACTGTGGGAGATATAAGCTGATATTTGTTGCCACGCCCCCTGAAGGCGTAGATATATCCGCCATAGCTTATCGGTCGTGGGATGTTAACCCGAGTATATATACCAAGTCTCAAGTCTCTAGCATCAATAGTGCTCAAAATATAACGAAACTAGTAAAATCACTATGTATTCAGATCCGATTTGCCACGCCCCTAGTAGGCGTGGCCATAAAATTTTTTGGGCGATCTTTATAGGATCGTAACAGTAACCCACGTGCCAAATTTGGACGTTCTAGCTTTAAAACTGTAGAAGATACAGTTTGACCCGATTTTCCACGCCCCCAATGGGCGTAGATATATCCGCCATAGCTTTTTGATTTTGGGATGTCGACATGAGTGTTCAGTTAAAATCCCAACTCTCTAGCCTTTCTAGAAGTAGTGTTTCTGAGATACAGGAAAATGCATTTTCCGATTTGCCACGCCCCTAGTGGGCGTATCGGGAAAATCTTGACACTTTATCAGACGAGGGTATACACGAGTATATATTTCAAATTTCAAGTCTCTAGCTTCAATAGCGTCGAAATGGTTTGCGTTCATACGGACAGACGGACAGACGGACAGACGGACAGACGGACAGACGGACGGACGGACAGACGGACAGACGGACGGACAGCATGACGGACATTGCACAAAACCAATATACTATATCACTACGTGAAATAGTATAAAAAATCGTATAAGGCTCTAATAGAAATCTTTAATTTGAATAAAAATATTTTGAAAATATCCCAGACTAGTTTATCATATTTTAAATGTATAAAATGTTAAAAATTTAAAATATTTAAAATATTTAAAATATTTATAAACAAATTTAAGTAGTCTAGATATTCATCTAGCAGCCTCAGCAAATTCATTCATTGTCTGCCTAGAACCACTTACAGTACAAACATCAGATTTAGCTGCTTGTTTGGCGAAAAGCAGCCTAATTAGATGAGCGGCCAGGTAAAAGGTAGCTAACATAACAACGAGCATAACAACGGCAGTTGCGTCGGCAGCAGTGAAAACAACTTGAAATACTCAAATTGGTAATCGAATTTGACTCGTTAAATGATCAGAGCCAAAGTAGACTCGAAATGTGTACACAAAATGAAAAGGCCGAAAAGGGGAAAAAGACGCACACACACACACACACGCACACACACAATCGCACACTTTGGTTTTTAACATGCCTCTGCTTCTTCTTCTTCCTCTTCTTCTACTTTTCCAAACGCTTGCCGCTGCTTTGCCTATTGTTCGAGGTAAAAACGCTGTGTGAGGAAAATGTGAAAAACAAATACAGTTTAGAGAGATTTCTTGTTGGTATTGAAATATTTGAGTTCTGATTTTCTACCTGTTCTACAAGCCAAAGACAGAGAGAATATCGGTATTTAATCTCTCAATAGGCCAGGTGAACGGTGAGTTATCGTTATCTGGCCGGCCGATACGTGAGTCGCCTGCACAATTTGTCGCCAAACGTGCGGATTCCTGGAAAATCTAGCGACAAGACCTGCCAGTATTTTTAAGCGCCTCTCGTCGAGGTGTTTCACGTAGTTTCCAAATGGACGATTTTGGGCCGTCATAAAAAGTAGCTGAAGCAAAGTACTCAGGAAGTGTTTGCTGTCGTGCTCGGATTTCTTAATGCTTCTTGCCATTAAAGTGCATTAAAAATTCCACTGAAAATTATATGAAATAATTACGGAAAGTCGCTCTAAACTGTCTGCGAGTGTGCGTGGTGTGTGCAGGCACTTATAAACCAATTTTCGTGCTGCTGTTAAAAGCCAAAATAGCTTGACATTAAGGCAAGCCAAGACTCTAACTGAAAATGGCCCTAGCATTGGGGCCAACAATGGGCTGCAGCGAGTCGAACGGGGGATTTCAGTTTTTTTTTCTTAAGTTTTTATGGCCCTTAATTTACACTTCCTTCCAAATGCGCTGCGTAGGGCGAGGGAGAGCAAGAGTGAGAGAGAGAGAGAGAGAGAGAGATATAGGCGGAGAGAAACAAAAGATCGCCGAGTTCTCTCAAATGTCGGCGACGACCAAAGGCGAGCGGCAAGCGGCAGCAAAAGCGAACAAAATATAATTTTCATTTCCCATTTTCATTCCACGCTTCTCACCGCTGCAGCTGCCGCGCTGCTCTGCATATTTTTGCCTTATCAGCGCCGGCGGCACTTGGATGCAGCAGCCTAACGGTAGAGTGTCGTCTCTGGAACCGTTTTTTCATTTTCATTTTCATTTTCTGTTCTCTTTATCTTTCTGCGCCAGTGCGTCAGATGCGGGTGATTGCCAGTGCGGCTGTGACGTATGCGGCGCGACATAACGAACGACTTAGGCAACGAACTTGCAAAACGCAATTTAATGCGCTTTAAATTGCTGAAGACTTCGGCCCGCCCCTCCCAGCTGGCGTCTAATTGCTGCAATGCTTAGCGCTATACAAACAAAAATTACGCTTTAATCTATTTTTGCCCGGCCCCGCGTACACACGGCCAAGCTCACACACACACACACACACACACACACGCACGCACAACGGGCATCAGGCGTGCAGCTGCCCCCTTTTTGCAGACCACACGCGCGCCTCGTGCGCCGTGCCAAGAAAATTACATTAGACGTGGAAGCGGCCGTTGCAAACGTTGTTCGCGATGTTCGCTGTTCGGGAAAAGCAACGCACCAGACGCCAGTGAACGTATCCAGTGTCCCCTCCCTGCACCGTGTCCCCGGCCTTTGTGCCATGCCCAGGCTGGCTGGCCACCTGCTCCTGCGGCGGCCGCAAACACCCGCTCAGCTCTTGCCCTCAGCGCAGCGCAGCGCTAATTTCTTTGTTGAGTCTCATGCGAGTTGGCACCGCGGACATACGAATGTGCTAGCCTGTGATTAAGTTTGGAATATGTTCATCGTTTTGTGCAAGTGTCTTCATCCGCCAACAGTCCCACAGATTGGGGAGCTCAGCAGGTTGGCTGGATTGTGATTGAGTTTGTGCCCGTGGCTGCTCAGTCGTGCTAACTACGCATAAATATTTTCTCAATGCATAAAACAATAAACATTGTTAATTTCAGAGCAGTTACTGTGGGTCAGACACTGCGCATCGTGCGGACCTAGGGTATGTTCTGGAAAGTGCCACAGCAGAAAACAGACGTTGAGTAGACGAAGACTTTTGCAATTATTATTGATTGATCTTGTCTGGCACTGATCTTTGGCTAGACTATTAGAACTAGGACTAGTATAATTAAGAGCAGAGCATATCTCGCTCAGTGTCTAGCTATAGCCCTTATAGATATTATTATATAATTGCTTATTTAAAGGTTGCCATAACAAAAGACTTAGACAACGAACTTGCATTTGCCTTTTGCTGTTTGCTTACGAAAGACTTAGGCAACGAACTTTCCGTCATACTCGTAGCTGAAACGAATGACTTAGGCAGCGAACTGGCAGGTGCATTGCAGTTTTTATGGAAATTGCAGTACATAAAGAATATATTTAGAGGATAATGTTTTTAACCATAATATACGACCATGCTGGAATTATTAACTATATAACATATTATATTTTATTTAGATATTCAACATGTAAGAAATATATTTAAAATATATTTTTATATATTATTTATTCCCTCTAAATGGCTCGACAAGCTTTCTCATTACCAGCCCGAGCCCTATCTAGAATCTCTCAAGACCTTTTTCGCAATGCCGAGACCTCTCTCTTTCTCTTTTAATAGTATTTTAAGAATCTAGTCTAATTATAGCGCCGCGTAGCCTGAAGCACTATTCGAAAAACGTGTGTGTAGTAAAAATATATTTTTAAATTAGTTAAATCTTATCTCTTGACTATCGAGCGTATCTCGTGGTGGTCGAACACGCAGCTGGTCTATATTTGATTTAGTTTAGTTTGGAATTTAATTTTACGATCCACATGTGCCGTCAGCATGTGTGTGTATATATTGCACGCTGAATAAGATATCAAATGAAGTCAAAAGTCGTAAAGCAGAGGCCCACTAATCCAGCCGATAGAGTTGTCCAGGTGTAACAAGTGTATCTGTGGCTTCAGTGCGGCTGTCGCTCGGGCTGATGCCAGTTTGCATTTGCATTTGTAGATCGAGCCCATAAACACTCAGTCTACATAATTTGATTGTCTTAATGGGGCCAGCATTCTTTATAGAGCCAAACGAGTCGTCTACATCATCATTTCAAATGCGATAAAAATATAACGAAACGTTACAAATTTATTTTTGAGTTCGATTGGGCAACTTATATGCATATGTGGTCGGTGTTAATGGCAGCGGGCGCGGGTTAACGAACGCTTCGCGAGATTAGCTTCTTCGCTGGCTGATTTTGCAGTTTTATGACGGCCATAAAATATGCCAAACAATGGCCAAAGCACACACAGGCCATGACAATAATTGCTAAATGCTTTTGGCTACCCCCAAAAGCAAAGCAAAAGAAGAGAAGAAGGAGAACAAAATACAAACACGATCCATATTGCTATACTTGCTTCTGCTTCCGGTTCTCGCGAATCTATTAATATCCCATATAAATTTGTGAAAGATCTCTCTGGGCGCAGTGCCATAAACCGCAATGCGAATACCAAGCCGTGGGGCAGGTGCAGAACAGCCACTCACACACACACAGTTTCAAGATTAGAAGACACAGACCTGACAACCTGCAACCCATTCGGATTCGGATTCAGATTCCAGTTCAGCCCCAGCTTCAATGCCAGGTTCAGGTTCAGTTTGGGGCTCGGCTTTGCGGGCAATCTGTAATCTGTGTGAGCGTCATTTCATATTTTCTTACACTTTGGAAATTGGTGCACTTGACGTCTTGACGGACGCTGTTTCCCGATAAGATATGATAAATAATATAATAAATGCCGCTAATTAATGGCACTTAATATGAAAAGAGGCAAATGCGAGGCTAAATATAGACAAACCAACTGTTTGCTGCCTCTGGCTGGGTGTGTAGCCAACTCCAACTGTTTTCCTGTCAACTGAGGCATTTTCATTAACCGCTAATTGCAAGAAAATATCGATAAATCGAGTTTTGATTGCCACTAATAAGTGATTAATAAATTTCGATACTTAGTTTTGATGATATGAAAATAAATTGTTAGACAGCTGAGTGCAGATAGTGTAATCATCAAATAATGATTAATCGATCATGTTCGATAAACCAGTATGTAATATATCTATGAACGAATAGAGAAAAGTGGCGAATGGAGACATCAATTAGTTGCATGCTCTGTAAGTGAGTCTAACCATCGATAAATATCGATTATTTGCATAGCTGCAAAGATTCCACTACAAATACTTATCGATAACAATATTTTTATGTACACTTTGGGCCCAGTTGCCCCTCTTTTCTTTTGAGTACTTTTGCTGGAAAGCGAAATGCATACCACAGCTTGTAATGAAAATGAAAAAGGCTTTCGTGCTTTGTTGGTCAGCTCTGAAGCTGTTTGGGCGTTGAGGCGTTCACAATAGCCTTCACTTGCATTTTCGCACTTTTTGTTGCAGAAAATGCCGTGCGAACTTCACGCTTTCTTAAATATCTAACTGTCTGCATGTTTAGCTGGCTGGCTGTTGTCTGCTTGGCTGATTACGAACAACTCACGGCAACACGGCATTTTATGGGCGATATGCAAGACTCCGATTTGCATCTAAATGAGCTCGATTAATATGCAAACAATTAAAATGTTACTGCTGTTATGGCTTAGGCCACAAGTCCGACTCGGACTCGACGTTGTACGGCAATTAGAAAGCCATTAGAAATAACTTATTAACAGCCCCCACAGCTTAGATCACCGTATGCTTCCCCACCCGCTGGCCTGCTCCTATACCCTTGAGTGAGCGCTGGCTCCATGCTTCAGCTCCATCGCGCACATTTCATAAATTACTCAACATTTAATTAAACACGCTCTAAAGCGCTACTTACCACCTACTTAGCCGCCGGTTTTAGACAACAATTTTGCATAATTTGAAGTTAAATCATGAATACCCAACAACAACAACAACAACAACCACAGCGACAGCAGACAACTGCAGACAAGTTTGATTTTCTGTCTCGTTGCTTTGGCCTTTTTGCAGCGTTCAGCTGCATTATCAGTTAATTTTTTCTTTTATGCCCTTTGAATGGGCATTATAAATGTGTTAAGCAATGTGTTACCCATTGCAAAAGACAGCTACCAAGCCATAACTCATATACCTTATTACACGTGGAAAAGGTGAGACGTTGTGGCCATATTTGTTTACGTCTGCCCATGGGAAGTCTGTTGACTGTTCGCTGCTGGCCTAATGAAGTTTTGCTATTGTTTTCTTTCCACTTATGAGATCTATAGCAAGAGAATGAGATATATATATGTCTATGCTCTTTAAGAGATCTCATAAAGTATGATATGAGTTTGCATAACAATAGGTTTAGCTAAGTTCACCTGTCCTCAGCTACATTCCATTTCCCTTCCTATCAATCTTATAGGTTATAGATTTTGCGTCTACTGCTTGGCTATTAGGATCTGATTACCATATTTTACATCAGCCATAAATCTGTAAGAGTATTTAAGCTGAGCTGAACCCCAAAGCTAGTTTCCTCTGTTCTTTTTTACAAGCAATTAATGAGAGCGCCTGGCCAGCAGAAACATGTGTACTGCTCATGTAAGAGGCAGTGTTCGCGGCTGGCTCTGTGATTTAAAGCGTCTTCCTGCCTGGCAGCTGGACAGGCGCTGCCCGTCGTCTCCTTGGCTGGCCCAAATTGCGGCGCCATGGTTGGCTGATCAGCGCCCGCTTTTCGTCAGTTCATTTGATATCAAAGCAAATGCTGTGCACAGCAGTCGGACAGTCTCTGACTGCCGATTGCTGTGGGGCTGGCTTTCTTTCCCTTTACCTTTCCTTTTCGGCTTCAGCTGCCTCGCCCCTCCATTGGCTAATTAGTTGAGCCGTAAAGTTTATGCGCATTTCGTTATTGTTTTTTATATGTATACCATTCTGATGGAGTTATGGTTATATAGTATTTGTTGTAACTTTTATTTGCCATTAAGTAGATTTTATTAACGCCAGCCTTTACGAGCGCAAAAGCTCGTAAAATGCCCGCAACAAAAATTGAGAAAAAACACCGAGAAAGACAGTCCCAGGAAAAGTAATAATTCTTCTTGGTTTTTTTTAATGCTCACGATATGAGCTGATGGTCAGACAAATCAAAGCCAAAACTGCAATATGTCTAATTACAAGTTTGTCATTTGATATTAGCCACAGTCCCGTGAGCTCGGTGGCGTTGCCGTTGCAGTTGCGGAGCCACACACACGCAAGCACCACTTGGTGGTGCGCTTTCTAATGTGTTTGGGTATTAGCAGTTCATCTAAACTTATGACAAGTGCAAATCAAACTGACGTTTCCGCAGTAGCAACTGGTCGCCTCCCAATCTCCCAGAGGTAATTTGCGTATGCGCCCCGTCATGTGTCAGGCTGGAGGAGCCGCAAACCAGAACCGGGGGTTCATGTCTAATGCAGCTTTTCTCATTTATATATCTCGCTCTCGGCGCCCGCTGCACCGGTTCGCATTTGCAGTTTATTAAATTACATTTTCATGTCATGGCTGCGTTTCCAGGAAGGTACTGACCATCATTATTAAGTTATTAGACGGCCTGATGGACACGCAGCCTGCCCCATACCTTCTACCTTATATCAATCAGGCATTCAAGCTGTCACATAATTGAGCTCTGCAGCAGCGGCAGTGGCAGCGGCAGCAACTGCTCGCATGCAATCTTCTATCGCAGTCCATTTATTAATTCACTTTTAATTGCTCGCTTTCTTTTTGATCCTGTTGTGATCATCGAGCGATGAGCTGGCACTTTTAATTCTCTTTCAGCCACGAGATACGTATCTATCGGGAGGAACATCACGAACCCAAATACCATGTGAAACTTACAAATTTCTTTTCTTTTTGGGCATTTCCAATTGCTGCGGGCTGCTGAAACAATCTAATAACCATAAATATACCCTGCAGTCGAAAGGAGTTGATTCGTTTGGAGTCATGGAAATAATTGCTGAGAGTCTAGATAACTTTACAGATTATTACGAATATAGAATTATCCCTTCTACAAGAAATTTGAACATATTAAATATACATTTTTAAGATTAATTCTTGCCTTGACATTCATAAAAACTCATGTAAAGCGTATCTGCTAGTTGAGCATACTCTTTGAAAGTATTCGAAGTTCTTTCATTTTCCTTTTCCTTTTCTGTTTTTGCTTATCGCGCGAGAAAAATCTCTAAAATTGCAGCAGCCACCGCGCTGCTTGTTGTTGTTGTCTTTTTTCTGTGTTTTTGGGGCCACTCGAATGTGCCGAATATGAAAAGTGTTAGTCATGGTCTTGTTAACTAAATTGTTGACCACGAAATTTGCTGGCCAGCACTCATTCGCCTCTACTCCTCTTCCTCTCTCTCCCTCTCTTTCTCTCTCTCTCTCTCTCTCTCTCGCCCATCATGTCATTCGTACTATCTTTCTGCTGTTCTGTGGTTGATCCCATCCTATCCAATCCAATTTCAACACAATACAAAATTTCAGTTTTGTATTTTGTTTGTTCGATTTCTAAATGTTTCAGTGTGTGTGTGTGTGTCTGTGTGTGCCATCAGTTTTAGAACGTCAATATTTCAGCTGAAAGACCAGCATAGCCGAGACCCTTTTAGCCTTTGAACCTTTTGGCCACGCAGGTAGTTCGCCGCTGTTGCCTGCCGCTGGAGCTTCTTTTGTCTTGTCTTCGTTTTTGTATCCATTCTGCGGCATTTTCCTCGTTTGAATTTCAAATTGCGCTGCAGATGCTTGGACAATGCGTAAGCCGCTCGCGGCCCATCAACGTGATGAGCTTCATCAGTCGACTAAGCGCGTTAGTGCAGTTATCAGTCTATTAGTTGCCATCTATCAGAAGGCCCCAAAGAACAAGACGTCACCAGGCCAACCAAGCAAGCTCCAAGCGTGGGCAGGGATTACTTGGTCACGTTTATGCTCCATGTTTATAGCTCGCCATTTGTCTATAAAAGTATATGTAGAAATGTTTATTAAGAGTTTTAGTCATGGTTGATTTACTTAACCACAGTTCTTCGACTAAGGAAGGTAGGAAGTAGCCGACTCGCATATACCCTGATTTAAATAATATGTATTCAATTAAGCATGCAATTAATCTTCTCTCTCTCTCTCTCTCTCTTTCTCTTCGCTTTGCAGCACAAAATGGCGCCTGCTGCTGGACGTAGCGTAGGGCATACGCAGTCGGCGATATGCGAATAACGCCATGTTGGGTCTTTCAGCATACCCAAACACGAGGAGGCAACAAAGCAGCAAAAGCAACAGCAAGCCCCAAAAACCAAACGAAATGTTTAAGAGTGCGAGTTCGACGGCGAGTTCTGTGAACTCCAACAACAACAACACAAACAACAACAGCAAAAGCAAAAGCAAAGCAAACACAAGACGGCGTGCCACGCCCAGAACGCCCCAGAAAGATTACACAATGTTTCACAGATGCCGGCGACGCGGCCGGCACAGCTCAAGGTCAACATTACCCGCCAACAACAACAACAACAACACGAACAGCTGCTGCCCGAGCTGGACGCTGCTCTGGCTGCTCCTAGTCTCCTGCAGCCTGTTCGGCAGCAGCGCAGCGGGCGCGTCGGACAAGGAGCGCGAGCGTCGTCTGGAGGTCTTCGAGGGCGTGCCCATTGACCATCAGATCGGTTATATCGGTGACTTTGACAGCATTGACAGCGGCCCGCCCTACATCATTGTGGCGGAGGCGGGCGTCGAAACGGACTTGGCCATCGATCGCACCACGGGCGAAATACGCACCAAGGTGCGCCTGGACAGGGAGACGCGGGCATCGTACAGCCTCGTCGCCATACCCCTGAGTGGCCTGAATGTGCGAGTTGTGGTCACGGTGCGGGATGAGAACGACAATGCGCCCACGTTCCCGCAGCCGGCCATGCACATCGAGTTCCCGGAGAATACGCCGCGCGAGGTGAAGCGCACGCTGCTGCCGGCTCGAGATTTGGATCTGGAGCCGTACAACACGCAGCGCTACAACATTGTCTCCGGGAATGTGAATGACGCCTTCCGGCTGTCCTCGCATAGGGAGAGGGACGGCGTGCTATACCTCGATCTGCAGATCAGCGGATTCTTGGATAGGGAGACAACGCCCGCGTATAGCCTGCTGATAGAAGCTCTGGATGGGGGCACGCCGCCGCTGAGAGGTCTGATGACCGTCAACATAACCATCCAGGATGTCAACGACAATCAGCCGATCTTTAATCAGAGTCGCTACTTCGCCACGGTCCCGGAGAATGCGACAGTGGGCACCAGTGTGCTCCAAGTATACGCCTCCGATACGGACGCCGATGAGAATGGCCTGGTGGAGTATGCCATCAATCGGAGGCAGAGCGACAAGGAGCAAATGTTTCGCATTGATGCGCGAACGGGTGCCGTCTACATCAACAAGCCGCTAGACTTTGAGACGAAGGAGCTGCACGAGCTGGTCGTCGTGGCCAAGGATCATGGCGAGCAGCCACTGGAGACAACGGCCTTTGTGTCCATTCGAGTCACCGACGTTAATGACAATCAGCCGACGATCAATGTGATATTCCTCAGCGAGGATGCCTCGCCGAAGATCTCGGAGTCGGCGCAGCCGGGCGAGTTTGTGGCTCGCATATCCGTGCACGATCCGGACTCGAAGACGGAGTACGCCAATGTGAATGTCTCGCTGAAGGGCGGCGATGGCCACTTCGCATTGACCACGCGGGACAACAGCATCTACTTGGTCATTGTCAACCTGCCGCTGGATCGCGAGGCCACCTCCAACTACACGTTGAGCGTTGTGGCCACGGATAAGGGCACGCCGCCCTTGCATGCCACCAAGTCCATTTTCCTGCACGTCACGGATGTCAACGACAATGCGCCAGAGTTTGAGCAGGACGTGTACCATGCGAACGTCATGGAGGTGGCCGATCCGGGCACCTCGGTGCTGCAGGTGATGGCTCGCGATCGGGATGAGGGCAGCAATGCGGCCTTGAGCTATGCCCTGGCCGATACGCCCGATACGCATGCTCAGTGGTTCCAGATTGATGCCCAGACGGGTCTGATCACCACTCGCTCGCACATTGACTGCGAGACGGAGCCGGTGCCACAGCTGACGGTGATCGCTCGGGATGGCGGCCAGCCGCCACTCAACTCCACGGCCACGGTGCTGGTCACCATACACGATGTCAACGACAACGAGCCGATCTTCGACCAGAGCTTCTACAATGTCTCCGTTGCCGAGAACGAGCCCGTGGGCAGGTGTATACTCAAGGTGAGTCATTAAGCCCCAGCCCCAGCCCCTATCCCCAGCTGAAAAGCCGAACGGGGGAACCATATGTCTGTATCTAGCTCTATCCATCCATTTATCCATCCAGCAGCTTTTGTTTGACCCATTTCTTGTGTTTTTTCTTCGGATTTTTGTTTTTTTTTTTTTTTTTTGTTTTTGTTTTTGGCTTGCCTCGCCAAGTGACTCGAATCAGACAACGAGCGTCACTTATGGATTTTCTACGTACTTGAAACCCAAACTAATCTCATGCATCAATTACCCAGTCGCAGTCGAAAACTTTCGGTCCGATCACTCAGTCATCGACATCCGTAGGGAATTGCGGCGGCTGTCGTTTCGGCTACTTGCCGCTTGCCTTTTGCCTTATGCCTCGTAGACACAATTGTGCTCAGCTTGTTGTGCACATACTCTAACCGAAGGCTAGGCCCTATGGGCTATCTGCCTAAGCTTGTCATAGCCAGTGGCTAGCTCTATGAATGAGATAGTCGAAGTTAAGCTTTTAATAGGTAGAATAGAATAGACAAGACTAGAATAGATATGATCGATAGTTCATACTCATCCTTCAGCAATCGATAATCAAACTTGAGCTATCGATAGACGACGATAAGTGACTTGTGATTGTATCAATGTACTTTGTATTGTTTTGATAGGCTATCGGTACTTGACATCTAGAGTACATCCGCTTCGGTGCTCGGCTGTCGGCATTTCCTCCTTGTTAACTGTTTTAGGCAGTCAAATTCCAAATCGTTTCCACCATGTTCGGGCCCCCAACCCCTGTTGTGCCCCCGTTACCATCCGCACCCGAAGCAATGCAGGCTTCTCACTCTTTTGTAGTTAATCCATTCATCATCGGGTAATTACATTTTTATAACATTTTTCCCCGCTCACAAAACAAATGGGCAACCAAAAAGAAACAACTGAAACAACAACAACAGCAACAGCAGCAGCAGCAACATGAGGCCGGAGCCTAAAACCGTTTCTAGCGCTTAACGAAGGCATTTTGTTCGCTGTTGTTGGTCGGCTCTCAGTCTCCATCCAACTCTCCGTCTCAGACTCTTGTCTTTCTATCACCCATTTTTTTCTTCTTTCACACACATACATACACACATACATACACAGACGCGACGTCGACAAGATTTTGTTCGGACTATCAAATGTGACCTCTCTTGTCGCTTGTCTCTCGCTGTGCGCCAGTCGCAAATAGCAGAAAGAAGCCCATGAAATCAAAATGAGAAAAAACTACTAAAAATGTTGCTTAGATTCCAAAAAACTTCTCAGCAATTTAATAACACGAGTTTCAACTCAACGCAACAGCAGAAACAATTTATAAATACGGGTAACAAATATAAAAACAACATTGATTACCATTTTTCTTCTTATATAGAGTTTTCAGTGTTGTAAAACGTTGTTATAATACTCAGCTAGAAACAATTTGAAATCAATTTTTCACACAGCTAATTGAAATAGAAACATTTTGATTTGTATTTCTTATACATATATCTATAGAGTTTCCAGTGTTGCATAACGTCGTTTATGCAATGCTTAGTATCAGCTTTACAGATCTTACTCAATTTCTTCGTCTTCTGTTTGCAAATCTTGAGTCTTACTTCTCATTATCAAATATTTCGCAGTAATTTCAGTTTCCAGTGTTGTTAAGCGCTTTGTAAGTGGCTTTAGTGTCAGCTACTTGGCAATATTTTCGTATTTCCTGTGATTAGTCAGTCAAAAATGCTGGGTTTCGCTCGCGACGACCAATTACAGGGCGCTCTCGTAGACATTTCCGCAAATCAAATCAAATCAAATCAAATCTCATCAAAGAAAGAGAAACAGCGAATGCGAGAGATGAACGAAATTAAAGCCTACGATGGCCCCAAACAGCAACAACAATTTGAAATAACAACTTGGCCAATTCTGTGCCAACAACAACAACAACAACAATATTTTCGATGAAATCTGAAAAAAGTCACGTTTCCTTAATTACAATGAAAGAAAATCAGTTGCGTCTCGGTGCTGCCCGTCTCGGCCCTCGAAGCGAAATATAAACCACAGACACAGAAAGACACACAAAATACGAAATACAAAACGCATAATTGGCTCACGCAAAAATAAGATAAAAAGAGAGAAAATAATAATAATAATAAAGAAGAAGAAAAAAAAAAAACAGCAACTGATTGAGTCTGCGATATACATCTAGAGTTTTGGGAAAGAGATAGCCATATCGATGGGTAGACAAAGTGCGCGGGGCTCTTCCATAATCATAAAAGCGGCGGTCACAAAAACAAAACCAAATTCGGTGCACACACACACACACACATGTAGGGAGAGGAGTTGTGCTCGGGTTACTTCTTTTTCATATTGAAGCCAATCTGTGGTTGTGAAGACAATAAAAAGTCGAAGCTACCTCCAAAAAAACGCAAATCGGAATTTGGAGTATAATAAAAAAACAAAAAACAAAAAAAAAAAGAGAAGAGGCAACGAGCAGAGCTCTAAAGGGCCTGAGAGACAAAACCCGACGACGACGACGACGAACTAAACATTTTTTATGGCGCACAACTGAAGAAAATTAAAAAGCCAAAATGAAAGAGAGAGAGAAAAAAATAAGTTCGTAATATATTTAATATATGAGAGTTTGGGCGAGACAAACAAACAATAAACCGAAACAATTCTGAAACAAAAAGCCAAATATTTGACTAAAACAAACTGGGAATCGGGCCAGTTTGTAGCCCGAACGAGCCCAAAGCTCGGAAAGCGAAAAATAACTGAGTCGCCCAGCGAGTGAGAACAACAAATACTTGCCAGCTGCTCGTCATTGTTTGCTCGACTTTTGGCACTGCACGTGGGCGCAGGGCGGTCAGATGGACGCGACGTTCCATCGATTGGCCGACTCAGCGGAGCTGAGCGCAGCTGCGAATGGAATTCGCCATCATCATCGAGGATAATTGCAGCTTCATCAGCAGCACCAGCAGCAGCACCAGCAGCCGAACTTTAATTTCGCTGCCTCTACAACAACGGGCAGCTCTCCTCTGCCTCTCTCCAGCCTCGATCTAGATGCCAAAGTTGGAGCTGCGAAAGTTAACAGAGCACTAAACATTCTGCGCCCTGAGAGTTTCACAGCGAAAGTTCTGCTATTATAATTAGTATTCCGCACAGTTTATAATTATTTTCGTGGCCTAGGAGAAAAGTGGCCAGAACAGAGCATCAAAATATTAGTACCTTTGGGTGGGTTTAGGTAGCTGAAAAAGTGAGTGGAATCGGATAAACTGTTGCTCTGCAAACTAAAGAATTTCATTCAGCTCTTGTACTAAGCTCTGAAGCGTGAGGCGAAGAGATTCATTATAGCCGTAGCCGAATTAAAAAAAAAACACACATTTTTAATATCTTTTTAAATTTACATAAAAGCGCCATAAACTTAATAATATGTTTAGCTCTTGAGAGAAATATAAACCAGTAAATGAATTATCCTAAAACGCTCAAGCTGACCCATAAAGAGAATTGCTCAATATTGATTGTCTGCAGTATGGGCTGCTTGGCCCAGTTCGAGTAGCTTCAAGTAGTGCTTGAACTCATGCAAATCAAATAGCATAAATTGATGGCAAATACCACGTACTTGCACCAAATTCAGAGCCCTCAGTTTAATGTTGCGCCCTAACACACGAACAGACAGACAGCCAGGCAGGCGGGCAGGCAGGCAGCTGCCGTTCCCATCTAGGCCACACCTTTTTTGCCAGCGACTATATCATTTTCGAGCGGGAGCGGAAATGCTATTTAATTAGAGGCGATCAAATGCCGCCTCCGACTCCGAGTCCAACTGTGACTGCGACCTCGCGATGGACTATTACTTGGCCTGTTGGTAGCCATCTAATGGCTGACCAAATTACACTTTAATTCGGGCCGCCAGACGAAAGACTTAGGCAACGAACTTGCGCCCAGTCGGCATTAATATTGAAATGGAAAAGGGAAAAAAAACAAAAAATTAAAAACTCATTATGCAAATTGCGCAGCGAGAATGCTGCACAGTCCGAAAGTGGAGCGCCAACTGGAGCGTCCTATTGCTGCTCCTCCAGGCCCTGCCTGCCGCCCGCGCAGCGTCAGTCAGTTGATTTCTAAGACAACATAATTTGTTCAGCGTGTTGTTGTCATCTCAGATTTGTTGCCGTTGTTGTTGCTGCAGTTACACACTAAATTACATGCAATTACACGTTGTTGTTGCAGCTAGTTGCTGGCAATTGGCTGGCACCCGCTACGACTCCCCACCAGCCGCCACACACCCACCCACCGCACAGCACGCTGAGCAGATTGGCAGCCAAAGTTGTTGTTGTTGTTGTTGTTGTTGTTGTTGTTGGTGGTGGAGCTGCAGCAGCCGGCGCTGAAATTAGTTGCATTTGTTGCCTTCGCCTCTGCCTCTGCCGTTGTTGCTATTACTGTTCTGCTCGTTGTTGTTGTAATTTCGCATTGTTTGGCTAATCTACGTAAATCTCATTTTGGAGGCTCCCACAATTACAAAAGTGGCAGCTGCTCGCGGAAGGGAGGGGCTCTGGGGGCGCATCTCTATCTGCGAACTGGGCCTGCCCATTTGGCAAGTTATGTGGCCGCTTCTCTAATGCCATTGAACTGGTTTGCGCTGAGGGTGCAAGTGGCAGGTTTTGCCATCGTGTACACATACAGTGCCCCTCCCCCCTCTCGCCCTCCCTCTCTCTCCCTACCCCTTGGCCGCTTGCTGCGTATGCGTTTTGCTCTGTGCACCAATTTTTCTTTGTCTCTTGCATCAATTCACTTTTTTCTAAACATGGACTCAGAGTCTGTAGCTCCCACATGCTCTCGCCAACTCTCTGCCGCTCTATCAGCACAATTCTCTCTCTCTCTCTCGCTCTCCATCTCGCTGGCTCTCTTTTGACGCTGCGTACGCAACTTGTTTTGCACAATTTTAATTTTATAAACACCTTTAACGCATTTTTGTGCGCTCACATTCCATAAATGCCAGAGTAGAGCGTAGCAGCAAGAGAGGAACACAGAGAGAGAGAGAGAGAGAGAGAGCGAGAGAGAATTGGTTGAATTCACCTCACTTGCTGTTGTTGCTGGCAACGGCGCATTCAGCGTTTGTCATTCAGAAATTCAGCGCTTCAACTCAGTGGCGCTCTCCCGCTCTCGCTCTCCCTCTCTCTGAGAGCGAGCTCTGCTGTGCGTGCTTCTGTGTGTGTCTGTGTGTGTGTGAGACAAAATGGTTGGAAAATCATGGCGCAGGCGCAGCGGCCGAGCCGGTTTTTGGGCTCGATATTTTGTAGTACTTGTCTCTTGTATCATAGCAAACAACGAGCTACAAGAGCCATGCAACAAGTCTACATGTGTGTGTGTGCGTGTGCGTGTGTGTGTTTGTCTTGTTGTGTTTGTATTTGTGTTTGCGGGGTGCCTAATATATGCAGTGGCTGCCGCTGCTACTATTTGTGCTACCAACTGGCGCTGATATTTAAAGCGCTTAATATGTATTAATTAAGTTGTGCTCCTGCCCCACAGTCACCGAGAGCTGAGCTGGCGTCGGGCCAACAACATAATTTTTGACACAATTTTCAAAAGTTAAAAATCGCGAGATAATCGCATTTCCTGCTATGCAGCACAGGGGGAATCAGTAATAACATCAGCGACATGAAGAGGCAGCCATAACAAACACCATGAAGCGAGCAAACAGCCCACAAGCGAGCGAGCCACAATAGCCACAAGCGCTGATCACAATCAAAACATCAATAAACCTTAACTGATAGGCAGCCAGCCAGCGAGCCAGCGAGCCAGCGAGCCAAGGCGGCCAAAAGGAGCGGCTTTCTACCACTCGCTGCAGTCTCAGTTGAAGTTTGCATTTTGCATTGCCACTGACCGAAAAACTGCGTCAGTCGATACTCTTACTGTGTCTGTGTGTGTGTGTGTGTGTGTGTGTGTGTGCACGTCGTCATCACACATCAAATGCGCATCAATTTGCAGCCCAAACGCGACAACAGGCCCGGACTCGACTGAGTGGAGTTGTGGCCCAAAAGCCCGTTCCAGACACGCGTGCAACATTGTGGCAGGCGGCGCTTTTTGGCCAGCGCTGCGCGTTCTGTCTTGGCTGTGGCCATATTTAGTAAATGCCGCTTCTGTAGCTGCCTTTAAACGTGCAATTAAAGCGCACACACATACACACACACACACACACACACGCGCAGACAGACACAGCGAGAAGTGCTGTTAGGACGAGGAGCTGCATACTGTGAAGGAACGGGCGCGCGCGCGCGCTCGCTCGCGCACATCACAACAACCCGAGGGCATTGGCTACTGCATTTGCATAGCCGCCGCCACTCGCGCACATTCTCTCTCTCTCGCTCTCTCCCCCTTTCTCTGTCTCGCTTACTCACTCGCTTAAAGGCAGGCTGAAAATATGCCTGGCTGCTGCTGCCTTTTGCCTGACTGCGCCGTCAATTTCAGTTATGTTGGCCAAAATAGCTTCTTTTGAGACTGAAGCTGGAGAGTCGAAGCTGGAGCTGCGTTGTCAAGTGTGCGCAGCTCAAACAATTAACTCGTCTCGCTGTCCATTAGCTGGTCAAGCATTTCCCCACTCCGTCTCTGTCCCCCCCCCCACAATCAATACAGCCGCGTTCCGCCTAGCACTTTATGCGGCTTTTTCTTTTTCTTTTCCCCATTTATTTTTGGGGCGGCTCAAAACGCTCTTAGCCGCCATTACCTAAGAGCAAAAAGAGGAGAAAAAAAAACTGAAAGTGCGTTGATTGATGGGCAACTAAGTCTAGGCCTGGCCAATTGGTGTTGGAGGTCAGACCAAGTGCGTGTCGCTATATATATGAGTGCGAATGTCTGTGTGTGTGTGTATTTGTGTGGTAGCAACAGCATTTGCATATGGAGTAGCAATCAACGCTGGCTTTTGAGCCGCTCGTTCTACCTCCGTCGTCCGCACTTGAGCTGCTGCTGCCTCTGCTGATGCTGCTGCCTGTGTTCTTAACAACTTCTGCTGAAAAAACGTGCGATTCTAAATGAGCATATCAACAGCTTACAAGCCAAAAACCACAAGGCAACGAACCACACAAAAAGCACCAACAGCAGCAGCAGCAACAAGTACCTACAGACGAAATACGAAAGACTGAGGACACAAACTTGGCTTGGCTTGGCTTGGCTCAGCTTGGCTGGCAAGATGCAGCGTTGATAGCTTTTGCATATCGTTGTCGGGTCGACGTCGCAGTCGAAGTGCTCGTTGCACAGTCAAAGTATTTACCACAGGCAAAATAAAAGCGAAAAAATGCAGCCAGTTGCCAGCTTATTTGGCCCTAATGTCTGCTGATGCTGATGCTGCTGTCCGCATGCGGCGCTATGCCAAATAAGCTACAGCAGCCGTAGGAGCAGCAACTGCAACAAGCGAGTTCACAATTTTAATTAGTTTATTATTTTTACTTTTAAGCAAACAAGATTTCAGCGACAAATAAAAAGCAGTCAACAGCCAGCCAACTGAGCCCCAGGAAGAAACAAAAAACAAACAAACACACATACTCAAATCCCTGCCAGAGAGCAGCCAGTGCTTGAGTCTAAACCTCGCTGATCCTACAGAGTCTTAGTTTTTAGCCATGGCCAGCAATCTGCATACGTGCATCTTGCCACAGTTGCCACAGCGCGCCCTTTGCCGATCTCTCTCCCTCTCTCTTTCACTGTGCCTCTCATCTACGCCTGCTCATTTGTCTTACTCTCTCTCTCTCTCTCTTCGTGGCACCCTTTTTAACTGATTTCTTGTTGGGCCTTAGCTGATTCGCGATTTCTACTGCAGCAGCAGCTGCTGCCGCTTCCGCCTTGATTCATGCAGCAGCACCAGCAACGCGCTGCAAATCGACATCTGACCACAATTTCGGCTAAATTCCTCAGCGTGTGGGTTGCTCTCGCCTGAAAAGATGTTTGATTCGCTCGGCCATTGTTGGTCCATCAAATGTCCAGCGACAGCCAAAATGCTCCAACAATAATTCTCATTTCATTTAAAAAAAAAAAAACTAAGTTTATGAAAAGACAAAGATTGCCGCGGACTGTTAACATGTGTACGGATTTGCATATTTTCTATGAGGCCAACAGCAACAAATAGCAAACCGAATATCGAATCAAAGCCAAATATTTCTTAAATCCCCCACAGCCGCAACGGACTTGGAAATTAAATTGTCAATCATTTTTATAACGTGCCCACAGTGAGTGTGCCAGTGTGTGTGCCTGTGTGTGTGCGTGAAAAGAAGTTAATGCCAAAATGATATGTGAAAAGCAAAAGCCATATTTATAGATACATATAGAGACAAGAAATACAAGTATTTATGTTTAGTTGTACCCTGTGAGCAGTGGTGCTGCAGAGTATATGAGATGGGCATCATATATGATTGATAAATATGTATAAATTCTGCTTAGATTTAAATATATGACTATATCGAGGGTATATTTATCAAGGAATCTACTATACAAAATACTATGCCAGATTGACTAGGTATATCAATAGGTGCCTATACATTCAGTTAGTCAATATATATTAAACTAAGCTCAAATGAGTTTAGAGTTAACCCTTAATTACATTACAGAGTATCTCCTCGCCGTGCATTAGATTTGTTTTAGTTTTTATGCGGCGTTTTGAATTTTAAACAGTCATTGGCAGGCTTTGTTCGCAGCTTGTTGTTTGTTGTGTCTGCGTTGTCCGTTGTTGGCACTTTGTCGAGCTGACGACGCTGACGATGATGGAAGATACGATAGACAGCAGCAAAGTATATATATACACAAAGATCTAACGATCTATGCATATTCGGTGGCTGGTTCAATGGCTCAGTGCGGCGGGGCGAGCGCATAAATAATGAATTATGCTGATTATTAGGTGACTTATGCAAAACGTGGCTAGAGCTGAAAAATCACAGTGATTAGCTGATTTGAGTGTTTATGGCCGATTGCCGCTACCAATGGGCTACTTGGCCATAAATCAAGCGCGTGCTGACCACATCAGAGGGAAGACGAACAAAAAAAAACAATCGGAATGCCAAAGCAGCTTTTATCGCTCGCAACATTCGATGATGCCCGCCCGATGCCCGATGCCCGATGCCTGATGCATGCTGCAAATGTATATAAAACGGAGAAAAACTTCAAAATTAAAAACTCAACTCGACCCGAAAAAAAAGAACACAAGAAGTGGCAGAGCGGGCAGAGAATACGGAAAACATAATAATACTTTGTTTGTGCCGCAGCAGCAGCCGCCGCCGCCGCCGCTGCCGCTGCCGCTGCCGTCGACGTCGTCCGGTGGCAATAAAACTGCAACTTTGTAAGTTGTTGATGAGCTGCCACGACATCAGCGAATGGCTGTAGCTGGCCGTTGCTGGCTGGCTGACTGGCTGGCTGGCTGGCTGCAGCGCAACAGTTATTGATTAAGGGCCATAACAAAGCAAAATTGCTGATTGAAACCCAAAGCACAAATCACAAAGGGAGCAGCACGCAAACAAAAATCAAAAACGAGAAAGAAAAACAACAACGATATACACTAAACTTTGCAGCCAAATTCGAGTAATTGCAGTTGCAATTTGCAAAAGCGAAACAAAAGAAGCCGGGCGCAAACCCAGCAGGCCTCGGTTACTCGATACCTGCTGCTCGACTCGGGCATGCCCTTGGGAAAGGGCAAGCACTGCAGGCGAAATAGAACACACGGCCCAATGCTAGACAACCCAGCAGACAGACAGACAGACAGACAACAGGGTCAGCCAGAAAGTTGAGCAAACACGAAGCACTTGAAATGTAATCTGCCAAGCTGCAGCAGAAGGTGTCCTCACGTCCAAAATGTCATTTATGACAGTACTATTGATATCGATTGTCGATACGGTTGGGTAATTTGAAATAGCAGTAAAGCTCCCTTTGGCAACTCATAAAATATTTAGATGTAACACATAATAATAATGTATGAGTATCGATTATTATCGATTGACTATATTAACGATATATCGATACTGTAAATAGAGCTAAAGAGCTATAAAGGCATTTGATCCTTAGAAAACTAGTCACAACTAGTCACCTTCAGCTCTGCTGTCTGATTAGAAGTCTCGATAATAATCGATTACAAACGAAAGCACACACTCAGATAAAGAATAATTAAAATTTCTGCATAGCCAACAATAGCACTTTGTCGCAATAGAAGAAAATTGGCTTCAAATCCAGTTTAGCTATCGATGCTTTTTGCTGCAGTTCTATGAACAAGCTTTCGCGTCGCTTTCCGTTTCAGTTGTTGCCGCCTGCGAAAGTGGTTGCTTATCGCATTAATTAAAAGCGCAGTTCTTACTGTCGGAAATGAAAGCGCTTGAAATTGAAATATTGCGTGGCGGAGTCGTTCGATTGTCCGCTTGGGATTCATAAATTAAATCAAGTTAATATTTCAGTGTCGCTTTGGTGCAACACCCAATGGGCAACACCTACTTCGGCTCAGAGAGATATTAAAATGCTTAATTGAATTTGTTAAACACTGAAGGACGGCCCAAGCGCCGACTCTCGCAGCCCGATAAGGCAAGCCAGCGCACCAAGGAGTTCCACATACTCGCACTCGCACTCGCACTCACACTCACACTTCCTACTTACCGGCCGGCTTGTAAGTTCACACCGCACAGCCTGTGGGCCAGTTGCTGAACCCAATGGCTCGCCATAAACAAACGCAAACATTTATTGCCGCTGATTGTTAATTTGTGAAGCGATAACGCAGCCGATTCCGAAGTTCCAACCTCTCGCAAGCCCCATATCCCACTCGGAATCCCCGCATTCGGCTTCGCACTGCCGCGACCTCAATAACCACACAAAAATGCGTGTATCGCCGCAGCGCGAACTTGTGACACCAGCAAAAACGCTAAAGTTATAGCGGGGCTGTCCATACACTCAGAGAAAAGTTAATAATAGGGCATTTTGTCTGGTATATGAATTAGGGGGAGATACTAAAAGTAGATTTAGTATTTTTATGGGTTTATAAGCTATTTAAACTTAATGATAGCAAAGGTAGAATCTATGTTAGATTAGATCTTCTATAATAATTTCCCTCCATTTATTCTTCACTCTCTTGCAATGTGTCTGCATTATTTCTCTCAGTGTATGCCTGCCCTCGCCCAGTCGTCCCTTACTCCACCTTCTGCTGCTCGCATTGCTTCACCTTTTGTGCTTTCGCTTGGGCCGAGCGGCCGCACTGCACCCGCTTCGCCTCTGATCTTTCAATATCGATAAACTCATCCTTATTTCTTTTATTTTTTCTTTATTTTGTTCTTTTTTTTGGTTATTGCCGGCTCTCCAGCCCGCCGCCCACCCCTCGCCCGTCTCGCTCGCACATTAGCACGCATGTCGTTTCCTGCGCGGACACAAATGACATGACAAATGTCTTTGACCAGTGCCCAGCGCTGCAACTGACACTCCAGACAGACCAAACTCTGCGCTCTGCCAGAGAGACACCCAAAGGCAACTGCACAGCGCAGCGCAGCAACAAAAGCTGACTTAAACCCCAACTCCCGACTCCTGTCTCAGTGCTGCTGCCACCCAACTCCTGCCTGACTGTGGCTGCTTTTGTTGTCCAATTCAATTTATTGTCGAAAGTTCGTAGTTGAAAGAACATTTTAATTTGGCTGGCCGGCCAGGTGGGGAGCGGGGCCGAGGGGCAGCTGCTTTTCTTATAGTTTATGTGGCATGGAGCTACGCCGTGGCGCATTGAGCCTTAAATTCAGATGCGCTGGCAAATTGAACTCCCAACTTTTGTGGTCGAGGACAACGCGCCGATTAAAAAGTAACTGTTTTGGCCAGGGTGTCGAAGTTGCCGTTTGGCTTTATTTAAACGTTTATTTATGCACTTCTCTCACTCTGCTTGCTCGCCCTCTCCCTCTCCCTCTTCCTCTCCCTCTCCCTCTCCCTCTCCCTCTTCGACTGCTGCTTCTGCACATCTGCCTCTGCTTCCTTCTCTTCGTTTTCTCTCACTGCCAGTTGCACATTTGTTCTGTTTACATTGCAGCTGTTGTTGTTGTTGTTGCTGGAGTTGTTGTTGCTGGAGTTGTTCCTCTGACTTTTTGTGGCTTCATTTTATGCACAAGTTCAACAAATTTATTTGCAACTCTCTTTTCAAGTCGTTTTTATGCTTGCTGCTGTTGTTGTTGGTGTTTATTGGTAAATTTATAACGTCTCGTGGCTGTGCGGCTCGTTAGTCGAATTTGTGAGCGAATTGTAACCTCTGACGGGCCATCAATTGGCATCAATCAATTGCCTAACTGTACTTTAATGCTCAGCTATATACGATTTTGATCGATATACCTACATATATCTCTAATATATAAATACCTATACATCAGAGCTAATGCTCGAACAGAACTGCGCCTGCCCACCGGATCATAAATTTGTGCATACAACTCATTAAGCAGCAAAGGGAACAAAAATATCCGATTACCGACTGCTGCGAGCGCGAGCGAGACGGCGAGTGTGTGCGAGCGAGCGGGCACATAAATATCTTTACTTCCATAGAAGCAGCCGAGCGGGTTGGCTTCGTCTCGGGGGCCATGCTTGATGGACACGAAAGTGGATCGATGTTGGCATGTTTGAAATTTTATACACATGGGAGGTGGATTAAGAGATTCTTTTCGCTTTTCGGTCAAAAACTAAGCTAACAAAATCTGGCAAAGTGGAGGGACAGAGGAGATAAGATGCAGTAAGAGATAAGGGACAAAGACTGGAGCCAAACGAGTAGCAGAAGTCGAGGATAAGGAGGAGGAGGAGCCATGAGTCGGAATGAAGTCAAAATACTTGGATTACACGAGATCCGTAAAAGTATTTGTCAAGCAACGTAATAAACTTCACTCGAAGTACAATTTAAATTGTCAGCAAGAGCGTTGCAAGGGAATTGAAACTGTGCCAAAGGGGCAGACTATGGGGCATGGCAACAGCAACAGCTAAAGCAACAGCAACAGCAACAGCAGCCGCAGCAGCATCAAATTAAAGTTAACAAGACAAAGTGTTAATGAATTATTTGGAGGACACGTCGCAATGTGCCCAGGCGAACGAACGAACGAGCAAACGAAACGGAACGGAACGAAAGGAACAGCCACAAGCCAAAAAGCAAACCGCAGAGGCAGTGAAGGCAGGGCTGGGCTGGGCTGAGCAGTGGCTCAGGGCCATGCCACGCAGGCTTGGACTGGCCTGTTGCAATCGACATCGTTGCACAAATGAATTTCATTAAAAACTGCAACAAACATTGTCGACAATTAAAAAAGCTCAAAGCCGCAGACCGTCGCCGAGTCCGAATCCGAGCTCGGTTTCGACTATCGAACGACCGCAGATCCCTGTCCCTGTTGCTGTCGCTGTCGCTGTCCATGTCCCTGTCCAGTTGGCAGCGTCTGGGGATTGGGGATTGGGGATGAGCTGCGGCAGGGTCGCCGACGACGCATACAAACTCTTAAGTGGGCACCGGCTCAACACTATTTTTAGGCAGCGCCGATGGGCATTACGAATGCCAAACTGAAAACGAGTCGAATGCAGCCTCTGAAATTGAAAGTGGAAACTCTCTGGAGTATTTTACTAGCTTATGTTCTTTGCCAGGCTGTGTTTATGTGTTTCTTTTTTTGTGTTCATTTCCATTGCCAGTGGCAAAGGCAGTGACAGTGGTGGTGGCATTGCCATTGCCTTGAGCAGAACGAAAGCGAACACGCCACCAATCGGGCAAATTAGCAAACATTTAATTTCAAATGCGTTGGCAAGTTCGTTGCCTAAGTCTTTTGTTTTGCGACTGCCTTCCGCTGTCCGCTTGCATTTATTTAGCATACAAGCCGCAACTATTTGCCTTGCTCTCCACTCGTGTTGGCAATCAGCTTAAAATTAACCAACTTGATGCGCATTAAGCGTGCAGCAGCAGCGGCGGCAGCAGCGGGCGTATGCCACTTGGCTGGTCAAGATGCGTGCGTGTTAAATTGTTGGCCCTCTTCAGTTTGAGTCTTCGGCTTTAGCCACAGCCTGTTGTTGCTCATGGGGAGTGCCTGGCTGGCTGACTAGCTAAACATTTTGCATAATCAATTATTGATCTTTTGCATTCCTTTATTATGCGTTCTCATGGGATTTGTGAGGAGCGCTGGCGCAGAACTCAAGCTCTTGTGTGGGCGACCCTATAATTTGCCAGCGCCTGTGAATGTTGCGTTCTTAATGACAGTTGGACACACTTTAGACACAAATAAATGAATTTGAAATGACTTCAAATCGGAAATGGCTACAGGGGCCACATGACTGAAGAGCGGGCCTCCAAGGGGGAAACGGCAAACAAATTAAAAATGCAAATTAGCTACTAAGCCAAATGCTACCTGGAAATGAACAAAAGAAAACAAGACAAAGCATGAACAACGGCGCGAACAAATGAGAGTGCTCTAGTTGGGGCTGTTCGACGAGGGAATACTCTATGCAAGGTGTTTTCAAGTCAAGTCATATGCAAGTTCGTTGCCTAAGTCTTTTGTTATCTGCAGCTGAAAAGTTTCTTTATTGAAGAGAAGTATAGTCAGGCATAACTTATTTGAATGTCTGTAAGCCTTTTCCCATATAGCTCTGATAGCTCTGTTGACAGCTGAAATACTCTCGCATTCTTTGTAGAGTCGCAGATGCTCCCTGCTGTGTCTTACGCAATAATACCCTTTCCTTTAACCCACGCCCACCGGCTGGCTACAGGGTATCACAAATCATAGTTCTCGCCGACGTTTGTTAAAGTTCATTAAACGCAACGCACAATAAATGAAAGCAAAGATGGAAAATACAAAAACAAAGGCAAACACAAATAAATATGAATGTGATGGCGGAATGAGGAGTCAAAGCCAAATAAGACGGCGCAAATAATGGCCACGGCTTCTCACTGGCCAGTGACCACAAGGCCCAGGCGGCCCACCAGCAGCGCGCGATCACCACCAGTAGATGAAGCAGCAGCTCCCATACTTATATATATATATATATATACATATAAAAAGCCTCAAGAAGAAAAGACTCACGCACTCGTCTCTTGGTCGCCCCCCGCGCGCCTTCGCTCTGAAGACATTGCCAACATTTTTGCGAGCCGCGCTGCGTTGACAACTTAATAAATTTTGAGTGAGCAGCACGAGCGCTGCGCGACGCTCGATGTGAGACGGTGAAGCATTTCTCCACTTGGTTAGTCGTCGGTTAGTTTAGTTGGTTAGTTTAGTTGGTTAGTTTAAGCTGGTTGATTGGCTGCTTGGCCGCTTGGTCCGGCCTGGCTGATTATTAAACGCGCATATTTCTAATAATTTGCTCAATGTCTGTGCAGACATTTCCTCTATTTATCAGAAACGCATAAATTTCTCAAATATTTTTAGCGTTGAAGGCACCAGAAAGAAGTACACGTCGCGACGACTCGGCGCAGATAAAGACGAGTTCTCAGCGCCAAAGACATTAGGACTGCGGAATGCTCTCCTTTTGCTGAGTGAAGTCGATGCGGGAAAAGTGCTTTTTCTCAGCGCTAAGTGGGCTGGCAAGAGTGGGCGTGGCTAAAATCATATTCAGAATATATTTGAAGCTAACATCATTAAGAGCTAATATTTAATGGAGAAAGGATTGAGGTAGCTTTAAAAAATGTATGATAAAATTTATAACGAATGTTTCATTAGTTTCGGAGTCTGAAGATGTATAATTTATATATAAATCAACTTACATTAATAGTATCATTTCTTTTTGGTATATATGACAGAATGTATGTAGCAACTGTCATGCATACTGTAGACTATGTAGCATATGATATATGGTTTGTAATTGATAGATATATGTACCTTAGGTAGATTTTGCCAAGCTTTTATTATATTTCTTCTCTACATTTCATCAACTATTGGTCGTATGCGTCAGAATTCGAAATTTTAATCCTCAAACTTACAATATTTGGTTCTATTAAAGTCTCCGACATTGCCCGATTCCTATGCCCTACAACGTACTCTAACTTCTCCCTTTCGGGCAGTGCATCAAAGAACAGCAAATACAACACCAACGTGCTCAATAAATATAAGTACAAAGTACAAGTAGAGGCACACGTGCAGCTAACACACGCCCGAGTATGAAGATCGCACTCGCAGTTATAGTTGGGGCCGATGTTGCTGTTGCTGTTGCAGTTGGAGATGAAGTTGGAGTTGGAGTCGGTTCTAGCATTTCATTTCAACACCAAACGTAAATTTGTACTTCCTCAAAGGAGGCAGCGGCGTGTCGTTGTTGTTGTTGTTGTTGTTGTTGTAGAAAAAGAGATTTATGTTCATTATAGATTATTTCTGTCTGATGATGTTAATTTTGTTGCATTTCTCGCATTTGCTGCAGCCCGAGCAGCCCGAGCAGCCAAGCAGGAACGTCATTTTGTTGCGCCTTGTACTCAGAGTGTGTATACACGTGTGTGTGTGTGTGTGTGTGTGTGTGTGTGTGCTTAGCTTAGAGAGGAAGTTGTAGAATTCAGCTGGCGCTGCCACAGCTGTCTCATAAATGTTGTTGCTGATGCTGCGCCTGCTGCTCGTGTTGGGCGCATTGCATGGCCACATTTGATTTGTTGGCGCGCACAGCCCGGCAACATTGTTGCTGGTCAATCGATTGTTGGCAACACGATTAGCACATTCACGTTTTTTTGCAGATCTTCTTTGATTTTAGCACATTAACTAATACACACACACTCTCTCTCCCTCTCTCTTTGCAGGTAAGCTACAACCCAACTGAGCTTAAGTTGAAACTCTCTGTGAGTATTATGTGACTTGGCTTGTTGCCTGTCAGACGTTTGTCAACACATGTCAAGATCTTAGGCTAATGTTGCCGCTAACTAGAGTAGATGGAACAGCAGCAGCAGCAGCAGCAGCAGTTTTAGTTGCTGCAACAATGCGCCCACTGACCGACCGCCACACCCCCCATTCAGCTAGTACTCAAATCAGCTGTCATTATGCAGCTCAGGCAGCCATAATAATGCCATGTTCACTTTGTGTTACACGTCAGTTGCTTGTGCAGCAGCAGCAGTAGAAAAAGAAGCGGCATAGTTCTCCACTCTACACTGCATCGTTATTGTTGCTGCTGTTGTTGCAATAAAACATTTGTGGCACATAAAGCCATAAAGTTCGAGCAACGCGTTCAGTTAAGCAACAGGCTCGCATGTTACCAATTTAACAGCGCCGCCAGCGCTCTCCCTCTCTATCTGTCTTTATCTCTCGCACTGTCAATTTTTTGGTATCAGCCTGGGTCTGGCCACGCATGCACGAAATTCTAGACTGCGCCTGCGACTGCGCCTGCGCCTGCCACGTTTTATGTGCGCTTTTAAATGCTGGCTATGAAAATGTGCCGCGCACCGTCGACAGCGACGCTGGCAGCGACGTCAACGCCTTAATGTCGACTGTTGTTCAGTTTATGATCGCGTTGACATTTTTATTAACGCTTGCCTTAATAACACACACGCACCACAGCTAGTCGACCGGCCCTGCCACCCCCCACTCCCTTGGTCGGGCCGTTAGCACTCGCTGAAGCGCAGCGTAGCGCAGATTTATGAAGGCCATAACAATGAATTAAATATGACATTGATTGCTATCGATAGAGTTGTGGCCCGTTCTTTTTATCGCCGGCATCATCGAGATGCACATGAAATGCATCTTGGCATTGTCCACGATACTATTGATAAGCCATGCGGGAAACGAACAGCGAGCAGTGGACTGAGCAGACAGATGGAGCACAGTTCCAGGCAGATCCCGCTGCGTGCGGCTTATGCAATCGCCTGACTCATATATCAAAATGCTTGACGTGTATATTTCATTTGTGGCTGGGAGCTAGAGCTGGCAGTAGTAGGGTCACTTTGGCTGCAGGGTGGGGCCTGCAGGGGCAGCGGCGTCAGCGACTTCGTCGTTGTCTCGCTGCACTATATAATTAGTTTCATCAGCGCAATAATCATGCAGCAATCGGGCATGAGCGATGGCGAGCGCGTCGGGCCGGGGAGCATTTGAGGTGCAATAAAAACTGAAAATTACGAACTGCCTGTGTCTGTGTCTGTGTCGGCGTCTGTCGCTGCGGCTGCGGCTGCTTTTGTGCTTCCTTTTGCATTTCTTTTGGCCTCAAATTAAGCAAATGTACGCGAGCGAATGACAACAGGAGATGCAGAGAGAGAAACAGGCAGAGGAAGAGGGAGAGAGAGAGAAAAGGGCGGGCAAATGAAGAGGTGGAGCTTGGACTTTGGCTGAAAAGTTCTTTGAAGTATGCCATTGGCCCTATAACTGCCTATAGCAGTTATTATATATACCGAATTTCAGAAAGGAATTTCGAGTTCGTTGCCTAAGTCATTCGTTATTTACAACTTTTCAATTTGAATTATACAGAAGTTGTTGTTTATTACAAATATCTGGAATGCATTTCAAGTTCGTTGTCTAAGTCTTTCGTTATTTTCGGCTTTTTCAATTTGAATCATTAAATTTCTGCAATAAATATCAAGTTCGTTGCCTAAGTCTTTCGTATTTTTAACTTTTCAACTCATATTCCTTGTTGCATTAGAGACAGCAATAGTGTTACAGCTCGATTTCATTTATCTACTCAAATTATTAAAGACAAGTCTTCAGCTCGACATATTGGTCATTTGTTTAGGCTTTAATTTGGTGACGCTTTGAAATTCGAATCGTTTGTCGCTCCGGCGGCGTCTGTTGGGGTTATTTGTTTGTTACTTCATTTGGCTATTCATGAATGGATTTTTGTATGGCCGCCAACGTAGCCGTCAGCATCGGATTACCAACTCAATTCGTTAATGGGGCCAACAGACTGCGACTGCGAGACACAGAGATTCCAATTGAGGCTGAGGTACAGACCGGACAGACGGGCAGTGTTGTAACAAAAGTGTTTAGTTAACCGCAGAACAACACGCTCGTGGGCTTTTGAGCTTGCATGTAGTGTAAGACAAAACGCCTCAGTACTTAGAAATGAGCCCCCTCACGGCCCGTGGAGTGTGTGAAATAGACGAATTGATTTTGCGCTTCGATGCAAATGATCAAAGCGGACTGCTGCTCAGGGTTACTTGGGGGTTTTCTTTTTGACGGCTGGGCTCAGGTGTCGGTTCTGTGACTTGACAGACAGGCTGCCAGACTGAAGAGTGCTGAGGAAGGGCCTGAGATGCGCAGACACTTGCGGTTTGCCAAATATGCAAGCCAACTGCAGAGAGACAGAGGCAGAGGCAGAGGCAGAGGAAACATTTCATCGTGGCTGCAGTTGCAGTTGCAGTTTTGTTTTGCTGTTGTCATCGCCACGGCGGCCATTTTGGGGGCTGCTTACTTTGTTTGTCTGTGCCAGCAAATGGTCAATGTTGCAGGAGTAGCACTGCCTGGCTGGCTGGCTGGCTGCTTGGCATCAACAATGTGCGCCGTTCACAGCACGGGGCTCTCTGGCAGCAATCGGACAGTTTACGACTTGGACGCCGAGCCGCACAGAGTCCAGGAGACTCCGACTTTGCAGTTGGACTTTGGGACTTTCCGACTTTCCGACTTGGCGGTAGCGCATACAATTAGAGTTTTAATTATCGTCTTCTTCTTCTGTTGTTGTTGCTGCCGCTGCGGCTGCTGCAGTTGCTGCTTCTGCAGTTGTTTTTGGTTTGTGTTTTTTGTCGTCAGCGGTAAAAACTAATAATTTGCAGTAAAAAAGATAACAACATTGGCATTGGAAAAGCAACCGCAGCAGCCACACAAGTTGCGCGCAGAGCATAACTTGAGTGCGGCATCCCTAACCCCCCTGCTCCTCCTCCTCCTGCTGCCTCATCAATCCAGCTGGCTGTACGTTAAAGTCGTTAACATTTCGTATGCTTAAAGCAGAACAGAACAAAAGTTGGCAAATAATTTGCAAAATTTTATGAGGCAGCGGCAAATTATTGCAGGAAGCTGCTTAGTTAAACAGTTGCAAGTGGCCGGCTACAGGTTGCAAGTGGCAAGTGGCAAGTGGCAAGTGGCAAGTGGCAAGTGGCAAGTTACCAGGCAGCGACAAGAAGCATTGAGCCGAAATGGGCGCGGCAAACATCTTTCGAGTTTGATTTCTCTCATGCCAAAAAGTGTTTTTCTTTTTCTTTTCATCATCTTCTCTTTTTCAGTCAGAAAAGTGTTGGAAGTTAACAAACACTAATATGTTTGTCTTTCAATGTAAAGCATATTTGACAGATGAAAGATCATTCCAGATTTCACATTTCTCTCAAACAAATGAATGAAAAGCAGCAATAGTATCTTAGAGGGCATAGACTAACTGCTTAACTTCTGATCTGCTTAGCTTCTTAATTGCTTAACTTCTGAACTGCTTAACTTCTGGCAAAGTGTTTTTAGTCTGACGAGAAAAGTTTAAATGAGCTTTAAACTCTAAGAGTTAGCAAATTGGACTTCTGATGTAATTACCCGCATCAGGCACTCAGCCAGTCACCCTTTCACAATCCTTTGCTCCCTCTGAAATTGGCAGGGAAATCTATAAAATCTCAGAGCGTCGAGCGCATGTTAATGCAGAACTGATGAACTGCTCGCAAGTACCTATCGCTAGTTGTTTAGCAATTGCCGCTTAATCGATGCCATTTTATGGCGTACCTTTGGCTTGTGGAGCGAGCGTTCTAAACGAAGTATTATTAATCGCTTTGCCTAATCAATTATCTTTAGGATCTTTAATTAATTTTATATTATTCGCGCTTGGTTTTGGATAGCAGCTGCTGCTGTTGGTGCCCCGATTGCTGATCAGCATCAACAGCAGCGGCAGCTGAGGCATCTGGTCAGCACATCAGTCGCTCCCTCTCCCTCTCCTTCTCCCTCCATCGATCGCTGTCTCTTTCTATCTGTTGCATGCAATTGCAAATTGTAAATTGCGCTCCCTTTAGCCATAAATCGTGCCGCACATAACTCAGCCCCAATCGGAAATTGGTTTTGCGCTTATCGATTTACGCGCCTAATCGACACAAGACAATTTTCAATTTAGCACTCATTTACCTGGAATGAGCTAGAGTTCACCCCTCCTCAGTCCTCCCCCATTCTGGGGGCTAAGAATTTAATTAGATTTCAAAGTTTTGCCTCTCGCATTCTTGGCCAGCTTGTAAACAAGGCCCAAAAACAAAATGGGTTAAGAGAAACAACGGCAACATCTTCCCATATATAAAACGTATATCATACAGACATATGCATATGCATATGTATGTGTGTGTATGCATATTATCATATGCCACACATATATCTCGCATTTGATTTGCATAATCTGCTATTAATTGCGCTGATAGCGCATTGGAATTAAGAGAAAAGCCGAGAGAAAGGGCGAGAGTAAGGGCCAGGGCCAGGGCCGCAAATTGATTGGACTTAAATACCAAACAGAAACATTTGGACAGCAGCAACAGCCGCACAGGCCACAAACCCACAAAAAAAACACAAAAACAAAAAACCAAATTCACCTTTTGCCCATAAATACTTTTTGGTAGGCCCAGAGAAAGACACTCTGTCCGGCTTATCGCTGGGCTTGTCATCCATTGATTAATAAACACAAAATGGAAATTTAAATGGAACCCGAACGTAAACCACAGCAGCAGAGGCAACAGCTGCTGCTACAGAGAGTGGCACAGAGAGTTGGGAACGTGTATTTAAATGAGCATTAGGCACACAGCTCGAGCTGGCGTCTCGAATCTTAAATCTCCCAAATGACACCAGCTGAAAGTAGGCACTTAAATGCTAGATTTTACTTTTGGTATAAAAACTGAATTAAATATAACAAATGCCCATTAAAGTGTGCAACTGTTTTTGGGTTGCATCGTGAGCTGTAAAATTAACAGCGTGTCACGACACTCACGACTATCGATTTACATTCTCCATATGCATGTATTTATATGTATATTTGATAAGCATTTTTATAACGCAACTTTTTATGCCAACTGATTGAATAACACACGATGTTTAAGAGTCTGAGCTGTGGAACGTGGAATATATTTTTGAGTGTGTGAAGCAGGTGAAATGTATGATATATATTAAAAGAGAAATATAAGAGGCTTAGCTATGATAGTGAAGAATATATTATAGCATAAAGCAAAGCTGCCAGTCTTTTGCTTCCTTTCATCAACCTCATAAACAGAATTCATGATCGAGCTAGTCTACTTTAATATATATCAAAAATTATATGGAAGGTGGGCTTCTACTTAAAACAAAGATCTATATCTATGCTTAGTCGCAGCCCAATAGCCACTCTCAGTTCCCATTCCACTCCTAATAGAACAGTGCCTAGTCGGCTCTACACACACTTCCTTAGCTGCCGCTTTACAGCCCGAAGGCACTTGTTTATTGGCCCACCTCTTGGGCCAGGGTCAATACAGTGCGTTGGCCAACTTCAAGATAAGCCAGATACATATGTATCTCAAAGTATATACATATATATCTTTAGTTACCTGCGCTCATGTTTGGTAATGCCGACCAACACCCACAAATAGTTGGTTGGCCTGGCTGGACAGGCTGCAGCCAGGCGGCCCAAAACGGACAAAATGCTTTAATTAAAAATCTCTGTTGGCCTATTTGTATGTTGCTTAGATGTTGCTGCCGCCGCTGCTGCTGTTGCTGTGCTTTCTCATCTGGCGTTACACCATTAACCGTTACTATTAACCAGCCCAGCGACAAACACACACACACAGAGGCAGTCGACTTCACATGCAGGCGTCGACGTCAGTCGAAAATCTGTCATAAATTTATTATTTTCAATTAATTATGAGCTGTCGTTGTTGTTGCTGTTGCTGTTGGCCTGTCGAACGGCGGCGCAACGCCCAAAACGCTGCTAAATAAATTTCAAGGCACAGCCCCGCAGCACAATATACAAAATCAACTAAAAACTGTAAAGAAGAAGCAGGGAAAAAACGATTTTTATAGACAACAACAACAACAACAACAACAAGCACAACAAAATGTTTTAGCCAGGCCAAAATGCCAAAGCGCTCATTAGCCGCAGTAGCGGCCGCCGAGACGAGCTGTGGGACCCGCTTAGCCCAACCGATTCCAAAGAGTTTCAATTCGAGCCGTGCGTAATTTATTGCTGCCTAAAACAGGCATACATAGATCAAATTTGGCCAAGACCAGGCCGGGCGACAGTTGGCTGGATCACAAAAGTGTCGCTGGAAAATGTTGCCATTAAAGAGCGTTTCGCAGCGAAACCGATCAAAATGGCCAAATCACCAAATGGCCATTTAGCAACGCATCGGCATGTGCGCTATTGATTGAGTTTTTCACAGTTTCGCGATGAATGGCTTCCTCCTCGTCTACCCATGAATGAAAACGAGCGCCAGCATCTTGCCCCCTGCCCCAAAAAACGGCCAAGCGGACAACGTTTCAAGCAGAGACAACTCAACAGCAACAACATTGCAGCGCGAATGTTGCGTAAATCGTGAACCCATTTTTGGGTCGCTTTTTCAACATTTGAAACAATTTCGTGAATTAAAATTCAACGAGGCCAACGCACAAAAATGCAGTTGGCCAAATGCAACGGCTACAGCAGATGATTTCATAATTGCAAGTCAAAGTTAGCAAAATATCAAGTTGAGCGAGGCTGGAAGCTGGGAAGATGCGTGCGAGACTGATAGAAGAGTTAGTATAAGAGAACTATTGCGGAAGGGGCGAAAGAAAGAGAGAGAGAGAGAGAGAGAGACGAAGCTCTCTACAACTGTCTACAAATGAAGAATGGAGTATGTATTCATAGCCTGTGTTCCATGGGGTCTTCATCTCTTATAGGACATTTGAGCACCTGCTGCTGTAAGAAACATGAATTTTGGTAGCTCAAATCGTTAGAGTTGGCTAAAGGCTGATTTATAAACTAACGTTCAGAGATCAGACATCAAAAAGTACAATATGTGTTTAGCTATGCTAGAAATTCGTTACACATATCGTGTCAAAATTTCTATGCTCACTGCAGAGGCATTAAACCTGAGTGCTCATAGTATACACACACACAAACACTCGCACACGCTGAGAGCAACAAGTGCTGGTTGATAGGTGCATGGCTATCGCCACGCTGTTGCCACATCGATGGGTGGCTGCATCTTTGCATTTTATGGCTCAGGCTTTCGGCAAGAAGCCCAACCGGCTGCCGTCTCTGTCTCTGTCTCTGTCTTTGGCTCTGGCTCTGGCTTGGAGCTGGAGCTGGACTCCGGCTCGTAATGTGTTCATGGCCACGGCGAACTAATCAGAAAATTGAATCGCTTTAATTACTGCAAAAGCAATGAGCAACGAGCATCGTTTGCTCGCCAGAAAGGGAACCAAAGGCGTTGAGTACTCATCAAGCAACAGCAGCAACGGCCGGCAGCAACGGCCAGCAGCTGCTTCTTCTATGGGCCGCAGCTACTCGTCTTCTATGAGAAATTACTTTAGAAATTTGCAATAAATTTTAATATGCGTGTAATGAGTGGATGAAGAATGCACTAAGGCGAAAGGCTAACAAAATGGCGCAATAATTAGAAAAGGAATTTTATGCAGCCGCCAAGCGGGGCAGGGCAACGGCAACAGCAACAGCAACAGCAACTGTTGCCATCATCTTTCGCTGGCTTTAATTGCCCAAAATAATGGCTTAAGCTGCGCCCACACACAAGCACAGAGGCGGGGCGGCGTCTCTGGCAACCCAGTGACACATAAAAGTGTCGCTTGTCACAGACCGAACGAAAAAACAACCGTTAAGCGACGCCTGAGGAGGGGGAGGCGGCGAACATGTCGGTGTCTAAACATAAATAATTGAACTGAACGAGCGGTCAATAAAAAAAGCAGCGGCAGCAGCAGCTAAAGCCAAAAACAACTTTTGGATGGGCCACAAAAACAACAGAGTGAAAAAACCCTCGAGTCGGGGCTGCAGCTCAAGTGGAAGCTGCAGCTGACTGCGCACTGCATTGGCTGCTGCATTGCATTGAGTGCTGCCCCCGAGGGCGTTAGCTAAACTGCCAAATGTCGAACGGGCTGGCAACATTTTGGCCAGCAACAACAGCAACAACAACAACGACTTCATTTGGTGGCAACCGTAATGCCAAATATTTACAGGCCGCACAGCGATAGCGAACGAATTAAAAAGGGCGAGCGGCAACAGCAGCAGCGGCAGCGGCAGCGCATAACCCAGATGAGGCTCAATTCCCAGCGCTTGCCACAGCTAGCTGTTAGCTGCGGCAGCTACTGCAACTGCAACTGCAACTGCCACTTCCACTCGGCTGTAACTGACACTTTAACAGCCAGGCAGCAACAAGTGGGTGGACGTTCATGTCTCTTTGTTTTCCGTCTTTTGTCTCTTGCTGCTGCCGCTGCTGCTGCTGCCTTCTTCTGACTGCCTCGGTTTTTATTTCATTTTTTGTATGCACTACTTTTGGCAGAGTTTAGGCAAAATTCGGTGAAGTGTGCAACGCTGGGGAGGGAGATGTAAACATGTATGTAGAGTGAAGTTTTTAATGAGTTATAATATAACTTAAGTTATATTTGATGGGCAAAGACTCCACACAAGTCTTATCGATAAGTATCACAACTTAGTAGCGAATTGACTACACTTTTGTGAAAACTATTGAGCAGCTGGGATCCATATCTATGTCATAATAGCCCCATCAAGTCAGTTATTCTAACCAAATTGGAATGTAAATCTAGACTTTTTACAAATTTCACACAAATATTAGAAAGAAATAGAAGAGGTATTTTAGCTGCTTCCTTTAAAGTTGTATAGAGAAGTCATCCCAATGTTACACGAACGACCTAAGATTTATCAGCAAAAGCGCTCTTCAAAATCTACTACATCATATCGTGTCATTAACATATGATATCTCATCATGAACAGTAAATGCACCTTTCAGATGATATTATATCATATCACATCAAAAATTTCATTCAGTCCTCATATAGAGCATTCAGTCTACGCCAAGCCACAGTCCACTAACTGTTCTTTCTTGTTATTTCATTTTTCTCTCTGTTAACTAAATCACACAAATGTTTATTTGGCTTTTTTTGTTTTTGTTGGTTTGTTTTTTTTTTTTTTGTTTTTTTGGCTGCGAGCGTTTCAAGCATTGGCTCTGCCATAGTTTCGAGTTGCAAGTTTTCAGTTTTCAGTTTTATGGGCTGCTCATGCTTTTTTATGGCCTCTTGGAATGGCAGCTACTCGTGCTGTGTAACGTAACAAGCGAGCACACATTGACTGCCCGCCTGCCCGCCTGCCCGCCTGCCCGCCTCCACCCAGAGCTGACATAGTTTAAGAGATGCTTTCATTGGCACCCAGTTCGTTGCATCCGTGTTTGCACGCCCCCGCCCCCGCCCGTACTCCATGTGTCTCCGTGAAGTTCCTCAACTTTAGCTGTCAACAAATTTGACAGTTCGACGAGTCAAAATCTTTGCCTTTGGCCGAGTGGGCGCCGCAATCATTTGTCGTTTAGTGAAATGAGTTGCGGTAATTGCTCACACACACACACACACACACACACCAAGACATCGAGATATACAGAGACAAAATCTGGCCTAATATGGCGGCATTTATTGGGCGGCGTGGGCGTGTCATTTGATGAAGTGCCATCTGGCCATAGAGAACATTTGAAGCGAGGCGAAAGTAACTGCTGCGGCAGCAGCTTAGCTTTTAAGACAAAGATCTCAATCTGCGGCAGCTGATGCTCTGCCTGGCTGTGTGATCTGAGGTGCTTTAATTAATTTCTTTACCCTGTGAGCTCTCAAAGTGGGTTATAAAGGGGAGTTTGCAGAGTGAGGGTTTGGTTTGCAACAATGAGCAAATGCTGCGAGATTTATATCTATGCTTGATTAAGCAGTGAATCTAAGCTGATTTGGTTACTAGATAGAGGTTTAGTTACACTATGTGCATCAGATGAACTTAAGCCTCAGGCCTAGACTAAAATTAAAGCTCTTTATTTCCAGTTTAAGGGGCACACCTTAGCTCGGCACTGTCAAGCATATGTCTACATTCTTAAAAGCCTTTCTTTGATTCATTTGACTCGGCATTTGCCACTCTCCAAAGCAACATGTCTCTCAGCCTCTCCCTCTCTCTCTCTCTCTCTTTTACTTCTAAAAATATTTAATTTCGACTTTCACATGGATTAATCACATTGCTGGGGGACCAACGCAGTTTTCACTTGGCTCTTATCGCAGCTCACAATATAATTTATGCAAATTGTGAACAGCTAATTGAGTTGCTTCTTAATGTTTTTTTTTTGTTGAAACTATGAAAGAATATTCGCATTAACATTTGCCTTTTCTTTTCTGCTTGCAGGTAAGCAACTGAAGCCAGCGCACTCTGTTTGTTTTCTCTAAGACAATTATGGCCACGCCCTGGTGCTGGCCATAAAATAAAAGCAAAGAATGAAGCGTTAAAGTTAATTTGCCAGGTGAGAGTTAAGAGTTAAGAGCAAAAGCCGCAAAGGCCGCTTAAGAAGCCAACTACAACAACAACAACAACAACATGAGGGCGTATTATTTATAGTACGTGCATATGTTATTTGGGGCAGAGCCCTTAAGTCCAGTTGGCCGAAGAGCCACTAAATTTGGTAGCCATTTTCTTGCCGTTGCCTCTCGCTCCCTCAGCTTCATTACCCATTTTCTCGCTCTCTCTCGCTCTAGCTCTTGTGCTGCCAGTTTTTTTTTCTGCTTCTTCTTCTTTTTCTTTCTGTTTTGTTGTCTTTCCTGCTTTACATTCTCATATTATGCTTTCCTTTGAGTGCTACTGATTGCCTCTAGAAGGTATTCACATGTACCGCCTTCCCCAGACCTTTGCAGTTGGCCATTTTGACAAACAGCAGCAGTCAAGTTGCTGCTGCCTGTTGTTCATCATGATGTTATGTTGATGACGTGACTGTGAGATTCTTGCCGACACTGACTGCCGCCTGTCAGTGGTCATTTGTAGTAGCTGTTGCTGTTGTTGTTGTTGTTGATGTTGTGGCTGCTGTGGGCAATCGAGTGGTGCGTGCAGCGAGTGGGCACTGTGGGTGCTGCTGTCATATTGTCTTAGCCCATTTTTGGGTCACAAATTGGTCAACAATTTGCGAGCACAAGAGTTGCCAAAAACAACAAGAAACACAAAACAAACAAACATACAGAGGGGAAAAAAGAATGTTTGGCTCAAGTTTGTGTCTTAAGTCTTTTGTTTTGGCAGACGGCCATGTTGGTAATTACAAATGGCCATGCTTTGCATGTACTCCACATGTATATGTATGCGTCTAAATGTGTGTGTGTGAATGTGTTTCGGCCAAGACTCAGCCCCGACCCAGACCCCTTTGGCATGGTGCAGGCTACATGACTGTTGCAGCCAAATGGCTAAATGTTTTGTGCCCAAAATGGCAAATTCTAGCAGATTTTCGCGACTGTGTCTATGTGCTCTACGGCATTTTACCCTTTTACGGACTGCAGCAACAACAACAACAACAACAACAACAACAGCAACAGCAACAAGAACAACAGCTTCAGCTGCGCTGGGCTTAAAGGGCCAAGTTGTGGTGCGCTTTGAGCTTTTTGGCCCGTCTCAGGCCCAGAGACTGGTTGCCTGCTCGATTTGCATTTCGCGTGACTTCTGCGCGCCCACTTTTCGAGGCGTGACGCTGGGCGTGGGCATTCGAACGCATCAGTCGACTTCCCACTAGTAGTAGCTATTAGCCGCAGCCTCATTAGGAACAACTGATACTCAGCGCCGCTTATCAAACGGGAAACGGTTATACCAGCCCCGCTTTCGGCTCATAACCGCTACCGCCCCTCAGCTGGCTGGCTGGCTGGCTGCCAACTTTATGATTGCCTATGACAAGTTCTGGCCAAGAGCCAGCGAGTCGACGTCGCGTCTTGGCCGACTAGTTCAAGGTGTCGCCTCATGTAGATGGCTCGTAGTGCCCACAGCTAACAGCAACTTCTGCTCCCAGCTCCCAGCTCCCAGCCTCCTGCCCACCTGCCTACCCCCCTCCCCTCCTCACCACTCCAGCCATCAGCATAGGCTTCAATGGCGGTTAGTTGCCGCATGATTGATGCCTGTTTTGCGTGTCGTGCGCTGCTTTCCAACTTTGTTGTTCCTGCCGTTGTTTATCAGTCTCTGTCTTTGTCTTCTGCTCCGCCTGCGTCTCGCGCATCGCTTGCCGGCGGCGGCAAGGCCATAGACACACAAGTACAGTTAGAAGCTGGCTCAATCTCCGTTTCTGCTGATGCAGCTGATGTTCTTCAGCTTGTTGCGACATCTGTCGTCGTCGCCTGATTGTCACCAGTTCCTGAACCCAGTCAGCTGCATAACTTTGCATAGCCCAAAAACCCCACACAAAAATGCAAGCTGACTGCCAGAGAGAACGAGAAAAACGAGTTGGCCCCGAAGCACCGAAAGCGAAATACCCTTATGTGTCTATATAAATACATCTATATAAATTAGTCTATCTATATATGTATATTAATACAAGAGCTTGGCCAAGCATTTCTGTGATATGCCTAGTTTGATTAGAGTGAGAGCAAGATATAGCTAGATCGACTCGTCTATTAATACTCTCTCGAAACATTTATACTCTTACTTTCTCTCTCTATCTCAGAACTGTCACACATTCCACTTTTCCATTTGAATAACTTCGGCAAGGGCATGAGAGAGCCATAGTTCAGCTTCAGCTTCAGCTCGTTACGCGCAATAGTTTTATATATTTTCGCTCATTTTCCGTTGAAAAACGCACTTGACTAACATAAATTTTCTCATTGTTTGCTTTGCGTGGCGGCATAAGCAGGCACTGAGGCTGTGGCTGCTCTGCGGCTGCTGCTGCAGCAGCATCTGCCTGTTACTTCACTTGATTCGTGGCAAAGTCCAAACTGGAAGTGGTTGTTGTTGTGGCTGCTGCTGTTGCTGGTGCCATTGTTGTTGTCAGTGTCAGTTGGTCCGGAGCGCGCGTTGTTTGTTGCTGCATTTACATTTTTGGTGTCGATTCAATTAGTAAATATAACCAAAAGCAAACAGACAAACAAACCCAAAGAGAGTCCAAAAAAACATACGAGCAAATGCGGCAGTTGCAACTTGCAGCAGAAACCTGTACATTGTTGACCATGCGCATGCCTAAATAGCTGCAGCAGCAGGCAGGCAGCCAGCAACAGGCAGCAGGCAGTAGGCAGAGGCAGAGGCAGAGGCAGAGGCAGAGGCATCGCAGGCCTTAGCTCGGGCCACAAAAATATTGCTGATAAATCTTGGGGGCAGCGGCAAATGCTAACTTTGGCAGACGTTGCCCAAGCACCGACTTCCTGCTGTATCTCCCTCTCTCTCTCTTTCTCTCTCTCTCTCACACTCTCTATTTATGTGTGTGTGCGCTTGGAGTGTGTGTGCAAATTAAATTGCAGGCTAATGAAGTGTGGAGCGGCCAAAGGAGTTGCTGCCGCAGCCACGGCCCTAGACCAGGCGCCCATTCCGATAAGTCGATAACTCGACTGCACCTACAACAACAACAACAACTGCAGCGAGTGTGTGTGTAATGGCTTCATTTCTGGACAATCGACAATATGACACAAATTGGCCACAAAATTTTGAACAGGCCTGAGCGCCAGCCAGCAGGCAGCAGGCAGCAGGCCTCTCTTTGGGTCAAGTCGCGCATGATTTGTTTGGGCCAATAAATGGCAATAAATACGTTTCCCAAAGTGTGAGCTGATAGCAGCTACAGCGAATGCTGTGAACCGCTTTTCGGTTATTTTGACATTTAAAGGCAAGCAAAAGGCGCCGCCTGCAACACAGCAACACACCAACAGCCGTGGCAGCAACAACACGCCAGCAACATGCATACACACGACTTTATAATGTGCGCAAACATGGTTAGATTTTGATTAGAAGGTGAAATAATGATGTTAACCTCTTACGAAGTATCTTGTTGTTGTTGTTGTTGTTGTAGTTGCTGCAGTGGATGTTGCTGTTGTGTTTCATAAGCATGGCTGTTGGCTTAAATGGGGCCGGGGTTAGAGTTGATTTTAGCGTATTGCATTTTAAATATGAACATTTTTTGTCAGTTAGAAGAGCCAAAGAGCAGCCAGCAACCAGCCCGCAGCAGCACACAGCGACAACAACAACAACAACAACAACAACAACAACAACAACAACAACGACAACAGCAACAATATCTGGGCAAGCAACATGTTGCTGCCCGCTGCTTTTGTCACCGTAGCCTTTGCCAGAAGTGAAATATTTTTATACAGAAAACAGCGGAAGAAAGAATCCAAGAGGGCAACAGTTGGTCCTGGTCCTGGCCAGGGCCCTGGGTAGCAGACAATCAGCGCTGCTGCTGTTGCGGTGGTGCAGATGATTTACTGTCCAGTTAGGTTTGTGCACATAAATTCACCTGCGCTGACAGTTGCCTGCCCAAGAAAAGCGAAAGGCAATTGCAACAAAATCGAATGCGAAGCAGCTTAAATTGAATCGAAATCGAAATATATACACAGATACATATATATATATATATATATATATATATATATATATATGTTGATGCACATTTTTGTTTAGTTCTGAGAAGCGCTCTGTGAAGGGGGGTGGGGGGCCATTGGGCGAGGCGGGGAACTTACATATGCAAAAGACGCGACTGTTGATTGACTCATGAAAAGGCAGCAAAGCTGTCCGTGTGTGTATGTGTGTGTGTGTCTGCTGAAACAACAATTCGAATCTAATTCAAAAGAAATGTGATTAAAATCGTACAGGCCAGTCAGGTCGGACGGTGCCTGAATCGGGCCGGACGGAACTGCCAGCCATGCGGCTTATTGGCTGCTGAAAAGAGAAGCCATAGCCGTGGCTGAGGCTTTTGTGATGTCATTATATTGAAGAATGGCAGCCAGGGGCAGACATTGACATTGAAAGCAGGCAGACACAGGCAAATGCTAAAAGGAGCTCAAATCCAGACCCTTTTGGCTCTGTGTGTGTGTGTGTGTGTGTGCTACCTGTGACTGACTGAATGTCCATGTGGGTCACCGCTTGGCTGCGCTGGGCTAAACGCAATGCCAAAGCGTAGCTAATCGCTGCGCCAGGCATGCCGCAAAACCACAAATGCAAAAACCTGAGAGGGCAGGCGGCGCGCGGCTGCAGCAGCAGCAGCAGCAGCTCAAGAATGGCGGCATTTGCGCTTAAACCTTGGCAATGAATTCATCGTTGACATATCTCGTTAATTTAATTTCTTATCGTAGGGATAGCATCGTTGTCTCCGTCCCTGTCGTCGTCGGAAGCCGCATGGCTGACTGATTTTGGCGGCGAGTCGGCTCGTTACACTTGGAGAAAAACTGCTGAAACGGCTGAAATTGACTAAAATCTAGCTAAAATTGAATTTGGCTAAAAACAACTCGATTTTTTCCGCTAATAAACTCGAGCAGAATTTATTTATAAATACAAATATATTCTCCATATTCCGTGTCTCACTTGGCACATATACTTTTGCGCAGCTCGCTTTTTCTCTCAGTGCAACAGTTGCGGGGGGAGCTTGGCAGTCTGGTATGCAAACTAGCTGCAAGGATGTGCCAAGCTCTTGACTTGGAGCTGTTCAGCTCTGTTCAGCGCTGTTGTCTTCGCTTGTTGTTCAACAACAACAACAACAACAACCACAAGAACAACAACAAGGACAACAACAAGCGGCTGCTGCGAGTGCTGTCTAGTTGTGCGCTCCGCCCGCCTCCTCGCTGCCTTCTCTCTTTGTCTGCTTCAGTTTCTTTTCTTTGGCTGCCTCTTTTGCTACTATAAATTTTTGTCAACGATTTGTACGCATTGTCTGTGCGCATTGCGGCTGCTGCTGCTTCTTCTTCTTCTTCTCATTCTTTTTCTTATAGTTCGTTTGCATATGCTGCTGCTGCTGCTCTGTTGTTGCTGTGTCCTCGGCATTGGCAGATTTTTAGCATAACATTTGATTATCATTGTCAATTGTGTGTATTTATGTGGATCGCTTGAAGCAGTCGGTGCCGCTTTGTGCTCCAGCTTCAGCTTCGGCTCCAGTTCCAGCGTCAGCTCCTGCTTCAGTTTCGTTCTCATGCCTCTTCTGGTTTGGCTCAAGGACCTGGCTGACACTTTGGCAGCACAAATGATTTAGCGAAGCTGTCAATCAATTTGGTTGCCGCTTCATCTGATTCCACTGCGATAAGCACTTTGGCAAGTTTGTTGCTTAAGTCTTTTGTTTTAGCTGCAGCTGCAACGCCAGAGCGCTTTTGCTTTTGCTGCTGCCTTTTCATTTTAATTGTTATTTGCTTACAGTAAATACGAGCCACATAGGCTTTGCTTTCGCCAATTAGCGATAAAGCATCTAGAATGGAAGTAGCTTCCCCTCCAGCACAGACTCGACTTCTTCTGCTTCTTCTGCTGTTTTTTTTTTTTGGGCGCACATTAAGCAACATTCGAGCAAATTAACGCAAAATGCTTATCACAGCCACACAACCGTGTCCAAATGGAGTCTGTCTGGTTGCATTGGCTAACGAAGTGCGCGTACGCCGCCGTGGGTTACACCCCACGCGCGCTGCCACCGCCAGCACCACCGCCCCCGCCCTGGCTGGCTGCGCTGCGTTGCTTGCCAATCGCTGATGCAAGCGTCGCCGTTGATGGTTTTACGCACCACCAGCCTGCACCGCAACAGCAACAACAACTGCTGCCAACTGGTGTTGAAAGCAATTTCAAAAATGATGAGTATGATCGAAAAAGTTCTGTCCGCTTGTCCCTTTATATATACAAACACACACACATATATATTTATATATACATATTTTGTGTGCCTGCAACGGCTGCTGTTGGCTTTTCGATTTGCTTTCAATATAATTTCTGTGGCAGCCGCCCGTTCGACCTGTGCAGCGCAACGTGCGCGCATAAATATTTGCGGCAAAGACCCAGCCCGACATTGGCATCGGCTCGACTCGACTCGACTCGACTCGACTCGCCTCGGCACGGCTCCACCTGGCCTTTTGCCAGAAGAAGCCAATAAGCAGTTTTGCTTTATCGCTTATTAAAAATCATTTCGCTCTTCGTATTTCAGTTTCACCTCCATCAGCAAGCAGCAGCAGCTGCTCTCTCTCTCTGCCCTTCCCTTCGGCCCTTCTGCCCTTCGTGCCTTTGTGGCTTTGTTATTAACTTTGGCTCACATGTCGATCACTCTTGATGATTTTGTTCAATTTTAGCGCACATGCGAGCGCCGTCTACGTCTCCATCTTCCATCTACCATCAAATTGCCGCACCGCCACACCCGCTGCCCACATGCCACAACTCTCTCCTTCTTCTTCCCTCTCTCTCTCTCTCTCTCTCTCTCTCTCTCTCTCTCTCTCTCTCTCTCTGTGCTGGTGTTGTGATTGCTATCGCTGCAGAGAAATATTTATTCAGCCCCCAAAATATGTAATGTTATTTTTTCGGGCTGCCGTCGCCCATTGCCCAGTGCCCATCGCTTCGAGTGCCCCATCAAAGTTGATGACGCTGCTGATGATGACGTGCCGTTGTCAGTGGACCGAGTGGTCTTCAAGTTCCTCGACAGTTGAGTTGTCCTCGCTTTCATTCATCCAGCAATCGCCCCCCTTTTCACTCAACCTCTCCCGTTCGCTCTCACTCTCTTGGGTGCATTGCAGCCATTTTCTTGTGTTCGCTGTGGCAAATTATGGCAAATACACACCTTAACTTGGCTTACATGTCGACCCCAGGTGCACCTCTTCCCCTGGCCACGGACAATGGCATTGCACGCACCCGACGCAGACCAAACCGATTCCGTAGTCTACGTCGCAGACAGGCCATCAGCTTTTAATGCCAACTTTTCGTTTCGTTTCGTTTTCCTTTAGCATTTTTATCGATTTTATTTCTTATTGTTTTCATACGTCGCCGTCTGCCCCCGTTCTGCCCGTTTCTGCCCTCGCCCGGCGTCCATCGCTCGATGATTACAAGATCACTTATCTGTGCCTTCAATAAACTTCGGCGTCGCTTGCTGTTATTATTTTTTAATGTAGTTTTTAAGTACCATCAAACACTTGAGACTATGAAGCGAGAACCAGCCCCAACCGCGGCCAGGTCCCCAACCCCAACAACAAGCGCAACTATCGCAGGGCAACGCATCTGGTTCGCATACCCATTAACAGTGGCCCTTCCCCTGTTGCCCCCGCCCAGTTGCACTTGTTGTTGTTATTGTTTTATTCACTCGAAAAATCATCTAAAAGTTGTTTAGCTCTCCAACATCAGCAGCAGCGGCAGCAGCCGTAACAGCAACAGCAGCTGCAATTACCGGAGCACTTGATCGTACGTAGAGTATTTCCATTATCATCCTTCGATTTGGGGGCGGTGATTATCCCAAGTCATGTTCGGGAATTTCAATTTCCCTAGCGCATTTATCTGTCTGATACAGTGCTAAGGCTAGACAACAAGGATTGAGGAGATCGACAGTGTCGATAACTTTAGCGCTGTTATCGGCGTGCAGCAGTCTAGAAAAGACTCTGTTTAGCCCATCTCCATCTGATTCTCTTTAAGTTGACTGATATCATTTTGCTATCTACAAATGCTAATATACAAATATATTAAATCAAAGAAAAGGCGTTTTCGATTTATCGATAATATATCGAAATGCTTTTAGATATTTATGCTGCACATATTTAATTGTTTGCTAATTGTTTTTAACGTTCTACATAAGATCATGTTTGATAAAGAGCTCATTTCATTTATCGATAACAATATATCGATTGACGTCTAGATAAAGGCATTCCTCAAGCAGCATATTTTGCTATTGTTGAATCGATTGCTGCTGACTTGGCCGCATTGCACCTGCTGCCAACACTTTCTACTGCTGCCTATCGACAGTTAACTGATATCTCTTTTGCCTGTTCAGCTCGGCGGAGTCTGCTCTTTGTTTGGCTGATCGCTGACCATTACACGGCTGCTGGCCATCAATTGCAAGTACAGTAATTTGGCCAGAGGTGGCCGCACATGCTTTATGCGTGGCTCCGATGCATTCTGGCCATTTGTTGCCATCATTACCACATAACTCGGCTTTATGGCTCTCAACTCGGCTCACACACACGCATACGCACAGGCGCAGGCAGGTCGGGATTGCCGCGGTGACGCACTCGCCATTCGCCAGCCACTCAATCCAACATTCCGTGCTCATGCCAGTTCCGCGTCTCGCCCCCTTGCCGCCCTTGGCTGATTTCATTTTCCTAGCACTCTTCGTTACTCAATGTGCAATTTTCGTTGTCCAACTTATTGCTTTAATAGCAGGCTGCAGCGCTTGCTGGCTGCCCCCCGCTCTGGCCTCGACTCTCAGCTTAGCTAATAACTGGGCAATCTGCGCCCTTTTCAATCTCATTGCACATTTCCAGCTCCGAGCTGCGAGCTCGCGTTCCACTTAGAGTTATTTGTTTAAGCCAGTTGCTGCCAATACCCTGCAGCAGTTGAAAGTGCGTTAAGAAAGCGCATTTTGCTGTTGTTTTGAATTGGGTATTATTATGAAACAGATTCGTTTAACTGTGAAAGGGAAGAGTAGACTCTCAGCGAGAGAGAGAGAGAGAGAGAGATATCGATAAGTTTATATATAATAGATAGAGAGATAGATATCTGGGGACCCATAGATAGAACTTTTGAATAACAAAGGATCTTTAAGTTCTCTAGTTGATGACTTTCTGTTGTATATCTTTATCTATCTCTATATGTATCTATCGACTTTATTAGCTTCTCCTTAGCCTCAGCCCTGTACAGGGTATTTCTTAGCCACTCACTTTCGACTAGATCACTCTTACTTGTTGTTGCCACATTCTATTCTATCGATCGCTGCGTTGATTCCCATTTTTTTGCCTGCATGCCTTGTTGCTGCTGCTGCGACTGCTGCTGCCGCTGCTGCTATCATTGACTGTTTTACGCTTCGCTGCAAGCCCAGCGCTGGCAACATCTGGCCTTTTTGATTTTAATTATATATTGTGACCACTTCAGTCCAGGCCAGTTGCCAGTTGCCAGTTGGCCAGTACCTGCGCCAGCGCCAAGAAAAACTAAGATTATTTCGCTGGTGGGCGTGTCACTAAATAAATTACTTTTCTATATATAACGAACATATACGACCGATACGATATATATATTTTTCGAGCATACATATCTGTATGTATGCGTGTGTGTGTGTGTGTTTGGGTTAGAGCAGAGAGTTTCCCACACGTGCAGTCACTGCAAGTCGGAAAATTGTTTGCTAAACGCCCTTTCCTGTAGCTGTAGCGACTGTTGCCGTTGCCGTTGCAGTTGCAGTTGTTGCTGTTGCTGCTGTCGCTTGTGGGTTGCTGCCGCTGCTGCTGCTCGTAATTAGCATAAATCACTTCAAAAAAGGCTTCCTTTTTGGCTTGACCAAATTTGTTTTATAGTCTTTGTGGCTCTTTTGGCATTTTGGCATCTCTGACTGGCAGCAGCAGTCGCTGCGGTTGCTGCACTGTACTGACCCGCCTCCGTTGCCGCCTACACCGCCTACCACCCGTGCAAAAACAACAAACACGACATCGACAAAGTCACGCATCGCTGACCAAAATTGGCACACAAAACGCTGCACTCGGAGATCGCGAGGTTTGTTTTTATTTGACTTTTTTTCCGTCTCAGTTTGCTTCTTTTTTTTTTTTTTTTGGGCCGCCAAAAGTTGAGCAATCAAATACCATTTGCATTGACTGCCTCTGCCCACCTTTCCCCCGGCCAAGAAGCAGCTCCAGCTACAACTGGCAAATAGAAAGTCGATTACTGTACAATAAGAAAAACTTTAATTGAAAGTTTAACAAAAAAGTTTTGTTCCCAGCTCAGGTCGGCCAGACTCCCCGCCCCCTCATGCGTGCCGCTTATGAGCTGCTGGCAGTACAATGCATTGATTCTCTTAAGCATTTACTCTCGGCTGGCCAACTTTCCAAATACCAAAAGTCATTTAGCTATTTCGATGATCAATTAGTGTCCATCAGCTGCCTGAGCTGATGCCGAGATCCTGCAAATGACCAGTTGTCCGATTATCCAGGGGTGTCGCATGTGCTTAGCGCCAGCTGCCAATGAAAGTATGATTTTGAAAAGTGACTCGAACGATTTCAAATGTTGTTTAACTTAGAGTCAGTAACTTTCATCGTTGGGTGAGTAAACCCATCAATAGCCCAAAAGTTGTTAGTCTGCTTTAAGCTAGAGCAGTTATGAATTAATAATGCTAATAGCCGCATGTTATTCATCGCAATATGTTCCACTGAACAACAATCGATACTCTATCGATTTTGATTGTTTCGTATCGAAAGTCGCATTGTTTGACAGGCGAGGCTGTCAGATGCATTGCACAAGCTGAGCCGTTCACTGAAGTTGTCAACTTGATGTGTGCGTGTCCGTGTCTAAGGCAGTGACTGTATCACCATGACAATGATGATGATAATCAGCAGCATCGTAATGTTGTTGCCGTGGACGATGATGAGGCTGCGGGCCACCATGAGCAGCGACATAATTTCGCGGCCAATTGGAAACTGTCAAAAACTATTTGGCTGTGTCTTCATAACTCGGACAACAGCTCGACGCTCGGACTCCACATCCATTCGGCGGTGCCAGGCAACAGAGCGAGAGAGCGAGAGAGAGGGACTGGTTGAACCGGGCAACCGCCAGTCGGATAGTTGGACAATCGGACAGTCAGGCAGGCAGTCAGCCAAGTCAACTTGTTGGCTTTTCTATTAGGCCACCGCGACGTCGTCGTCGATGGCCCACTTGCCCCAGTTGCAGCTGTTAGCTAGATGGCTAGCTAGCTGGCTGGCTGGCTGGCTTTTTGGCCTAAACTATGCGCATTTTTGCATCGGATTTGCTCGCTTTTTGTGCGAGCGCTTCCCTCGACGAGGAGGCTAATTGAAAAAATGGTTTATTAAAATGGCATGCGATAAGCTCAGCGAGTGGTGCGAGAGTGGTGCAGCTTGGAGCCGGCCAAACGCATTATATTTCCGTCATTAGGCGCAACGAGTTTCGGGCCATTGCATAAGCAGTTCGTTGGCCAGCGGTTGAATGGTCAATGGAAGTGCACGTTCGCAAGTTCGTTGCCTAAGTCTTTTGTTTTAGTTCCCATAATTTGCAATACGTGGCCAACTTTGGCCCCCATGCTCCGCATACAATCCACACACCCACTGCAACCACAATGGAGCGCGTCCCAATTAAAAAGTCGCGCGTTGTTTTGCCAATTGTTGTCGCTTGTTGTTGTTGTCGAGTGTTGTTGTTGTTGCTGTTGTCTGTTGCTGCTGGTCATAAATCGCGTCTGCTTATCATTTTCATAAACAACGCCACAATAAAAACGACGAACGCGACGAACTTATGCAATTCTGAGTGTCAGACGCGGCCGCAGTCTGGGCAGCAGCAGAGTCATTGCGCCCCGTCTCTGGCAGCAAAGTGCACCACAGCAATATGCACCACCATTTGCCATAGTAATGACAGGTGTTTGTAACTCGTTTGTAACAAGCGCTCAGCTCTGGAAGCTAACGGAAGGCACCCAACTACAGCGCCAAAATAAAAGAAACTAATGAAAATGCTAGAGCTGGCTGTGATCGACTGGCAGATACCCTATTATGTATATAGCAGGAATAGCTGACATACAAGGAATCCAGCACAGATGTGGGAACTCAAAGGAGTCTCGTTTTAAAGTCTATGATTGATATCTCTAGGTATCGATATATTCTTACATAGTAAGTATATCACAAAATACTTCATTGCTTCAGTATACCCTCACCATCCACTTGACATTAGTAGGGTATAAAAATATTGTACTTATATACATGTTGCGCGCTGGCCAGGACAGACAATCGGCGCAGCAATCGCCAGTGGAAGGCTGAGAGACTGTTGCTGGTGCTAGAGCTGTTGCTGGTGTGCTGGTGCTGGCGGGGGGTCGCCAACGCAGAGACCCCAACAGATATTTGCATTAATATAAAGCCCAAACCAATTTATGCCCGCCAGCAGCAGCTGTGCTGTGCAGCAGCCAAAAATTATTGTACGTCGCTAGGCAGACAGTTGAACACACACGCACACGCAGACACACACACACACACGCACACACACTCAGACATAGTTCGCTAAAGTCAGCCATAAATTGCGGTCTATCAAAAGTCGCAGCATTATGGCGATAGCAATGCTGGACTGGATGCGAGTGAAAGTGATCTGTGCAATGGAAATCGAGTAGGCTGTGGGCTGGCTGCCAACTTGTGATCTTACATTTTCATTATCGCTGTCATTTGTTCCTGTGGTCGGAACAAATCGCATCAGGAAGATGAGAAGCTGTTTTTTGATTAGGTTTCTGTCGCCGGACTCGAGTCTATCTGTACCTTTTGCGGTTTCCTCTGCCCTGGCCATAGACAATAAAATTGATATTTGCGGTTTTGAGTCGCTGCTGCCATCGCGGTTGGTTGCGGCCACAATCGAATGGAATGCGAGGCTGTTCCATGGTTTCTCAGTGGTCAGCCTATGGGGGAGGGGAGCGTCCATTGAACTCTCTCGCCCAACAAATCGAACTGATTAGCCCGCCTGACGGGCATTTGTCATTGTTAGTGCATAATTAACACACGCCCCGCCTGACGCCCACTGGCTGGCACATGGATAAATCACAGGAGCCAGCGCAAACTAGACTGGCCCAGTTGTCGAGGGGCAGAGGTAGAGAGGGGGGTGTGAGGGGCACAACTTAATTGCAGAGTGTTTGCATAATGCTTTTAGCAGTGAAAAAGTGCGCTTGGCTAATGGCTACAAATATTTCAGGCCAAACATTGAAAAACACTTGCGGCCAACACCGGAGCTGAAAGTGAAAATTGAATTTCAGCTGGAATTGGGCGCAGGGGGAGGGTCGCACATACTCATAATTAATTTGGCTGCGACGGTTATCGCGCAGGCTGGCTGGCTCGCAGGCACCACTCGAGTAACGACCCACCACCTGCCAGGCTAAAAAGCTCGCAAAAATCAACAAAATCGATATTTAAAATCGCATAAATCGTTTGGCCACGCTCCACTTGCAATCCACATGCGTTCCACACACACACTCAGCGCTCAGTTTTTCGGGCTCTTTAGCTTTCCGGGCTGCAACCACTTTGTGGTTTGATTTATGCGGCTGTTAGCCTGCTGGCTGCCTGGCTCTGCTGACTCTGCTGACTCTGCTGACTGCTGCTGTGCATTGAAGGGGCGCGCGGGCGTGTGGGTGCGTCGCCAAATAACAGGAATTGCTTTAAATTACGCAAATTTGAATTTGCAGAAAAACAACGAGTTGGCTGGCAAAACTTGAACTTTTGATTAACTTATGGATTGCTCGCTTGTTCGCCCCACCCCACACCACAGCACAGCACAGCACAGCATAGCACAGCACGGCTGTCTCGTAGGCTGTTCGCCTGCCTAGTACCGTTAGCGTTAACCACTTGCCAGCTCCAGACTTGTCCACTTTACGTGCCATTGCGCACATTTATCAGCCAGCGATGGCAAAGGCGAATGAAACCGAAACTGTAACCGAATCCGACTCCAATTCCAGCCACAACTCAAACTCAAATCCGAATCCCAAATCGAAAGTGACCAAAGTCAGCGGCAATGAAATAAAAAGCTATAAAATGATTATTTATTGGACAATATGGACAATATGAGATAGCAGCTGGCCAAGCTCAAGGCATAAATTGAGGGAAAGAATAACATTTTCAGATCAGACTTGGAATAGTAATTCATAACATTTCGTATATTCTTAGCAAGCAAAATATAAAAGATATTTATCTGCAACTCAACTTTGTTTTCAGTCAAAAGTTCTCGAAAAGTATTTTTGTTTATTTAATTTTCTTTGTTTTTGGGCGAGAAATTTCTCGTTTTGCTGGCTGATTTATAGAGCCTAGCATCCAATTTCCGGGAGCCTTTATATAGGTTGTCTACGTTTTTGATTTGCGGCCGTATGAAGCTGCGCAAATATTTACACAATCTCAATAAATTTATGCGCTCTTCTTCACATTTTCAATTTGCAATTTTTCGCTCGCCAGGCGGCGGCTGCAACTAGAACTGGGCAACAGGGGAATTCGGCTTGAGATTGGCTTAAGCTGAGGCTGCGACTGCGACTGCGACTGTGTATTGGGACTTGGAGTGCCACTTTTTGTGGCTGCTAGCAGAATTTATGCAAATATCCAAAACACAAACTCTGGCTGTGATTGTTATTGGCCTAGAGAACGATCAGCGATCAGCGATCGACGATCGAAACATGGAATCACGTGGGCGGACGAAATTGAATGCGTGGTTGTAGTGGCTGGCTGCAAGCTCAGCTCCGAATTGAAACTGGGTACGAGCTGGCTGGCTGGCTGGCTGTGGAAGGGCTGCTGTGATTTTTATCGCAAGCCTTTTAGTTAAAGGCTCGATATAAACGCTGGATAGGAGTGGATCATGGCTAACTGTGCCAGCTGCTCGCTGCTCTCGGCGCACTGTGTGGCCCAGTTGCTCCAGTTAGGCATAGATGGCGACAGAGAAAGAGTGGGGCAGAGCGCAGGCAATCGGAGACACGCCGCCTTGCAGATGGAGATGCAACTGGCAGTTATGGTCAGTTCACAGCGCTTGGCAAGTGCAGCCAGTCTGCGACAACAACAACCGCTGGAAACTCATTGAACAATTTCCTAGTTTAACAATTTTTGGTGCGACTTTTGCGGATTGTGGAAAAGGCGAAAGTCAAACAACAACCACAAATGCTGGCCATTAAAAAAAGGTGCTTTATTAAAACCTAACAGGAAAATTGAACAACGTGGTGGTTGCTGTTGCTGTTTGCGTTTGTGTGGTTGTTGTTGCTGTTGTCACTGCATGAGAGATGTGCAGGAAAGCCCAGTGAACGCAGTTTCCCAGACTTTGTAACTGTTTTCAGCTGATGTTGTTGTTGTTGTTGCTTTTTCTGTTGCTGTTGCTGGCACAATCGATAAATCGCACAACAACTGGCAATGCGACAACGCATAAGTTGTTCGCTGCTCGTAGTTTTTTGGTTGTTTGTTTATTTACGTTTTTGTTTTTGGGCGGAAGCAAATTGCCATGCGACAAACGCGAAAGCAGTTCGAGCATACAAATATAGAAATGTTAAAGTCGGATGATGAGAAAAGTCGCTCGGACACACTAAGTGGGACGAGAAAGGGATATTAGTGGGGGTATAAAGTAATGGAAATAAATGATTGTTTAATCAATTACTGATGTCAACTTTAGTATATTTAAACTGTGAACTTTTATCGGTAATTTTATTATATTTTGAAATACATTTTCATATTGCTAATATCAATTCTAGTCGATAGAAACAGTCCTAGGTAAACTCTTTGTTCTCATAAGAACCGATTCCTTGTTCTCTCTCTCTCTCTCTCGCTCTCTCTCTCTCTCTCGCTCTCTCTCTCTCTCTCTCTCGCTCTCTCTCTCTCTCTCCCATCACTACAAGCGATTGTCAAGGTACAATAATTAAACGTTTACCAGCTGGCTACAGGGTATCTATCATATAATCACTTGCTCTCGTCTATGACAGTTTTGCTTTATTAATTTCGCACAACACTTTAATTGATGTTGTCCAGGCAACATTTAAAATTGTTTGATTAATTGCTGCTCCAGTTAGTGGAACACTCCCAGCTTCCAGCATCCAGCTCTCAGGCTCAAATGCCGCCAGCTACCCGTTACTGCAACCGCAACAACAACAACAACAACACCAACAGCAGCAGCAGCAGCAGCAGCAGCGGGCGCCATGTCAAAATCTGATTTTTCTTGGCCTGTGGCCCCACGCTGCCTGCCAATTAGAATGTTTCTGTTTTTTTTTTTTCTTTTTTGCTTTTATTTATTTATTTTTTGTGGCAGTCAGACGACATAGGTGCTGCCTCTGGTTCTGGCACTGACTCAGAGTGGGTTCTGCCGCTACTGGGCACCCGCATCATTTGGCGCGCTGCTGCTGATTTGCGCCATGACCACATCACTTCCTGTCGCTCTTGATTTCATTAGGCAATGCGCGCCGCGTGGGCTGTGGACGGGCCTGAGCAGTGCACAGATGCGAGCATCTAGGACGAGTTGAGGTCCGTGAAGCGTGCATCCAACTTAATTAGCGCTGAATGCGAGAGGAACTGCAGATTAATGAGAGGAATGACTCTTTATCGATAAGGTTGCTGCTTCAGAGTAGATGGGCTGCTGCCAGAGTGGAGCGCGTGAGGGAAATTAAAGCAAGAATTTCTGAACTTTTTTTTTATGTGAGCTGACAATTGAGGCGAGTTAGCTTATGAGTTGTTCTAATATTATTATATTGGGTATACCTCTTGCTTACCTCTTGGTTCACTCCAATAACGATGTGATATGAAGCCATCTCTCTGGTTAATTGAGATTTCGCTGCAATGTCTCCAAGGCTCCCACTTCACGAATTTCGCGATTGTCTCCCAACATTTTGAGATGTCGTGTCACGCAGCACAAGCAAACACGACATCTGCCGCTGCACTCTATGCGCTTCTAATCCTTTGGCTTTGTCGCAAACACTTTGAATACGCTGACTTTAGCCTTGGCTCTCTCTGCGCCTGCCTTGGCCGCCAAATGGCGAGCTGCGACGGCGACGCACATTTCTAAGCGACGTGAGGACGTGCGCATTCCGTGGAGCTGGCAACGTTCACGAGTTTATGCAACGATCCATCATCTAAGCCAAGATTTTTTGTTTTTGGACAAGTCCGGACGGACGGCGGCGGGTGGCAGCTGCAACTGCCAGCAACAGCAACAGCAACAAACGGCGGCAGCAGCGAGAGGAACAGCAAAAAGGCATTTTTTAGCCAAACACAAGAAACGCATTCGCGGTGGTTGTGACGTTCGTTGTTGTGGCAGTGGCAGTGGCTGAGGTTGAGGTTTCGTTGCTGCTGTTGTTGTTGTAGTTGTTGTTGTTGTTGTTGTTGTTGTTGTTGTTGTTGTTGTTGTTGTTGTTGCTGGCCATGCTGAGCATTGAGTGAGCTTTTGCATACTTAGTTACCTTGTCTTGCAGTTGGGCTTCGCATGTTTTTGGCCATTTGGCGTTGCAATTGTTGCTGTTGTTGCTGTTGTTGTTGTTGTTGCAGTCACAGTCAAGTCCAGCCAGAGGCTCCAGGTTTTAGCTCCATGTCCAGCTCGGAGCTGGCGGCCAAATGCAAATCTCGCACCGCCTCGCCCCGTTGCTCGGCACGCATGTATTGGAATTTTGATTTATCAATAGATGGCAGTGGGCGCCCAATGAGTCTAAAACGGAGTTGGACTCGGCACTGGGGATCGGATCTTTGTTTTTGTGGCGAAAGCAAAAGTTTGTTCGCTGGCACGTTGAGCGAAAGGCGACTGGCTCAAAGTTGAAACGTGGCCGTGGCCAGACAGCTGCAACGGCCGCCACACCACCACCGACACCACCGTCACCGCAACCGCCACCACCACCACCAAGTGCCCAAGTGCCCGTCTCCATTGCTGACTAACATTAAAGAAAAACTAACGTTGCAGCACCGCTGCACCGCTGCACCGCTGCACCACACCACAGCGCCGCCGACTCATTTGACTTCTCTGGTTGGGGCGCGCAAAACATAAATCAAATGGAGGAAAATGTACAAGATAAATTTTTAAGCACACTTATTTAACACCTAACAACCTTGTTAGATGCATTTTGATGATGCAACCAGTCTCCGGGCATAGCCGCAGCCACTACCACAGCCACAGCCACAGTCACAACCACAGTCAGAGCAGGCGCAGCCGCAGCCGACGACAAGGTGGAGCAAACACAGAGAGAGGACTCGGAGACTCAAGTCTGAAGACACGTCGCATCGTCGCACTTGTGGCTCAGAAATCTATACCGGAAAATTAAAAATTGTTAATAACACGACAAGCTGCGTGGCCGGGCTGGCGGTACGGTGGTGCGGCGGTGCGCTGCCAACAACTGTTAGAATTGCTTTTCGGTGTTTGCGACTCACCGAAGCAGCAGCGACAAAGAACACAACTTTGTGAATGTGAATGTTGGATGTGGTTCAACTTTTAAATTGCAATCGCAAATAACCACACACACACACACACACACAAACATAGGGATAGTTGTCTGTCTGTGTGTGTGAGGGAGAGAGAGAGCTACTCTTCATCAAAGCTCCACATCTGCTCACATATAAATCTTGCGGTTCGGCTAAAGGGTGCCGAACGCGTTGAATTTTTAAGAAAAATAATTTCTAAAAATTGCAATAAATATTGAGAGGCGCTGATAAGGCGTCAACATAAATCAGGTGGCATGTAGAAGACGAGAAGAGAGAGGAGATGGGGCAAAAGAAGCAGAACAAGCAAATGCAGACATAGCGGAAATATCAAGACTGAGCCTGGCAATCGGTATTGGCAAACTGGGAACTCGAGACTGGGGACCCGTGACTAATCAATGTAATAGTGTGAGATCTTCACACGGCGCAGCAAAGGCCGAGAGAGTACGAGGGGGGAGCGAGCAGCGTTGCTCTCATATTTTATATTTTTATAAGCTAATTCGATTTCAGCTGGTCAGCCTTAGCAATCGATACAATTGCACGCTTTCTGCACAGAGCATAGAGCACAGCTGCCACCCACGCAACCGCCAAACCACACAAGCAACAGTCAAGCAAACACTTTCATTGCCCCCATTGCAATGTGTGCCAGCGAGATTGGATTACAGCGTGGCTCGATAGCTGGGCCTGAGACTCTTGATTGATCCATAAGTAGGGTATGCTAATGCGCGACAGACCAAAGAGGCAAGAGCTTAAAGCTTTATATCCAAGCCAAATGAGTCAGAGTTAGGCACGATTTTCGGCGAGATTTGGCAAGACTTCAGATTGTATACAAAAAATGTGTATAATTATGATTTTCTCTGCGATTAATCGATAACACTTAAGCAATATAATTAGAAACCGTTAAGATTTAATCTCAGGTGTCTTGGGCAGAGCAGACACGGCTCACATTCAGCTTTAGAATGAATGTTGTTCAAATGGTTTCGCATAAGCTCAAAGTATTTGGCAATCAGCACGCTGCTCGCTGCACGCTGCACTCTAAACTCTTCTCGCTGCCCTCTCTCTGCCGCTCTGCCGCTCTGCCGCTGCTGCACTCGGCGCAGTTGATGCTGCTCTCTGTGGCACGTAGTCATTTCTCATCAGACGCGCTGCGGCACACTCATGGGGCAGGTAAATCATCCACATCTGCCGGAAATTGCATAAAAATATGCAAGGCTGCGTTGCTGCCTGGCCTATGCTGCAACAACAGCAACAACAGCAACAACAGCAACAGCAACAGCAACTGCCACATGCTGCATTTGATGCACGGGGGGAGGGGCAAGGGAGGACGGTTCAGCAACTACAGTAAGCCACGGGCCTCAAGACATGTCCGACTCTTATCAAAAGCGCTGGCTGCTTGATAATCCGCGGCAGAGACACGACCGACATTTGGCCACCTTCTATTAGCCCCAAATGCAATGTTTCTGCCCCTCAGCCAGCGCCCGCTGCCTAGCTGGTCGAGGTGTTAATCAAGCCAAACCACGATCCGATGGCCCAGGATGTGGCTGGCTGACTGGCTGACTGGCTGGCTGGCTGGCTGGCTGCATGGGGAGCGTTGCTCGGATAGTTTCTCAGCACCTCGAGCCTCACGCGCCAGTTAGCCAAGAAGCGGGGCAATCAACTGGCAGCTCTCGACCGCATTGTTGTTGGCCGAGCTTCGTGCTGGCTGCCGAGCAGGCCGAGCTGTTTGGTTTTGGCCATGACAGAATTTCTCCTTCGTTTTGGTTGTTTCGTACGATAAATAAGGTAATTGAATGAAATTACTTTTGACAGCTTATTTGCATACATCAACAGCGGTCGCAGTAGCCAGCCGCAGCTGGAGTCGAAGTCAGAGTCGAAGTCGGAGTCGGATTCGGAGTTGGTGCTGAATCTCGAGCTCAAGTCAAGAAACTGAGGCCTTGTTAGCCCATAATTGGTTATTGAATGCTGTTGCACACACTCATGCACTCACACACACACACTCACACACACTCATACACACCCCGCTCAAGTGTTTCGGCTGAGTGTGCGAGGAAGTGCGTGCTGACAAAGATGAATAACTCTTGAGAAGTTTTGACGACAACAAACAGCGCTTGCGCAGCCAAAACGAATGACTCGAGCAACGAACTCGATTTTTATCACAACTTAGCTCTTGTACTGAAGCATTTGAGTGACGAAATCTTTAACGCATTGAGTATGACATTTCTGCAGCCCATTAAGTATATATCTTATCGAACGGAATGCTGACTCTTAACAATTTAAGTCCTAAAGTCTGTGCGCTCAGCGAAGGCATATGGGCCCCTGAGGAACAATCGGCTGCAAGTTGACTTTTAAATATCGACCTGCGGCTGGTCAATTGAATTCGTTCCTTTCCCAATGTTTTCCGTTCTTGTTCTCTTTCTACATTTTGTCTCATTGTTTTCGTACTTATTTCTGGCAATTGGCGAATGCTCCGATTTGATTTACCTTTCACTGCGCTGTTGCTGCTGCTGCTGCGGCTGCTGCTGATATAGTCGACGGCAGCTGCTGGCAGTTATCAGCGAGGAGGCCCACTTGGTCAGGGCCAGGGCAAGGTCCAGGACCAGGCGTTGGCTGCGCATCCCAGCAGCCATTTCGTGTGGGCGTCTTTTGCAGCTGCGCGAGGGCAGCCGTCGGGATCTGTCTTTGGGCCGTGTTTCTCAACAGCAGTTCCATGTTGTTGACAGATAAAATTGCCAATCTGTTGGCTCTGACGACATCGTCGTCGTCGTCGTCGTCGTCGTTGCTTGGCGACAATTTCGCTCGGGTTAAACGGGTTTAAACGGCTGCCAACTAAGCTTAATGAAAGTCTTTAGTCAGCACAGCAGCCAAGCAGCCAAGCAGCCAAACAGCCCAGCAGTCAAGCAGAGCAGCAATCTAAGCAGATCTTCGCCAGGCGGACCGTTGCGACCCAACAGTTCGATGCCTTTGGCTTACAAAAAGTGTAATTAGCGCAGAAATTGAACGTGAGGAGTCGCCGCGACGTGGACACGTTTCGCTTTAAATGCATATCAGTCTGGGAGTCTGAGACTGAGACAGAGACAGAGACAGGGACACGGATGGATGGAGACAGAAGCAGAGACTGAGACAGAGACTGAGACTGAGACTGAGGGAGGTGGACTCTCAGCTCCCGTCTTGTTGTTGCCTGAGAGAGAGAGAGAGAGAGAGAGGGAGAGAGGAGGCGAGTAAGCGAGGGGATTCCACTATTTAAAGTGAAATAATGACAGTTTTAATTGCTGATTTTTTGTGCTCGTTGTTCGTTGGCGTCTGGCAAAATGCCATAGCTGACTCTTTGACTGCCCCCCGCCAGCCCACTGCGACGGCTTCTGGCTGCTGCTGGGCTATTTTTAGGGTGGCGTAGGCCAGCAGCGTGCAGCCCGTAAAATGTAAATGTTGATTACGCAAATGCCAACTAATTGGCAGCCATTAAAGCCAGGTCAATGCTCCTGTACAGCAGCAGCAGCAGCACCACCACCACCACCACCATTTCGAGTGGAGTTGAAAGCCCCAAAAAAATAAAAGCCTAAATTTAAGTTGACATACGCTTAATACGCCGCAGCCCGAGGCAGGTCTCGACGCGACTCTATACAAAGCATGACCAGAACAAATTGCCCCACTGACTGTAGCAAATGAAGTTAAGCTGTGCGGGGTTTAAGCCGTTGCCTTTAAATCAAATTAAAATTTTGACAACTTCATTTGTAATTGGCAGAGCAGCCGATTAACCGGCAGCGACAGTGCAACCACCGTAACCACCTTAATAATCATTATATTATATTGACTTCTCTTTTTCTTTGCACCCTCAGGTGTCGGCCAGCGATCCAGATTGCGGCGTGAATGCCATGGTCAACTACACGCTCGGCGAGGGGTTCAAGCATCTCACGGAGTTCGAGGTGCGTTCGGCCTCGGGCGAGATCTGCATTGCCGGCGAGCTGGACTACGAGCGGCGCAACAGCTACGAGTTTCCGGTGCTGGCCACAGATCGAGGCGGACTCAGCACCACGGCCATGATCAAGCTCCAGCTGACGGATGTGAACGACAATCGACCCGTGTTCTATCCGCGTGAGTACAACGTATCGCTGCGCGAGTCCGGACCGGCGCAGAGCAGTGGCTCGTCCATGCCCATTGTGGCTGTGGTGGCCACGGATCCGGATGCGGGCACCTTTGGCCAGGTGTCGTATCGCATTGTCGCCGGCAACGAGGGTGGGATCTTTCGCATAGATCGTGCCAGTGGCGAGATCTTTGTCATCCGGCCGGACATGCTGTCCGTGCGCACGCAGGCGATGCACATGCTCAACATCTCAGCCACGGATGGCGGCGGACTGCGCACCAGCACCGATGCAGTCGTCTTCCTCAGCATCATCGACGCCATGCAACGGCCGCCGATCTTCGAGAAGGCGCGCTACAACTACTACGTCAAGGAGGATGTGCCGCGCAACACAGTCGTCGGCTCGGTGATAGCCACCAGCAGTGACACCGGTGAGTACCACACAAATCTCAGCCTCTTCTGTTATATCTATATATATATACATATATATATATATATATATATATATATATATATATATATATATATATATATATATATATATATATATATATATATATATATATATATATATTGCGCTTGGGTCAGACCGTGGCTACCAAACTTGGCGGCCAGCGTCGCGACGTCTTTGTATTGAATTGCATTCATTAGTTCAGTGAGCTGGAAAACAAAATATGCGCATATGATGGACGGACGGACGGATGAGCGGGCGATCGAATGGTCCAACGGTTGAATGCTCCAATCGCTGGGCCACAAAAACAACACGAGAAGCAGCAGCAGATGTTAGACAGGGCAACTCTTAAATACCCTTGCATTGACTTGAATACTGTTGAGGAGTGAAGGTGGAAGTTGGGAGTTTAAATCGAGGGTGTATCTCACTTCTGCCTATAACTATGAAGTATATTAAGGGCAAATGTGGAAATTTTTCAATGTCAGGAATTATCGACTCTTAAGATGATATCCTGAGTAGCTTATATATGTAGTTCTTATGATGCCTTGCCTTATCCATAATATCTGCTGCAAGAGCTGCTCACTTTCTTCAACAATAGGTCACATATTTCATATAATAATCATCATACTCTCTCCCTTCAATATAACAAGCCAAGAAAATTAAAATAAAATTTGTACAAGCGAAGGAAAAAAGACTGTCGGAGCGCTTGGCTGCAACAAAATGGGCCAGTGGCCGGCAGAGAGGCACAGTCAGAGCCACAGCAGGCGAAGGAAAAGAATTAGGAGCAGAGCCAAGGGGTAGGGGCCCAGGCAGAGTGTGGGCAAAGGGAGGGGGAGCACATGCACAACAAAGCCAAAGCAAAACACTTCAAACGCAAATTTCGGCAGAAATCTGCACCCATCAACGATATTCCACGTCCTCGTCATCGCTCGCTCGCTCGCTGGCTGATACAAAAGGCCAAGACACGAGCTCGAGTGCCCGTCTGCCGGGCGACGGCAGGCTGCGGCTCGAGGCAGCAGCGGGGAGCACACTGCGGCTGAAGTTGGGAGTCTTTTCTCTGTTTTCTGTTTTTTTTTTTTCTGAACTGCTATGCAAAATGAATTTTGAGCTTTAATTTGCTGCTTTCGCTGTGCACTTCCTTTCATTGCTCCCGCTGCCGTTGCCGTTGCCCCTGGCCCCTGGCCCCTTGCCCCTCGGCAGGCTCTCATGTGTCAATCTGGTACGAGGCTCAGTTCGTTCGTTCATTCTTTCGTTCTATTGTTCCATCTGCAAACTCATTGCGCGTCCTTTGTTTGGCTCACTGGCATTTGAATTGCCTTTAATGAGGCAGCTTTTTGGCAACCCTTTGAACCCGCGCTTCCCCCTTTTTCCTTTTGACATTCTTTCCCATCAATTTGTGTTATCTTCTTTAACCTCTTCTCTCTCTGAACTTGCAGCTCAACGGAGTCCGGTGCGCTACTCTATATACTCGGGCGATCCGGATGGCTACTTCAGCATTGAGCCCGCCTCGGGCAACATTCGGATTGCCCATCCGCTGGACCACGAGGCCAAGGCGCAGGTCTTGCTGAACATACAGGCGACCAGCGGCGATCCGCCCGTCTATGGCCACACGCAGGTGAACATCGAGGTGGAGGACGTCAATGACAATGCGCCCGAGTTCGAGACGAGCATGGTGCGCATATCGGTGCCCGAGAACGCCGAGCTGGGCACGCCGCTGTTCGCCGCCCATGCCCACGACAAGGACTCGGGCAGCAGCGGCCAGGTGACCTACAGCATTACGGGCAATGCCACCCAGCCGGGCCGCGGCAAGGCGCAGCCAGCGGCCGCTGCGCTCTTCGCTATCGATGCACGCTCGGGCCACCTTGTGCTATCACGACATCTGGACTACGAGACCGCGCAGCGGCACTCGTTAATTGTGACGGCCACCGACGGCGGGCTGCCGCCTCTCTCTGCGGATCTCACCATACTCGTGGACGTGCAGGACGTCAATGACAATCCGCCCGTCTTCGAGCGCGACGAATATGCGGTGAATGTGTCCGAATCGCGGGCCATTAATGCACAGGTAAGGCTCAAAACTTGTTAACGCTACACTAGGCAAAATAGTCTAGTGGAAATGGCGAGAAATTTTGAATGTGAAATTAAATTATACTCAAATATACCTCAGAGGAATAGCTTGAGAAAGAGTATAAGAATGCGTAAGAATACGAAAGTCAATTCGATCTTTTTATTATAGAGGTATTTCATACTTCAGATATAGCCTCAACCACTCGAGAAGTATCTAGTGGACCAAAGTTTGCTCATGGAGACAAACTCTTTCTTCAACTCTCACAGGAATAGCTTGAGAAAGAGTATAAGAATGCATAAGAATACGAAAGTCAATTCGATCCTATTATTATAAAGGTATTTCAGACTTCAGAGATAGCCTCAAGAACTCGAGAAGTATCTAGTGGACCAAAGTTTGCTCATGGAGACAAACTCTTTCTTCAACTCTCACAGGAATAGCTTGAGAAAGAGTATAAGAATGCATAAGAATACGAAAGTCAATTCGATCCTATTATTATAAAGGTATTTCAGACTTCAGAGATAGCCTCAAGAACTCGAGAAGTATCTAGTAGACTAAAGTTTGCTCATGGAGACAAACTCTTTCTTCAACTCTCACAGGAATAGCTTGAGAAAGAGTATAAGAATGCATAAGAATACGAAAGTCAATTCGATCCTATTATTATAAAGGTATTTCAGACTTCAGAGATAGCCTCAAGAACTCGAGAAGTATCTAGTAGACTAAAGTTTGCTCATGGAGACAAACTCTTTCTTCACCTCTCAAAGACTTCTCTATATTTTCGAGAGTGCAGGCAGCTGCAGCAGCTGCCAGCCACGTTTCTGCTGCCTGAAGTTTTATTGAAAAATAAATTTTTGTAATGCAAACTAAATGCGCAACATAAATTTGATTAACAGCCCGTAAAAGTCACGCTTTTGTCAGGCAGGCGTCATATCTTTTTTAAAATATCTCAACACCCCAGAGAAGATGCTGCGGCGGCTGCTGTTGCTGCAGCATCCAGGTCCAGGCCTGTTGCATGTTGCATGCGGCATGCGGCATGCGGCATGCGGCATGCTGCCTGTTGAACTAGTTTTGATCATAAAATCACTTTATATCTCTTGGCATCACGAGGCTGAAACGAGTTGCTGCAGTTCTAGGGATTCCTCTAGAGATTTACGCAGACATGCATCAGAGATTCCAGTGCCGCCGCTTCAGCGGATGATTGATGACCGCCAGCCGTGTTTGGCATGTAGATCTCACTCTCTCCCTCTCTTTCCCTCCCTCTCTCTATCTTTATCTTTGACTGGCTTAAATTAACACAAACTCTCAACTCTTTGTTGCAGATCATCCAGGTGAACGCCAGCGATCTGGACACGGGCAACAATGCGCGCATCACGTATCGCATTGTGGATGCGGGCGCGGACAATGCCAGCCAGAGCCTGGCGAACGTTGGCGGTCCGGATGCTGATCTTGCCCAGCACTTTGGCATATTTCCCAACTCCGGCTGGATCTATCTGCGTGCGGCGCTGGACCGCGAGAGTCGCGACCGCTACGAGCTGACCGTCCTGGCCACCGACAATGGCACGCCGGCCGCGCATGCGCGTGCGCGTGTGCTGGTCCGCGTGCTGGACGCGAACGATAACGATCCGAAGTTTCAGCGCGAGAGCTACGAGTTTCGCATCGAGGAGAATCTGCGACGCGGCGCAGTTGTGGGCGTTGTCAGTGCCAGCGATGCGGATCTGGGCGAGAATGCGGCCATACGCTACAGCCTGCTGCCAGCCAATTCCAGCTTTCAGGTGCATCCCGTCACAGGTGAGTCGACGCATCCTCTTGCCATAAATTAGTGTTCGCGCTGCGCGGTAGCCGCCAGTCCGCAAAATGTCGCAGCCCGAACAGCTCACTCAGCGCCGTTAGAGTTCGTGCGAGTCCGAGCAGAAGCCACTGTCAAGCCAGCAGCCATGACCCATGGTCATTCATTACTGCTCCACTTGGCTGTCGCTTCTGCACTGCTCCTTGGCATTGCCCACGTCGCCCATAGATCAAACGCGCACGAGCAAGCGGAAACCAGTTCCCCATACGGGAACGACGATGACGACGATGGGGCAAGCGATAAAATGCGATCTGTTTGAGATATGGCTAGATGGCCAGCTAGATGGCTAGATGGGTAGATGGGTACATGGGTAGATGGCGCAGCCGGCAGCCGGCCAGGAGTAGCGCATGACCATTAGTGTTTGAGCAACAACAGTTTTAACGCTGTCAGCTCATCCGTCAATGGAATATCATTGGGTTGACATTTTGCAGGCCACTGCGCATGTGTGTGAGTGTGTATGGCTGTGTGCGTGTCCGCTCCAGGGGCCTGCCTGCAAAGGAGCCACAGTCTGGGGCAGCGCCAGCGTCTCGCTTCATTTAAATTAAATATGGAAATCGCGTGCAGCTAATCCTGGCTGCAGCAGCAGCAGCAGCAGCAGTAACAGAGGCTCTGCCAAACTCGTTTTTCCTGACATGATTTTCTTTTGGCCGCCACGCTGCCAGGCATGACATTTTGATGGCAACAGGCGGAGGCACCACCAGCACCACCAGCACCACTGGCACACCACCACGCCAGCCAACACTTTGGCATTAATCATCGGCGACCCAGTTACGAGCCACATTTTCCAAACTAATCAACAATGGTTAGCGGTAGCTCTCACTCTCTGTCTCTCTCTCTCTCTCTCTCTCTCTCTCTCTCTCTCTCTCTCAGTATAGAGAGTAATCTTAGAGTTAATAGTGGTCTTTGAAGTCCTACCAAACTAAGAGTTGTGCTCGGAAAAGTATTACAAAGAGAGTCAGAGATAAAGAGAGAGAGAGAGACAGAGAGAGAGAGAGAGAGAGAGAGAGAGACTTATTTAACGAGTGGATCAGCTGACTCTGTTGCTATTTCTCGATCAACATGATAATAATTGGGCCAAGATATAGGGTATATCATAGTCGTAGCCAATATTCAGATATCCTATTGCCACTTGATTAGTTACTAAACCGAAAATCCTTTTCTTCTGCCCTTCTAATTGCAGGCGAGATAAGCACACGCGAGCCGCTGGATCGAGAGCTGCGCGAGCTGTACGATCTGATGGTGGAGGCGAGGGATCAGGGCACACCGACGCGCAGTGCGCGGGCACCGGTGCGTGTGCATGTGACAGATGTGAATGACAATGCGCCGGAGATAGCCGATCCGCAGGAGGATGTGGTTAGCGTGCGCGAGGAGCAGCCGCCGGGCACCGAGGTGGTGCGCATACGCGCCATCGATCGCGATCACGGCCAGAATGCATCCATCAACTATTCGCTGCTGAAGGGTCGTGACTCGGATGGCCACGGCCTGTTCAGCATTGATGCCAACACAGGCGTGATTCGTACGCGCGTCGTCCTCGACCACGAGGAGCGCAGCATCTATCGGCTGGCGGTGGCCGCCACCGACGGCGGCAATCCGCCCAAACAGACGCTGCGAATGCTGCGCGTCGAAGTGCTCGATCTGAATGACAATCGACCGACGTTCACCAGCTCCAGTCTGGTCTTCAGGGTGAGTGAGAGATTTATGGGCGGGTCATTTGCCCAGGCTCACAGCAACAAGGCAGAGGCAGAGGCCGGGCTGGCAGGCAGGTTTCTTCCAGGTGGTTCCAGGAAAACTTTTGTCTATTTGACGCTTCTAGTTTTACACGAAGTCCCTCGTTGGCTCGTTTGATTTCCTGCTTTTTTCCCCAGTCGTGATCAGCGCGTTTGTCGCCTGCCTTTTGTGCGGATGATTTGTAGCATCGGGCGTCACGTGACAATGGCCAAGAACACGATTCCCCAGCCTCGGAAACAGACATCGCTCCGAGTCTGCTGGCTCGGGCGGCACAGGGTGGTCAGCGCGGGTGCGAACGCCACAACTCTGTCCGATTTGCATTCGCCGTTGTCGGCTGCAGGGGCACAGCATGGGGACAGCGGACAGGCAGCGGCAACATCTTCCTTGACTGTCGTTATCCATGGCGCACGCGTAATTGTCACTCTGCGAACTGTGACTGTCCCCGTCGCCTCTCGCCCTGCCACCTTTCCCATTAACTGCAATTCGTAACCGTCAACTGAGCACTATACCCTAACAGGCAATGTCTCAAGTGCCTGCAAAAATATGAAATCCATTCAAGGCGCATTAGTATAGCCAAAGAGAATGTCGCATTGAGCTGTTTGAGGAGTGCGTGGGTCGTTTTTAGGCAAGGCTCTTATGAGTGCAGCTGCTCAATATGAGCTGAAGCTGAAACATAGATTAGTCTAATCATACTAGTATCCTATTGTACATCAATATTGAGCTATTAAAATCGGCAGATCATAAAAGGATATTGTATGAGATAGTTATTTTATATATCTAATATTATCTTGCTATAAATGATCAAACTTGACGCAGTTTTAGCAACCCTTTGCTTTAAGCTTTTTTCAAATATAATTTATAAATACTTCCTGAAATAGTACAGAGCTTAAACTTACTTTTTTAAAGAGAATAAACTTGGAGTCTTAAAGCAAACAGATTTTAGGCCTCTAGCCCAATAGAAAATATTCCACATTCATAATGAGTGTGAAGGGCGCGTTATCTTGATCCCCTGCAGAGTGTATTTCTTAGTGCATCAATCATTCGTTGTCGCCTTCTCCCGCTTCCTCTCAGCTTTAGTTATGTTTTTGATTTCGGCATGTTACTGTGGCAGTTAAGAACGCAGCGACTTTTAACATTTTTATCACGTTCGATTCGCACATGTTTTGCATACCCTGCACATTATTGCATACACATGCCTATCTGCAATCCAGCACCAACCCATTCCCATTCCCTTTCCCATTCCCATTCCCACTGGCAGAGCCCCCTCAGAGACGCCTGCGCATGTTCGCCTCATCCTTCAGCCAGTTGCCGTTGCCGTTGCCGCATTTCCGACACTCTTCTGGACGAGGACGAAAAGCCGAGTCTGATGGCTGCGACGCTTTGACATGCATTTAATTGCCTCTCCCTCTCTCTCTATCTCTATCTAGATGTGGCTCTCTCGCTCTCGCTCGCGCTCCCACTCTCGGTCTGTGGTCTGTCAGTCAGCTGACCCTGTGCGTCCGGCCGCGGTTCGCCTTTTAAATCCGCTTCGGCAACAATTAAAATTGACACATTTCGTTGCGTTTCGTTGGCGGTTGCCTTTGATTCCATGCTTTGTCCTCAACTGCATCTGCATTCTTCTCGCTTTGTTCTTATGCGTTGGCGTTGACCAGGCAGTTAAAAAGCTTGAGCAGCCGGAGGAGCTGGGGGGAGCTGCGGGGGGCTGGAGGTGCCCGAGTGGCTTGAGCTGGCCTGTTTGGCGGCGCACAAACAAATCGAGCTCTGTCCTGCTGCATACAATATGCATCTTTGTAATTAAGCAATTTCAGCCACCCAGCACCACACAACTCGCTTCTGATGCCTGCCTGGCATACAGTCAGCTATAAAAGTACACAACAAATCATGCGCCATTTTGGCAGTCTCCATTTCTGCAGCAATATTCGCTTGCATAATTTGGTGGTCAGCCGCAGCCAGAGCAGTAGTCGTTAGCAGACCAAAGAGCACCACTAAGCAGCAGTGGCAGTGGCAGTGGCAGCAACAGCAGCCGCACCACCACCAGCCACAGTCAAGAGACCTTCTTCCTGCGTAATCTTGGCTGCGGCATAAATCTCGTGACTGTCATTTTTGTGTCTCCATTTTGGCGACCCAAACAATATTTTCAATGTATATTATGAAAAAAAGAAGAAGACACACACACACACACACACACACCACACACACACACTCAGAACTGAGCCCTGCCGAGGAGGCAAACAACGCAAAACCGTTTTTGTTTTTATGCTACGAAACGGTTTTTGCGGTTTTGCATATTAAATTCTTATATGCGAAGAGTTGCCGCTGCACCACCACACACTCCATGCACCACTCACCTGCCTGCTGCCTGCTGTCTGCTGCCTGCCCCGCGCTGGCCGTCAACCTGCAATTCGGCTCACATTTTTCTTCAGTGATTTTCGGGGCCGCCAACTTGGTCGGAATGCATAATTTCTTTTTAATGCCATTGCCAATGCCTGGGCCATTGCCATGGCCAATGCGAGGCACTTGGTGGTTTGGTGGTTCGCCGTTTCGCCTGGGAAGCAACAGCAGCAGCAGCAACAGACATCGAGCGTTGTTTTTGGGGGAATGAAATTTTTAAATGTTTGCTGCCTTCGTAATCTTCAAGTATGAATTATTGCTTTAAGATTGGATTTTCAACACTGTTGTTGAGATTAAGATACCCCGGCCCGGCCCAGGCCAGGCACAGCCACAGCCACAGCCGCAGCCAGAGCCGCAGTCAAGTAGAGCGTCGTATGTAGTCCTCACCCTCCCGGCCCTTCCCTTCTCTCGCCCAAACAGCAAATAATCTATAATTGCCTTTGCCGCATTTATTGACTCCTTTTGTATTCCCTTTGGTCTGCAGGTACGCGAGGATGCGACCGTTGGCCATGTCGTGGGCTCGATTAGTCCCAATGAGCGCGCGGAGCTGCCGCCGGTCAGCAGCAACAGCCTGGACGAGCTGACCGATCAACTGTGCGTCACATACACGCTCAATCCGCTGACCAAGGACCTCATCGAGGGCGCCTTCGACATAGACCGGAACACGGGCAACCTGGTCGTGGCGCGTCAGCTGGATCGCGAGCTTCAGTCGGAGTTCCGGCTAGAGATACGCGCGCTGGACACCTCGGCCAGCAACAATCCGCAGAGCAGCGCGATCACCGTCAAGATCGAGGTGGCCGATGTCAATGACAATGCGCCCCGCTGGCCGCTCGATCCGATCGAGCTGCAGGTGAGCGAGTCGCTGCCCGTTGGCGCCATCATCCACAACTTCACGGCCACCGATGCGGACTCCGGCACCAACGGGGAGCTGCAGTACCGCCTGCTGCGCTACACGCCCCAGCTGAACGAGAGCCTGGAGAAGACGACGCCTCTGTTCGCCCTGGACTCGCTGACAGGCTCCCTCAGCCTACAGGCGCCGCTGGACTACGAATCGCTGCAGGAATATCTGCTCATTGTGCAGGCACTGGATCAGTCCTCCAATGTGACGGAACGGCTGCAGACCTCGGTCACGGTGCGCCTGCGCATCCTGGACGCCAACGACAATGCGCCGCAGTTCGTGGTGCCCAGCACCAGTGGTGCAGGTGGTGCAGGTGGCGCGGCCACAGTTTATGTCAGCGATGCCACACGCATTGGCGAAATGGTCACGCACATTTTAGCCGTGGATCGCGATGCCGACGAGAACGGACGCATCACCTACGACATTGTCAGCGGCAATGGCGAAGGTCGCTTTCGCATCAAGCCACAGTCGGGCGTCATCGAGCTGGCCAAGACGCTGCCGCCTGCCTCCGAGCAGCTGGACAAGACGGGCAGATTCACGCTGACCATCCGCGCCAGCGACCATGGCGCTCCCTCCACGCAGCAGTCCACGCTCAGCCTTCAGCTGCTGGTCCAGGGCAGCCACAGCAATCCGCCCAGATTCCTGCAGGCCGTTTACCAGGCCACCATCCTGGAGAATGTGCCCAGCGGCAGCTTCGTGCTGCAGGTGGCCGCCAAAGCCTTTCACGGAGCCGATAATGGTAAGCTTTGACTATTCGAATATATATGGAATAATAGGTAGAATAAATACATTTAATAATCATTAATTTCGAGTATTATTTTCCCTTTCACTAATTCCCAACTTCGATCTCGCTCTCACCTCTCATAACCACAGCAAATCTCAGCTATGAAATACCCACCGGCGTCGCGGATAACCACTTCCATGTGGACTGGCAGCGCGGCATTGTGACAACGCGTGGCCAGTTCGATCGTGAGGCGCAAGCCCGTTACACGCTGCCCATTTACGTGAGGGATGCGAATCGCATGTCTGCCACGCCCACATCCGCCATACGCAAGCAGCGATCTTCGGAGAGCAGCGCGGAGCCGGCCACCGGGCAGCACTTCGACGTGGCCACGCTGATCATCTCCATAGGCGACATCAATGACAATGCGCCCGAGTTCCGTCCGGGCTCCTGCTACGGCCTGTCCGTGCCGGAGAACAGCGAATCGTCCGTCATTCACACGGTGGTGGCCAGCGACCTGGACGAGGGCGCCAATGCAGAGATCGTGTACAGCATTATAGGTGCGTATTCCTCAATAAGTCGCTTAATTAACCTTAAACTAAATCGAACCATTCGCTTCGTTCTCTCTTCCTACGACAGGCGGCAACCTGGGCAATAGATTCAGCATTGACGCCAGAACTGGGGAGCTGAGCGCTCGGTCCTTGGATCGCGAGCAGCACGCGCGGTACACGCTGCAGCTGCAGGCGTCGGATCGGGGCCAGCCCATCACCCACCAGGGCCACTGCAACATAAGCGTTTTCGTGGAGGACCAAAATGACAACGAGCCGCGCTTCGACCAGCCCAAATACGTGGCGAGTGTCCCAGAGAATGCACCCATTGGCAGCAGCGTGTTGCGCATCAACGCGCGCGACGCGGATCTGGGCGTGAACTCCAAGCTGGTATACTCCCTGGCCAACGAGACGCAATGGCAGTTCGCCATCGACGGCGCGAGCGGACTCATCACGACCGTGGGGTAAGTTTTGACACAACTCATCTCAGACCAGCTAGCGCCACACCAAATTGAGTTAGGCCAAACGGACTGAGAGGCTTCAGCAGAGGGTCAATGCAATGCGTCCTCTTATCTGCGGGACAAATCTCGGCGCAAGGACACTGCCAGTGAGACACTGAAATACTTAATTTCCTCAATAACAACACGAACTAATGCGACTGCAACTGCGAGTGCGATTCCGAGTGCCCAACTACAAGTAGACAGCGTCCTACGCAGCGACAATCCGGTAAAGCCCTGCTATAAATAGCATTGGGTCTTGTAGCTCTGCCTGTGTGAGTGTGCGTGTGAGTGTGTGAGTGTTCGCAGGATTGGCTCTACTTTTTTGCTACCTCGCTGAGCTGAGGCTTATAAGGTCGGGCCTGGAGCTGGTCTCGGCCCCCTCTGGTGCAAATTTATGCTTATTGACAATCAATGATGACAACAATTGCTTGTTCCGTCTGATACACGAGAGAGAGAGAGAGAGAGAGAGAGAGAGGGAGAGGGAGAGGGAGAGAAAGAGGGCTGGGGCGGGGTGTTACAATTGCGTTACTAGCGCTCAGTTCCGGCCTGAAATGCAGGCAGGCAGCCAGGCAGGTCCTACTCGGGTCGCTCGCAGCTCGCAGCTCTGCCGTTCGCTTTGATGCATTGCCCCCGATGCCTTTCTAGATTTGGGTTTAGCCTCAGCTTTTTAGCACTGGGAGCACTTGAGTTGACAGTAGCGTCAGTGTTTGCCATTTATACAAACGCGATCCGCTGTCATGTACCAATTTTTATCTTGCGCTGATTGTCGGCAAACAATAAAAACGAAAAACCCCGCCAACCCGAGCCAACAGCAGAAAAAATCGCGAAAAGGAAAAAAAAACGAACCCAGCCAGAGCGAGCCAAAACTCGGAAAACAACGATGAGAACAGAGCGCAGCACCACATGGCGAGGTAGAAGAATTGTAGAGCGACAGTCAAGACTGGACAGCATGGACGGACGGACGGACAGGCGGACAGACAGGCGGACAGCTGGACAGACGTACAGTCGGGACAGACATTTCGTGACGTTGTTGTTAGTCTTGGATCGCTTTCGCGGTCGCGCTCTTGGACTTGGACTTGGACTCGAGCTGCTTGGGCTAAATAAAGTCAGGATTGGAGCAAAAGCAAAAAAAAAAAACAAAAGAGACAACAGCAAAAATGTGGCTGCCGCTTGTCCAGCCTGTTGCTGTTGTTGCTGTTGTTGTTGTTGTTGTTGCTAGCTACTTTTTTGTGCAGACTCTGACGAACTGACTGACCGGAGAAGACTAGGCGCAGTTGCTGAGCCTCTCGCTTGTTGCTTCGCCTGTCTGATGATCAGCAAGCGCAGCCGACAATGACAACAGCAACAACAACAACAACAACAACAGCAAAACTGTTGACTGACCCTTGGCAGGCATTGCTGTTGCTGTTGCTGTTGCTGTTGTTGTTGTTGTCTTTGAATAGACAACAAAATGCGACGAGGAGCGGAATGTTTCTGCAGCCAGTTTCTTCACTTTGACTGATTCAATTCATAAAATCGGAAAGCAAAACTGGGACCAGTATGGACGAACACTGAATGCCCTAACAGAGCTTAGAGAGTATATTTACCCATATAATTTAATAATATTTTACAAAAATATTCAAAAAGTTTATTGGGCAACAACAGAGTTAGTTCTAGGAATATTGATGGGAACTCTCCGAGTCTTTAGCTCTGCTTATGACTAATTGCTAAGGTCTGCAGCAAGTCCATGCACCAACCATGAATGCCTCACGCTGCAGCGTATAATGAGGCTCAGCAGCGGCCACAGAGGCGAGGCTAGAGCGCGGCATGGCTTGGGCCAGCTGAAACTGGATGAGCTCTCGTAATTTGCTAAATTCGTTTTATTGGACGACATGCAATCGAGTGGCGAGACTTGCTCAACCCTTTGACTGGGGCTAGGATTTTAATCATTTTGGTTTATTATTTGTGGCAGATACCACATACCGGAATGCCACTCGAGTGGGGCCTTGAGCATGCGGCATGCAGTCAGATTAGCTGCAACACGAGTGGATCATTTCAACAGCAATATTCGCTGGCAAGCAAATGACTTAATTACCTGGCAGCCCCCACTCCCCCCCCCCCCCTCCTCCTCCTTAGTCATGTTTCTTGGATTAATTCCACATCATTTCGTGATGCTAATTGTGGCCGGGATTATGCCAAAGCATAGCAGCGGGCGACTAATTAGTGTCGCTAAAGATGCCCATTCGATTGTTTTTCCTCTCGGGCGGACACAGAGCCTAATCAGACTTCCAGCTATGCATTCCTCTTGGCGCTCAGCGTACTAATTGGCTGCGTTTCTCTCTGGTCTTCCCAACAGCAAACTGGATCGCGAGCTGCAGTTCAGCTACAGCTTCATGGTGCTGGCCACCGACTGTGGGCGCTACGAGGTCCGCTCGAGCAGTGTCGCCGTGCAGATCAACGTGCTGGACGTCAACGACAATAGGCCCGTGTTCGAGCGTTATCCGTACACCGGGCAGGTGCCAGCGCTCATTCAGCCGGGCCAGACGCTGCTCAAGGTGCAGGCGCACGACGCGGACCAGGGCGCCAATGGGGAGCTGCTGTATGCCCTGAGGGCGGACAGCACGCTGACCTCGGCCGCGATGCGCAGTAAATTCCGCATTAATCCCAACACGGGCGCCCTGAGCGCCACCCAGAGCCTGGCCAGCGAGACGGGCAACCTGCTGCAGCTGGAGATTGTTGCGCGGGACAAGGGAAATCCCCCGCAGAGCAGCGTCGGCCTGATCGAGCTGCTCGTGGGCGAGCCCAGCCCCGGAGTGCCAGTGCTGCACTTCCAGAACGAAACCTACCGGACGAAGCTGCGCGAGAACTCCCCCACAGGCACCAAGGTGCTCCACGTGGCCGCCGTGCGCAGCGACGGCCGCCGGCAGAAGCTGAACTTCTCCTTTGGCGCCGGCAACGATGATGGCATCTTCGCCCTGGACTCAGCTACGGGTGAGATACGCGTCGCTAATCCTCAGCTGCTGGACTACGATCGGTTTGCCACGCCCACGCTGGCGTCGCTGAGTCGCGGCCGTGCCATGCACTATGAGCAGGCGGAGATGGAGCAGGCCGAGCAGCAGGAGCAGCAGGAGCAGCAGGAGAGCACGAACAGCTCAAGGAGTCAGCGCGCCTTGACCAGCTCCTCGTTCGCACTGGCCTCCAGTCAGCCGCACGAGCTGCGCCTGGTGCTGGTGGCACGCACCACCGAGGCACCATTCCTGTCCAGCTACGCGGAGCTGGTGGTCGAGCTGGAGGACGAGAACGACAACAGCCCGCAGTTCTCGCAGCGGCAGTTCGTGGCCACCGCCTGGGAGGGCAACAGCAAGGGCACCTTCGTGGCCCAGGTGCAGGCCTTCGACTCGGACGAGGGCGCCAACGCGCGCCTGCGGTACCACATTGTGGATGGCAACCACGACAACGCCTTCGTCATCGAGCCCGCCTTCAGCGGCATTGTGCGCACAAATATTGTGCTCGACCGCGAGATCCGCGACGTCTACAGCCTCAAGATAATCGCCACGGACGAGGGAGTGCCCCAGATGACGGGCACCGCCACGATACGCGTGCACATCGTGGACGTCAACGACAACCAGCCCACGTTTCCGCCCAACAATGTGGTCAGCGTCAGCGAGGGTGAGTTGAACAGTTTATTTGATTAGATAGGCTAGTCGATGGGGAATCCACTATGACTACTATACATATATACATAGATATACATATATATATATATCTATTTCCCCAACTAACCTTCTCTTTCTCCCCCCTCTCCCTATTCTCTTTCTATTCGAGGGTGGGTTGAAAAGTTTATTAGATTAGATAAGGGAAGGGAAATCCACTATGACTACTATACATACATATATATATAGATATATCTATTTCCCAACTAACCTCCTCTTTCTCCCCCTCTCCCTATTCTCTTTCTATTCGAGAGTTGGTTGAAAAGTTTATTAGATAAGGGAAGGGGAATCTACTATGACTACTATACATATATATAGATATATCTATTTCCCAACTAACCTTCGCTTTCTTCCTTCTCTCCCTATTCTCTTTCTATTCGAGGGTGGGTTGAAAAGTTTATTATATTAGATAAGCCACTCGAAGGGAAATCTACTCTACTTACTATATACATATATATCTCTAACTAACCTTCGCTTGCTTCCCCGTTTCTCATCCTCTTTCTCTTCGAGGATGAATTGAAAAGTTTGAGTAGTTGTTAGTTATGGATAACCTAGACTCAGGAGTACTCAGTATGCCTACATTATATAAATATATATCTCTAGCTAACCTTCGCTCTCTTCTCCTCTGCGTATTCTGCTTCTCTTCCTCAGCCACCGAGCTGGGCGCTGTGATAGCCTCTCTATCGGCCAACGATGTGGACACCTATCCCTCGCTGACCTACCGCCTGGGCAGCGACTCGCCTGTGGAGCGGGACAACCTGCTGCACTTCAGCCTGGATCGCTACAGCGGCAAGCTGGTGCTGAAGCGTCGCCTGGACTACGAGCTGCAGCAGGAGTATCAGCTGGAGATCATAGCCTCTGATGCGGCGCACGAGGCGCGCACCACCCTCACGGTGCGAGTGGCCGATGAGAATGACAATGCGCCCAGCTTCCTGGCGCAGAGGCCGCCCGCCTACTTCGCGCTGCTGCCCGCGGCCACGGAGCTGCTGGAGAGCGCCTCGATGGACGTGGAGCTGGTCACCGTCAACGCCACCGATGCGGATGCGGAGGGTCGCAACTCGAGGATTAGCTACCACATCGAGCCACCAGTGGTTGGGTTCAGTGTGCACGCCACAACGGGCGTGGTGTCGGTCAACATGAGCCACCTGCCCGCGGCTGCCTCCAGCAGCGGGGACTACTTCGTGGGCATAGTGGCGCGTGATGCGGGCAAGCCGCAGCTGAGCGGAGCCACGCTGCTGCGCGTGCAGCCGGACGACAGCGGCGCGGGACGCACGCAGTTCCTGCAAACCCAATATCGCGCCCAGATCAGCGAGGCGGCACCTCTGGGCTCAGTGGTGCTCCAACTCGGCCACGATGTCAAGGATCAGGCGTTTAGCATAGTCGCTGGCAACGAGGAGGCCGCCTTCGAGCTGCTGCCCAACAAGGCGCTCGTCCTGGTCAAGATGCTCGACCGCGAGCGCAACGATCTCTACAAGCTGCAGCTGCAGCTGCAGCTCAGCCAAGGCAACGCGGCTCCGACTGGTTCCAGTTCCGGTTCCAACTCCAGCGCCGGCATCACGGTCTTCGTCAGCGTGCTGGACGCGAACGACAATGCGCCCGTCTTCGATCCCAGCGCCAAGTATGAGGCGGAGATCAGCGAGCTGGCGCCGCTGCGGTACTCCATCGCGCAGCTGCTCGCCCTGGATGCGGATCAGGAGAACACGCCCAACTCGGAGGTGGTGTACGACATCAGCTCGGGCAACGACGAGCACATGTTCACCATCGACCTGGTCAGCGGAGTGCTGTTCGTGAACAACCGCCTGGACTACGACAGTGGTGCGACGAGCTACGAGCTGATCATACGCGCCTGCGACAGCCATCAGCCGCGGCCGCTCTGCAGCCTGCAGCCGTTCCAGCTGTCGCTGCACGACGAGAACGACAACGGGCCGCAGTTTCCGCTGGCGGAGTACGTCCACTTTCTGGCCGAGAACGAGCCGCTGGGCAGCTCCGTGTTTCGTGCGCACGCCAGCGATCTGGATCGCGGCGCCTTTGGCCAGCTGAACTACAGCCTGGTGGCGGCAGCCGACGATGACAGCTCGTGGCGGCTGTTCCGCGTGGACGCGGCCACGGGCATTGTCAGCTCGGCCGCGGTCTTCGACTACGAGCAGCGGCAGCGCTACACTCTGCAGCTGCGGGCCAGCGACATGGGCGGACGCAGCGCGCGGGTGGCGGTGCGCGTCGAGATTGAGTCGCGGGACGAGTTCACGCCACAGTTCACGGAGCGCACGTATCGGTTCGCGCTGCCCGCGTCGGCGGCTCTGCCGCTGGGCTTTGTCGTCGGGCAGGTGACGGCCACAGATGCCGATAGCGGTGCGGACGGACGTGTGGTGTACCAATTAAGCGCACCACACAGCCACTTCAAGGTGAATCGCAGCAGCGGCGCGGTGCTGATCAAAAGGAAGCTCGACGACAGCCTCATCGAGGACGGGCGCGATATCAGCCTGGTGATCTCGGCCTCGTCGGGCCGCCACAACTCGCTGACGAACATGAGCGTCGTGGAGATTGCGCTGGATCCGCTGGCACATCCCAACACGAACCTCGCCTCCATTGGCATCGCCGGTGGTGCGGCGGGTGGCGCGGCCGGTGGCGGGTCCAGTGGCGGTGCCAGTGGCTCAGGCGGCTCGCCCAGCGACTGGATTGTCGGCGTGCTAGTCACGCTTCTGCTCATCCTCTGCGCCGCCGCGGGCATCTTCCTCTTCATCCACATGCGCAGCCGACGGCCCCGCAACGCCGTCAAACCACATCTCAGCAGCGAAACGGTGGGCGTCGGCAACTCCAACAGCTACGTGGACCCCAGTGCCTTTGACACCATGCCGATACGCGGCGGCATGACAGCTGCGGGCGGTGCCGGTGGGGCTGTTGCCTCTGGCCAGTTCGCACCACCCAAATACGACGAGATACCTCCGTTCGGGCCACACGCAGGCAGCTCGGGAGCAGCCACCACATCGGAGCTCTCCGGCTCAGAGCAGTCGGGCTCGAGTGGGCGCGGCTCAGCGGAAGATGACGGCGAGGACGAGGAGATTCGCATGATCAACGAGGGACCGCTGAGCCACCGCACTGGCGCCGGCGCCGGCAGCGACGATGGACGCATCTCGGACATCTCGGTGCAGAACACACAGGAGTACCTGGCTCGCCTGGGCATCGTGGATCACGATCCCAGTGGCGGCGGCACTGGCGCTGCCTCCAGCATGGCCGGCTCCAGTCACCCCATGCCCATGGCCATGCCCATGCCCATGCCTATGCCCACGCTGCACATGTTCGACGCGGACGAAACGGCGCGCTCGGACATCACGAATCTGATCTACGCCAAGCTGAACGACGTGGCGGGCGCTGGCTCGGAGCGGGGCAGCAGCGCGGATGACGCAGCCACCACGGCGGGCAGCATTGGCACCGTGGGTCACGGCCACGGACACGGCGTAATGGCCAGCTACGGCGAGGTGCCGGTCCCGGTGCCCGTTGTGGTCGGCGGCAGCAATGTGGGCGGCTCGCTCAGCTCCATCGTGCACAGCGAGGAGGAGCTGACGGGCAGCTACAACTGGGACTACCTGCTCGACTGGGGCCCGCAGTACCAGCCGCTGGCGCACGTCTTCTCCGAGATAGCAAGACTGAAGGACGACACGATGTCGGAGCACAGCGGACACAGCGGACACAGCGGCAGCGGCGCCTCGTCCAGCGCCAAGAGCAAGCAGTCCCTGGCCCACTCCTCGCACTCCTCCGCGGGTGCGGGCAGCGTGGTGCTGAAGCCACCACCCGCGCACATACCACCACCGTTGCTGACCAATGTTGCACCACGCGCCATCAATCTGCCCGTGCTGGGCAGCGCTGGTGGCCTGCGTCTGCCGCCCCACCTCAGCATGTCCGGGCTACCGCGCTCTCCCATCGGCCACGAGGCCAGCGGCGGCTTCAGCACCTCCTCGGCCATGTCGCCATCGTTCTCGCCTTCGCTCTCGCCGCTGGCCACACGCTCGCCGTCGATTTCGCCACTGGGCGGACCGCCCACCCACATGTCGCATGTCTCGCTGCCACGCCACGCCCCCCAGCCCAGCCAGCGCGCCAATGTGGGCACGCGAATGTGAACTGTGAACTGAACCCGCAATTCCCCCCCCCAAAATCTGTGTGATCAACATTAGAGTTTAGCCTTAGTTCTAGTTAGTGCCAGAGACTTGAATACGAATGGAGCGCAGCTGCACATGCATAGTATTAATTGCACCACAACATAAGAGAAACCACCCCCCCCCCCACACACACACACACACATGCACATCCACATTATCAAGTATGCACAGGAGTCGAAGCAACACTCTCTCCCTCTTCCGTCTCATTATCAACTCTCTTGCTTTGAACTTAATTTATTATATATTATATAGTATGTCCTTAATCAGTTCAGCTATGCGAGTCGTCTGCTGTTAATTAAGATTCTATTAAATTAACTTCTATAAGTCATGCATTCATTACGCATCGCATTCCATGGAGAAGTGTTGCTGGGAACTCATTAGGCACATCAACATACCAACACCGACACCGACACCGACACTTATACACACACACACAGACACTGGCATAGTTGTTGTATGTCATGTATATATAGTATATGTACGATTGTAGTAGTAACACGACCACAAAGCCAACAAAGACTCTCTGATAAATATGCTTGGTTGGCCGCCTCGAAGCGCCAACGGGCCGAACAGACATAAAGCCAAGCCAGCCATAAGTTGTAAGCATTTCTTAAAGCTAAAAAGAATAAATACAAAAAGGAAAATAATAATAAGGCAGACATAAAACGTAGAGCCTAACGTAGTACGTAACGAGTAGTACGTAACCGATATAGAGTTAAGCATAGAACTAAACTAGTTTTTTCTTCGCCACGAATCGCCAACGAAAGGAAACGCGACTAAACGAACCAAGTGCACTTAACCATTAAACATTACCATTTAGAATCGAACAAGAAGAAGAGAAGAAGGAGAATATAAAAATAGAAGAAGAACGCTCGCATGTCTGCCTCCATTCCCAATCCCATTCCCAATCCCAATCCCATTGCCAGTCCCCCATACCATGATATCGCATTATCAAAATAAAGAGAATAATCAACCCGAGATACTAAGAAATGAAGAGAAAGAGTCGAGTGCCTCGCCAAGAGGAGCGGGCGCGGGAGGGAGAATTGTAAAAAGTTGTTTTTAGTAATCATTGGAGAGCCCTTGTAAATGTTTTTCCATACTTAGCACGATATATACACATACATCTACCATTTACGATATACACATACGATTAACGATATTCGCCTTACGATATTTAGCCCATAAGTCGTAGTTGCTTAGTTATTTTTCACTTTATGTGTGATGCTAATTGTTAAATTCACTCTCTCTACGATCTAGCAAAGCTGTAGAAATCTATACATGTATATGCATATACATATATAATCTGTATTCCATTCTAGATCTAGATCTAGAGCACTATGTTTAAGCCCTAGTTTGTAATAGCGAAAGAAAAAATCAAAAATAAATATGAAATATACTAAAATACCAGTCGAGATCTTCTTGACACATTCAACATGTTACAAATTGCTGTTGTGTTTGTGATTAATTTCCATTAACGTTTCGACAGCCGCAGGCGGCAACCACCAACCAGCTCCAGCACCACCAGCCAGCCCGCCAACCACAAGGACTGCAAATTTACAGTCATCGAGGAAGAGCTGGAAATGGATTGCCGGCAGAACGCCTTCATTATTATTATTTTTGCTGTTGTTTTCGCTTCATGCATGCCCTTACAGTGGGTATTATAATTATGTCACGCAATGTGTTACACATAAAGGCAGCCCTTGGCCAGCCGATAAGCTATCTCAATCTCCAGCTCAATCTTAATCGTGGGTATGAACTGTGTAGTTATTTCCTCTCGCTGCGAGCACTCCATATCAGACAGATCGAAGCCTGCCTTGTATATCAAAAAGGGGCCACGAGGCAGAATGAAATTAATAGCTTTATCATTTAGCTACCTAAAATGAAATATTTAAGATATTGAAAACAGTTTTTAATCGAAGTTGAGTCGCCGTTTGCCATAGAGTATAGAAACTTCTGCAGTTTGTAGCTCATTGTTAGGCAAAAGCAAAAGTGGCAGCCACGCCCATGTCAGAGTGAGAACATTGGGTAGTGGCACAAAGGTCTCGCACATGTTGTAGGTGGCAAAAACGTAGCTGAACTCTTGAACCGGCATGCCACATACGCAGCAGCAGCAACAGCAGCAGCCGGCGAGTCCCCAAGCCAGCCTGCTCCACTCCAGCTTGTTGTCGCGCTTTGCAATCTGAGTCGACGATAGGCGGTGGCCGCCTCGTTGCCGCAGTTACCGCAAATTCTAGACGTGCTGCAGACAAAGCGAGGAAGATCGAAGGGCAGCAGCAGCATCAGCAGCAGAAGCAGCAGGAGCAGCAGCAGTCCGAGCGACGTCGCACTTTGTCTTCATTTCAAAGCCGTTGCATGAACTCATTTATTTGTTTCTGATTTCTGGCCAGTACCACACCTCTCCAGCTCCAGCTGGCCCCCTTCGCATGTCAGGTCTCCCTTAGGCCCTGTCGTCATTATCATTATTCTGCTGCACACTCCTTTTGACCAGTTGAGTTATTTCCATTTGCCAGTTTCGACTTTTGGACTGGATTTGCTGCTGCTGCTGCTGCTGCCGCTGCTCCTGCTCCTGCTCCTGCTCCTGCTCCTACTGCTTGGTATCAATTGCAGTGGATCTCGTTTTTGTTTTCGCCATAGTCACACGGCGTTCTACTCCCGACTGGGTTATTATTATTAGTTTGCGCGTCAATTCATATTACTTGTAATGCAAACAACTGAAAAACTAGCATCTTTAGCTGGAGGATCAGCTGCAACAGCGACTCTGATGATGATTATGGGTTGCTCTCTCGCCTAGGTATTCATTTTGGGCCACGCAGCATTCCTTTTGTTTTTCGGGGTGTGTACGGCAGACAGCAACGCGACGGCGGAAAGTGAAAAGCCTTAATTTGTTATAGGCCAAAGACAACAACAGCAACGGCAACAGGCCCGTTGGGTTTATTTTTAAAGCCATTTAAGTGGTTGTATGGCTGAGTGGCTTTGTAGCTCTGTGGCTATGAGGCTCTGTGGCTAGGCTGGCCTGTCTCAACTTTAAGCACGTACACGTACACGTACTAGCCGGGCCTTTACATTGTTCTACGCGTTGGACGCATGGACATTTTTCACTTGGCCTGTCAAATCGGGACATCGACAGCTTTTAAACAGGGCAGCGCCACCACGCCACACAACTGACAGTCGCATGCCAGGCCATGCCCCACTCACGGCTCTGGGCAGTGTGGCATTGGGCTCCATGCGCTGTTCACAGAAGGCAAACGGGTATATGGCGGGGTAAGAAAGCTGACTTGATTATGGCTAGATTATGTTAAAGGATAAGATTCAAAACGAGAATGAAACATATATACATATATATGTTTGTCATACCTATCTCTTCCTCTCTCGATTAGTTTAAGCTTAGCAAATAAAGAGTTTATTCTTCATCTCTATCAATCTTTGGCATAATCTTCCCCTACCCCTACACCTTGACAGAGTAGCTCGCAGTCAAGCAAACTCTTTCGCCAAGCTATCACAGCAATCGAAGGGAGAGCTGAAACTCGAAAAGAGGACCAGTTGGTATGCCTATTCTCTGTTCCTGCGCCTGCGATTCGGCCCAGCTGATTGCAAAATAAGTGATTTGCGAGTTGCCGCTGCTGCTGCTGCTGCTGCTGCTGCGTGATAAGATGCAATCAGTCGCATAGTCGATACGACTCGGCTGATTATGCCTTATGCCTTTATAATTTGTCAATGCATCAAGCGCACAATAAAGCGATTACGCTTACGATTAAGTTGGGGATTACGATGACGCTTGCGATTGCCCATTGCCCATTGCGCATTGCGAATCAGCGAGTGAGCTGAGTGAGCTGAGCCTTCAAATCTGCATCCTGCACGGCTTCGCCTCGCCAAATTCCCGACGATAGCCGCCGGCGATGGCTGCGCTTCAACATGGAATACAATAATAATTTTATTTCAACTCAAATGATCGGCTGATGAGAAAATTAAAGCCGCCATCAAGTGGAGGCAGAGGCAGCAGCCTAAGCTCAGACGCGACTGCGACTGCGACTGCAACGGCGACGGCGGCTTAATAACAATTCCATTAGCGGCTAATGTCTTCATTGCAAGTGTCAGTTATGGGGGCGATCCTTGCCCCTGACGCTAAACCGACTCGAGTCCACCGATGCTGGCCGTCGTTCGCTGCCATCAGCAGCTTGGGCTTTTGCTTAGCTCGCGGCCTGACCACATTCAGAATTATGGCTTACAGCAGTCTTGGCTGGGCTGGGCCGCTGCATCTCTATCTGCGTCTGTTCGTCTCGCATGTCAGTTTAACACTTTGGCAAATCCTTTGAAGTCGTGCCTGAGTTGATGCGCGCTTTTTATTGTAGCGCACGCTTGATTATTGTCCAAAATTTATTGCAATGCGCGCACTAATAAGCTCGTTTCCACTCCACTCCACACACACACACACACACACACACACACACACGGATACAGTCACCCCTTGGCATTAGCATTCAAGTGGACAACAAATGCGAAAATAATTGCTACCACGAAAAGATGCTGCGCGGGGGGTGGGGCGCGCAGACAACTGGCGGGGCTTTGGCTAATTGCCGACATGATTGGCCCAAGAAACGGCTGCAACAACAACAACAACAACAACAACAGCAACAGCAAATAAAACCAATCCGCACAATAAAGAGATTTCTTGCTGGTTTATGAGAAGCGAGTTCGTTGCCTAAGTCTTTTGTTTGGCACTGGCCATTTCCGGTTCCGCTAGCGCAGAGGCTGCCCCCCAGCCTGGGAGTCTGCATATTGGCCAGCTCAACGAGCGCTGCGAGGGGAAAGATGCATCAAAGGAAAGACGCGACGCCGCCGCATGTTATTCGATACGTTTGTGGACTCGCACTGGCGCCGCTCCCCACCAGAGATGAGCGCGCTTGTGTTTCAGCAAATCCCGCAGCAGCAGCAGCAGCAGCAGCAGCAGCACAAAACCAATATCAATTCCAATTCCAATGGCAATGCCGTTGCCTATGTCGATGCCCATGCCCATGCCGTTGCCATTAGAGACTGGACAGGAGGAGAAGAACACGAGGCGTTCGCATAATGAAACACGCGCAATGTTTGCTATATAATGGCAATGTAGCTGGCGAATAGATGCGGCCATCCATCCAAAACTCAATTCCGCACAAAGCCGGCCATTAAAATATAATAATAGCTGCCATCGCTGCAACAGTAACAGCAGCAGCAATAGCAGCAGCAGCAGGAGCAAGAGCAACAGCTACTGTGGCTCAACAATTTGGACATGACACACCGCCTGGGCCTGGCTGGGCCCAAAAGGAGCTGCGATGATCGAATCTCATAAAGCCACTCAGCCAGTGGGCGGCAGGGGCGGCTAGGGCGAGCGGGGTGAGCTGCAACGTCAAAGCTAAACAAGAACAATCTATCCAAATGTCCATCTATTGCGCAGATAAAGCTGCACCGTCTTCTTCTCTAACTCTGGGCTGGCTGCTGCGCGTGTGTCTAGGGACTTGTGTGAGGCTTACACTTTGCGCCAACCGCAAAATCCAATGCCAACTACAAACGGCGGCTGATGAAGATTAGCCTGGCTACCCCGACTCCGTTGAGTTGATCTTGCTGATGCTGCTGATGCTGCTGCTGTTGGTTGCTGACGTTGATGTGCCACCAACAGCAGCAGCAACATGCAGCCATTGTTTCGACTGTGCATTGTTGTTGTTGTCGCTGTTGTTGTTGTTGTCCTTTTAGCATCAAAAGAGATTTGCATTTTATCGCATTGCGCAGCGGAAATAACAAAATCAACAGGCAACAACAACGCCAGCCAAGCTGTTGTCGTCGTTTTCGCTCGTTGATGCGCACTGACAGTCGCGACAGTCGCTCAGTTTTGCAATTGAGCTTTGCAGCAACATCACCAGCAGCAGCAGCAGCAGCAACGCAGCCTTCGAGCTGCTGCTCAGTCATTTTCGGCGAGCTGTCAGTTAATTGAAATATTCGTGCCGTCGTCAATGTCAAACGCTTTGGATACTCATTAAAGCAGCGCTTAGGAATCGAACAAGCAACATAGAAAGAGACAGAGAGTGAGAGAGAGAGAGAGAGAGAGAGAGGGAGAGAGTGAGAGCAAGTGATATCCAACAGCTAAGCCAGTGGAATTTATACACAAACGTGTTAATGTGCCAAATGAAATGAGGCAGCAGTTGTCAGCTGCGGATGGGGAGGCAATGCCTTAGCCGAGCCGAGCGGAGCCTGCCAGCCAGCCAGCTTGCCGAGAGGATGCAAGTGGCCCAAAGGAGCTAACCCGCTGTGCCACAAAGTTAAACAGAATCAATTTATAAATCAGCGGCTTTAAAGGTCAGCGATAACAACAACAACAACAATAACAACGAGGCACCTCGTGCTGCTGCTGCTGCTGGCTTTGGGTTGGCCCAGCTCTCGTCCGCGATGAGCAATTTATTGTGTCAAACTCAATTATACTCGTGTGATATTTTTGTTGCCCACAAAACAAAGCAACAAAATGCCAAGCGCACACACACACACACACACACACACACACACACACACACACACACACACACACACACACACACATTGGTACAGGCAGCAAAAAGGAGCAACCCAAATTCTCGAAATGCTGCAACTTTGGCCCGCAACACAGCAACAGAGCAGCAACAACAACAACAACAACAAATATACAAACAAGAAAAAACACAGCTTCTGCCCCCCGCCACGCCCCCCGTCCGAGCTGGCCACAAAACTGCAACCGAAATGAAAGAAGAAAAGTTTTCAGATAAATGAGCCGAATGGTTTGGCGAAAGGCGCAATTCAACTGCCAAAATAACAAAAGCCCCAAAAAAGAAGAACAAAATTAAGAAGAAACAAGTAAGAATGCTGCGGCGAGAAAAGTACATAAATTGCAGATACCCTGTAAATGAAATAGGGGAATGAAGTAAGCTGACTTATATCTATATATTATTATCTGCATATGTATATCTGATTCGCACTCTGCACCTCTGTCAGTTGGTCAAGAGGATTTTCAGCTCTTCTCCTCTTCCTAGGACACCCCACTCATGAGTACAGGGTATGCAAAAAGGGCAGGCAGGCGGTAAAAACAAGGCGAAGCTTAAGACGACGATTCAGCAATGCCCTACAGCAGCTTAATGCAGCTAATTAATAGAGCTGAGACAGGCTTGAAGACAGAGATATAGCCAAGCTGTAGAGATGTATATGTGGCAATGATAAAGGCAGCTACTGCATATATCAAGTTGTCAACGTCCACAGCCAGCTACTTTCAGCTGACTTCATCTTGTTGGCTCTGGCGACAGTGTATGTCTATCGCCTGGCGAGCTCATTCATTGGCAATTGCAGCTCATTGGCAGCCTGTGACTCGGCAGCTCCGAAAACAGAAGTCGACCACAGCAACCGCAGAGCAGTGCGCACTGCAGCGCACCACTGACAACTGCCCTCGGCCGCTGCTCCTGCAGCCCCTCCCTCCGGCTCGTCGTTCCCTTTTGCGGCGGCTCGCGACCAGGCAACACTCACTTTTTGTGCACTGGGCAGCCAAGAATTTTACGTTGACACTTTTAAGTGGACATCAAGCAGTTTGCGCATATTTGCCCCACCAGCACCACACCGGCCCGCCCCACCGCTGCCTGTGAGCCTGTGAGCCTGTGAGCAGCCTCCGTTCTCCCTCACGCCAGCAGTCGCAGCTGCAGCCAAGTTTCGGCTTTGGTCTTTTGGAAATTTACAGTTGGCTCGGAGCGGAGCTGTGTGGTGCAGGCGGCGGCGGCGGAGTGGTGCAGCGTGCGAGTTATGCGATCTTTGGACTCTTAACGATTCGCCTTTGTTGCTGGCAACTCTTCTGTTCTTTTTTCCTCTGCTGCTCTCTCTCTCTCTCTCTCTCTCTCTCTCCGTCTTTTGATTTGGGCAGTTGTCTCGTCCTGCGCTGGGTCAGAAATTCAGTTAATTTAGCGAGAAATGTACAAAAGTTGTCAGTGGTGGGGCAGAGCCGAAATGGGGCTAGAGGTCGCCCAGAGACAGGAGGAGAGGAGCGAGACAGGAGACTGTGAGACTTTCAGATACTTCTATTGGCATCGATTGCATGGCAAGTATGCGAAACAGTTGCATCAAAAGGACACAATTAGGCAGCGGGATCGACTGCAGCCGCATGGGCCTCATCAAAGCGGCTAAGCCGACAATAAATCTTCAACGCATATATACCGAAAATCCACGCGGAATTTTTATTGCTTATTATTGGTCAGTTTGGAGCTTGGAGCCTGGGATCTGGCAGTTCGCACAACCAACAACAGCTCCGACTGGCCGACTGGCCGACTGGACACTGGGCAGAGCCCATCGAAAGTATCGAGTTTCATTTCCTGTGTCCCAGGCCCAGCGTCCTATAGAAAGCAGCGTTCACTTGTCATTATGATTCCGAACAATGGCAAATTCACGTTGACCTCTGGCAGCAGCCCTGCCACCCCTTCAGCATATGCTGCACACATATATATACATATATAGTTGTGAAATCAGATCCTTGTTGAAAATCATTCGCACAATCAGCGCACACAAATCGTAACGATTTCTCATTTTAATCAATTAAAAAGTCAACGGCCGCCCGACTGAGAGACTCTCAGAGACTCAGAGACTCAGATACAGATACAGATACAGATACAGACTCGGGCTGAGGCTGGAGGTGATTCTCCATTGGCTAACTGTAAATCGCTCTGACACTTGCTGAAAATATGCCCAAAAAACATTCCAATCTGAATGCGAGACGCAGTTGGAGTTGGACTCCGACTTGTGCCCTTGCATTTTGTTTGATTAATGAGGTGAAATGTTGTGAAATATTGTCAGTTGTTTGTTTTGCCCAGCCAGAGTGCAGGACAGCAGGGGAGGGGCGGCAGGGTAGAGGCGGCAGGGTAGAGGCGGGCTGGCAGCATCGTGTCGACAAATCAAATGGAAATCAATACCTACATGAAATTTAACGCCTCGCCAGCGATTCCCGTTTGTCAGCTCGTTACAAGTTTTGCACGCCGCCAAATGAGAGACGCCCCCGTTGACAACATGCAACGGCAGCCCCCCTCCCTCCCCCACCCCACAGCGCCCAAATATGGAGAGACAACTGCAGTTGCGGCAGTTGTCAAGAGCAGTCAAAAAATGCAGCAAAATACAAATAAAAGAGTTGCCAAATAACACAAATAATAAATAATATTGTGTAGAGAAAGAGTAAACGACTTAAGGATACCCTGTGGATATAGCTGAGTATTAAGGAGAGATCTAAAGCGGAGGATTAGCTTGATTCTGGCTGTAGGACAATGTATCTGTGCAGCTCTCTAACTTCTTCTTCATATAAAGGCTCTTCATGCCATACATCTCCAGGAAGACGGTCAGAATACCCTGTAAAATCTGTTCAGCTCACTCGAATTATCCTCGAAATCCAAGTTCTCATAGTAAATTTAAGATATCTAAAGCTAAATCATCCGCCGCCATTCACCCTCCTCTTGATAATCAACTGACAATACTTCCCAAATATGTTTCCCACTTTTATTATACCCAGCTTAAGCACATTACAGGGTATGCCCGCCAGACTCAAGTGTGAAGCATGTAAACGTCGCTCGATCGTGTCGATTCGCTGCAATTGGAGTTGGAATCGGAGCTGTGGCAGCCGGAGACCCACAGCTGCAGGTGTTCCCAGCGTAAGCACTTGGCAAATAGCTGACTTCAGCTCAGCCTCCCAGGCTGTCAGTGCGGCCCAGGCCTCGACTAAAGCGTGAAACGCGCAATTTGAGGTGAAACTAAATCAATAAGCGCACGGCGTATACTTAATCAAGACATAATGCGCGCCCAAAACCCGCCAAATCAGCGACGACAACAGGCGCTGGGCGTAGCCGAAGACAAACTGCCAACTGGCGCAATCCGAACAATCACCGTGATTAGACCAGCAGCCGCAGCAGCAGATCTTGAGCTCGAGATATGAATATTCATGCCTCTAATCAGTTGCGCCCCGTTTAGCCATCGATAACGAGAATCGATTGCCAGCGAAAGCGTTGCGACGCCCCAAGAGTGAAACGCCTCTCAGCAACTTTTTCTCAGAGATTCATGCATAATCTACAAATATCTTTTAAGATAATATGCTTATGTACATATGTATACTTGATGATAGCATATGTTATATATAGACTCAGCGAAATTCAAATAAAGGCACTCACTTTTTCTGTTAGTTTATAATGCATAGCAGTTGATGTATGCAGGTTTGATTTATAGATACTTGATGTATGTAAGTTATGCTATAAATTATGTTTTATATAGGTATATATCCAAAGTATCTCAAAAGATGAGCTACAGTGCCCTCAAGATACTTCACATATATATATTTGTCATAAATATGTATACATATATGCAATGCTTGAACTCTCTTCTTATTTCTTTACTATAGCTATATATATAGACAATATTCTCACTCCAGTTTCAATCTCCAATTGCCGACTGCCTTTCCAATATTCCCAAAAAAAAGTTCTTATCCACCTCAACTCTTGCTCAATGCACTAGCTTCACATATCAGTAATATATATATATATTTGTAATACACTCACAATATATGCCGAATATATACCACATTTGCAGCTAATATATTCTATTCTTTCGCTCCCACCCAATCCAGCCGAACCCAACCCAAGCCAAGCCAAAGCCTCAAGCAGTTGCAGAGAGAAGAAAATATTATTATCTAACGACGGTGTTTAGGCTTCCATTTGGTGTTTTGCTTTCGGAATCCCCTCACGAAGCTGGCAAACAGTGGTTGACCCAGTTATTGGTTTTTAGGCTTGAATAAATATGGGACTGTGGTTCAGTGGTTCAGTGCGGCCACATCTGCAGTCTGCTGTCTGCTGTCTGCCGTCTGCTGTCTGTCTCTCTGGCTGCTGCTGCTGCTGCTGTGCTAGCTCTTAGCCGGCAGCTCGGCTCCACATTGCCAGGCGCATTAAATTCTAATAATTCGCTATTATGACATGATAGTCACGTATTAGGCAAAGCAACAGCAACAGAAACCAAATTATGAGACGGCAACCGGTTAAACAGCTAACCGAAAATAAACCCCAAAGAAAACTGCCCAAACCCAAACGTCAAGCCCGCCCGACCGCCCCCCCACTCGGCTGCGTGGTCGGGGTTCGGGCCGCAGCGATTGGGAAAAATTAAAATGAATGCGCAAATGCCAAAATATTTGAGGCAAGCAGCAACAAAAATTTGCATTCGCATCGTGAAACTGGCCCAAAACCAAAGCCGAGCAAATGCGCCAATGCAAAGTGCTCTGCCCCAGGCGAGGGGCAGCAGTGGCCGGGCTGTGGGGTGGTGTGGCCACAAATGCGCACCACATACGTGTATTGCAGCATGGATTTCGAATTTTTGTTTTTCATTTGGCATACGGGCTTCAGAAACGCGCAGCATTTGCATAACAAAGGCGCAAGACTTGGCGCCTGCAGGCGAGTAAACAATCTGCAGGCCCCCAAACCCCACAGCCCCACAGCCCCACAGTCCCACAGCCCCAACCCCTTCGCAGCTCGCCTCCCTCTGCCAGCCACATAAACAGATCTAGCTGGCAGCCATTTTGGCATTTGGCGAGCTGCGTTGACACATTGCGCAGTCACCGTCGCAGTCGACGTTTTTGTTTTTTTTTTGCTCAAGCAGCCCACACACAGTCACACACACACACACACACACATTGTTCTAGCTGATCGATTTGTGCCACTTAATTTGTTGCCAAAATGTGGCGCACACACGAGTTGTTTATCTCATATTTAACGGTCTGCTTGTGCTTCAATGACACGAGCTTTCAGCGCGCAACTTTGAACAATCTATTGTTTGAGCGGGCTGCAATCGATAGCTGTTGGGGTCAGCTGTAATGAGGAAGAATTTAGAGATCTGAGAAATAACGGAAATATATATGTGATGAAGACTAGATGATAATCTACAAATGTTAATATTAATTACTAATATCAATAAATTGTGTATCGATAGCTTTTATCGATAGCTCTTTTAATGCGCTCTTTCCCTCTCTCTCTCTCTCTTTCTCTCTCTCTCTCTCTCTCTCTCACTCCCAAAGCATTTAATGATTAGGAGTAAGCCCTTTACAAAATACGAATCAATTTCAAATATTTCCTTGATGTCATAAGCTAGCTTCCGCAAGTCCTTTTCTCATGTCAACCTCTGCAGCTCTTATCTCACTTCAGCTCCCACTTTTTCAGCCATTGTCACCGCAACCGTCCTCATAGTGTTAACTGACCGAGTCAGATTTTCAGTTCAGCTTCTGTTGTTGTTGCTGTTGTTGCTGTTGTTGTTGTTGTTGTTGTTGTTGTTGCCTTTGTTGCTGGTGCCCCGCTGGTGACGTGTTTATGCGGCGCTTTGCTGCACCCGCACATTGTGCTAAAACTTGAACTTCGACTTTCGAAAAGCCAGCGACAGCTGACTAATGAGAGAATTATGCAAACAGCTAGAACGGCCCCCGAAAGCCGCTGGGACTCGTGCCAGCTCGGCGGCAACGTTGCGTATGCGCAACGGGAGGCAGCAGCACACGCAGAGGAAAAAGAGCGAGAAAAACGGCTCATTAGCCGCTGCGCTGGCTAATCGCATTGGGGCTTACTCGCGCCCTGGTGAATGGACAGCGGCCAGCCTCCGAGCGGGGCGAGGGCGCGCCGGGGCAGCCTATCAGCGAGTGGCTGAGCAAAACGGCCAACAACATGAGCGAACACATCTTATCAGGCAACCAATTAAGACAAAAATTAAACGAAACTAAACTAAACTTGAAAATGCCAGCAAATCGAAATGAAAATCAAACGCAGACACACAACCAGACGGAGAGACGGACGGACGGACAAGCCACACACACACTATTTGGATTTTAATTTGATTTAAAGCAAAAAGCCAAAAAAGCCACAAAAAACAGCTCACAGCGGGCCGTGGGGCATGTGAAACGAGCGGTGTTCATGTGGCAAGTTTTTGTTTGCTTTTAATGCCCTGTAATCATTAAAAATTGGGTTAATAGGGGCATGACAGCATAATGGGAGCGTATGAGACAGGCTGGCAGCTGGCAACAAATTTAAGTATGTGAAGTATGAGGAAATACTGCTAGACTGTGGGTAAATGCACCATGCAGGAGGCAAAGGATGGAAGTCCTACGTAGAATCGTAAGTATGATTATTCCTTATCATATATTATATAGTAAATAAATGACAGGCAAAGTCAAAGTCAAAGACTAGATAGTATATCCTTCAGCTTGCTTACCTACTTCTGCAAACTCCTGCAACTGCTCCTACCTATTACAGGGTATATGCTAGTCGTTCACTCCCTGCAGCCTGCTCGCATAGCTGTTGTACGTAGCTTTCGATTTCATTTGCGATTAACAAACATGGAAAACAGCAGAGTCTATGCGAATCACAGCTGAACAGGGGCCATGTAATGAGCGACGTGCGACATGGCCAATAGCCAAGAGCCAAGAGCCCCTATATTGCCAATTGGCAGTTGACTGTTGGCTGTTGGCAATTGGAAGCTGCGGCTGCCACCTGTTGCTATTGTGTTGTAGCTGCTACCAATTCTGCAAAGTGTGATAGATGCCGCGATAGAGCGAGTCAACATGTCAGCGCAGACAGCCGCTATGGCGCATAACTCGCATAAGCGCAGATCGCTTACAGCTAACAAAGGGCGCGGCGAAAGGTGGAGACAGCAACTAATTGAATGCATTTGTCTGTCTGTGTGGGTGTGGGGTGCTTGCGAGCAGCAACAGCAGAGCAAGAGCATCTGCATCTGCATCTGCATTGGCATCTGGGCATCTGGGCAATGTGGCTCCATCTGGGGCAGCATCGTGTGGCTGGCTTTGGGTTTCACGTTCAAAGGTTATGACGTTGTCGTGTCAACTTTTCATTATTTATTGTTGCTGGCCAAAAAGGGTTTGCCGCCCAAAACAAAAGCAACGCTAATGCGCCCACTCCTCGGCCTGACTGCCTGCCAGTCTGTCTGTGTGTCTGTCTGTTGCCTGTCGCTGGCTTTGACTGCGAGCTGTTCTCGTCCCCGTCTTAGTCCACTCTCTCGCTCTCTCTCTCTCTCTCTCCCTCTCCCTCTGCTTACGCCTGTCAGTTATTAATGGAGCGTAAGCCATTGTCTGGATCGGCTCTAACGGCGCTTTGATTTTGCCTGGCAAAATTAGCATTCAATACAAGAATTTCTACAGCAAATAGACGCCAATCAACGCCCAAGCTGAAAAGCGAGCAGGCCCCAAAGGGGAAAAACAAACACAGCCGCCCCCAACCCTGAACGCGAGCTAATCAGAGAATTGTGCGCATTGAGCTGCAGATAGACGGCGGAGCTCTAGGTGGTTTGATCTGCACAAATTATGCACAATTATGCGAATCCATAAGAAGGAGATAATGTAAAGCACGCGTATCCGACTGCAATATACCCTGTTCTCTGCGAAGCTGATCTTAATTTATTAGATCTGGATTAGTAAGAGATATATATTCAGTTTCGATAGGTAGAAGACAGAGTAGGGAGGGAGTGTAGCAAATATTATTCAGAAGACAAGGCCTTTACCGATTGACTTTATATGTATTCCAGACTTATAGGCAAGGTAGTAGCCTCTCGAACTACCGCACACCAAAACCCCAACCAAATATACCCTTTAGGTACCCCTGCCAACAGTGTATGGCTGAGAACCCAGCGACAACTTCCGCAGAGACAGAGAAAGCAACAGCAACAGCAAGAGAAACAGAATCAGTTCGCAAGTTGATTTCAGCTGCAGGCGGCAGTTACAAAAGCCTCGGCCCTCAGCCAAAGCGCAGCCCACTCCACTCCACCCCTCGTCAGCTTAACAGCCCCTCCCGTGCCGTTGCTCACATGTAGGTGGCGCTGTCGACATCGACATTGCTGCGGTACACACAGAGATCGGGGCATTAGATAGTCAGAGCTGCGCGCGAGATTCCCGTCTGCAGTTCTCGACTCAACTCAGCGCGACTCGAGTCGTCGCTCCTAATCGCAATCGTGCGCGTTTCATTCTCGATTCTCGTTCTCTGATTGTTAGATGAACGCAGATGTGGTTGAGGACGCGTCTTGTTGTTGCCGGAGACAACGTTGATTTCAATGTTTCATCTGCCGCAGCGAGCAACAACAATGAGCCGAACAGCAACAGCAACAGCAACAACAGCAACAGCAACAAGAGCGCGCCTTTTAATTGCCGTGCCGCCAACAGACATTAGAACAGAACGACGGCTGAGGATGACGAAGATGATGATCATGATGCTGCTGACATTGTTGTTATTGTTGTTGTTATCTTGGTTTCCGTGTCTGTTGCTGCTGTCATGTGGGTGGAGAATATGACGCTGATGGCTGTTGCGGAGGCAACCCTTCAGCTCTTCGCTGTACGAACTCTTCTGCATAAATGGAACAATGCCAGAACTAGCCCATGACAGTCGTTCAAGCTGAGAGCCACAGCCCACAAAACAAGGCAATCATGCGGTTCTGCTGATGTTGTTGCTGTGGTTGTTGTTGCTGTTGCTGTTGCTGTAGTTGATGTTGCTGTTGCTTGACATTGCAATTGTTTTTAATTTCAGCGACAACATTTCATTGTGAATAGCCAAAAAGAAGTGCACACATTTCCGGACTGACACAAAGCGACAACAACAGTGAGAGATAGGGAGAGAGAGATAGAGGGGGGGAGAGTGAGAGAAATTGTGAGAAATGTTGGCGAATTCAAGTGTAACCATCAGAAACCGCTTATCGTACGGTATTGCCAGCTATTGGGGCATGTGTCTGCCATCGATATGAGAACCTCAGCTGCAGCTGTGCGGCAGCAACAGCATTAGAATTGCTAAAACCACTCAAAATCAACGACAGCAACAACAGCCGCAGCAGCAGCAGCAGCAGCAGCTACGGCAGCAAACAGCAAAAATGTTAAAGTGATCACGTTTTCCACAGCTACAAAACAGCAGCAGCAGCAGCAGGAAAATCCTTTAGCAACAGCAACAAAAAATCTCAGCTGCTGCCGTTGACATTCCAAGCGTTGCGGCAACTGTTGCTGCTGTTCCTACTACCTTTGCGCATGCTAATTTTTTTGTTTTCTGTTGTTGTTGTTGTTGTTGTTGTTGCTGCTGTGTGACTGCCCAGCGTATATATATATATATATATATAGTCTAGGACTGTGAAGCCCTCGGTGCTAACTGTAAAATGCAACGCAAGGCGCTCGCCAAGTGAGCCATGAAGCATGAAACTCAACAAACACAACAGCAGCAATAGCAGCAGCAACTGTTGCTGGCAGCGCGTATGTGTGATATTGTTTAACAGCGCTCGCCGCTTGCCATCAAGTAGCCAATTGTCATTGAGAGCCGTTGCCTGTTGCTTTCTTCCTTAACCAAATACCCTGCATAAATCTGAAAGGGTGTGGCCTAAGCTAAGAGTCTTATGTGTTGATATTGCCCTTAGCTCTCTGATATCTAATCAAATCTCTATCACTATTCGATCCATAACTCATTTGCTACGATTTGTTTAGTAGAGGATATCTGTTAGCACATCATTTCATACGACTTCCTCTTTCTCTTCTCTTTCTTTTGTTCAGCATTTACTTTAAACTTTTAGTGAATTAAAGGCAGAGCATAGGTAGCAACGGCAGCAACAGCAGCAACGGCAACAGCAGCAGCATCAGCAATAGCTACAGCAGCCACAACGACGAGGGGCTGCTGTGGGGCTGCGGGGCTGTGGGGTTTCCAAAATGCAAATAAATGCCGATAATTCAAACGATAAGTTTGTCTTTTGTCTTGTTTGCAGCTACCGTTTGTTGTTTTTTACTGTGTGCCCAAAGCAACAGCCATTACGCCGGCCATAGACACAGGCATGCAGCTGTGGAGGCTAGGGGCGGGTAGGAGGGGGCAGCCAGGCAGCCAGGACCATGATCACGATTTTCAAGTTTCGACATTTGATTGAGTTTTCGTACTAACGAATTTTTTTAACCAGACCCCCGACTTTGTGTGAGAGTGTGCCTGGGTGTAGGAGGGGTAACTGCCTTCATACATATATACACAGAGTCTGTATAGTTTATGTATATATAGATTTACGATTTTTTCATCGTTGGCTCGTTATCTGCGCTGCATACGCTAAAAGCGTTAATTTGACACAAGTGACCCGATTAAGCGGCTGCCGGCAAAGCAGCCAAAGACGATGCAAAACGAAAGACTTAGAACCCGAACTTGCAGCAGCAGCAGCAGCAGAAGCAGCAGCAACAAACGAGGCAAAACAAAAATGTTAACTTCACATGTTGATAAAAATATGACAAGTTGACTGTCATTAGTCACACAATTAACATATACAAATATTGCAGGAAGCGAACGCGAGTCGTTGTCTCTCTGCCTCTCTCCCTCTCTCTCCCTCTCGCTACCTTGGCTGGGACGGACGGTCACGTATCGTGTGCGGCTCGAGACGAGGGTCCAAAGCAGACGCAGGAGACACGCTGACTTCAGCAAATTGTCAATTACTCATGCGATGAGCGAAAGGAGCACCAGCATCAACAGCAGCAACATCGACTGCCCAAGCCAGCAGTTGCGCAACTGTTGCTGTTGTTGCTATTGCTGCTGTTGCTGGCGCGTCGACCGCCTGTCGTCGACGACTGCCTTTTAAAGCATCATTAGCAGCGATAATTAGCGCCGTGCAACGACAGCCCAGAGATTGCCACAGGAAGCCACAGGCCCAAGCTCAGGCTCAGGCTCTCGTCCAGACCCAGCAGCAACAGTCGCTGACAGAGTGCAACTGTTGCGTCTGTCGTCAACCGCGCGCTCCCCTCCCAACTCCCAACTCGCTGCCAGGCACATTTTTGGCTAATAAATTCAAAAATTTTAAACGTTTTCGGCGATTTTTGGCTGCGGCTGAAACTGCCTTGGCAAATTTGAAACTCGTGAGAGATTTGTTTAGTTCGACGACAGCAACTTGTGCAGGTTGCTGCTGCTGCTGCTGTTGCCTGTTGCCACCGTCAGTTGCTGGCGTTTATTTAGCTGCTTCTAAGCCATTCAACTGGCATTTGTGCGTAGCATACGTAACAGCCAAAGGCTCAGGCTGAGGGGTGGCGATTGCAGCGACTGTTGCTGCTGCTGCTGCTGTTGCTGCTGCTGCTGCGACTGTTGCTGCTGCTGCTGACTGACTGACTGACATGTTAATTAGTCGCTTACATGACAGCAGTTTGTTGGCCCAGGCTTTAGGCCTGGACTGCAGTCAGCGCATTCGGTTTGTTATTCATTATTCAAATGCTAATTTCACAACGGCAACAGCAACAACAACAACTGTTGCTGCCGCCAAAATGTTGAGTAATTTTAATTGAGCAATTTGCGTGATTTTGATTTATTTTCCCAGCCGACATGAGCTGAATCAAATGAAAATAATATAAATAAACTGCAGACATTCACAATTCCGGTTCGAGACTCATTTGCAAGAAATGTTGCCGAGGCGCAACAGCACAACACAGCAGCAGCAGCAGCAGCAGCAACCCTCGCTCCCTATAGCGCGATCTTGTGCTCGCTGCATGTCTCGCAATCTTGGCCAGAAATTCGCCGTTCAGCTTAACAAGCTGGCCGTGTGCAAATGATGCTATTAAAGTGGCATTTAAAACTTAAGTTGCACTTAAGTCGCACCAGGCCGGGGCTCTCCCTCGCACATTCACACCATTTTCTCCCTCACTCACTCACTTTTGATCTTTGGCTAAGCCACAAGTCGAAGCCATTTCTTCCACACAACAACAACAACAACAACAGAATAGCAACAGCAACAATCAGCACAAAAGAACAACAATGGCTGCAGCAGCGGCCGACACGACTTTCGGCCTGCCTTTTGCATATGTATGAAGAGGCATCTAATCTGCACGACGCGCTCTCTATGACTAAGTATGTGTGTGTGTGTGCTGGTATGTGTGCAGTCGTATAAGCATCTAAGATGCCGCTCGCGATGCACGTTGGACGCTTAGATCGTCACCATTGCTGGCAGCGCCCCGATGTTGCTGCTTGACTCACAGCAGCAATAGCCAGAGCCAACAACAACAACAACAGCAGCAGTCGCACTTTTGCCATTTGGCCATTTTACTAAACTGTCGACTATTTTGGTTTTCTTTCGCCCGAACAACAACAGCAAAAAACATCAGCAGCAGCAGCAGCAATTGTTGTTGCCCGCAAGCAGCAAAACTTCAATTGGCCAACTCAAATGTGTTACGGTCACAAATGCTTAACTTTTACTAATGCTTAGCACTGCTCTTTTTTTTTGTACCAACTGCAACTGCAACTCCTTCACGCCTTTATCGCTGTGGTTGCTGTGGTTGCTGTGGTTGCTGTTGTTGCTGTTGTTGCAGCGCGTACGATTTCATAGATAAACATTCTATTTGGCAATTAATTGGCGTTTTGTTAGTTTTCCAGTTGAATTTGTATAAATGTTTTTGTGTGTTGCTGTTGTTGCTGTTGTTGTTGCTGCTTGTCGACCCGCGCACGATATTGAAATGCAGGCAGCAACAAGTTGCAACTGTTGCTGTTGCTGTTGCTGGCTGCGCAAGCAGCTTTTCGTGATTGTCAACAATGATTACTGCTTGACTTGCCTTGACTAAGACACCAGCGCCCTCCCCTTCCAGCAGGCAATTAGAAAGTAAGCGCAGAACCTGCTAATTAAATTGAAGGCGGACTCTGAGCTCCAGGATGTGAGACAATGCAATCAGCTCCAAGGGTTCTCTCTCTCTCTCTCACTCTCTCTGTCTTTGTCCCTTTCTGCAATCGTATTTATGGCATTGGCAGTAGCCAGGCCAATTGACATTAACCCTAACAGCGACAGATGCTAAAAATGTGCAAGCCGAGAGTTGCAGTTGCTGTTGCTGTTGCTGTTGCAGTTGCTGTTGCTGCAACTGCCACGGCGAGGGCAACAGCCAGTGCAACTGGCACAGATGAATTTATGTATGCAAAGCAACAGGAAAAAGAGGAGATGCTAGGGGGGGGGGGGGCAGGCGGTCAACCGAAAGCGAGCGTCGAGCTGGCGATCGTCCGTACCGCTGACTGACAGGACAAAGGAGTTATTTTTTACAAAAGAACTAAAACAAAAGGGACGCGACGTAAACGGCGGCTACTTCAAGTGATGCAACCACAAAGGGCAGCAGCAGCAGAAGCAGCAGCAGCGGTAGCAGCGGCAACAGTAGCAACTGCAACTGGGCAAAAGTAAAAGTAAAAATAAGTGCGCTTGCGATTACGAGTGTATGCAAAAATGCCAGGACATAAATTATCTACGCCCAGGCGGCGGACAAAATGCTCGCGAGAACCCAGCGAACGTCGCGACGTCGTCCGACCGCCGACAGTTGGAGTCCGAGTCAGAGTCTCAGCTCCAGTTGCTGCCAGGCTGTCAATTGGGCCAAAAGGCGCAGACAAAAGCGAATCGAGTAGCTGCCGCCGCCGGCTGTCAATAACCGAATCTCAGCGATTTGCAGATGGACGCATGCAAGACAGACGCTGGGGCCCCCAAAAGCAAAAGTGCGCCTCTGGCAAATAGACAAGGATCCGCGCACACAATTGTCAAATGCAAACGAGAAGCAGAGAGAGAGAGAGAGAGAGAGAGAGAGAGAGAGAGGGAGGGAGAGGGCCCTAAGCCAGCGCCAAGAGCTTGATTAATTTATGGCCTCAGCTTTGGGCAGAGTCAAAGCAAAGATTCGAGTCCGCGTCCGCGTCCGCGTCAGCGTTCGAGACCAGATTTCATTGTGAGCCAGCAGTTTGTTGGCCTTGAATGACGACAATGTCGCTGCTGCTGCTGCCGTTTGAATCAATGCAACAGCAGCAACACTAGCAACACAGAGGTGTTCTGCTTGTTGTTGTCTGTGGCGAAAATTTCGCGGAAAACTCTCTCGGCGCATAAGTGATGATGTGCAGCGGCTGTTGCTGCATTGTCTGCACAGCATTTGGATCGGAATTGGAATTGGGATTGGGATTGGGATTGGGATTGGGCTCGGGATGGGATTTGTCTTGTTTCCGCTTCTGGTTGCACGACTTTCTGGACCGGACCGAACGGCAGCAGAGAACACAGTGCCAGAGCAGCAGCCGCTCATTAGACGAGCTCCAAAAACAGTTTCAGCCCAAGAAGTATGGGAGCACACAAAGGCTGTTAGATAAATAAAAAGAAATTGTATCGCACCCGAATCTATTGTATTATGCTGAACTATATCGGCCGCTGATTGTGTCTCAAAATGGAGCTGAACTCGAGATCGTCAGATGTGCTTAGGGCTCATAAGAGGAATGGTCGCTGTATCATAAAGAGGTATATCGATAGGCAGCTGTTATCGATAACTATAAAATACTCTTAAATGTAGCCATATTAAGCCCGCTTCAGGCCATTTGGCCTGGTCTATAAGAGCGCGCTCTACATTCCCCGCCCAGCACATAACTCTTGTGCCGCGTCGATAAGCATCGCTTTATCGATTCATCGAGTGCAACAAAACACGAAAAGTTCAATGTTAACAAGCAACGAGCAAGTTGTCTGCGTGTCGGCTCTCCGATTTCCTGGCTGTGTTCCACATTCAAATCCAAAAATTCAAAATTCAAAATCCAAAATCGAAAATCCGCACCCAAATCCAAATCAATGGGCTGAATTGAGAAATTGAAGCCTAATCAGATAAAAGAGCGTGCGACTCAGGCGCAAACTACAGCAACAGCAGCAACATAAGCCAAAAATTGATTAAATATGAAACACGCAAACGAACCACCTGCTGCCCCCGTCTGCCCACTGGCCCCGCCTGCGGCCTCCACAAACTCAAATCTTTAGCCGCATCGCATCGCAGCAATCGTCTTCTGCCCGCTGCTCGCTGCCCGTTGCTCTCTTGCTAGCTGTGGAGGCATATTCTTTGGGGCTGGCCGCAGCGTTTGAAAAATTGAAAAATAAATTGAATTCATAAAAAGATTTATTAAATAAAGCCGGCAATTTTGGCAACTGCAGCAGCAGCACCACCAGCACCACCACTACCAGCAGCAGCAGCAGCAATGCTTATCGCGCGCTCAAAATCACACGATCTGCTGCCTTTTTGGGCTGCAGCCGCTGGGTAGCTGAGCAGTGGGGTGGCGGCGCGGGGCGGGACTAGCTGCAACATTGCGTTGCATGTTGTCGCCTGGCTGGTATCAGTTTTCAGCCGGCGGACGGCGGGCCGTGCCAAGGTTAAACATCAATTAAATACCGTAAAGTGGCAGCAACATCAAATCTAACGCCTGCAATACGACTTTGTCACCAACTGTTGCCAGTTGCCAGTTGCCAGTTGCAATCGGCTGCCATTGCTGTTGGCAATTGCAATTGCAATTGCAATTGCTGCCTGCTCTCGGTTCATTTGCATAAAACAAATTTGGTATTAAATGCTAGGCGCTGCGATAAGATCATTAACATGCATCCAGTGCAATTGCTGCTGTGTGAGAAAAATTGGTAAAAGCAGAGTAGCGCTGCCAGCACCGCCATTGCCCCCACCCAACCACCTGGGCGGCAGCTAGTTAATCTGCCAAAAAACAATGATAAGCCAACTGGCTAACCAATTGGACACATTACAAACGTTGCCGTTAGCCCAGTTGCTGTTAACGGCACATTATGAAACGAGCCAAGAATGCGCCGAGCGGCAATGCACGGCTAGAAGATGCCCTGTAAGTTAACAGAGTGCAAACTACGCCAACAGATGTTGCTATAGAGTTTCTGCTGATAATAAATCGGTTATCGATAACAGGACTTAGTGATTTTAATGATGGTAGCTATAAATTCCTGATCACAACAGCTAAGAGCAGAAGAGTCTCACACAACAGCATGATGAATCCCATCAGCAATAGGGTTTTCTATCTCAACACACTTCCAATATGCTATCGATATATATCGATAATATTTATATTATTCCAACCTCTTGCTTCTAAACACCCCTTGAGGCATTTGCCATATTCACAGGGTATCTAAACGATGTCAAGTAAATTTCATTCATGCCACAAATCGAATGGCAAACGAAACGGGACTCCCAATGGGAGCCAGCTCTCGGTAGCTTCGCCTCATCAGCGGCAATTGTCGGAGTTTGTTTGCATAATCTTGGCCCTAATGAAACCATGGCCATGAAACCGAAGCAGTCATGGATATGCCTCGGATATGCCCAGAATATAGCAGCGATTGCCAATGGCAGGCCAGCAGCAACAGTTGCTGCTGCTTGTTGCTGTTGCTGCTGCTTGTTGCTGTTGCCTCGTCGTGATTCTACAATTTCTTCATTTTATTTATTTAAGCATTGCAAACATTTTTTCCTGTCTGCCGCTGTTGGCCCCGCTCAGCCGCTGTCTCCAGCTCTTGATAAGCATGCTCTCTCTCTCTCTCTCGCGCTCACTCTTCTTCTCTCTTTCTGTCTGTCGCTCTGCATGAAGCAGCAGGCGCATTTCCCATTTGCAGATGCAGCGCTTGAGATTTGCATTATTAGAAATGCGCGAGCGGGGGAGCGCGGAGTGGGGTAGTGTAGGGGGTTGCATGGGGAAATTAGCCAGAAATTGTCCATGCGCTGTGGGGAGCAACTGCAGCTGCAGCCGCTGTTGGTCAGTGGGCTGCCAAACATAACATGCAACACTTGCCCGTTGCCAGTTGCCAGTTGCCAGTTGCAGGCAACAAGCACCGCCTCCAATTCTCTCGCACGTCTCTGCACGCACCAAATTGAACCTGACCCCGAATAGCTGCAGCTCCAGCAGCAGAAGACGACAAACGCATCGCGCGAAATGCGAAACGCCGTCGCAGCAACAGCAGCTCCAGCTCCAGCTCCAGCTTCAACTTCAACTTCAGCTCCAAGTCAACGGCCAATGGCCATTGGTAGCCAAATTTGACCCCGACGGTAGTCGCGCCGTTTCGAGGGCAGCTGTTTCGGTGTGGTCCCTCGCCTCGCCAGCCCGCCAGAGGTTAATACACTTGCCTCATGCTTAATCCTAAATGGCATTAAAATATTTTTAATAAAACATTCGAATACCCTGGAATTGCAGGGGCTGTGGGAGATGGGATTTCGACTTATAGGTAGCTATATAGGCTATATACACATATGCTTGATCAGCTATACATGAGCAGAGGCAATGCGCGAGTTGTGCTGATTACCAACTAAGGACAGATTGATGAAAATCTTTAAAAAACTATTTAGAATACTTATAATTATAATGTCTATATTTATGGTCTAGAAAAGCTTTAAATGAACCCGAAACTAGCTTATTATGCCCATAAGCCGAGCCTTAGCTGACCCTATTCAGCATAACCCAGTCATATCTCAGCCTACTTGATGTTAACTAAAGTTAAGCTACTCTAAGATACATTTTATATGCCTTCAAGTTTTATATATTTTAGCTTTAGTTAGTAAATGATTTCAATATATGATTATATAATCATGTAACTCTTACGATTCATATCCTTAACAGGGTATTAGCGAGTCGACCACCCGCCTAGAACTCTCTTTGTCTGCTTGACTTTGATTTCGGCAATGAAGCTGAGCTTGCGGTTTATCTACGTATATTACAACTAGTCGGAATTACACTGTGCTACATGGAACATAGAAAGAGATTAGCTCAACTGACAACAGATATAGATTTTATATTTTTATTTATCTTTGGCTAACTTTAAGCCTTTGCCCAGGCTCAAAGCTTGAACGAATCTTAAGACCTTATTGAATAAGCTGTTCCAAATGTTTGTAGCTTAGTGTAGGCGCAGAATTTGCGCCAAAGTAGACAAATTGCATAAAGCAAGCGTGGAAAATTTGAAGAAAATTTGCTGAGCTTGTTGAATGAGTGGCATAAGCGAGAGGGGGCGCCACAGGATAGATTGAGCGGACAGCAACACACACACACACACACACACACACACACACACACACATACACACACACACAGACAGACAGACACACACTGGCACAGTTAGACGCCCACTTAGTACGGTAATTTCAAAAACGTGCTTCTTTGATGAGATATAATCTGAATTGTTGTTGTTGTCTCTCTGGTCTGGAGATTAAGTGCAGCAGTCAGAGCTAGGCGCTGGCATCAGCGAGATCAAGCATCGACAAGCGAGTGGACCACCTCCTCCCTCTGGCAGGCAGTCATATGACGTCGTCAGACGTCGCCAGTTGCCAGTTGCCAGCTGCCAGTTGCTCGTCGCTCATCACTGGCAACTCTTTTGGCTAATGGCAAATGGAATATCTACATTAGGAGCCGAGGCTGGCGTACAGGCGGCAACAATTGCCAGACGAAGCAGCCATTAGAGAAAGCCACCGGCGTGGTAATTAATTAGGTCTCCACAATGGCATCCCAGTGTCTCAGGCTCCAGCTCTAACTGCAACTGCAACTGTGGGGGCTATCAGAGTGCTCTGGTCTGGCCGCCGACTATTGCTTAACCTCTGCGCCAGGTTCTCAGGACCGGGCACCGTTACCAGTGGGCCACCTACTCGCAGCATCGTTAAGCGATACGCGAATACCAAAGGCTCTGCCTGTGACTCCGACTCTGGCTCTGACTCTGGCTGGAGCACAGGTGACTGGGCTGCACTTTCGCTCGAGTTGCAATTGGAAAGCAACGGGTATGTGGCAGTCGGAGAATCAGCCTGGCCAAGCTGCATGCGGCTCGTGCTTCATCGCAGATTCAGTTTGGATTCAGCTAATCATCGTGCCTCATCAGCAGCACACAAAACTTGGAGAGTGGTGGCTGAGTGTGCCCCAAGCCCAAGCCAGGCCACCTGCACTTATTTCAAATGGAATATGCACTTGAATATATATATATATTGATTTGAATGTAGAACTAGAATAAGTTCAATCTCTCGCACTCCCACTCTCTCTCTCTCTCTCTATATATATATGTATCTTAAAGCTAAAGCGGTTCAGTGTAGGACAGTGTACCTAAATGAAACACTCCAAATGCAATGCATTTTGGGTACGCCGTGGACAGCGACCTTTGATTTATCGTTATTTTCATTTAAAAGGCAAACGACAAAAATCAACAAGCAGCAAGGAGAAAACGCCAAAGAAGAGCAGCGCAAAACGAGAAACAGCAGCAGCAGCAACAACAAAAAGAACAACAGCAACAGCAACAGCAGCAGCAACAACAGCAACAACAAATCGATGTCCCATCGCGCGTTTTAATGACAACGACCAAGGCATTTCAACGGCAGCAGCAGCAGCAAAAAACTTCTATAAATTAACAATATATATATATCGTATATATATATATATATATATATATATATATAAAGCAATATATATAGCTTTATAGACACAAAAAATCAACAAGCAGCTAACCAAAAAGGATGCCCGGCGGCCAGTTGTAAGTGAGCCACTGGGCGATGACTTCAAAAACGAGCGACGACAACAGCAGCAGCAGCAGCAGCAGCAGCAGCAACAACGACGACGACAGCAGCAGCAGCAACATTGATCGCGAATCGCATATCGAGGACAGGCCGCACCACCGCACCACCAGCCGCCCTGCAGCCCCGCCGCTGTCGAGCAGCGTAACAGAATTCGTATTCAATTAAAAAGCGTTTATGCTGCACTTGCGGCGGCAGGGCGCGACGGGGTTCAAGGACCCACGGGGCGTATGAGTGTTGCATAGTTTTCGAAAATTCAATTTGCGAGGCAGCTGAACTAGTTTTACAATGCCAGCAACAGCAGCAGTCGAAGCACCAGCAGCAGCATCCTCGTTGCGTGGCACGTCCAGTTTTTGGCCTCTGGCAGCAGCGAGCGCGTCTTAAATAAGTTATTATCATTGCTCGCTTTAATTGCTGTAATTGAAAGTGAAAATGTTTGCCTTTTGATTTGTGCCACAGCAAAAATGTGTCTAGGTGTCAGCTGAGGCACGCTGCACAATGCCACACACGAGTGTGGTGCCAGAGCTTAGTGGGTCGTCGATGTTGCTGCTCGGTTGCTGGTTGCTGGTTGCTGGTTGCTGGTTGCTGGTTGCTTGATTGCTGGCTCAAGGACACCGGTGGCGTGTGCAGCAAGCCCAAACGCAACTTGCCACATGTGGCGACACTGTTGCCATCAATAAAAACTTGTAAAATTGATTACAGCCATATGCCACATGCACAAAAAGAGTATATGTTGCTGCTGCCGCTGTTGTTGCTGCTGCTGCTGCTGCTGCTGCTGGCTGTTGGTCATTTGAAATGCATTTTTGCAGTTGAACTGGGGCTTCTATATCAAAGTCGTGCGCTGTCAAGTAATGAAGTTGCCAGATCAACAAAAACCCACAACAACAGGCAGCCAGCAGCAGCAGCAGCAGCAGCACAAAAAGCTGTCCATACAAAACAGCAGGCAGCAGCAGCAGCAGCAGCAGCAGCAGCAGCAGCAGCAACAGCAGCAACAGCAGCAGCAATGGGCAGCAGCTTCTCCTGGCGCTGCAGTCAGTCTACCTGTTGTGCAAATCGTGCAGACGATATCAGTGATCAACATGTTGCCATGGCCACCACCAGGAGCACAGGGAGTCCACGGTACAGCCGCCAACCCTTTGTGCAGCTGCAGCAGCAACAGAACATTCGACAACAATTGCAATTGCTACCGATTTTTATTATTTGCCGCTGCGACTGACAAATCTTGTGTGTAGCTTCTGCCACCAGCCTCCCGCTAGCCAGGGCATTGTTGTTGTTGTTGTTGTTGTTGTTGTTAGTGCTGCTGCTGCTGATACTTTTTTGGCATTCTGCTCTGTTCCTAATTACAAGCGACGGCAACGGCGATGATATGCCGCTTTTGATGACCGCGCTCTCCAAACCGAAAAACGCGTTCCCAGCTAATTTAGACACCTCGCATGCCACAGTTGCTGCTGTTGCTGCTGCTGTTGCTGATGTTGCTGTTGCACTCATTAAACAGCCACTGCAATTGCTGATCTCTCAAAGTGTTGAGGGACAGTGGGGCAATGCAACAATTATGGCGACAGACGCGCGGAATTCGCAACGCTTGTAAGCGGCTGGCCAAAGGCTTCAGGCAACAGCAACAGCAGCAACAGCAACAGCAGCAACAGCAACAGCAGCAACAATTGCTGACCTTCGTGTTGCCGGCGTCGCCAAAAGGAGCAAAATAAAGACGAGCGCTAGAAACGAAACAAACAAAACGAGCGACAATTATCTCTGCCTGCTGCTGTTGTTGTTGGCGCTGTTGCTGCTGGGCACTTATTTAAATTGCAGCAATGTTACATTGTCGTTGCAGCGCTCTCCCTCTCCCTCTCCCTCTCTCTCTCTCTCTCTCTCTCATTCTGCCTAACTCTCAACAATAGCCAACAAATTTCGGCTGCATGCCACACACGTCAGCTATGTTGCTGCTGTTGCCATCCCAACCCCTCAGCAACATGCCGTTCAGCCTGCAAGGGAACTTATCTATATGATTTGTAGTATCATGAATATAGACAGAGCTCTAGTGATATGCAATATCTTCCGCTTCAAATAATTATTATTAACACCAAAAGCGGCAATCAGAAGAAGAGGAAGAGGAAAGTGGCCACCACTGCAGCCGCCTTCGGCCCAGGCTAAGCAATCAATCAAAATACGCTCCAGATCTGGAGCCGATGCGTAGATTTATATCAGCGACTTGACGATGTGTCAGCGAGTGTTGTTGTTGTTGCTGCTGCCGCCGCTGCTGCACCGATTTGGCTGCTTGGGATTTGCTGACAGCGAAGGCTGCGAGCTGCGAGCTGCGAGCTAGCGGTAGAGTCGCAGGCGCAGCCAGCATCGCTGCCACTGCCGATTATGAGATGATTGCTTAAGATGACAGCGAGCAGGCTGAGACTGTTGGAACTGGGAAACTAAGCAGCTAGAGAGCTGGAGAGCTGGCGAGCCACCGAGCTGAGTCAGTGGCTCTGAACTGTTGGCCCAGTGAGCTGTGCGCACACGAATGTGAATGGCATCAAGAAATGGACACACGAATCGAGCCACGAGGAATGCCCCAGCGAGTGGCAGCAATAAAAATGACGTTCCAGATTATTGCGCACAGACAGCAACAGCAGCAGCAGCAGCAACAGCAGCAGCAGCAACAGCAGCAGCAACTAGCAGCCAGTCAGCCAGCCGGGGCGAGGCAGGGGCAAGTGGACGGCATGGACATGAGCGACGACACATGAACGTGTTGTGAAGCTGACGATGCTTACGCGCTTTTCAAGTTCCACACATAGTTGCTGTCATTATTAAAGGCATTTTCAACTACATTCTAGTAGGTACTTAATTTCGCTAAAAAAAAAGGGCTGGGCGGGGGTGGTGCGAGCGGAATGCCACCTCACACGCACTCAGCAGCAGCAACAATTGCAGCTGAGGGCAGGGCAGCAACTCGTGTGATTTGTTAGCCAAGGCTACATTGTGTTGCTGGTAGCCGAAATCCTTTTAGCTGCTGCTGCGGCTGCTGCTGGCAGGCGAATAAAATGAAAAAATTGATGAGTTAATTAACGCGCATCGGCAACATTCCGGGCGACTAATAACCAACTTGTAGACGACCACAACGAGGCTGCCCAAGCAGCAGTCGATCGTAATGATGTTGATGATGAGGACGACTCGGCAATTGCCATATTTATGAGCAACAGCCGCAGCAGCAACAGCAAAGGCAACAACGCTGTCGAACTGGCACTTCAAAATGTCAGTTGTTTATCATCATCAGGCGCAGCAGCAGCCGCAACACAGCGATGATGATGAGCAACAGTTGCTGCCGCGTCTAGCTGAAAGTATCATGGCTGCAATGTGACTGCAATGCGTTCTTTAATTGAGTTTTGCGTTGCATTTTGTGCACAACTGCAACTGCAACTGCGGCCGACTGTTTATGGCCATGTTGCTGGCGTACAAACAGCAACAGGCAGAGCAACAGCAGCAGCAGCAGCAGCAGCAGCAGCGACGTGGCATATTATCACACAACCATTAAATATGATGAAGACTGCCGAGACAAGCACTACTCCTCCTCTCCCTGCTCCTGCTTCTGCTCCTCCTCCTCCTGCCTAACCCACACAAGCAAGCGCAGGTTGTCCATCAGAGTTGCTGCTGCCGCTGCTGCTGCTGCTGTTGCTGTCGTCAACTTTACGCATTTATGACGCGTTTTCTCATCGCTGGCGAGAATCTAGACAAAAGGCAAAACAACCGCAGGCCTTGCGCTCAGCTCCCTGGGGCCATTACGCATACTTTTGTGATTTTGGTCTTTGGCGCTCTCCTCCTCCTGGGGAGCTGGAGCGGGGGAGTTGCAGTTGCAGCTTGCAGCTTGCAGCTTGCACTCTAGTTGCGGCTCAGATCATTATCAATGATCTGGTGGCCATCGGCAATGCTATTGCCATTGCCATTGCCATTGGCATTCCCACTGCTCCCAGTGTCCGTCCGTCTGTCCCGCTGCCACTCGCTTGACTGACACAATGCATTGGCCCGGCCAGTGAGAGCCGGCACAGTGGTACGAAATACAGTGCGGTATCATTGACTATGGCCGCGTATTGAGCAATGCGCTGATTGATTGCTTTGTTGTAAATATTTCTTAGCCTTAGCTGGTTGCTGTTGTTGCTGTTGCTGTTGCTGTTGTTGCTGTTGCTGTTGCTGCCACGCTGGCAATTTATTGGACGTTCGTGTAGGCTTCCACGGCACAGGATGATTAAAAACGCTTTTGTGTAAATTATTAGCTGCAAATTCTCAGTTCAAAGCCATTTGCTGTTGCTGCTGTCGATGTTGCTGCTGTCGATGTTGCTGCTGCTGCTGCTGTTGTTGTCGCTCATAATTCTCGCCTTGAGGTTTGCCACAGGTTTCCTTTCAGCGCGGTCTCATCATCAATTGCGTTTCGGTGTGAAAATGATGTATGTTACACTGCGGTTGGTTTCGCATTGCAGCCGTAGAATCAGTGCCGGAGTTGGCGGCGGCGGCGGCGGCGGCGTTTGCTTTGAGCGCGTAAACAAAAGCAGCAATGCTGCCTCCCCTTTACCCTTTGCCTTCCCCTTCTCTAGCTTAGTGCAACATCTAAATTTACTTAATATTTCCATTTGCTTGTTGATAGAATTTATGCTCGCCCGCGAATGGGATAACAAGCCGAGCTGCAACAGTTGCCAGCAGTTGAGGCATTCCAAAGCAACAGCAGCAGCAACAGCAGCAGCAGCAACCATGACAATGACAGCGACTGCAGTCCGCATTGCCAATATTTATTGACATTTACCTTTGGCCGGATCGGAGAGCGAAAACAAAAAACTGCCCTCAGGATGCAACGGCGACAGCAGACGACAGGCCAGGGCCACAACAGCAACAGTTGTTGCTGCTGCTGCTGCTGCTGCTGCTGCTGCTGCTGCTGCTGCAGCGGACGCGGGCCGGCGGGTTGCCTGTTTAACTGTCAGTTATCATTCACTCAAATGACAAAAATTGCAAACCGAATGCGCGCTGAAACCGAACTGCAAAAAGGAATGCAATCCGTTGCTGCTGCCGTTGCTGCTGTTGCTGTTGCTGTTGCTGTTGCTGCAGATGCAAATGTTGCTGCTGAGTTACGAGCAGCGCTTGTGCTTAGAATGAGCGACAGACAACAAAGCGACATTCGAGACCAGGCACACAGGATGTGAGCTCTGTGTCTATGACATAACTCAGTGTGCACAATTAAAAAAGGAACAAGTAAGAAAACTCTAGTCGAGACCGCTCGACTAGGGAATACCCTGAACACTGCGAAGAACCGATATTCCAAGCATTCTTCGTTTCTTTTATATACACACATGCATATGTACGTACAGTAAAAGCAACACACTCACACACACGCACAGACACACGCACACACAAGCGCAAGTCGGTGCGTCAGCTGTTCTTGGGCTTCTTTTTGTATGTTTAATAACTTTTTTTCTAGACTAACGATTTTGATTAAACTTGTTGGGCGTGATCATGTCATTTAAATGTATGTATGTGCCTAAGAACAAGTCTCTAGTATTTGATACACTGGACTTACAAATTTAAGGCGAAGAAGGCGTGGCATCCAAAATTAAACAAAAACCGAAATTGCGTATGACTCTGCCTGTTACATACAGTTCAACAAAAACAGTATACCCTGATTTCCCATTTTCAATGGGTTCAGGGTATAAAAACACAAACTTCACCAGCAACTGTTGCTGTCTCAGTTGCAACTCAACTTACACGCTCTCTCTCTCTCTCTCTCTCTCTCTCTCTCTCTCTGTTTTTCTTTCGCACTCGCACACTTTCTCACACGCAGCGCAAATTTGAAATGAAATATTTTCGATTCTGCTGTCAGCGCGAGTTCTGTTGACAACACATTAGCAACTGTTGCTGGCAACAGCAGCACCAGCAACATGTTGTTGCCACCGTCCGGACAGCGGACGTTGCGCATGCGCCGCACGATTTGCAATTTGCAGCTAATTGAACGCGTGCGCTAGCGCAGTTTGTAGCTGAGATCTCTTTCTCTCTCACGCTTCCCTCGCACCACCCCGCCCCGCCCCGCCCCAAAGCAGCTGCCTTCTATCGCGACAAATGGGAAAAGACAGAGACACAAACAAAACTGAAAACCGAAACTAAAACAAATGCAACTTGAAACTGGACTTGAAATTGCTTTTGAATTCAATGAATTTCGACAGCGACTCAGCAGCGTGTAGCCAGCTCCAGAATCGCCAGCAGCACAACCTGTTTACAGCAACAGTTGCTGCTGCTGGTGACAACGACAACAGCCCAAACAGTGGGAGGCTGTTTGGACGCATGAAAATATCAATGTGTGAATTAGAGCGCAGCCAGCGCCAACTGCACACGAAATGAGAAATCGTTTCGCAGCTTAATAAAATTATATGATATAATCTAATTTTATATACAGTTATGATTTATGTTTATTATCAATCAATTATATATATATATCGTAAATAAATTCTAAGTGATTATTTTTATGAATTGCCGTCCTCCCATTGCCTGCATTTATGGGCTCAAATAAATTGTGAATATTATCATTGCCACGCCTTGAATTCAGTTCAGTGAAACTTGAAAATGGCTTCGATCTCAGTTCTTATTAAGGACCTGCTGATTATGCTGTATAGATCTTTCACAATCACTTTATTGATAATCTGAGAATTGACAATATTCTTTGCTATCTTCGTGGTTGTCAGACTATGAGCAGCAATGCAGTCCTTAAGTTTTTACCAGTATTTTCTCGTAGTATTCTAAGTAGCTCTATTTAGTCTACTCCACTTTTACAGCTCAAGCAAGCTATCTTGACTTCAACTTCCACAAACTCTATAAACTTTTATATTTTCTTGTTATTAAACTAGCTAAAAGCAACTAGCTAAGAATGATGCATCTCAGCAGGAAGTCCATACTAAAGGCTGTCCCAAAATTCACGCAAGAAGTAATTTTGATTGGATATATTGTTCAGGGTTATTCAAAATGGAGCACCACACAAAGGAACAACGTATGCTGCATATATAAATCAATAAAAATTAAAAATTTCTATTTATAAATCTGTTTCCTTTCAAAATTACTTCTGGCGTGACTTTTGGGACACTCTTCATAACTAATCCTTTTTATTTAAGTTCTAGCTCCAAGGCAAAGCTCTAGTCAGTCCCAATTGTTACTGCTCTAATGAGCAGCATCCCTCAAACCTTTTTGAATGCAATTTGAAATATGCATAAAAATAGTTTCAAATTTCTTAGACTTAAAATAGTTATATAAATCAAATCTTCAATCGAAATCTCTCTTGGTTGCCTATGCCCAGCTGCAGCATTCTTTCTTTTGCTACTGCTCATAGACTCTAGATAAAACTAAGCAGAATTTCTTCAGTTGCTTCTATTCATCTCTTACATCTCTCACATCTCTCTCTCTCTCTCTCTCTCTCTCTCTCTCCCCATCACTTGCCAAAAATTTATTTGCATTTTTTTCTCCAGCTTTGATTTGGGTTTATCTTCAAGCGCCACAAAATATCCCGTGGAGTTTTTACCCCCCGCAAAATTTGCTTCTGTTTCAGTTTGTGTTTTGATTTCGTGCAGCGCCGTGGAGGTTCGCATGGCTCGGCCAGCGTCCATTGTGGGAGGGCAGCCGCTCATTATTATAGCAGCAGAGACTAGCCAAAAGCAGAAGAAGGGGGAGAAGAAAACAAAAGCAATCTGCAATATGTTTATGCATTTCTTGCGGTCGCTTTGGCGGCATTGGCTGGCTCTGGAGCTATGACAATGGCGCTTTTGCCCAGCCACTGGAATGTGGCTCCATTAAATTGTGAGCCCAATACACGATTTGCTGTTGCTGCTGTTTGCTGTTGTTGTTGTGGTTGTTGTTGTTGTCGTAGCTACTGCTGCCGTTTTGTTTGTTGTCGCGCTGCATTAGCAATTTAATTGATTTGTAGGCAACAATTTGTCTGGCACCAAAGATTGTCTCGCTCTGTCTCTCTCTCTCTCTCTCTCTCTCTCTCTGTCTCTGTCTCTATCCAGCAATCTGGCCCGTTGGCCTCCATTCGAGCAGCAGCAGGTTTTTCAGCTGGTGTGTCATAAAATAAATGCATTACATGCGACACATCAAGATCTCGGCTGATCTCTCATTGCGCTGTGTGTCGGGGGTGTTGCATATCGCATGCTAAATCAAAAGACTTCAGACACAAACTTGCCAACATGGCGGCCAAGCACGTAGCAGAACGAACTGTGTAAGAAAATGAAGAATAGCAAATCGAAGACTTAATACTCTTAAGAGAGGAATGATATGGTTTATATATATTTATATCAAATATAGAAAAGTTCTATATTCTTATTGATCTTCTGATTATAGCTTTGGCTATAAATTCCAGTCGGCAACAACTGCAACTTTCAAGCTAAAGCCTATATGCCCAGCTCTCTGCTCGCAGCTGAATGAACTGCGAGCGTCCATTAGCGGAAAGAGATGGCAACAGGTGGCAAGAACAAGCGCAGAGCCCTTTGGGTTTGGCTTGTTTGTTTTCCACATCGTTGGCTGCTCGTTGCTGTTGCTGTTGCTGTTGCCGCTGCTGTTGCCCTGTTGGTTATTAGCAGCATTCAGCAGCTACACCCATTTAATTAGAGGCCTCTGCTGCTGCTGCTGCTGCTCTCTGCTTCACACAGCTGTCGCTTAGCAACAACAACAACAACAACAGCAACAACAGCAACAACAGCGCCAACTGCTGCATCATTTAGCAACCGGAACCGGCGGCCATTTGCAATGAGCTTTTGCCTCGTCCTGCAGCAGCAGCAACAGAAAGATAGAAATATATTATAGTAAACCACGAGTAAATCTTAAACTTCTAGCTAACTCTAGCTATTGTTGCTGGAAGTTGAAGTTGACTCCCACAGGTTAATTATGCCACCATCAGTGGACTTCATTCATCTCGAAGCCCAGCTCAAATTGGAGCTGCCACTGGCAGCTAGGCCATCGCTGACTTTTCATGGGTTAAGCAGCAGCTTTTTCACCTGCTTCCAGTGCATGATTTATGCTGCTTGCAGTTATAGAAAGGTCGCTGCCCGTTGCTAGTTAGCGACACCTGCGGCCCACTTGGCTGCTGGCTGCTCCACTTGGAGTCTGGGCTGTGACTGAGACAACGATCGGATAACTTAATTTGGTTTTTCTGTCGAAAAGCGGCGCGAAAGGCGGCTAATGCGTTGCCACGCCCACAACTCCAGCTCGCTCGCTGATGACCCAGTCAGCCCATGGAGAAATCCAGAGGGCAGCAGCAAGCGGGCGGGAGAGCGTAAGAGATCTGGCTGCTGCTGCTTCCCGATATTAATGGGCGTCCCGCATAAATTTACACTGCTAAATATTTTTTCGGCTTGCCCTGATGAAATGCCAGCTTAGCTACCTCTCCCTCTCCCACTCTCCCTCTGTCTCTCTCCCTTTCTCTCTGTCTCTGGCTCTGGTAGCCTTAATTTGAAGCTTTCTTTGTGTGTTGCTTACAAATGGCCGCCCATTTGTCTCGCTCAGTTTAATGTGCGTCTTCCCAACTTCATTAGCCTGGCCAAGAAAAGTTCCGAGAACGTGGCCAAGCAGCAGCTCCTCTGGCCAGATTTACAGTTGCACAAGCATACGCAACGCCCACGCCCACGCATCGACGGCCAAAGGCGCCTGTGCCTGTTGGCTGTCTGCGGTGAAAACTCTATTGAAGAACTGTTTTCTAGGGCGAAGATGGCAGCAGAGCTGCGCTTGCATAATTAAGGAAATATATTATGAGGAACTTGTTTATGGAACGTATTCGTGGAACCTATTCTAAGGTCTATGGAACTCTGCAGAAACAGCTCGGATGCGATATCTTGTTATACAATGGATCTCTGCATGCATACAGGTCTTATAAACATATGTATTCAGCTCTGAACATTTAACATTTAAAATTTACAAATACAAATCAAAAATTTTGAAATACAGCTATAAACCGTGTCTTAAACTAGATTTTACATAGAGCTTACTCGACTAATTTAGTTTTCTCTTAATTAATCATATTGAACGGACCTTGTCCCAGCAAGGCAGCGCTCACTGTAGGTCTATAACAAAAGCTTAAGCCTAATTTTAAGTCAAATTTTCGGCGGGTTTTGGCAGTTAAGCTTCGGCGGCTGCTGCTGCTGCTGCAGCTGCGGCACGCGAGCGTTTCAGTTCCTGCTGATGCTTGAGCGTAATTTCCAGAAACTTGAGATAATCCTCATCCACTTCCTCCACGTCGTGAGTGTGCAGCTCCTCGTATGCGTCCTCCTCATCATCCTCATAGGCCTCCTCCAGCTCCTCCTCCAGCTCCTCCTCTGCCTCTTCCTTCTCCCTTTCAGCCGCCGCCGACTCCATTGGCTGTCCACAGACGCTGCGCACCTGCGCCTGATGCCACGCCAGCAGAGACCTGTACGTGCTGCACCAGATCTCGGCGGGCAACTGTGGTGCGCCCACGGCCTCTGCCGCAGCGACTGCAGCTGCTGCTGCTGCTGCTGCTGCTGCTGTCGTCGCCTTCTGCTTGCGGCGCTGATGCTTACGTTTGCGCTGCTTGCGTCGCTTCCTCTGCCTGCCCATTTCCATAGCTTCGCTTGTCCGTTTTATATATTTCTATTATTATTTACTGTCGTCTGCATTATTTTGTTTATTTTCTTGCTGCTTCGCATTTTTCGTTTATCGAATTGGAGTTTATCGCCGCAGCGCTGCCAGACTGCTAGCAATAACAGCTGTGCGGAGCAGCGTTGCCAGCTGGGCAGCGGCACAAAGAGAAGTGAAATGAAATGTAGATGGCGCTAGTGTGACTTTTTTGACCGTTGGAAATTTGAAAAGAGTTGCTTCTAATTGGAAAATAATTTAAATATAAATTTAAGTATTAAAAATTACTATTGATAATACTTTATTTTTTTTTTTACTTTTTACTTTTATATAGAAAAGTATAAGCTAATAAGTGTGCAATTTTTCACTCGTTTTACAACACTATTCCGCAGGATCTGCAGTTTAGGTCCTTTTGAGGAACCCCTTTTCGGCCAGCTGACCCGCCGGTCGCTCGGTCGAGCGACTGACTTCAATTTCGGAAGCCGAAGGCCTGCGCGGAAAGGCACTGATTGTTGTGTTGTTCTTTTAAATGAAAATCCTGGCCAAGGCTTGAGCCTGGGCCTCGGCTCGAAGGAGTTGCGAGTGCGTTGCTCGCTTGGCTTGGCTTGGCTTGGCCTGGGATTAGGGCGGATCAATTTGCTTGTGGTGCGAATGCAAATTGGCCAGCGGTACGATTTAAATGAGGCTCAAACAAAGGGCGGAAGAGGCGGCCGATTGAGTGCATATCCTGCTGTGCGCGCGGCCCAAGCCGGAACAACAAATGTCCTTTTATTCATTCGTCTTTTGTTGTTGTTGTTGTTGTTCCTCGGCCTGAGCTTTGCCCGGGCGCAGGTCGAGCCGGGCCCATAAAGGAAAATTAGGTTTACACCTACTTTTCCAATATGGTCATAAAACAATTTAGAGATTTACAAGGGATCAACTTATATGTGGTCCAGCCTATGTCCCTCCCTCTCTCTCTCTCTCTCTCTCTCTCTCTGCCTCTCTCTCATTCTCTTGCGTGGGCGTTTGTGTGTGTGTGGGTGTGGCGAGGCAAGGCGCGATGTCGCGCGGCCGTAAAAAGCAATCCACAATCCTCCTCAACTACTCACGAGCCACTCGAGAGTCCTTGGCACTCCACACATGTTTACTTTGGCTTTGGTGTGTGGTGGATGGTGGGTGGTGGGTGGTGGGTGGTGGGGCGAGGCTTTTCATTTTCGATGAAGTAATATACGCTGATAATATGAAAAATATCCTGCGGCCAGGATTTGCACGCACTTATTCCCTTTTAATGGACTCCGACTGACATTTCGGGCCAATGTTTTTTCCGCATATTTTGCATATTTTTTCGCCAGCTCCATCGGATAATGCCCCACTTTCGTGTACTTTTCCATCTTGCTCCATTGTTTTTTTGAGCGATTGCCAACACTATGCTATGGCAGCTCGCCTTAGAGTGAGAGAGAACGAAAATAAAGCTTGCGAATTGATCTTGTGTGGGTATGGGTAGCTGGTACTGTCAGCGGTAAAGCCTAAGAGCATTTTCGTTAGGCGTTAGCCAACACTGTTGCCATAGCTACTGCTAGTTAAGTGGACTGGCATTAAAGTATACACAAATTGATTAGTTTAAGAGCGTAGCCTAATGAACTTTCAAGTTTTTATTAGCTTTATGGCATTTTCCAACACTTGTATTTTGAGTTGAATGCACGTCAGGCTCCAAAATCTGGCATTTCTGCTGGTACAATCTCAAATTGAACTAAGGCTTATTTTTATTGGCCGTATAACTCCATTGCTCTAATATTTTGGTGCGTTAACCAACACTTAAGTTGTAGTTCGTATACATTTTAGGCCGAAGATTTCTATTCTGACGCCCTAAGAGCTCAAAAATTGGAAACTTTGAATTTTATTCAAAAAAGTATAAATTTTTTTGTTAACCAACACTGGAACTTATTGTTTGGCATCGTTCAATGCTCAGCATACAGATTAGTCTCTGAGTTGAGAGTCTTTATATATAAATAGCTAACATATTTATTATGCCACGATAAACATAATATTTTAGCACGTTAACCAACACTAGAGTGCAAGCTAAGCCAATAATTCTGATCTACTAGCTGATCGAACGAGCTTTAATTGAAGCTATACTACACTCTACTCATTATGAAATTCTTCTCAAGCGTTTACCAACACTAGTTTCAACCATTCATCAACACTCAGCTCACACGGTGACAAGTTGGCTTCACAAAAGGGTTTTGCAAATTGATCTAGTCCGCGGCTGAGCGGCAGGTAGAACGCGCGGCTCGTGGCGTGGGATTATAATTCTTGAGCACGGGATGAGCCGCAGCTTGAGCGAGACTAGCCATGAAAGAGAGATATTGAGATAGAGCGAGGTATATGGTAAAAGGGTAGAGCCGGTGGCCGGGCTAGGGGTAGGCAAGTTAGTAACTCTCATTACTTTAAATGGATTTCAATTAAGTTGCAAATTGATCTCAAAACAATTGAGTCCCGCCGAGGCGTTTGAGTGCACTCAGTTTTGTGCTTTAGCCGCGCTGCGTCCTAAGCCAACCCGAGCGGCAATCCGAGCAGCAGCAGCAGGACAAACACAATGGGACAAAAGGGCTGTGGTTGCTGCTGCTGCTGCCACTGATCCACTTGGTGGTTGTAGGCGGGCAACTGTTTTGCTCTTTTCATTCAACATGGTAAGCGATACGGTAGCACCAGCAGCTGCCAATTGCTGGGGCAGCCACTTGATGAGGCGCATCCCCAAAGAGACGACTCGAGTCGAGTCGTGACTGGCATGTTTCGCGCTCTGCGCCTGACGTTGACAGGATAACGAGATTTTCAAGTGGACGCGCTGCAGCCAGCGCACTTCACACCCTTTGCCACTCGAGGCAGGGGCTTCGTTTCAGCTGACCCATCTGCGAATCTACATGCAGCTCCAATAATATAAATATATATGTATAGGCATATCTAAGGATATCGAAGGATATGCTGCTAATCTGCGTCCTTGCTTCAGGATTTTTCTCGCAATTAGCCAAGGCAAATTGAAAAGAGACTAAAAAAGGCAGCGCAAAAAAGTGAGTGAAGCGATTTTCCAAGGACTTACACACGCTTTGTGCACCAGGATCGCCAGCAACAGGAGCAACAATGGAACAGCAATCAAATGCGCATCAGCAAGCAGCAGAAAGTGCCCAGGACCTGGGCCCAGGCCCTGAGCAGAGCTCCCTGTCAGCCTCTGTTGCGGCTACAACGGGGCTTATCCCGGCTGAGCCGTGTTGCGATTTGAACGGTCAATTGAAAAGCGGCCAGAAAAACGATCGCTTTTCATAATGTGGAGAAGAACAGAGAGAGTGTGAGAGAGTGAGAGAGAGAGGGAGAGAATGAAAATTGATTGCAGTTGAGGGAAAAACTAGTCCAGGATCTGGTTCTGCCTGGGCTCAGTCGCAGCCATTGTTTGGCCTTTGTTTTTTATGGCCGGCGCGGCAAATAGAGGCAACAAAACAGAACACAGCATAACAAGCAAAGGAATACAAAGCAAGGCAGAGAGCGGAATAGGCAGCAGGAGTAAGAGGGAGAGCCAGAGGCAGAGGCAGAGGGAGAGGGAGAGTAAGAAAGAGCGCAAGTAGGAAGTGAGGCCTGAGCTGGCGGGCGAGCGTGTTCGGCTGTGAAAATATCCTCTAGTCAAATGATAAGCAAAAGAAATTATGTATTTATGATCAGTATCAGACAGTTATCGGTAATCGATATTGATCGATATAAGTAAATAAATGATCAATAAGCCTTACGATAGAGGAGAGCTTAAGATACTTTAGCTCAAGCTGCTCACAAAAAAGATCTTAAAACGTTTCAGGTTGTATCGTTTATGGTCTTCAGCTGAATAGAAGTCTGTTAAAGTGGGAGCATGTTAAAGTATACTATACATATTACATACAATCGATAATAATCGATATGCTATTTATAATACACTGCACGGTCATTAGGTTAGCGCACCATTCACGTTCACCGTAAATCTTGAATATCTTCAGTATTATTTGAGCCAGAGTCTTAAAATTTGTTTTATACTAAACTCCGTTTAATACTTTTTAAAATAAAATATTATTGGGCTCTGTATCAATTATGGAAGTATTTTTAAAAATTTTTGGAAATAAATGCCTTTAAAAAACGGTTGCTGAAGTCGTGCCATCAGGACAGCGCAGTTCCCTTCGATAGTTAATATCTCGCCCGATTTGGCCACCACAGATGCCGAAATTTATTCATCTTTAGAAAATATATTATTTAAAGAGAATATGTGATTTATTCTGTGGGGGAAAAGGGCACTGAGTAAAGCTAACTTTGATTCCCGACTAAAGTCAGGGTTTCATTTCCAACAGATATGCAGGAAGCAACTGTTGTTCAAGAAAATATGTTCAGCAAAACTTCATCAATTATTTGAGTCTGTAAATTATATATATAAAGATTTCTATATCTATTAGAGATGTACGCATGGCATTGACTGGATTGGCTACAGCTCTTAGCTGCATCTACTATCCCAGTCATCTCCCTCGGTACGTCACCAGCTCACAGCCAGCTTCCACTTGCCCCTTTCTCTAGTAACTAACAATATATACAGGGTACAATAAAACAACAAGAAATATGAGAGAGAGAGAGACATGCTCTGTCAGTGGTAGGCCTCGACAATTGTGAAAACAAACAGAGGCAGCGCGACGAGAGCTGCGCCGTCTTGCGAGGCGCTCCAAGCAGAGGCAGCCGCTGCTGCCGCTGCTCGGGCTCTGTTTTCTCTGGCATCTTTTGCAAGCCTTTTTCTCGTTTGTCTGTTTGTTTGTTTGTTTGCATGTTTTTGTTTGCTCTCCAGCAGCGAGCTGGCATAAAAAGTAGACTACTGTGTTTGGCTTTGGCTGCCTTTGACAAAAGGTGCCTAGCACTCTCCATACAATGCCCCCCCTCCATATGCATGCCCAGCTCCAGCTCAGATTTGTGTGGAAAAAGAGTTAAGGCAAATAGCAGAGGCACAAAAGTCTCGGCCCACACGCGTTGTCCTGCCACAGGACTGGCTAATTAATTGAGTTGAAGTAATTTAGAGTCGCTTTTCACTTTTGCCAGCCATAATTTATTCACATCCTTTACCGTTGCCACTGCCTTCGCCTTTACCGCTGCCAAATATATGTTTTACTGGCTTTTACCATCCATTTCCATTCGCAAATATTTGCCACCCACTTTTGTTTCCTTCCTCCTGCACATCCTCAAGGCACATAATTTAAATTTTTAATTACGCATCAAATCAACACAAAAATTATGACAGATCCCCAGAGAGGGCAGAGAGAGAGAGAGAGAGGGCGACAAGGACTCTCCACTATAACTACTTGACATTGGTAAACACATTTCAAAAGATTATAAACTCGATCCGAATTTGTAATTTAAAATACATACGATATTCTTAGCATAATTCAATTGTGAACTCAAGCAGAACGAAAATCTAAGCAGCAGTTGAAGGATATTTGCTGAAGGAAATATAATATATAATAAATATACAATAAATATATAATAAATATACAATAAATATATAATGAATATACAATAAATACATAATAAATATATAATATAATATGCGTTTAAATATATTTAAATAGGTAAACCCATTCAAAAGTAGTTTCATGCAGGCAATGTCAATATTCCTTCTTACGTTTTTTAACTTGTTTGCAATTTAGTCAATTTTGACTCAAATTAAATGAGTCAAAGTTCTTGAAACTTCAGCTAACAACTTGAAATATGTAGAATAAAGTTCCTTTGTCAAATGCCTATAGACATAATGCTCAAAGCCATAGAGCCTTGAGCAGAGAGCCAACTTTTTATGGGCAAACTGAGTAAGCACAAAATAGTTTCAGCAGTAGAAAAGTATGCCGATATCGTAAGGCATTATCGTAATATATATGCATAAATACAGTTTGTTATTTATCAGTTGAATATTCAATGAATAGTAAAAAATACTAAATTCCAGCAATTGAATAACATCGTGTGGGAATACTGTAGAAAACCTAAACAGCTTTAGCTGAAACAGCTTTTTCATGCCATAAAAGCAGATGATATATGGAGCAGATGATATAATGATATTCATGAGCCTATATTTGCCAAAATACATGAAAGTTTCTAATATTTGAAATACGAATGCCTGGGCAAGAGTGGAGGTATAGAAATCCCACTACATTTTATATTTATATCTAGCTCATGAATAGGGAAAGTAAATATCGAGTTCAGAGCGAGTATTAGATCATGGCAATGCCAACTTATAAAGGTTTGCAAGGGAAAAGAAGAGTAAGAATCCAAGAGAAGTGTTTTATAAGGTAAGTATAGGTGAAGTCTATAAGTCTATAAGTAACTAAGTAACTAAGTAACTATTCCATTTGCCTTTGCCTATGCCTTTGCCTTGCCTATAATACTAGGCATTGGTAGAAGAATCCAAGCAGAAATGTTTTATAAAGTTAGTATAACTGAAGTCTGTAAGTAACTATGCCTTTGCCTTTGCCTTTGCCTTTGCCTATGCCTATGCCTATAATACCTATACCTATGCCTCTGCATATGCCCTTGCATCTGTCTAAGCCTTAGTCTAAATGCAAATCTATCAGATAGAGCTCTCAAAGAACACTTATTTATATGGTTAGGATATGTCAATATAAATATGCACTCGAATATCTGAATGCACAATTTACGATTTACAATTTGTTTATGGCTAAACAGCAACCCGCAGAGCACAGGCCCACAAAGTGTGCGCTGCTTGTTTGCACTCGGCTGTGTTTAAGGAGCAGCAGCTGCTTCTCTGCTGCTGCTGCTGCTGCAGGATCGTCCACTCCAGGCGGCCATTTTGCTGGGCTCGTCTCACGCCCCGCTTCATTCATCCACATTTATCACTCACTCTCCCTCTCTCTCTCTCTCTCTCTCTCTCTCTCTCTCTCTCTCTCTCTCTCTCTCTTGTGCTCTCAGTTTGAATTAGGGCTTTGTGCAATTCCAGTTTCCATTTTATGTACGGCCGCATGCAAGGTTTTATTGCACCTTTTGTTGTGCCTCTCCCTCTCCCTTTCTCTCTCTCTCTCTCTGTCTCGCATTTGATCATGACGCATGCGTAATCATAGCAATTTGCACGCTTACGCATATCGCAAGATTAAACTGATCCGGATACTGATCCCGGGGCTTGATCCCTTGATGCCTGCGCAACAGCGACGCATAAAACGATATTTGGATTAAACATTTAATTGACAAGCGAAAAGCGAATGGGAAACCGGTGCTAGTCGACTGTCGAACAGGGTGGCTGAGCGGAGAGGATTAGATGCCTGATGATGATGATGATGAGGCCTGGACGACGACGATTCCATTAACATATCAATGTCAGCAGCAGGCAGCAGTTGGCTTCGGCATGGCTTCCATTCGCAATTCGCTTAAATTTTTAACTAGACAAATACCCAAAGCTCACACGCACACCCTCCTCCTGCTCCCCTCCCCACCCCATCCATCCCAATCATCAGAGTGAGAGCGAAAAAATGGAAACTTTTCTAATTTGGCAAGCGCTGAAGCTCAAGCAAAGAGCAACAAATTGCCGCCGGCGCGAAATCAAAATCGAATTGAAAAATCCAAATCGAAATAAAAAAAATCCATGAAAAACGAATCGAGCCAAGCCAAGGGAAGTAGCAAAAGTAGAAAAACCTTTTATTCCCACTCTGTTTACACAGTCCTCTGCCAATTGAACTTTTTCCCGTGGCCGCTCGAGCAGTCACTCGCTCGCTCGCTCGCTCGCCACTCGGAAGACTCGCACAATACTTAGTCGAGTTAATTTAATTTGTTATTTAAAATTCAATCTACGAACTAAAACAAAAAGTGCCTCTGCTCAACCCAGCTACAGCGAAACAGAGAATCAAAGTTTCAGATTGCAAAAAAAAGAGAGAGAAAACAAAAAAAAATATGCGAAAAAAATGATTGTAAAAGGAGGGAAAAAATGGAAGAGAAGATATTTTTGTTGGGAACAAGCCGAAGACTATATATGCTAGCACTTGTGTGACCTGAAGGTAAGGGCATGTATAGATATATATAAAAAGACATAAATATTGACATGTACTATAAATATATGTATGTAGATTAAGACTGTAAGAGGTAACATTGATATGTATTTGAAAGAGATCTAAGAGAGCTATTATCATAAAGGGCCTTTCGATTTACTATTTTAGTACACAAAATATTTGTAATTAAAACGAGATAAATTGAAGAGATAAATTGAATTTCTATTCGATGAGATGAACTAATTTTATTTTTTAGTTATTCGCTCTAACGCGACCTTGTCAGCAAACCATAAGAAGAGCCGAACGATTCTTACTGTTAATATATTATTTATTCCTAATAAATTTAACTTGAAATGTTTAACATTTATCAATTTATTGAAATTGATAAATATTATATAATAATACCAATTCCACATCAAAGTTGCCTAATGCTTCATATAAATAAAGCATCTTGAATCTTGATTGATAGAAAAAGTCAAATAAAAACATCAGCAATATAACGAAATTCCTAAAAACAAATAGTTATAAATGAAAATAATATTTTTTTTATTTTTTTTTTTTTTATTTATATTTTAGTTCTAGAAGTATATATATAAATGACAAATATTTTTTAAATGTATTATTTAGTTAACGAATATATTTATAAATTTTAAATATTATTTTTTTATAATTTTCAAATTTTTATATTTTAAAAAAATATCGTTGAACTTTTTACATTATTTTTTTTTTAGCTTTCAGCTTAAGATAATAGCTTATTTTATTTTAAATAATTACATAAAAATTGATTGAAAATTAATATATTTGTTTTAAGCACGAGTGTAACTCATGAATAAATCTGTTTTATAGTATACACTTTATATACTTCTAGAGACATCTATAATAAGAGATTCAGATTCCAGTTCAAAACACAAATATTTCAACAAATCTTCACATAGTCCTAAACCGACTACTCTCACTCTCTCTCTCTCTCTCTCTTTCTCTCTCTCTCTCTCTCTCTCTCTCTCTCTCTCACTCTCTCTCTCTCACTCAATATTCATTACAAACCAACTGAAAATAGCCCAAGTACCCTCTGTTAGAGCATGACGATAAAAATACAAATACTGTTAAAGTTGGAGAATTGGATCCTTCTGCCTCAGCAGAACTTTTGAGCTTATCGAGGCGCACTCCACATGTGTGTGGGCTTCTTCATGCCTGTGTGAGAGTGTGTATGTGTGTGTGTGTTTGTCGCCAATTCCCGCCGGGAGTGGCTGGTTTTGGTTCATGTAAGAAGTTCAGAGCAAAAACAAATAGTAGACAGACCTCGCTCGGTCCACTACGACTAACACACACACACACACACACACACACACTTACAAGGCATGATGCTGACTATTAACGCTCCAATGGCTGGTGGGGAGTGTGTGGGGCGGCTGGAGTTGGAGCAGTTGCTGCTGGCATGCTTAATTATTCAATAATTTCTAAAAGCATTGGCAACAGCCAAGCATAGGGCAGCGCTGGAGCTACTACAGCAGCTCGCACATGTCGCCCATGTCGCTCAGATCCTTTCATCCTTTACAGAGCGCGGGCGGTGGTCACATAATCAGTTGGTTACATACGACCTGCATGCACATAAGCCACTCCGACTCGACTCGACTCAGCTCGACTTGTACGTAGAGCTTAGCATATGGGTTCATTGGGGCATCCACTGCCATTGCCACTGCCATTGCCATTGCATTTATCATTAGTCAATGCTTAGTTAGTGCTTTTGCTGCATTTGGCTTGGTCGGCCGGAGGACATTTGGGATTTGCGTTTGGGCATGTTTGATGTGGAAACTTTAGATTAAAATATTTTCATATGCACAAATAAACACACACACCCACACATATATATACACGTAAGTACAGTTAACAATGTGCCGTTACCCGATCTAACTGCTCCTGCTCCTTGCAGTTAATCAGTAAATGGCGCTGACTTCAGAGATTCCCCCACACACACACACACAGACACATACACACGCATTCTATATACAACTGGCCAATACATAAGCAGCGGCAGCCGCAGCCGCAGCGCTGGAGGAGCGTGCGCCCGAGCGAGGATTGAGCGCATAATGATGTTTATGTGTTGCCAAAAACATAAAAGCATTAATTTAGTCATTATCTTCTTAAGATACGGCGCCGCGCCGCGCAGCGCAGTCAACGTCGCGCAAGCCCCCGTTCCCCTCAACGCGCAGCGCGAACTCCGGCACATCATTTTCCACATTACGGCAGCAGTTGGGAGCGTGAGTGCGAGCTGCTCAGCCTGTGTATAGCGCGCTCGCTCGCTCGCACGCGTACGCGAGCCGCGGGGGCTGTCAGTGATGACTTTATCTGTATAAATAACTGTCAGAAGGGAAAAGAAAGACAGCAAAAAAAAAAGAAAGAGAAAGAGAGAGAGAGAGAGAGAGAGAGGAGCACGCCCACGTCGCAACAGCAGCTGCTGACGGAAGCTGAGAGACAGCTCAGCGTTATCTTTTCAGCGCGCCATCTTTGCGGGCAGCTAACGGGTAACGGTAAATGCGGCTGAAGCTGATGTCGCACGCACGGCAGCCAGAGGGCGTCCACCATAGCAGCCACCACCACCAGCAACAGCCAGAGCAACAGCAACAACAACAGCCAAGCGCTCTCAGCAATTGCCTGCTCTCTCGCTCTCTCTCTATTAGCATGGCAGCAAGAGCGAGCGCAAAGGCGTGGACTCAGCTCAGCTCGAGCTGCGCGCTGATTGGCCACAGCTCGAAAATGTCTGCCTCGCGTGTGTAGAGAGAGGGAGTGCATGAGCGTGTGTGCTGGAGAGTTTGACAACTTGTCGACGCTGCTCTGCCGCCACCTCTGCTGCTGCTGCTGCTGCTGCTGCTGCTGCTGCTGCTGGCTGTGCTGCTGCCGTTGCTGAGCGTGGCATTCAAAACAGTTTCGCAGCTCGAGCGAACAAGAAGGGTTCAGTTCAGTGTCAGCAGCACGCAAAATCTTCTTCACAGAAACACGTCGCGTGTGTGCCTCAAGTGCGTGTGTGTGTGTGCGTGTGTGTACGTGTGTGTGCGTGTAAATTGCAGTTAAAGTTACAGTTAACAGTGACTATTGCCTACAGCAAACATTTACTTCTTAGACAACTCGCACAGTAAAATCCGCCAAAATTCTGTCTTCACTGTGGAGCACGCCGTCGCAGCTAGCGGGAGGCGCCAGCGGCGACAGCAGCTCGGCCAAGGCCAAGTTCAAGATAACGGTCGTCAGCACGCCCAGTCCCTCGCCGGGCTCGCCGCCGCCCACGCCGCCGCCCAGCGCACTCGGTCACATGGTCGAGACGACCGCACCGCCGGCGGCCTACGTGCTCAAGCGCTGCGCCACCGATCTGGGCGAGCAGCAGCAGCAGCCGCCGCGCCAAATCCAGCGCTCGCGCTCGCCCGCCAACGCCAGCAATGCCGCCTACCATCTGACCACCGCCATGCTCCTCAACTCCCAGCAGTGCGGCTACCTGGGCCAGCGGCTGCAGTCGGTGCTGCAACAACAACAACAACAACAACAACAGCAACAACAACAACAACAGCAGCAGCAGCCACAGTCCCAGACGCCCTCTTCCGATGATGGCTCCCAGTCGGGCGCCACCATTCTGGACGAGGAGCGGCCGCGTGTGAGTGGACCCACTGCAGCATCCGCCGCAGCCGCTTCGCTCTTCACCATCGACAGTATTCTGGGCTCACGCAATGCGGCAGCAGCAGCCGCCGCCAGCAACAACAGCCACAACAACAACCACATCAACAACAACAACATCAACAACAACCACAACAACAACAACAATAGCAACCACAACAACAGCATCAGCATCAATGGCAGCCTGGGCCTGGGCCTGGTGAAGCGCAGCACCGAGTCACCCGCCTCGCCCAACTCCAACTCGAGCTCCAGCGCCGCCGCCAGCCCAATCCGACCGCAGCGGGTTCCTGCCATGCTGCAGCATCCTGGCCTGCATCTGGGCCACCTGGCGGCGGCAGCAGCGAGTGGCTTCGCCGCCTCCCCATCGGACTTCCTGGGTGAGTCCTTAAGGTTATCGCTCAACGGATTCCCGAATTTATTGAACCGTTTCCCGCCTTCCTTTTGCCTGAATGGCGTTATTCATAATTAGCCACTGATCCGTGAAAGATGATTTCGCATTCCATTCCGTTCCATTTCTCTGCGGTGAGAGGATTTGCATTGTAAGTCCCACCGCCCAGGGGGTTGTTGTCAGGTCTTATGTCGACTCGAGCGTGGGCCGCCTCCCTCACGCAAACACTCGCCCGGACGGGCTTCCACATGCGCCGCATTCAAATTCAAAGGGCGCTCCGCCTAGGCATGAATGAATTAAAACGCCAACAGTTTTCTTCCGCTTTTTTCCGAGGGGTCCATGGCGAGCGTGGCTTGTTGTTTTCCCGGTTGTTTTCCCATATGAATTTCATCAGCTTTTATCTGACTTTTTCAGTGGCCTATCCGAACTTTTATCCGAATTATATGCACGCCGCGGCGGTTGCCCACGTCGCCGCCGCCCAGATGCAGGCGCACGTCAGTGGGCATGGCGCCGCGGCCGCTGCAGCCGCCGGACTCTCCGCCCACGGCCATCATCCGCACCATCCGCACGCCCATCCGCATCCGCACCTGGCCCACCACGCCCAGCACCATCTGGGCCTGGGCCACTTGGGCCACGGGCCGCCGCCGAAGCGCAAGCGTCGCCATCGCACCATCTTCACCGAGGAGCAGCTGGAGCAGCTGGAGGCCACCTTTGACAAAACCCACTATCCAGATGTGGTGCTGCGCGAGCAGCTCGCCCTGAAGGTGGATCTAAAGGAGGAGCGAGTGGAGGTAAGTCGCTGTTTAAGTTCATGTCTAAGTTAAGGGGTTTATCCTAAGGTATGGGCAAATGAAAGGAATGGAGTATATTAAGGATATATAGGACTTTAATCAGTAAAAAAGGAAGTAGGCGGGATATAGATACCGCCTATAGGCAGGTTTTAATGAGGACTAGCATCGGAATACGTTTGACGTGGTGGTAAAGGGGAGGCAAGTCGATGTTTGAGTTCGGAGAAATATTCCCGAAGGCTTAGGGTAATGGAGGAATCCTTTGAAACGCTTAAATTGGTAAGCTAAAGGAGTCATGGAATCGAGAGTATATATTATGTAATATAGTTTAAAAGGAAGTAGGTGGATTCTGTGCACAGGTTTTCCTAAGGCCCAGCATTGGGATGGGGGTAAAGGCGATATGCGATGGGGTTTACTGTGGGAAAAGTAATCAAGAAGTATATATGGTGTCTAGGAGAAATAGGAAAAGAAGAAGGAGAGACATATATGATATATATGATATATATGGTATATATAGGATAAAAAGGAATAGAAGAAGAAGAAGAAGAGTCATGGAAAGCTGGAAAGCAAGGATAGCTGAATCTATGCTGTTATCCTTCCTCCCAGCATATACTCAGCTGATGTCTTGTGTCTGCTAGGTTTTAGCTATAGGAAAATCGTTGCTTTCCTTGATTAATTTAGGAAAGACTGCTTGAAGTCGTGTATCTAAGAGAGTTTGGGTATAGGAAAATCCTTCCTTTTCCATAGGAAAATCCTGCCTTTCGTATACCTAAAGTCTATTAGGTGCAAGTCTATTAGGTTCAATGCTTCAAGTCAGTCACTCTCGCCCAATCACATCAATTCAAATATCTTTACACATTCTAAAACAAGTGCTATAGAGCCACCTCTCCTCCTACACTTACAGCTCAGGCAAGGCTTAGGTCCTGCCATTAGCTGGCCAGCTTCAAGGGGGCATTTCAATTACAAAGTGGTTAAAGCGTGAATCCGATCTCCGGCGAGTCCTTAGTCCTTAATTTCACGCTCGTTTTAATGCTGTGCGCGAAACCAATTGAGTGCTGCCAGCCCCGCACCACCCCGCACCACTCCAGCCAGGCTCAGCTGGATGTGAACTTCTCGCTGTTTATTTAGTTGTCAGCGTTTAGCATTTGTCTGGCTTCGCCGGCAGACAAACAGCAAAACAATGTCCTGATTCACTTAATTTGAGTAATGGGCCACGGCCCGGCCCTCAGCAGTGCGGTTACGCCGTATCATTGCCAATGTAAACAAGGCAGAGCGAGAGACGGACGGTCTATCTCCAAGGCCGGGCCAAGCCTACCCGGGGCGGCGCTTACAACCCTCCGAGAGCGTTGAGTTCACATTAGGCAAATCAGCAACAAATCTCGGCGAGTGGTGCTGCTGGTGGTGGTGGTCGTGATTCAAGCCATTCAAAGTCCATTAGTGTTTCTCAACGAACAAACAACAAAGTTGAGTGCGAGCGACGGCTAAAGTTGACAATTTAATTTGTGAGCGATTTATTGATGGCGCTGATAGCGACGCCTCGTGTTGTTGTTGTTGTTGTTGTTGTTGTTGTCGAGTGATTAGCGGGTTGCTCGCTGCTCACGCCTAGCCTGCTTGATAAGGATTAGCATTGCTTTGGCAATATGCTGCCGGTCAATGTTTAATCTAACCCACCCCCACCCGCCCAGGCGGCACCACACCAGAGCCAAGTGCGACATTTGTTGACATTCGGAAAGGTGTGCGGCAAGGGTTGTGTTTATGCGTGTAGTTGCTGTTTGCCGTTCGGCTTAAGATAACCAACAGTTATTTGGCATTAAATTGCGTCACATTGGGCCGCGGGCGCAGTTGACGCCTTCGCCTGGGCGACAAACATCGACAAGCGGATTAGGATCTCTGTGTGTCTGGGGGTAACTCGAGCTCTAGCTGTAACCGATGCTGGGAATCGAGCTTGGAACTTGATTTCGTTTTTAGATTCGATTTCGGAAAACAGCTTAATTGAAATTGGGCAAGCGGCTCTAAGCCCACGAAAGTTGCTCGTCACAGGAGGGGGCGGGCGGCTGCTAGCCGGCTGGCTTAATTAACATACAAGAAAGCGACTTGAAACTTGTCTCTGACAGAGCCAACAACAACAGCAACAGCAACAGCCTCAACAACAATAACAAAGCAGCCAAATCCAAAATCTTGTGCACCGTCATCGCTCGCCATTGACTTAAGCAGCATAATCAACTTGAGCGGCGTCTTCCAGCCGCCCGCCGCCCCCCGCCGCACTCGGCAGCTCGGCAGCTGCCAGGGGCAGCCACTCGGCTACTGTTTAGCATATTTGCATGCCAAGTGTCCCGAGAGCCAACCACTTAAAGACCCCTACGCCCATGTCCGCGTCCGCGTCCGCGTCCGCGTCCGCGTCCGCGTCCGCTTTCAAGCAAATGCCTCTCGCTCTGGCTCGCTCGGCTCTCTGTGCTGGCTCTATGGCAATGCCATAAGTGGCAATAATTATTAAAAATCTTGCCTAAGACAACAGCATCAACAGCAGCAGCAAGAGCAATCACCAAACAAGTTAGCGAGCGAGAGCAGGCGAGAGTATGCGCACTCAAGATACCCTGTAGAAATGAACATATTATATATAAATAAACGAATATGAAGAGAGAGATTCACAATTTTAATTAATTAAAAAGCATAAATTCGATTATCATTATCGTATTATTTATTTATATGTAATCAAAAGTGTCGAATCATATTGTGCTACGAAAATTCGCATTACTTTAATGCATTTTTCTATTTAACGAATCATAAGCTGTGAGCTGACAGCGCGCCTTGTCACGCAAACGCAAAGAAATGCTTCATTCAGCGATGCAATAAGACGCTCATGCCATCTCTGTCGCACGCGCTGGCGAGTGATCAAATTACCGCAAATGCTGCAACCAGTTTGCCCTTGCCATTTGCTTAGCGATCGACATGGCAATTAGAGCGTGTGAGAAAGAGACAGAAACTAGCACTTGCCCACGATTTCATTCGCTAAAAATACTTAGGCATGCAACAGAGATAAATGCAGACTAGCAACTGCGCCTTGAATTGAAAACTAATATATTAAAATATAAAATAATACAATAAAATATATTATATTATAATATAATAAATATTACAAAAAAAAAAGTATTATTAAATTAGTTAAAGACGATTTATCTGTTAAGAATCTGTTGCCCCACTGCAGACACTAGCAAGTTTACAGGGTATTCATGGTAATGACAAATTGTATGCTCAATTGGGTTCCCATCGCCATTTAAATGATCTGCTTATTTTGACTTCATCATTTACAATTATTATTTTTATTTAGACAGTCGAGTGGCCGAGCATGCTGTCGCCGCTGCTCGCTGGCTCTCCTGGCGGGCGGCTGGGTAAAACAGTAGCTGGGCGCGAGAGAGCTGGCCACACAGCCGCTCTCAGCCCGAGGCCTCAGTCTTGGGTCTGTTTTTTTTGTTCTCGCTGGTGCGTGCAAGTCAAATACGCCTAATCCCGCAGCTCAAGTGATTGAGGTGATTTCATTTTCGGATTCCCGACTCCCGACTCCCGATTCCCAAACAGCAGCAGCAGCAGCATTATTATCATATTGCTGATCTTCATTATGGCCAGAAGAAGCCGCGTCGTAGTCGTAGTCGTAGCCAAGTCAATAAACTCTTCAAGCGCAGCGCAAATATTTATCTTTGTCGTCGCCAAGAAATTAGTAAGCAACTCACTCACTCTCTCTCTCTCTCTCTCTGTCTGTCTCTCTCACTCTCTCTCTGCTCAGCTCTTTAAATATTTTTGTTGGCTTTTGGGCACAAAAAGGGTCTCGCCAGAGAATGTGCTCACTCATTGGGCCATTGTGTGATCGCCGTGGCGCGGATTTGCCGCCGGATTGAGAGAGCGAGTCGAGTCCTTGCCCCTTCCTGTTGCCGCTTTGATGTGTGGGTTGCACAATCAAGTGGCCCGGGATCTGGGCCACCTGCGGTGCAGCAATTAGGCAATTGCTCTCCCCCATTATTATTGTTATAATCATCATCATCATCATTGTCATTGTCAATGTCATTATTATTATTGCAACTCTCAGCAGCAACAATAAACACATTAAACGAAATGCCCACCCACAAAACACACTTGAGCTACACTGAGCGAAATAAGTCAGGCATATTTGAAGGCAGCGGAGATCAAGGATGCCTTAAGTATATAGAAACTATATAATTTATATAATTATCAGAGATTTATATAGACTATAACGAGGCACTATCTATTTCTCTCAGTGTAATGCTGCTCCTCTCTCTCTCTCTCTCTCTCTCTCTCTTTGTTTAGAGTAGCTGAAATCAAGTATGGCTTAAGTATATGTATATAAACTATATAATAGATATACATATATATAGACTATAACTCAGCTCTTTCTCTCAGTGTAGTTCTGCTCCTCTGCCTCTTCTCTCTGTTCAGTGGAGCTAAGATCAAGTATGCATTGAGTATATATCAACTATATCATTTATATAATTATCATAAGCTTATTTAGACTATAACTCAGTTGTTCCTCTTTCTCTCAGTGTAGTCCTGGTCCTCTCTCTGTTTGTTTAGTATAGCTGACTTCAAAGATGCCTTGAGTATATATCAACTATATAACTTATATAATTTAATACATTTATGTAGACTATAACCCAGCTGTTTCTCTTTCTCTCAGTGTAGTGCTGCTCCACTGTCTCCTCTCTCCCTGTTTGTTTAGTGTTTGAATCAAATGAAATTAAAATGGCAATGAGCTGGAATCAGCAGATTTTCGTTAATTTTCAAAAATAAAAAAAAAACGTCAGACAACAACAGTAAAGTGGCCTGCGGGCAGGCAGCAAACCACCCTGCGCACCGCCCCGCTCCGCCCGCCACCCACCAGGCAGCGTTGCCACATTGCTGCACTGGCTCACACGCAGCACTTCAGAGCTCCCCCCGCTGCTGCTGTTGTTTTTGTTGTTATATTTTTCATAATTTTCCATTATTCAAACACTTGAGAGCAATTCGCTTTCGCAATTTTACGCCTTACACTCTATGTGTGTGTGTGTGTGTGAGTGTGCGTGTGTCGACAGCGTTTAAGGGTCGCTCTTGCCGCTGCCTCTCAATTCTCGCGGGACTTTTGCGGCGCAAAGTGCGTTTGCGGCCCCCGGCACGAACACTGAGGTGAGCTGAGGCTGGGCTGATGAGTGGTTGGCAGGGGAGAGATTTCTGTACATTCGCTTCCTGTTTGCTTTACAGTTTTGGCTGTCGAAGCGTGTAACCATAGACAAATATTGTGCGGAGCCAAAATTGGCCTCGAAGCTGCATAAATTTACACAAAAAGCGCTAAGCTTGAGCTTAGCTGGGTGCAGAAAGCAGCAGGGATGAGTTGGGCAGGTGCGCGTCGCTAAGCTTTTAAAAGGTCAGCACCCAGCGGGGATTGCGGCCAGCGGTTAATCACAGTTAAAATGTTTTCTTTATAAATTTACATTATTTTAAGGCACTTTTTACATTTAACGAATCATAAGCTGCGATCTGACACAATTGCAGCGCGCCTTGTCACTCAAACGCAAGGAAATGCTTCATTCAGCCATGCAATAAGAAGCTCATGCCATCTCTGTCGCACGCGCTGGCGAGTGATCAAATTACAGCAAATGCTGCAACCAGTTTGCCCTTGCCGATCGACATGGCAATTAGAGCGTGTGAGAGGGAGACAGAAGCTGGCACTTGCCTGCACTTCTCGTGCCAATCAGCATAAGCTAAATAAACATACGCTTGCAATTCTAACTGTACTCGCTGCCATTAAGAGAAATGCTTGGGTTGAAGCAGTTGCTCATTGGCTCAGTGTTATTTTAGCTATGCTTGAGTTGAGCTGCAAAAGAAATGTGAATTAATATCGATAGATCAATAAATTTCTAGTTAAATGCACTAAAATTAGGGAATTCTGATACAAGTTTTACGCCTTTAATTGGTGCACGTTTTAACTGGTTGTTAAAGGCACTTTTTTGCATCAAGCCTTGTTGCGTTATAAAACCAAAGCGTACCCGACTGTAGCCGTAACGAGCAATTTTCACGGCTGCGCGATTTTTAATCCAACAACACGGAAACAGCAACAACAACGAGCCAGTGTTGGTGACGAACTTTCCAACCGACTTGCGTTGCCAATTTTCACTAATTAGAGCAACGAGCTCGTTCTGCACTGTGCAATGGCAGCCGCCATTTTGACTGGCCCCAGGCCCCACCTCCATGCAGAGTAGCAGTGAGCGTGAATGTAAGAGAGAGAGAGAGAGGCTGGCGGGAGGAGAGGGAACTACACACGTGTGCCAATCAAGTGCTGGGACACTTTTTCAACTTGACTTTTGGCAGAGTTTTGTTTGCTTTCTGGCTGCATTTTGCGAGGCTGCAAAAACATGAAAATTAGGCGCACAGCTGCGGCGATTAACGAAGCGCAAAGTTATCATAGCACAGCGACAATGTGACATACACATCTCTCTCTCTCTCTCTCTCTCTCTCTCTCTCTCTCTCTCAGTTATGTGGCAACATTTTACGCTGTGCTGCACTCTGGTAATCCTGCATGGGCGCTGCACTGGTCAGCACATTTTACGTTGCCAAAAATCAAACAATAACAGAAAATGCCACGTTTTGTCTGCCACGCCTACACCCAGCCCAGCCCAGCCCAGCCCAGCCCAGCCATGGGCCGTTGGTGGCGGCCGTAAAGCGCTTTTGTAGTTAATTAAAAATCAACCGCCGTCGGTCTGTTTGTTCAATGGATTTCATGCACGCTGCCATTGCGTCGCCGCTGCTCCGGTCCAGCCTCAGCTCAGAATGCTCACTTGACTCGCACGGATTTCGACGTATCAGCGATTTATGCGCTTTTGCCTGAAAAATCTGTGGCAATATTTGCCAGACGCTGCCTGCCGCCTGCCGCCTGCCGTCGTCCAGTGCTGCCCATGCATGCCAAGTTGTCGCTTCCAGCGGCGGCCATTTTGTTGTGTTTGCAAGCCATTTTTTGTGTAGCTCCAGCTTCAGCTGCCGCCGCCGCCGCTCCATTTGCATGCGAACCATTTTCATTGATACACATAGGCCAGCAGCAGCTCGGCCTGCTCCAGCCTCTCCCCCTTCCCCCCTCTGCTCGCCCCTCACATTTTTTTTCGCCCAACTGTGTTTATTTAATTTCTCAAAATTTTCACTGCGATTTTTGGCAACTTTTTGTTTTGGCTGCAAAAAAGGCGCCCGCGGCCATTGCAAATGTTGTGCGTTAGTCAGATTTTAAACGGGCTGGCAATCGCCTAAGGTTAGGGACAATGGTCACGCGACCACACACACACACACACACCCACTACTCTATATATATATACATATACGTATGTATATAGCCCACATGTTGTTGGCCATAGAAATTACGGGATTAGGTTTTTTGCCCGGGCAACCGCTGCCCGCCGGATTAGAGTTCAATGCGTATCGCCGACCGACCGCCGGCTGCCACTTAATTAAAATATGCAATTTTAATCAGCCACAAGCGAGCGACGTATAGAAAAAGCGGAGTTTTTTCTAGCAATTTTTCCAAACTGATTTTTAGATTATTCGCATTGAATTTTCAATGCATAGGCGGTTCGCTGGGTGCGAGCCGTGTTGACATAGTTAAGCGGCTGGCTAAATTCATGGCATAGAAAGGCAGAGATACCCTGTAGTAGGAAGGGGTATATGCGGTTGATGTGTTAATTTGAGTTAAAAATGGAAAGAGAGAGGGAGGGAGGGAGAGAGAGAGAGAGAGAAACAATGAGAGAGAGCCAGAGAGTGAGAGATAGAGAGAGAGAGAGCCAGAGATAGAGAGAGAGAGAGAGAGAGAGAGAGAGAGAAAGAGAGATAAAGCGAGAGAAATAGAGTGAAAGAGAGTGATAGAGGGAGAAAGAAAGAGAGAGAAAGAATGAGAGAGAGCTAGAGTGAGAGAGAGAGAGAGAGAGAGAGAGAGAGAGAGAGAGAGAGAGAGAGAGAGAGAGAAAGAGAGAGAAAAAATGAGAGGGAGCCAGAGAGAGGGATAGAGAGAGAGACAGAGGGAGAAGAAGAGAAAGTTGGTGAGAGGAAGTGATAGAGAGAATGAGAGAGAGAATAGAGATAGAGAGAGAGAGAGCGTGAAACAGGGGGAGAGAGGGAAAGATAGAGGAAGAAAGAGAAAGAGAGTTAAATAGAGAGAGAGAGAGAGAGATTGAGAGAGACAGAGAGAGAAAAAAAGAAAAAGAAAGAGATATATGTGTATGTAGAGAGAGAGATGGATAGAGAGACACATTGAGAGATGGGGAGATAGAGAGAGTATGAGAAAGAAAGAGGAACAAAGAGAGATAGAGCGAGAGCGGGAGAGAGAGAGTGAAAGAGAGATATATAGAGAAAGATAGCGAGAGAGAGAGAGAGAGAGCGAAAAAGAGATGTAGAGAGGAGCGAGAGAGATAGAGTCAAAGAGAGACATAGAGAGAGAAAGATAGCGAGAGAGAGCAAGAGAGAGAGCGAAAAAGAGATGTAGAGAGAGAGCGAGAGAGATAGAGAGAAAAAGAGAGAGATAAAGTGACAAAGAGCTTACTTTCGCCTCAAGTAATACTTATGTATATGACTAAAGCTTCATATAAGATAAAGATAAGATTGGATTCTTTCTCTATATACAGAAGCAGGCTTGCTTTAAGTGGCTCAAGTCTTGGTTATCTGAGCGTCTTTGATTATCAGCTATCAGAAAGGTTAACTAACTTCAGTTTGTGATTCACTTTATTCATTCTTGATTCACTTGATTCACTCCTGATTCACTTCATTCATTCCTGATTCACTTCATTTGTGATTCACTTGAAATTCACTTTAGCAGGGTATTTGCCAGTCGTTCAATCTAGTTTTTCTTCTATTATTATTGCATATTTTTTGAATGTTTTGAAAAAATGCATTTAAATCGCCGGAGATTATTGCCCTCTATGCATGCGAGTTGTTTTAATAACTTAAGCTCATAAAATTATAAAATTATGAAAATAAATAGAGCAAAACAAACACACTCACACACTCACACACACACGCACAGCTGCTCTGTCCCCCCGCAGGGCATTTGTAAAATTGAATTCAAAAATTCATTAGATTTCGTTATTAAATTTGGTCACAAATGCATTCTGACAGCTGCAGCGAGGCGTGACCATGCCCACTGCCTGCCTACGGACAGAGAGACAGACACACACGCTCCACACTCCACACTCCACACTCCACACTCTTCAAAGGCAAATTGGCAGCGTTGCCGAGCTGAGCTCAGTTCAAAGGTTGCCAGGGCGCCGCCATTTTGCAGCCATCCTAAGCAAATAAGCCAAGGCCCGGCTACCCCACCCCACCCACTCTCTCTCTCTCTCTCTCTCTCCCTCTGTCTCTCTGTCTCTCTGTCTCTCTGGCGGGTAACATCTGCACAAATTTACACAAAATTTATGTAAACTTAAATGAGCTCAAGCAGATCTGTGTTCTATTTTCGGCTCCTCTCCGCTCTCCTCTGCTCTGCTTACGAGTTTAGCGCATTTTCCAACACTGCTGCACGCTGCACTCTCGGCTGCCATTGGTGCAGCTACTGTTATTTTACTGTTATTTCAACACAATTTAGTCGATTTGCTGCATAAATATTGTACCGTTACGTGCCAGCGTGCCAGTGGGCGTGGCACTGGCCAAAAACTTTTCACGCGCAAACAGAACAACGAAACGAAAGAGGAAAAGGGAAAAGGAAAAGGGAAATCAAATGAAAGCTCTAATTTTTCTAATTAAACTTGTTTTTTTTTCGTGTGTTGTCTCAAAACAACAGTTGCAACTGCAAACAGCAACAACAACAGCAAAAGCAACAATTTCGGGTATTTATTTAACAAAGAATAATAAAAGTCATTTCGAGGGTTGGAAAATAACAACTGCAATTGGCATTTGGCAATGGGATTGGGCGAGAGCCGTAGCCGTAGCCGTAGCCGGAGACGGAGCCGGAGTTGAGTTTATTTTGGCTCCACCCCGTTGCCAATGAGACAACAACAACAACAACAACAACTGTGGCCAAAATGACAAGAGATACGCGTAGCAGATGCTCAGTGCGATAGAGAGAGAGAGAGAGAGAGAGAGAGAGGTTGAGGCCCACCCACACCCCCTCTTTAAGCGTAGCAAATTAACCCCTAAGTCAGTAGCTCTTGTTTTAATTAACTAAGTAGCCAAGGGTTGGCCGGGGCGACCTCGGCGAGTGGGTGTGGTCTGCGCCTAATTAAAAAGTGCCCAAATATACAACTCAGCGAGCGGAAAACGAGCCTCACATACATACATCATCCCCCTACCCCCAGCCCTCACATTAATTACAGTTACAATAAGCTAACTAATTAGGCGGAATGGCAGGCAGGCAGGGCGGCAGAGGGAAAGGGGGCGGGGCGCGTTGTCAGGCAACTGGCTGGGCGCAGATAAACCAGAAAATCAAAGGAGAGCAGCCATAGAAAAAAAAACGTGGAGAAGAAGCTGAGGGAGAGAGAGAAAAAAAACGGAAAAACATTAAAATATTTACAGTTGAGCGGGCCGGGCATAATGGAAAATATAATTTGAAAAACGGATGAAAGTGTTTTTGAAGCCATATCAAAGGTTGCCTAGACTAAGCCAAGATTTCACCTGCTCTCACTCTCACTCACACTCTCATTCTCTCTCTCTCTCTTTCTCTTCAGGTCTGGTTCAAGAATCGCCGTGCCAAGTGGCGTAAACAGAAGCGCGAGGAGCAGGAGCGTTTGCGTAAGCTCCAGGAGGAGCAATGTGGCAGCACCACCAGCAACAACAACACCAACAGCAACAACAACAACAACAGCAACAACAACAATAGTTCTGGCTCAACGACAGGTGGCAACGCCGGCCTCAAGTGCGACTACGCCTCGCAGCTGGTGCACATCAAGAGCGATCCGAATCATTATAGCGATGCGGACGAGTCCTCCGATCTGGAGGTGGCCTAAGCTAAGCTCAGCTAACATAAGCCAACTCAAATAACTGTAAATATATATAAATGGAGAGGAGGAGCAGGAGAGAGGTGGAGAGAAGAGAAGAGAGGAAGGAGAACCTGTTATTATTTTAAGTTTTAAGAGAATTAGCCAAATGTACAGTTACTCAATGTATGTGTGAGTGTGAGAGTGTGTGAATGTATGTATGTGTGTGTGTGTGAGTGTCTCTATGCATGTGATTTTTTATCTAGTTGTCTTGTGTTCCCCCCTCCCCCCACCCCATCCAGCCCTTTGTCAGGCGCATATTAAATTGTAAGTGTAAACTTATCGATAACCGATAGGCATAAGCAAATAACAGTCGAAATAAATGTAATGTTAAATTTAAATTATTAAAAAACACAAATAAAATGGAAATAATAATAAAAACCAAAACAAATCAAGAAAAAAGAAAAGAAAATGATTTTTTTATTGCCCAGCCAAAGTTTATCGACAGCCAGTGAAGACCCGCTGCGTGTTTGTTCACACCTGGCTGGGGACACGCCCCTTCGGAAAACATAATACGTGGCAGCCCAAAGTTCTGGCCAAGATGCAAGTTTCAGAGTCGCAAAAGGCCCAAGGCCTGGTCAATAGCACTTAAGGGGAATCCTTTTCATAACAAGCGCCAAAACCAATTTATATGCCAAGGGCGAGGGAAAAGGTGGTTAAAATAGATGCCAATGCTGCAGGATGACATGTACATATATATAGATATAGATAGAGATGCACAGCTAAGGGCATACATAGATACCCAAAGCAAGCCATTCAGGTGTGTGCAGCAGATGTATGTCATTTACACCGAGAGAAAAAAGTAAGAAGTTGCGAGATTGAAGTAAGTATTATAGGGATTTTCATGAAAACATAGATTAAAACTTTAAGGTAAGATTATTTGTAGATGAAATATTTATAAAGCAAACCTCAATCAACTCTTTGAGGTAAAAAAGATATAGTTTAGCTTATTATTACAATTGTAATGAATTAGTATTATATTCAAGCAGGACCAAAACTAAGCTTAACTACAAATTTATTTATAGATACGTCTCTTTCATCTATTTTATTAAAAAAGTAATGTATATTTTATAATATATTTCTTTTCAAATATATAATTATTGGCTTTTCATTTACATATTTTTTTAATATATTTAAATTTGTATATAAAATTGTTTGACCTAAATTCATTTAAAACTCAATTGATATAGCTAATAACATATTTATATTTAGTTATTATTTATTTATTTACTTTTTTATATATTTGTATATTTATTTATGTACTTATTTATTTTTGTATTTATTTTATTTATTTTTGTATTATTTTATTTATTTATTTATTTGTGTATTATTTATTTATTATTTTGTTTATTTATGTATTTATTTTTTTAAATTTATTTACTATTTTATATATTTATAGACATGTATTTTTATTCACATATATTTATATTTATTAATTTTTCTATTTATTTTATTTATTTATTTTTTGTATTTATTTTATTTATCATTTTGTTTTCATTATTTTTATTTATTTATTTATTCGTTGTTTTTTATTTTTTATTTTTTTTTTTTATTTATTTTATTTCTTTATTTATTTTTGTATTTATTTTATTCATTTATTTACTTATTTATTTATTTATTTTTATTTTTAATTGATTTATTTATTTATTTTTTACCTTTTTATATATATTATTAGTATATACATATATATATATGTATATATATATATATATATATATATATATATATATATATATATATTTACTTTTTTAATTACTTATTTATTGATCATCAGCACAAACTAACTTTTGCTTATCTCCCAGTGTATTTGCCGCCAACTGTCGTCTCTATTACACTCGCTGCTTCGGCTGCTGCTGCTGCTTCTTCTTCTTGAGCTTGTTTCAACTGTTGTCTGATTTCATTTGCATTTTTGCAATCTACCAATACACACGCACACACATAAGCATACTGGCGCTGTCTCTGTCTGGCACACAGAAGCCCCCACCCCAGCAATTTAGTAACGGCACTTGTCAAGCTACTTTCAGCCTGCTCTGCTTCAGCTGGCTCGTCGCTTCGGCTACTTGTTTTCTATTTTGCAATTTACAGTTGAATGAACATTTTAACAATGACTTTGTCGTGCTAGAGTTTTTGCCGTTATTTGTTGCTGTTGCTGTTGGTGTTGTTGTTGGTGTTGTTGTTGCTGTTGTTGGTGGTGTTTTTGTTGGTATTGTTGTCATGCCATTCGCTTTTGGAGCTGCCATCTTGACCAGTTTTGTCATGTGTGTTGTCCTTTGTTTTGTGTTTCTTTTTTTTTCTCTTTTTTTGTGACATCTTTGTCTTGTTATTTTCCTTTGACCAGCGCCAGAGCTGATGTCAGGTGACCAAAATTCAAATTTATTCTACAAGCCAGCCCCACCCACCCCAGCCCCTGGCACCAACCATCTTTGTCGTCGCCATTTTGTATCAGTCTCTCTGTCCCTCACTCGCGCTGACTATTTGCATAGGTCTCTGTTGTTCTCTGCTTTCCTGCCTTCTGCCTTCTGCCTTCTGCCTTCTGCTATTACTATTTGGATCCGTTCCTGTCACTGACATCTCGAGTCTCGTATTTCAGGCCACCCTCGGGACTGTGTGTGTGCGAGCCTCGTTAATAGTTCGTGTAAAAATTTACAAATATTTGCAGTCTATTAATTTTGATTTCTTTACTCAATTTGATTTCTTTTGTTTTTCTAGTGCACGCTTCGTATTTTATTTTATTTCGCTTCCTCTTCTCGTTTTCTCTTTTTTTTTGTCTTTTTTCGACTCTATCAACAGGAAATTTAATATACGCTCGCGTCCTGCTGTAGTCCCCTGCGCCGTATCCTTTACATCCTATTTACATGGCATACACAGCGCACAAAGTTTTTGTTTTTAAAATAAAAATTATACCAACATTTAAGCGTCATGTTTTTTTGTACCCCCATTTACATGAGTGAGCGAGTGTGCGTGTGTGTGTGTAAAGGCCATTATGTGTGGCACATGAAATATTTACCCATTAAATTTGCCTTTAATTAAATGAGAGCCGTTTTTTATGCGCGAGTCCTGGGCGCAAATGGCGGACGGCCTCAGCGTTCCGTTTGTTGAAATAAAAAATAATATTGTTAATTGCAATTTATTCACATGAACACCTTCTCGCTTGTTGCGGACTGGGCACTGTTAACACTGGCCACGCCCACGCATATGCCCACGCCCACTCCATACAGATTGCACACATTGATTTTAATATTTCATTATTTAATATTCCGTCGACAGAGCGCCCTGACTCGCTCTCAAATGAATAACTCCATAATGAATAACTCATTTGGTTAAAGGCTCCGATTTCGAAATATTTCGATATTTCAGCCTTGTTCCCGTTGCTGTTGTTTTTTCTCCTTTCCACAGGCACACGCCCATTAGTAATTCATTCTGTTCTGCCTGAAACAATTCCCATGCTTATGCATAGTGATTGGGAATATCAGAGAAGTTGAGAGATCGCCAATCAGTTGAACAGTTAAAAGTCTGATAAAGACAATTTGAAGGCAGGTAAATCAGATTTCACTATAACTTTATAAATTGATATGCCAATCATCCATTATATATCATCGATTGATGCTGAATCAATCAATCTCTGGGGCTTATATACTAAGATATCTGTCTGAGCCAATCAGTCAGCAATGCTTATGCCTCTGAGTTAGTTTATTTATGCTAGAGGAAGAGGCTTCAAGGAGTAAGATTCAGAGTAGACTATATATGCCTAAGATATATGCATAAGATATGATACATAACTCATTAGTCAGCCATCCTAAGCAGTCAATAGGCTAAGCTAAGACTCATTGCTTGTCGTCTATCAGGCAATTACACGCTGTCAGTCAATCAATCAGGCATTCTCCCTCAATCAGTCAGAAATCAATCACATAGACTTCAAGGAACTCTACAGAGTCTCTCCTTTACACAGCTGGTCCTGCAATAAGTCAGTCAAAGGGAGCTATAAATACGACTATATTAAGATAAACTCTTCAATGCTCATATTATATACTTACATAAGCTTCGACTAGGAGTCCATATTAGTTAAGTTTAGAATATTTACATATATATAAAATGCTCGTATATATATCTAGCAGTTCCCTGATATATGAGGACTCCTAAGCGATGCTTCAAAATACATATGCATACTTAGCTAAATATAGTAAGTTAGTATAGTAAGTATAGTTGAGGAGTATATGCATAAGTATATAGCTCATTCTATATAAACATATAATAGTTCAGTTCACACTTTTGGGATTCATCTTAAAGAACTTCATAAACTTGATTGAACTGTGGACTCTTCTCTTCTTCCCTGAAAGTCTGTACAAATTCAACCCACGATATTTATAACATTTTCTTCCTGAGCCTCTAAAACACATTTTTAAGTAAGTTGCATAAAAACTTTCGGCTTCAACTGCCCAAATTCCATCTGCAAATTAATCTCCAACTTGAAGCAGATGCAAACTAATTTCAACTTCTCTCCTTCCACACACCAAAACTCGACACTCCAATGAAGCTCGACAAATTCATTCAGAGAAAAAACAGAGAGGGAGAGAGGGAGAGAGAGAGAGAGAAAAGAAAATGAAAAACTTCAATTATAGGCGAACACACACACACACAAAGCAGACATTTTTCGGTGCTGGCGGTGAATTTTTAATAGATTAGCAGGTGAGCAGGTGAGTTTAATCCATAAAATGTGCGATTATTGCGTTTATGCGGCCCGAGGCGAGTTCGATATAAAATATAAACAAACGTTAGAGAAATTACAGCAAACAATAGAATAGAGTGTGTGAGGGAGAGAGCGAGAGGGAGAGAGTGCAATGTGCATGGCAGCTGCTTGTTATCCTTGCAGGCGACACACACACACACACGGCAGACTTGGCCAGACTTGACTCTGGTGCTGCTGCAACGCTTATTTGACTATCGATTAAAGTTTGTGGTCCTTGTGCATACAGCCTGGAGTGCTTTGAATTCAGCAGCGAGCGTATCCTTTAAAACATGCACGAAACATTTTCGATTAATTTCAAATCATGTGTGCATGTCTGACAGCTTGTAAAAGCCCAGGCGTGAGAGAAAGGTGAAAGGTGAAAGGTGAAAGCTGAAAGGGTGCGATCCTGCCGCCTGGCTGGGCACAGGATCAGAGGACGCGCACTTCAACCCCCAGCGCACTTTATTGGGCATTTTTCGACGGCGGCTTATCCAATGGCAACGAAACGAACTGGATTAATAACAGCTCTGACCGGGACCGGGACCGGAGTGCATCAGCTCCAGCCGCAATTAGCCGGCAATAAGCTGGACTTCTGTGAGTCGAGCGTGCAGACAAATCCACAAAGAGCTTAACGCCCGAGTCGAGGGATCGCGTCGCTGGGCTTATTTATAAAGCTCTCCAACTGGGCTCCAGCTGCGGCCCGAGGCCCTGCTGCCCCGCTGCCCCGCTGCCCCGCTGCCCAGGCCTTATTAGCTTACGACTCGGATACGCTAAATGGAAATTATGGCCAGGTGCTAAAGCTGCTGAAGGTGGGCGCACGCGTCGGCTCCAATGCAATTGTTGGCGAAAAGCAAATGTTATTTGCAAGCAAACAAACTGAAGAGAAACCCGAAAACCATTCATCATACAAATCATACAATTAGTTTTGGCTCTAATCCGACCCACAAATACCAAACGGAATGCGGCGCGGGGGTGTCCTTTGTTACGGCATACACACACGCAGGCAGTTGAGTGTGCAAGGGAATCCTTAGAAGCAGGAGCTAGGCACGATAACAGCTCAAGGTATGGCTGAAGCAATAGCTAAGCCTGGCGAGGCAGAGAGATAGAGAGAGGGCGAAGAGAGAGCGGGCGAGCGGGTGCTAGTTGAGCAGCAAGGACATGTCTCTGGCTTTTTTATTTACATTTGAAACTGGCATTAGCCATTATACAGAAACGAATCGCAGCTAAGCTTACGCTGGAAAACTACTTAGAAATGTATTTAATTTAGCTACACTGCAAGAAATCAAGTGTGGCAGAGGAAAAGCTTTAGCTAGACTTCATTTAATATTAAATTTTAAATATTAACTTATTCCTGATCTATGATTGAATATGAAGTCTTTCTGGTTGTCGCATTCAGCAGCTCTCTCAGAGTTTGTAGAGATTTTCGGAGAATTTGCAGCTCACATCTCTTACTCAAGCACTTTATGTATGTATGTAGTATATAAATACGATTTGCAGTCTTTTACGGCTAGAAGCTCATATCTTCAGTTCTACAGAATTGAAAGCTTGAAGAAGTGGCTGCTAGGTATGCTCAACCTCTTCCGTATACTCCTTCTCTATACACTTCTCAGTGATTTATGGCTTAGTATTTATAGAGGCTGAGTTTTAGGAAAGACTTCCCCAGGTGTGCCTAAATATATTCTAGCATTGCCATACAGACAAGTTCATATATCTTGAGATGTGCATATCCTAAAAATACCCATTTATCTGCAAGCCATGACTGATGTCCTTGGTATATGGCCTAAAGAAAAGTTAAAGAAATTTTCAAAGATTAAAAAAGAAATTAACTTCAAGTTTTTACATGAACAAAAAGCGGGAGCTTGGCCTTCTTACCAGTTATATATATACATATATGTATATATATCCCTTGTAAATATATTAAATATATTACTTAAATACCACATCTAGAATAGTATAACATTAACTATATTTAGAATTCGCCTAGGTAAATGGCCTAGGAATTACATTAAGTTAAACTTCGGATTAAGCCGAAATTGAAATGCGCTTTTCAACACTAAAACATCATTTGACTAACTAACCCATATCCATATCCATAACCCATATCAAATATGAACTTCTCACATATTTTTATAAAGCTTTAGAGTTCGGATCGCATAAGCTCAACTAACTACCAAGAGTTCAAGGCAAGTGAGATATATGAAGAAAAGTCTATGCGAATACAATATATACTCTATCTATATATACTCTATATATATATCATACTCATACAACATCATTTTAGCTGCAGAACTCTCTTCATTACAAATCCTAATCGACATATATATCAAAATCAGAAATCAGACAACTTTAGACAGATCTCAGGTATTCCAGCCCATCTCCTATATCCTATATCCTTTATCCTATTGAAAAGCGCATTTTGGTTCCAAAAAATTATAGCTAGAATCGTACAACATGAACTATGCCTAATGAATTCGCCTAGATTAAGCCAGATTTTGCGATTAGACTATATTGCTGCCGCCCACGCCCACATCCTGGTGCTGATGATGATGATGATGCTGGTGCTGGTGCTGGTGCTGGTGCTGTTGATGCTGCTGCAGCTGCTCCACCAGCTCACTGATGCCATCCACACCGATGCTCAGCGAGGGCAGCGTCTTGTCCAGCACCAGCAGTGACGGCGGCGACTTGGGCGCCATCTCGGCCACAACGTCCGCCACGTGGGAGGAGAGCAGTGAGAGACCGCCGAAGCCCACGCCCATGCCGTCCAGGCACAGCGGGTGCAGCGCGGCATTGTCCGGCGACTCGAAGGACGTCGAGGTGGTCAGGGCATGCGAGGGCTGGTGCTGGGGCTGCTTGTCGTCCAGCGCCAGGCTGTGCTCCATGCTGAGTATGCAGTCCGCCTTGAAGCTGTCGATCGTGAACTGATCCACGCTGAGAAACTTCATCTCGTCGTAGGCCGAGGAGCCATCGTTCAGGTCCAGATCGAGGGAGGCGCCAAAGGCGCTCGCCAGCGCCTGGTGCTGCAGCGTGCAGACCTGTTGCTGCTCCGATTGCTGTTGCTGCTGCTGCTGCTGCTGCGATTGTTGCTGCTGCTGCTCCTGCTCCTGCTGCTGCTGGTGGTGTGTGGTCGGCGGGTAGGTGGACCACTCCATGGACAGACCGCTGCCGCCACGCTCCAGGCCCAAGTGATCAATGTTCAGGTTGAGAAAGATGTTGGGCGACAGCCGCGAGGGCGAGACACAGCCGGCGCCAAAGGGCGCCTTCAGCTCGTTGTCCAGCGAATTGGAAGACTGCGGCGGGGTATCCGGCAGCAGAGTGCCACCGCCAGCTGCGAGAGAAAGCCCCCTTAGACAAGGCTCTCACCATGATCAGCTCTTAGTCTGTCACTCACCCAGTGCGCTGTCCAGTTGCCCCAGCACGGCGCTGTCGTCGAAGGCCACGTCCAGCTCCAGTCCGGCGCCCTTCTCGTACTCCCCGCCCAGTTTCTCCTGCTTGCGCCACTTGGCTCGACGGTTCTGGAACCAGACCTGGACGCGCGCCTCCGTCAGTTCGATGCGCACGGCCAGCTCCTCGCGGAAGAATACGTCCGGATAGTGGGTGCGCTGAAAGGCTCGCTCCAGCTCCTGCAGCTGCAGCGTATTGAATGTGGTTCTGCGAATCGAATCGAATCGAATCGAATCGAATCGGAAGGCCCAAAATGAGACAGACCATTGTGAACTGTGGGGCCAGAGCTCACCTGTATCGACGCTGCTTGCGCTTCATTGTGCCTTTGTCCATGCGTGTCCTGAGTGCCAACTGGGCTGCCACTTGGTCTAGAGTTCGATCTCAGCTTTTTCTAGTCGACAATTCGTGGCATAGTCGCAACTTTTCTATGCTTTTTAACGATTTCCAGCGACAACAAGGGGGCGACACAACTAGGGCTTCCGCCTCTGCAGCAAGTCAAGCGGATAACTGTACGCGCTCCACCACCACCACCAGAACCACCGCCAACAACAACAATACGAAACTTTGATTCAGCTGCAAATAAATTTTTGGCAATTGTCCTGGGCCTTTAACTCCTTCACGCGAACAGTTTGAGCGGCGCTTGCTCGTGTCGGCCAGTGCATGTCCAACTGTAAGTGCTATATACATACATATATATCTAGATTTAGCTATATATGTGTATATGTATACGGTATATATCTGGGCCCCACCGTGCGGGGCAACGACGCGCATTCAACTGACTAACCGCTGGGTGGATTGGCGTTTGCGCGACTTTATCGTCATACAGTGAAGCCCCACAACTAGCTGCTGCCACACACACATAGACACTCTCACCCACACACACACACAGGCACACACGCACTTAGCACCTACCCCTTGGGGCAGCAGCAAATGCACCTGAATTTTCAGTGCTAGACGCGCAGTCCATGAGCTCATAGTGTGGCCCTTAGCCTGCTGGCTGCTTGAGTGGTTGGCCGGTGGTGCAAATGTCTGGGTATTGGGTCACTGGGTATTCCCACTTTATGCTCCTTGCTTTTTTTTTTGGCCACTCACATAAACACTTCAAGCAGCTGAAACTTAAAGCCAGTGTCCGGCTATAAATAGGCACTTCACACTTGAGGCTGCCCACACTGAAGACGAAGCTGAAACCACCCAACCACCAGAGCCTTTTGTTATTATGTCAACAGTTGAGCCTTTTGTTTGGCTGCTCGGATGCTGTGCCAGCGCCCGCTGCTGTTGCCACACTGCCGCACTGGCAATCCTGTTGCTGCCGCTGCCATTGCTGCTGCTGCTGTCCAGGTGACGGGCCATAATGGACATGCCTGGCCCACACAAAAGGTAATCCGAGCATTTGGCCGCCTTTGTTCGGCCAGCTGGCCAGCGGCTATATAAACGCCCCACCAGCACCACCAGAGTCGCAAACGTAGCCAAACTCTGCAGCAGCTCGGTTCCAGCCATGCTCTGGGTGAGTCCATCTCGGCAAACAGTGAAAAGTATTGAGAACTCTTTGGAGTTCTCTATATATCGATCAACAAATGTGTCAAGTGCTCTTAAAGTTATCCAAGATAGAGCCTGTTCTCTGAGAGTTATCGAATACCAAAAAAATAAAAATAATAATCAAGAAATAATATTTTTTTTATACTTAAGCCAAAAACGCGAAAAGTTTGAGAGAGAAAAAACTCTTAAGAATTAATCTTTAACACTTCCAACTATTATAAACCAGGATTTTAACTTCGAGACCTTAAATGAAACTGAAAAGTTTAGTTTTAAGCCTGTGAAGCCCCAAATTCAAGAATCTCTAAGCCTCTTCATGTTCATAAAGTATCAAGTGTCAGGCTGAGTGCTTAAAAGTTTTCTTTTTTTTTTTCAAAATTTCAAAATTTTAAAATTTTTTAAATATAAGTTTTAGCTATGCGAAATATTTGATTATATCACAAACTAAAAACTAACCTTATAGGGCTGTGAATTGGGACTGGCTTATTTGCCAGTCCGGCAAATAAAATACTCCCTACTGATATTTTCAAATATTTTCAAATATTTTGAAATATTTTTCTGTTCTTTAAAGTTATAAACAAATTGGTTTGGATTACCTCTAAGTTCACACGAGTTTTCTTATTTTTCCTATAAAAGTTTTATACTGAAAAGTAATTTTGAAAATCATTTAAATAAATTTAGTTAAAGTTAAATAAAGGAAAATAACTTTAACTAAATTATTTTAATTATTTTAATTTCCAAAAAAAAACGTTTAAATAGGGGAATATACTTAAAGCTCTGAAATGAACGCTTAAAGCTTGAAATAAGTTGAGCTTTTCTGATAAGACTTCAGATTTTTGGCTAAAATAAATAATATAGAATAATAAATTATATATAAACTTAAAAAAAAATTAATATTCTCAGTTGGTTCAAATATTGTTCAAGTATTTTAAAATTAGTATCTCAAAGTCCCTTCAATTCATTTCCTTGCAGGTGGCCACTTTCCTCGCGGCGCTGGCGCTGCGCTGCGTAGTCAGCAGCAATCGGTTTGTTGGATACGACGAGCTGACGGCGCCCATGCTCGCGCGCAGCATGCCCAAGCGCTGCAGTCGTCTGCTGGGCGTCCAGGAGTGCGCCGGTGGCAGCGATAGCATCAGAGACGAAGTCGAGCAGCCAATTGAGGCAGTCGAAACGGATGCTGATCAGAGCACATCCAAAATGCTAAATGCGCTCTTTGGTCGAGCAGCCAGCACGGGCGCTGTGCCGCCCACCATACGGCCAACGGAGGCGGCACTGACGCCCTACCAGCTGCCGCCGATGTACTACAATGACTTCTACGAGGATTTGCTGACCAGCAAGCGGAATGATGCACACTCCGCCGGTTGCGATTGCAAAGTTATGGTACGTGGACAGATGCAGACTTATACGATACAAATTTGGAATATATATACATATATTAATTTCTCTCCTTGCAGAACGATCTCATTGACTTGGGCAGCACATCGTTTCCGCGCTATCTGATGAGTGCCATCTGCGAGTCCCGTCCAGCGCAGGATGCCAAGTGCACTCAGGGCTCCAACTGCAAGCCGCTCGAGTATAAGGTGAAGGTCTTGACACTGGGCCCGGATCAGCTGCCACCAAAGGCGGCCCCGGCCTCGTCGGCGCGTCTCTGGGTGCCCGAGGAGCTGACACAGATGTGGCAATGGCAATTCAAGACGGTGACCGTCACTGCAGGCTGCTTCTGCACCAATTAGCTAAAGAGAATAACTTTTATGATCTATATAAAATATAATATATAAACAATTGCACAAGAGATTGATCAAAGAAAATGCCAAATGCTTTTTTTTAGCTGTTTATCTATTTCAAAAATCGTTACCCAATAGAGGTTTGTGTTAAAAATCTTCGAGAATTTCGTATGATTCGAGTACGTTTACTAAAAGCTAATAAGGACGAGCTAAGGCTTTAGTTTATATATACAGAATGCAAAGATTTTAGAAGCAGAATCAGCTGCAGTCGCATCTAGCTTACACTATATACAATCTAAGAAGAGCATGTATAAAATACACTCCCAAAATCTTGAGCAATCTAAAATATAAACTAAAAACTTGAACAAGCCTTAGGTACATATAAAAAGACGTCTGTGAAGGCACTTTGAGCTTGTCAGCTACATACAAATTGTACATAAAATGGACGGCATACGGTGTTAACTACTAACTAGTGGACAAAATGAGAAGGTATTACGATTACAATTAAGATTACGATTACTTAGCTTCCTTGGAATGTGAATGTGCGTAGAAGAAAAAGCTGAAAACGAGCTTCATTCGAGCTCTAGGGCATGAGAGCGCGTCTTATGAGCAGTCCCAGGCCCAGTAGCAGAGCCAAGAGCTTAGCCATGTGGCTCTGTTGACCCGTCGCACCGCTCTGCAAGATTTAGCATTTTAGTAAGAGTCAGAAGATCAGTAGACCAACGCCCAACTTACGATTATGAAGTAGTTGCACCTGTCGCCCTGGCAGCACTCGTTGCACGCCCAATCCTCGTACCAGATGTGCGTGCAGTACATTTGCATGTAGCGTCGGCGCTTCGACTGGCATTGCTCCTTGGTCATGCATCGCTTGGACACATAATATTGCTTGAGAGCGCCCTCGGAGAAGTAGGGCTGGCTGCCCCAGCGTATCTCAGTGCCGCAGACATTCTCAAACGGTTCGCAGGTCTTGATCGTGTTGAGGCACTTCTCCGTGTTGCCCGTCTGGTTGGAGCACACATAGCATTCCAAGCCCTGCACAAAATCCACTGCAAATTGATTCACATGTGTCACTGCGTTTGTTTCTTAATTAAGGTGTGGCTAGAAACTTACCTTGACTGCACAGATAAGCTGCCGCCAGCAGCAGCACAGCTATTTCCCAGGATTTCATAATGCAGTTCGCAATGAGTTCTGTTAGCCAAGTCAAGAAAACGCAATAACAAATTGGTAAATAAGCTTGTTAAATGCTTATTAAAGCAACAACACAAATTGGACAACTCCCACAACAGCAGCGACTGCAATCGATAACTGCTGCGCGATAACGATTAATGCACAACAAGTTGCTGCGCGGAGTTCGCAACACTGGATTTCATAAATTGCCGCCATAAACAGTAATCGACTCTTAAACTTAAGACGCATTTGCAGCTGTTTTAAAATAACTTAAAATTATTTACAATCATTTATTTTTATTGATATCTTGGCCTTCGACTCTTTATGAGCTTAGCCATTAGAGAAAACCATTATTATAATCAGTTGTGCACTTCGCAACACTGCTCTGGTTTTTGCGCTGTTTTTGCTGCAGTCGTTGCTGTTGCCTTTGATTTCGAGTGCCAGACAGACGGAAGATGGCCAAAAAAGCACAAGAAAAGGTAACAGCGTCGCCCATGGTGCCTACGGGCTACTCTCAGCTGCTCACCCAGGTGGCTGGCCACACATTCGAAGCGAGCAACGCCGCCGCCGTCGGCCTGCTCCAAGACGCTGGCGAGGGCCGCGTTTTCAAGCCGCTCGGCAAACCGGAGTGCGGCGTGCGTGAACTCAATTTCTATGAGTCACTGGCGGCGGCGGTGTCGGGCGCAGGTGCCAATAACCTGAACGGCGCAGGTGAAGGGAAATGCGAAACGGATCAGTCACTGCTCGCCGCCTTAGCCGCGCACGTCCCCCGCTATTACGGTCAACTCAAACTGGTTGTTAATCAGCGCGAGCACACATTTATCAAATTGGAAGATTTGACACACGGCATGGCCAAGCCGTGTGTCATGGATGTGAAAATCGGCCGACGCACCTGGGACCCACAATCATCGGAGCAGAAGCGCACCATCGAGGAGCAAAAGTATGCCCTGTGCAAACAGAATCTGGGTCTCTGCCTGCCCGGCTTCCAGGTCTACTGTCCGGATGAGGAGCAACCCGAACAAACCGTGCTCATTCGCAAGGGTCGAGACTTTGGCAAGAGTCTGGATGTGATGGGCTTCCAAAAGGCTTTGGCTCTCTTCTTCAATGCCAACTGCAGCTCGAGCGATATACTGCTCCACGAGGTGCTGAACCAGCTGCGCTCCATACGCAACTGGTTCAAGCGACAGCGTTTACTCCACTTCTATGCCAGCTCCCTGCTCATCTGCTACGACTTCGAGCAGCTGCAGAAATTGTCCACATCCAAGTCCAAAACATCGCTGCACAATGGCTTCCACGAGGATGCCCCCGACCCTGTCCCGCCCACCAAATCGACGCAATGGATACGCGTGCGTTGCATCGACTTCGCTCACATCTTTCCGGCCGACGATGCCCAGCCCGACCACAACTACATGTTCGGGCTGCAGAGCCTCATCGACATAGTCGAAGCGATGCTCCACCGATAGCAGGCACCGAGCCAGCCACCTCCGCCGGCGGGTCCAACACACATTTGTATTAACACTAAGCCAAAAGATTAGATCACAGCAGAGCTGTAACTAACTAGTTGCAAAGAAAAGACAGTTTTGCAAACTAAAACCACAATTACTTTACGATTGCTCAGTAGCGAAGCCAAAAGTGGAACACCCTTACAAAAGAGAGAAAGAAGTAATTAGCACGCAAGAGTAGACCAAACTTGAACTACCAATGCGTTAGGCGTACATGATTGCTGGTATTTAACTGCATTTACACGGCATTCAAATCAAGTTAATTACTTACAATTAATATTCCTAAAATGTAATCAAATTCCTTTACAATTGCTCAGTAATTGACTGGTAATTAAATACAATGATTCAAGTCAAATTGGTAATTAAAGTTCGATCGATTTGAAATTCCTGATAAGTCAAATGTATTTCATGGTAATCAATATACTATATATATATATACATACATGTATTACAGCTCTGGTCCACAGTAGCTGCGGCTAGGGCGTGGCTACTCTAAAAAAATGTAGAATAAATACTCGTTTTGTACATTCGTGCTATATTTGTGTATTACTCTTATCAAAATTACAATAAAATTAAAAATTATTGAGGAGGAGGAGGGGCTGGGAGGAGGCTGCTTAGAGCGTGTAGTCCAGTTCGTAGCGTTCGTACTGGTTCTTCGGATCGTTGGTGATCCGCGGATAGCCCGCGATGAGCGAATCCTGGCCGCCAATGTACAGCGAGTTGTAGATCTTCCAGTAGACATCGCGCACCTTGCGCGCCGGATGGAACAGGCCTTGGAGCGTGTACTGCAAGATCTTAATTGAACCAAGCGAGACGCGCAGGCCATCCACCGAGTCCATGAAGGCCTGCACCAGATGCGGCGACGTCTCAAATATGTTGGGCCACACGTAGTTCAGTAAATGTGTGAGGGCATCCTCGCAGCCGAAGCCATAGACGCCCAGGGACATGTGCTTGATGGCTGAGCAGGCTGTCTGGCGATGCACGAGATCGCGATCCATGAGCGCATCCTCGAGCAGCGGGCACACTGCATAGATGTAGTCCTTGCCCATCTCGCCAATGTACTCGAACAGAAAGGATAACGATTTCAGGACGCCATTCTGCACGTTCAGCTCCGGCACGCGGTATTCGTTCATCAGGGCCGGCAGGACTGTGAAGGGACGGCACGTCTCGGCCACGATGGCGATGGCGACGGTGGTGCAGACACGATTCTGACGCTCTTGGACCTTGAGGTTGTTCAGCAGGGTGGCGAGCACATCGTGCGGACCAATTGCCTTGGCTATGTAGCCAAAGGTGTTCACTGTGGCGCGGCGAATCGCCTTCTTGTGTGCCTTGAGCAGCTCCAGCAGCTCGAAGCAGATGCGCATCCATTCGCGCGCCGAGACATACTCAGGGCCACGATCGGCAATGCGGCCCACCAGGTCGATGCAGTTCTCTTGGACCTTCTCGTGTCTGTTCTTGAGGATGGGCGTGAGGCGGGGCAGCAGATCCTTGATGGGCGGCGTCATCTTGGTCATGCCAATGACGTTGACAATCGCCTTCAGGGCGCCCAAGATGCTGCCCAACACCTCGGGATACTCCTCGCCCAAATACTCGTAGAGCACCACGCCCAAATGGCCCATCAGCTTCTCCTCCTGGCAGGTCTTCATGACCACAGCGATGCGCGAGATGAGATCCGCCGCCTGTTGACGCACCTTGGCGGATTTGTTGTTCAGACGCCACAGAATCGTACCGCAAATCTGTGGCAAATACGGCTTGACGCGCTTGCCCAGCTGGTTGACAATGGTGCCGAAGCCATTCAGCATGACCACATCCTCCGTGGTCTGTTCCTGGAAGGCATACAGTATGCCGTCGATCAGCTGCTCCTCCAAGCGTGAATCAATATCCGCCGCTCCGAGGTTGCCCATAATCTTCTCCACTGTTTCCATTACCATCTTACGGTACTGCTCGTTCTCATCCTTCAGATCGTCGACAACACGATTGATAATCTCGGAGGTGCCCACTTTGTTGGCGATTTCCACTGTGGTGTCCACCAGCTGGCGATAATTGCGTCTGTCCAGGGCCATGCGATGATTCCAAAAGAACTTGAAGAAGTGCGGCAGAATCTCCTCCTTGATATACTGCGGCTCGACACCATCAGTGGCGCAACATTGCTTCACCACCTTGAGCACGATCTTCTTCATCTCCTCGTCGGGCGACTGGAACTCGCGGATGAGAATCAACATGACCTCACGTGTGTAGTAGTTGGCATACTCGGCGTCCATCAGGGGAATGAGATAGCCAATGGCCTTGAGAAAGGCGGCCAATCCCTTGCCACGATGCGTACGGATGCCCTTCCACAGCGGCTTGAGCACCGAATCGAAGGACTCAATGCCATAGGGCGTGGCGGCTTCGGCCAGCGCAGCAATGGCCAGGGCCGTGATGGTGCGCACCTTCTGTTGCTCATCAACCAAGCCATGCTCAATGATCTCCACCAGCGCCTTCAGATGTGGTAATATGGCGCAGCCCATAAGTATAGCAATCTGTTGGACAATCTTGATGCCCGTGTGACGCGCCTGCCAGGACTTCTTGGACTTGCAAACGGCTTTCAAGAACGGCAGAAGGGAGGGTATGCCCAAGGCGGAAGCGACCACGGCAAAGGCACGCGCAGTCGTGTTTCTCACGTACTCGTCTATGTTGTCGATATCCGGACGCATTGTGGAGATCATGGTGGCCAAACCGGCTGCCTTGGCCAGATTCGAAATGATCTCTCGGCCCTCAATGCGCGCGTAGTAATCCTCGTCAATCAGCAGCGGCTCAATGACCACCAGAATTTTGTGCACAAACGGACGCACGAGATCATCCAGTTTGTAGAGCACGCGATCGATCACTTTCACTAGCAAATGCCGCTCCTGATCCTCCAGCGTGGGCGACATAAGCAGCGGCAGAATTTGATTGAACAGCGGCCCGGCGCCGAATTCACGTGCTTTGTCCGTCATCTGGCGCAGAGCCGACTTACGCATGGGCGGCGAACCGTTCTTTATGGTCAGCAAGAGCTTCATGATCTTGCGCTCCTTTAGCTCCTCGGGCGACAGTGCATCCTCGTTGACGTCCACGAGCAGCTTGTCAAAATATTGAGCATCCTCGGGCTTCATGAATGGTAGATTCTGGCCTTTCGGCTGGTTGTCCATAAACTTGGCATTCTTGTCCTCCACCTGGATGAAGAAGCCAGCTGGTGTGCCCGCTATGGGTGTGGGCGTGGCCATCAGCTTGCGACCCGGCGTGCGCAGTGGCACGTAGCCTGCCGGTGGAGGCAATATCTTGTAGCCCGGCGGAAACATTTGATCCAGCTCTTCGTCAGTGTAGGGTCTGTTGCGCTCGTCGATTTCCTTTTCCCAGCGATAGGCTTGCAGCTGCTCCGGTGTCATGGCAGCTAGTGCTCCTGGTGTGGGCGTGGCCATGGCCATTGCCTTTACGCCCACGGGCGTGCTGCCTCCGGGTGTCATTAGAGGCGTGGCATGGCCAGGCGTCGCATGCGGCGTCATGCTTGGAGTCATTGCACTGGCATTGCTTGGTGTAATCGCCGGCGTTGCATTTGAGGGTGTCTCATCCCAGCGCGATCGTCGCTTGGAAGCTCCCGGAGTGGATTCAATCGAGATGCTCTCGCCGGCACCGCTGCCAGTGCGATCCGGCTTTGGTGTCTCTGCCCAGCCGCTGTGGCCGGGTGTCTCGCGTTCTGTCTTTGGCGTCTCATCCCAACGATTCCTGCGTGCCGACTTCTCATGGCCAGGCGTCTCGTGGCCCGGTGTCATAGCATGTGCCGGTGTGGCATCCCAGATGCGTGTGCCCAGTCCAGGCGTAGCACCCGGCGTCTCGCTGCCCTTGTGGCCAGGTGTCTCATCCCAACGATGATCTCCGGGTGTTTTCTGCAAGTAAACAAAGATTATAATTGAACTCTTCACTTTTTCAGTGATTTTACTTATACTCACGTCTTCCCAGGTGGGCGTTGCTGCGCTGCTTGGCGTGGCTGCCACTTTGGCGGGTATGAAGCTATCGCTGACTGTCTGATCCCAGCGTCCACGCTTGCGTCCGCCTTCCTTGGACGCTGACTCTCCATTTGAGGACTTAACCAGTGTACCCTCCTTGGACTTTTCCAAGATGCGACGACGTAGCTCGGACTCCTCGCCCTTTAGCATCTGCTCCCGCATAATGTCTGTATATGTGCGAGAGCCCACATCCGGTGTCTTGCCGCCATCAGCAAAGGGATCGGCACGATCGGGCGAAATGATGATGCGTCGCCGCTTTTGTCTGTACTCATCTTCGCGATCTGCTATGGTCGGTCGCCGGTGCTCGGCCATCGGGTCTACGTCCTCTTTTCCCTGGGTCACATCCTTCAGCACAGACTGTGGCGCCGTGTAAGTGGTGCGTTTCTGTGGCACTGGGAAGCCATCGTCCTCCTCATCCTCATCGCCATCCTCATCATTGGCCGCTATCGATGTGTTGTAACCCTCGTAGCGGCCTTTGGCCCCCTTCCCTACTGCCGCCTCATCGTCATACAAGTCGGTGTCGAAGAAGCCGCCACTGTCCAGCAAACCAACACCGGCTGCCGCTGCATTGCTCTTCGCCAGCTCAGTCTTCTTGGCCTGTATATCCGATATTTGCGCCTCAATGTCTGTAAAACGTTTTTAATACATTAAAATTGATTTTCTCGGCAGAGCGGAAACAACTCGGGCGCCACACCGATGCTTGGAGTGTTTTTAAACACGCTACAAGCAAAACATGTTAGTCTGAGTTGTTCCATCCTTTATTTGCTTTTAATATTCACTTACCTTCATGAGTACGCGGAATATTTTCCATTTTATTCAATTTTTAGGCAACAAACGTATGAAAAACGCGTACATGAAAAATTGTGCGACAGTGCTGTAAAATACTTGCACTTAAAACACGCTAGACAGCACTTAATTGGATTTCAGTCGATTTCGATAGCTGTGTTATTGTTTATCTTGTTTGGAACTGTTAAAGATTGAAGCGGTTATTTCAAAAATGTAATCCGATTTACATTAAATCAGTAAAATACAGTTTGTAATAGAAAATCTATTTATTTTAAATTATTTATTATATTATAGCTAGCCTTTGTCTGCTTAAGTACTTTTGCAACTTGCAATTGATTTCTTGCGAAAACTGTTCCCACTGTTAATAACATTTCAGTATTCTGTTAAGTTGCCGTCGAGCAGCGCACGTGTTTTGATTTTGTTGTTTAGGTTCGCGCTGTTTCGACATTCCGCATCGCAAAATGTTTGCCAAAAAGCAGAAAGTAGAAAATCCAGCCGAACAGATGCTATCCACGCCACACACACTGCAAGCTCGCCTCATATCGGACACAGGCGAGGAAGCGGGTCCGCCCATAGATCTGCCGTCGGGCATCACAACACAGCAACTGGGGCTCATCTGCAATGCGCTGCTCAAGAATGAGGAGGCGACGCCTTATCTGTTTTTTGTCGGCGAGGATGAGATCAAAAAGTCACTGGAGGAGACGCTAGACCTGAGCACAGTGGACACGGAGAATGTGATCGACATAGTCTATCAGCCGCAGGCAGTGTTCAAGGTACGCCCAGTGACGCGCTGCACCAGCTCCATGCCGGGCCATGCAGAGGCAATAGTCTCCCTGCACTTCAGCCCCAATGGTGCACATTTGGCCAGTGGCAGTGGCGATACCACAGTCCGCCTCTGGGATCTCAATACAGAGACGCCGCACTACACCTGCAGCGGCCACAAGCAGTGGGTGCTGTGCGTCGCCTGGGCACCGGACGGCAAGCGGCTGGCGAGCGCCTGCAAGGCTGGCAACATTATTATTTGGGACCCAGAGACAGGCCAGCAGGTGGGCCGCACTCTGAGCGGGCACAGGAAGCACATCAACTGCCTCAGCTGGGAGCCATATCACCAGAATCCCGAGTGTCGCAAGCTAGCCTCGGCGAGCAGCGACGGCGACTGCCGCATATGGGACACGAAACTGGGCCAGTGCCTGCTCAACATTGCGGGCCACACGAACGCAGTGACAGCCGTGCGCTGGGGCGGCGCAGGCCTCATCTACACCTCGTCCAAGGATCGCACCATCAAGATGTGGCGTGCCGACGATGGCGTGCTCTGCCGCACCTTCACCGGCCACGCGCATTGGGTGAACAACATTGCGCTGAGCACGGACTATGTGCTGCGCACTGGACCCTTCCAACCGGTCAAGGATCGCCAAATGGCGCAGATCAAGGCAGAACGTGAGTGAATCCTACTTATCTAACGTATCTCCAGTTGAATACGAACTATTTCTAGCTGAGGAACTGCGCGCAGCTGCCTTGAAACGCTACCAGGCTGTGTGCCCGGATGAGGTGGAGTCGCTGGTCTCCTGCTCGGACGACAACACCCTCTACTTGTGGCGCAACAACCAGAACAAGTGCGTGGAGCGCATGACTGGCCATCAGAATGTGGTGAATGACGTGAAATATTCGCCGGATGTGAAGCTGATCGCCTCCGCATCCTTTGACAAATCCGTGCGTCTATGGCGCGCGCACGATGGCAAGTTCATAGCCACATTCCGCGGCCATGTGCAGGCTGTCTACACGCTGGCCTGGTCGGCGGATTCGCGTCTGATTGTCTCAGGCAGCAAGGACTCCACGCTGAAGGGTGAAGCTCTTGAATATATAAGACTGATGGAATGTATAATCGAATTCCGTTTTCCATATTATAGTGTGGAGCGTGCAGAGCAAGAAGCTGGCGCAGGAGCTGCCCGGCCATGCGGACGAGGTCTTCGGCGTGGACTGGGCGCCCGATGGGTCGCGCGTTGCCTCCGGCGGCAAGGACAAGGTGATCAAGCTGTAAGTCCAAAAGAATTCTCTGATTATCAGAACAAATCACATTTATTGCCCCTCTTGCAGATGGGCCCATTGACGCGCTTATCCATATAGCATCGATATAAACTTATACATGTATTTAAACAATAAAGCTAGAACTCCCGAGTTCAACTCCTCGTTCCGTCTGTCCGTCAGTCTGGTCTAGAGGCTGCGCCGCTGCAGCGTTGGCAGAACAGTTTGTAGACTGCTCTCGAATGCCTGTTTATCCTGAAAGTAGGTGGACGGAACTGCCGACTCCGAGAGCAGAGCTCGCTCCGCGGACACAAAGCCCGCTGCAACGCACTCGTCCAGGCTGTGCGAGCGAAGCAACGCTGTAATAAACCCAGCACAGAAGCTGTCGCCGGCACCAGACACGTTGACTATGTTGCTCAGCTTTGGCGCCGCATAGAAGTGCGTGACGTGCGCGCCGCTGGGCGAGAGTGAGAGCAGCTTACTCGCATCTCGCTCAGCATCGGCGCGAATGCTGAGCAGGACACCATGATCCCCCAGAGTAGCAATGATGCAGTTGAAGTGGGACTCGATTTGGTGGAGCAGCTGCTTGGCCTGCGCCAGGAGCTCTGAGCGCTCCACTTTCGTAGTGGGCTGCCAGTTGACGGACTGCCCCGTGATGGTCTCCACAATCGTCTTCAGCTCGTGCATATTGGGCTTGGTCAGCCGGATGTGCTGCGTGAGCTCTGGTCGCAGCTTGAACGGCTTGCCGGCTATGAACATATCGGTGGGCTCAAAGAAGACGGGCACCTGGTAGCGCTGCGCTAGCTCTAAGGTGCAGGTCATCGCCTGCTCCGAGATGTTGCTGTCCATCACTATCAGCGGCGCTTCGCGGAAGAGCTCGGATCGTTCCGTGAGCAGCTGCGGCGTGATGCTGTTGTGCACCTCCATGTCGCCCAGGATTAGCTTGCAATCGCCCGACTGATCGAAGACCACCGAGCAGAGGGATGTGGCGTGCTTCTCGTCCACAATGAGTCCATGTTGCAGCGTCTTGGGCATCAGCTGACGCAGGATCTGTCCCAACTGATCGCTACCCACAGCCGAGATGAGATTCACATCGCCATATAGCTTGTAGATGCCCTCGGCTATGTTGCGTCCGACGCCACCAGCTGCCTGTTTGGCCACACCCGAGTAGGTGGCTCCATCCAAATGCAGGTTCCGCTTCTCGGTGATCTTGAAGGACAAATCCAGTATGGAAGCGCCCACGACCAAAGGTTTCTTCGAGGAACTCTTTCTGGCTGTGCTGGAGCTTCGCTCTTTTGCCAGCTCGCAGGCAATCTGGGCAGCCACCGAGGCATTGTTCCGGATCAGCGCTATGTTCGCCTGCAGGCTGCGTCCCTTGGTCAGGCTGGCGATGTGCGCCAGCAGGAAAGGTGTCACATCCTTGCCTTTGATGCCTTGTGCCAATGCCTCAGCATTGGCCTGCTTGATGGCCGCATCTATGGCCGACTTCTCGGCGGCATATTCCGCCGGAATGGGCACTCCTATGAGCACGCCGGATTGCAAATTGAGCTTTTGCCAGGCGCGCAGCAACTCAGCAGCGTGTTCCGCCGTGGGCAGATTGTAGGGCACCGTGCAGCCGCTGTCACGTGTATAGAAATCGGGAAAGACGCCACCCTCACTCGCATAGGTGGCCACGCAGACGCCCTGCGTCTCCAAGAACTCGAGCGTTCGGGGTATGTCCAATATGGACTTGACGCCACTGCAGACAACAGCCACAGGTGTGCGTCCCAGCTCGACAAGATCGGCGGAGATATCCAGTGTGACATGACCCTCTCGATGCACTCCACCAATGCCGCCGGTGGCGAAGATGGGAATGCCCACGCGATGAGCCACAATCATGGTGGCAGCCACAGTGGTGCCACCACTCTGCCCCATTTTCACTACGTAGGGCAGATCGCGACGTGAGCATTTGATAACCTGCTCGCGCGGCTTCTGCGCCAGCTCCACAAGCTCCTCGTGTGTCAATCCCACCGTAATGCAGCCATCAATGATGCCAATGGTAGCAGGAACGGCGCCATTCTTACGCACCTCCTGCTCCACAAGCAGAGCTGTTTCCACATTCTCCGGCATTGGCATGCCGTGCGTTATAATAGTCGACTCCAACGCCACGACCGGCTGTCGCTGTGCCAGGGCATGTCGCACATCCGGATGCACAGAAATATGCTGTTTGGTGGAAAATGTACGGCTGAGCGCACGGAAGACGCGGGGTGAGCATCGACGCATTGATACGGATAAACTAATCTTGATAACGAATTACAGTTCGGGTTTATGCCGACTTTGCATTCATGCTGCACTCAACAAGCAATAAATATAGTCCGTCCCAATCAGAAGTACATGTGGTTATCACAACAAGTGGGTTTAACTGGCGGGCTGTTGCCGCTTATGTACTACACAACACTTAAAACTTGTATTAAATTTAGTATTTTTAAAATTATCTTCTAATACACAAAATTTTTTTAAATATTTTTCAGTTAAATAGTTTTTGCAAAAATATAAAAGTATACGATTGTGTTAATGCATGTGAACAATACTAATGAAAAAGTCAAGTTCAATATTTTTAAATTCAATAACTTAACTCAGACTGGTCATACTATTCTCACACAAGACATCGATAACTAGCTGACTATCGCTGTATCGATTGATTTGCTTGTATTCAATCCGCGCAATTTTAGCATCACTTTGTTTACGTTTTTGCTTTGAATAAATAAAGCTATGGATTTCAATCAGAGCACCTATAATGTGGAGTTTTTCAACTTCACGCCAGAACAGATATCCGCTGAACGTAAGTAGTAGTTAACACTATTAACAAATAGTTTCTAATATGTTTGATGTGTTCCTTTCAGGGGACAATCTGGTTCAAGCGCTCATTGGCCGAGCTGTTAAGACAACAATCCAGAAAATCGAAACCCCAGCGACAACCGCACTACTGAATAAGAGTAAAGATGCTGTGATTGGCCTAATGATGGAGGCTTGTCAGCCAAAACTCGACAGCCTGCGTGAGCTGGACAAAGCGACATTCGAAGTGCCTCCATACGTGCTGCAGATCAAGGACTTTGAGCTGGAGCAGCGCTTCACCAGCGACGAGGAAGAGGCAAAGGCTACACAGGTCAAAGAGCTAAAGCTGCGTTATCGTCAGGTTGTTATCAAATTAAATATCTGTTTATCTGTATGCTAATATTGCATTAACATTCCAAGAACTTGGCTATGCTGGCAGAGCTCAAGGCAGAGGAGGATAAATACAAGGATATCGAGCCACTCGTTCAAAAGGAGCTCGAAATGCATCAGCAAATTAAAGCAGCTTGCGCTGATTCGGACATCAAGAAGATTCACAAATTCGCAATGCAAGTGGCTAAGGATCAGAAACTCTTGTAGGTCTACCAAATTTGTATAATCTTTAAGTATTAATCAGTAAGTTAGCAATAGAGCTAGACTTATAGTTATGCTTTGAAAGGCCTTTTAGTTTTTATTGGATTAAAAAAGCCTAAGCTTTTGCTTAAACAACATTTCTATATAGTCAAAGTTTTTTCAATTCAAAAATCTTGTTAATTACCGCAGAAACATTTTCCATTCTATTCAAATATCTTGTTTTATATGCTGTCCATCTTTAGAGCCTTCACTGTACTCTATTTTCAAAACAAAACTATATTTCTCAACGAACTGCGTCATTAAACGCGAATTCTTATGCCCTTTGAGTTGGGTATTCTAATTATATCATTAAGTCTGTAACGCATGAGAGACAGAAGATAGTAGAGATATAGTCAGCATATCATATAGTATGTATACATATATTTTTCTAAAGATATCTATAACAAGCTATGTAAATATATATTGAACTAAAAGTGGGAGGAATATCTTACGTATTAAAATGTCCTCTGAATGTATTGATATATTTTGTTTTTGTTTGCATATTGAAATATCATATAGATACATTTATTTATAAAGCTCATATATGAGAGTAGGTTGCACAAGTTTAGAGCCATTTAAGTAAAGATTCATTTAAAGTTTTCAATTTCTTATTAATTTAAAAGAATGTTCAGACTACGCTTGTCTGTCTGCTGACCAGACAGACTAGATCCCAATTTAAAATTCCGAATGTTTATATCAAAGTTGATCTATTTGGCTTACCATATGATAAACAAAAGAAAATGTGTGTTCGAATGAACTATATATATTATTTTCTTACAATATATATATATATCTATCTTGATAGAATTTAGCACAGATTCGTTTGACTCTTTAGTATACTCAAGGTGAATTCTCTTGCTAGATATATCATAAAACTGTCAGATTGAACATTGAGCTTTTCTATGAAAACTATTTTATGGGCATATCCTTCACTCTTCTACATAATGAGTCATATGCCATGTACTAAATTACTACTTATTTGATAGATTGATAGATCATAGAGAAAATCCTATTTAAATATATGATTGCGAGTGTATTTAAACACTATATTTCAGAGATATATCAGAGAGAGAATCGTATTAAAATGATCTATCTATACCTCTGCAAGCGTGTTTAAATACTATATTGTATGGATAGATAGATGCATCGAGTCCCAAGCAGAATTCTTCCTATCTATATTTCTTCATCTATCTCTATTTAAATAATATATTTTATAAGATATAGTCTATCTCTCTGCATATCAGCTATATGTCTTTAAGTGTATTTAGTCATTCGACATTTCGTATATCAGTTTTCTTTCCTGTTTCTTCAGCTATACGTGATTCAAATTGAAAACACACGTTATATATATAAATATAACACTATATAGATATATAAAATATAGAGTGAAAGTTTGACCTGTGTGCATGTGTCTGTTTCGGTAGAGTAGTTCTCGTCTATTTTCGACGCAGTGCCTCGGATGCGTCTGCGTGTCCAGTGCGTCGGCAATAGTTCAACAGCCGTTGGGGACGCTGCAAACTGGGGACTCGCTCGCTTTGCCACACGGCTAGCTGCAGAGCACTGGGAAGGCAACTAAACAGATAGAAGCAAGCCAGAGGCTGCCATGGCAGAGAATCTGGGCTATTTATAATGTCGGGCGACATTTTTGTATTTCGCTTTTCTTTTTCCCATCTTTTCTTTTTTGCTTTTTTGCGTGCAAAAAGTGCCACGAAAATAAAGCAGGCGAGAGAGATTCGCCGAGTTGCGTTATTAATAAAAGCAGCGCTGCTTCGGTTGGGGCTTTGGGCGCTGGTCGGTCGGTCGGTCGTTCTATGCTGTGGATCGGTTTGGCCCGGCTGCATTTATTCGCATTTGGCTCTTACGTACGTGGAGTTGCACGTCGGAGGACGAGACCGGAAAGCAAAACTGAACTGAGCAACATCTGAGGTAATCTCTTGATAATTTTATGTAATAATGCATATAGAAATATATATATATATATATATATATATATATATATATATATATCAATATTCTGCAGAGATTCGCCATGAATGTGGAGAAGCTGAAACGGCTGCAGGCGCAGGTGCGCATCGGAGGCAAAGGCACGCCCCGTCGCAAAAAGAAGGTCATGCACCAGACGGCGGCCACGGATGACAAGAAGCTGCAGAGCTCGCTGAAGAAGCTCTCGGTGAGCACCATACCCGGCATCGAGGAGGTGAACATAATCAAGGATGACCTCACGGTCATACATTTCAACAATCCCAAGGCGCAGGCTTCGCTCTCGGCGAACACCTTCGCCGTCACGGGCCACGGCGAAACGAAGAAGATTGTCGAGATGCTGCCGGAGATCCTGCCACAGCTCGGCCAGGAGACAGTCGTCCAGCTGCGCATGTATGCCAACTCCATGTCCAACAACCAGAAAGCCGAGGGCGGCACAGCGGCAGCCCAGGCGGGCGACGATGACGACGATGTGCCCGACTTGGTGGGCGACTTCGATGAGCTCGCCAAGCAGGAGGCCAAGGAGCAGCAGCCGAAGCCAGCCACAGAGAAGCCCAAGGATGCCAAGAAGCCGAACAAACAGGCGGACAGCAAGCAGCCGCAGCAGCAGCCCAGCAAACAGGAGCGCAAGAAGCAACAACAACAACAACAACAGCAGCAACAGCAACAGCAACAGAAGCCCAAGGATAAACAGGATAACAAGAAAGCTCAGCCCAAGAACCAGGAGAAACCCGAAAAGAAGAACGAACCACAGAAAAAGGATCAGCTGGATGCAGCCAAGGCGGAGGTCAAGCCAGCAGCAATCGCTGTGGATAACCAGAAACTGGAGGCAAAGAAGCAAACTCCGGAACCCAAACCAGAACAGCCCAAGACAGCGGAGCCAAAGACTCAGCCCGCTGCAGCAGCCCCACAACCCGCTCCAGCTGCTGCTCCCGCTGCCAAGGCCAATACGCCGCCAGCTATGCAGACATTGGCCCAGATTGTAGCCGCAGAGCCGCCCAAGCCAGTCGAGGAGAAGAAGGCTGAGCAGCCGGCCGAGCAGAAGCCAGCGCCAGCTGCAGCTCCAGCTCCAGCCAAAGCTGAGGTAAAGGCAGAAGCCACCAAGCAGGATCAGAAACCAGTTGCAGCAGCTGAGCAGCCTGAGCAGAAGCCAGAACCCAAGCCAAAGGAAGCCAGTCCACAGCAGGCTACTCCACCGCCAGCCAAGCAGGCGGCAGCTAAGCAAGTGACTCCGCCACCTGCAAAGCAGGTCACGCCGCCAGCTGAGGCTAAAGCTCCAGCGGAGCAGGTCAAACAGCAGCCAGCTGCAGCTAAAGCAGCTCAGGAGAAGAAACCAGAGGATAAGAAGGCCACAGCTCCAGTCCAGCAACAGCCAAAACAAGCCACGCCCAAGCAAGTGACACCGCCACCGGCAAAGCAAGTGACGCCACCAGCTACTCCGGCTGCTGCTCCAGCTCCAGCAACTCCGGCTGCTGCTCCAGCTCCAGCAACTCCTGTTGCTGTTCCAGCTCCAGCAACAACAGCTGTCTCTGCACCACCAGCAACAGCTTCAACACCAGCGCCAGTTGTCGCTGCTCCTGCTCCTGTCCCCGCAGTAGCTTCAGCTCCAGCAGTAGCACCATCAGCAGCGTCAGCTCCTCCAGTAGCTGCTTCAGCTCCTGTAGCCGCTGCAGCTCCAGTAGCCGCTCCAGCTCCAGTGGGTTCTGCTCCAGCAGCAGCGTCAGTGCCTTCGGCCACCACTCCTGTTACACCACCAGCAGCAGCTCCTGCTACACCACCAGCAGCAGCTCCTGCTACACCACCAGCAGCAGCTCCCGCTACACCACCAGCAGCAGCCCCTGCTACACCACCAGCAGCAGTTGCTCCTGCAATAGCACCAGGACAGAAGCCAGCAGCAGCTACTGCGCCCACAGCAGCTCCGGGTGCGCCACCAGCAACAGCTGCTCCTGCAGCAACTCCTGGACAAAAGCAACCAAATGCAGCCAATAATAAAAAACAGGAAGGAGTTCAAAAGCCCAAGCAGCAGCAACAGCAGCCTAAGCCTGCCCAGACACAACAACAATCCCAAAAGCAGCAACAAGCAAACGCTGCTGGCAACAAACCACAACAGCAGCAACAACAGCAGAAGCAACCACAGGCAGCCAAGCCAGCGGTTGCGCCCAAACCAGAGGCTGCCAAGCCAGCTGGTCCAAAGCCCACAAACGCCCAACAGCAGCAGCAGGGAAAGGGCAACAAGGCTTCGCCACCAAAACAGCTAACAGCAGGCGCTAAAAATCCTCAGCAGCAGCAGCAGCAGCAGCAGCAAAAGGCTGGCGGCCAGAACGATGGCAAGCCGAAGACGCCGGCAAACACGCCCAATTCGCAGGCCTCGCCTAAAGCGTCGCCATCACCCAAAGCAGGCGCTTCGCCCAAGACGGCCTCCCCGAAGGCAGGCACACCAACGACCTCCACTGGAGCACCGGGCGGTGGCGCCAACTAAATATGATTTCAATGCATTTTCAAAAATTAACGCTCGGCGAGGATGAAGAAGCAGAATGATCAACAGTGTGCCGCAAATGCAACTCTGCAAACTATCGATAATGCCGATGCGATTTTATTTTGTGACGATTACATTTTCTATCGAAAAATAAACATTTTAAAACAAAAACTTATGATCTGTATCAATCCAGCAATTATTGCTGCTTGCGCCCCGGAGCCACCTGCTCACCTTGATTGGGCTTCTCTGGATTAAGTTTCCACATGGCATAGTTCAAGGCAGTGGCAAATCCCAGCCAGGCCATATATGGCAAAAACAAAAGACCTGCCGTCTGGTTGACGCGATAGAAGAGCACTCCACATGCGCCCGCCGTTGCCGTAAGCGCGACAATGTCAATAAGCCCCTGTGGTTTACATTAAATAGATAAGAAAGGCAACACTAAGTCAACAATGTAGAGCTTCAACTTACACCCTTGATGCTATGCTTGCCAAAGAAGATCGGTGTCCACGCCCAGTTGAGCGCCAGCTGTGTGCCATAGGCGATCAAGGGTAACTGGGCATCGCCGCTGAAGCCGCCGCCGTCGCGCCAAACCAGGTAAGAGCCATAGCCCATGCCAGCATACAGTGATGTCCAAACAGGTGCGAACACCCAGTTTGGCGGCTTGAACGTGGGAAAGTTGAGATTCACATACCAATTCTTCAAATTCTTACGCGTCAATTGGCCATTGACAATCCCTCCCAGATTGGGCAAGATGACCGCGCCCGCAATTCTCAACGCAGTTTTAGTTGTGCTTTCCTCAGACATTTTTCGTGTGTTGCTCTTCCAGCGCTGCACTCCACTCTAGTGTAACTGTTTGTTTCTAGCCAGCAAATGCGTCGTAATATTGAAAAGCTGCTTGCCGGTGATTTCATATGTATGTAAGTACATATATAGAAACATAGGTATGTATGTACATATATCCGACATGCGTGCGTGTGAGTTTGTGTGCATTTTATAGCTGTGTACACGCCGACTGTGCTGGTATTGGTGTATGTGTGTATTCACGAATAATGGACTTTTGCACTGTTACACTGTTCAGCAAAAGATTTGAGTTAGTAAGGAAATGTGTGATGCAAATTAGATCGGATTTGAGTTTTAAAATGAAAAATACAAACAAATATACACAATATAATATATTTAAAAATACATATTTACTTATTTTAAATATATAATTTATTTATTCTTATATATAGACACACTGTCCACAAAAAATTGTTTTGTTGACTAGTGTAATTTGATTTTAAGCGATCATGTGCGTAGAATTAGAGAGGGGCTATCAAGCGTAAATCTGATTGAGAAGATGTAATTACTTTTCTGATTGCGAAATAGTCGTTTTTCAAGTATTTCAACAATTACTATTTTTATACTAATTGCAATATAATTTCAGCCCAGGGCTGCAGCAACACGAAGGAGCAGTCATGGCAACCGTTGCCTGTTGTGGCCAGCGGCTAGTTGGGCCCACAGCAACGGGAAGTTGAAAGGATACCAAACAGCAAGTGGACAAGATGACGCTCTATTTTGATACAAAAATCGAGTTCCTGGACTCGGATGCTGTGAGCACCATCAGCAGCTGGCATCCCAATGAGCCGCTCTTCGCAGTTGCCTCCTACAGCCAGGAGCGCGGAGGCAGTGTGACCATATTCGCCGATACAGTAAGTTTTAACCGAACTGGAGTGAATGTTCACATACTAATAAACATTTTTCGCCAGGGAGAACCTCAGCGGGATGTCACCTATCCGGTCCACACCACTTCGCAAGCTACTGCCATGTGCTGGCATCCGGAGAAGGCGTTGCTAGCCACGGGTTGGGAGCATGGTGACATACACGTCTGGTTCGCCGGTCATCGCGAATTCGCCAGCGTCAGCGGACCTCACAAGGCGGCGATTGTGTTGCTGGAATTCAGCGAGCAGGGCGGCCGCATGGTGACTGCGGATGCAATGGGCCTGGTCACAGGCTGGCGTTGCGATGGCCAGTATCAGTTTCTCACTATGTTCTCGCACGATCTGCGCGAGGTTCTACTTCTGATCTGTTTTCGCCGCACAGTCGAGAGCGAAGTACGCGAGGAGATGGCGAGTCTGGCCAAGGCAGCCGTAGCAGGCGATGAGAATGCCCTGGACACGCTCACCAACTGGCGGCCACGCACAGCTGCTCGCGGACACTCGGGCGTGCGTGACAATCACTGCTTCTACGCGTGCACGCAGGGTGGAGTGGCCTACTACATCAACCAAGGCGGGAGCTGCAGCGAGGTGCTGAAGGGCGGACCCCATCAGCCGTGCATTATGGAGATGCTCTGGCATCCCAAGAAGTATGTGAACATATTGCTGGTTGATTTTCTGTTAATATCTCGTTTCTTTAAGGGATGCAGTCATTTGCCTCCTGGATGACTTGACCATCATGCTATACCTGGTCGAGTCCACGGGCATTTTGACGGAGTTGGATCGGGTCAAGCTGAGTGGTCGCGGCACGAGCAAACTGGGTGCCATTGCCTGGGCGGGCAACAGCCTGGCCATAATCACGGGCGACTTGTCCGTGCGCATCTGGGACATCGAGCGCAGCGACAATTACCTGCTTAAAATGGATCTGCCCAGCTCCACGGTGCAGAGCGTGGGCTCTTCGCTGCCTAGCCTAGGCAATGGTCTGACCGCCACTTCCTCTTCGAACAACAATGCGTTCTTCAGCCAGGAGAGCAGCGTGGAGAGCAACAGCAACAACAATCTGCCACGGAAGATGTCCAAGTATGCGCAGCTCAGCTCCAATGAGATCTTCACGTGCCTCGCCTACAGCAACAGCAATCAGACCCTGTGCGCAGCCACCAACCTGGGCAATCTGTACACTTGGAAGCGCACAGTTAGCTGCTTTGTCAGCGCTCCAGAGGATGCCTGGCAGCTGGGCAGCATATCCACGCTGTCGCGTCAGGGCGCCATCAAGAGCTGCACCTGGGGCTACAATGAGCTGGCCAAGCCCTGCATTCTGGTCAACTGCTTGTCGAGCGTGTTTATGCTCAAGGAGCAGCCACTCCTGGCCTGCCACACGCGCAGCCTGTGGGCAGTGCAGAGCTCGGCGAAGTGTGTCCAGCTAACGCACTGCAGCGGACGCCAGTGCACGGTCGAAGTGGACTTTGCGGTGACTGCGATGGCTTTGAATGAGCTCAGCCTGGTCGTCAGCAATGGACGCTCCATCTCATCCTATAGTCTGCAGAAGATCGAGAAGAGCCTGGATGAGTTCGATGAGATTCTGGAAGCATCCGGCGCGGCTTCCACGGCATCTGTGAAAAGCTCGCCGGCCCTGAATGTGAGATTGATGCAAACCTTCGTCGCCGAGTGCCTCAACCTGTGCCTGCACAATCAAAACATCTTTTGCCTCAGCTCCAGCGATATAGTCATCTACTCTGTCGGAGGAGTGGTGCTCCACCGAATTCTGGGCAACGATATAGAGGGCAAAATCATTGGCATGGACCTGACGGGCTGCTACCTGTCCGTATTCACGATGAATGGCTATGTCAAGGCATACGACGTGACCCGGCATGATCCCAAGCTGCTGTTTCCCAGCAAATCGGGCCACGAGATCTTCGACGACTTCGGCGAGTTCATTTTGGTCAAATGCAACAGCTTGGGCAGCCACCTGGCCCTGGTGATCGCCAACAGCAGCTTCACGCCCTGCGCGGCCATCTACTGCTGGGACTTCGAGCGCAACAATCTCTTCGAGCACGATCTGATCAAGCTGGACTCCGAGAACAGCAGCAAATCTAGCCTGGCTGTTCGCCTGTTCTGGGACACGGAGGAGCCACGCCTGCTCGCCGTCGAGATCAAGTCGATGGTGATGCAGGCCCAGAAGCCCAGCCGGCAGCAGCCAGCTCCCAGTCACTACGTGGAGTCGCAGGTGCTGGTCATGTTCTACTCGGAGAAGAACGAGTGCAAACTGAATGTGCTCGAAACGCAGCCGATGACTGCCGGCGCCCAGTTGCTCAACCTGTGCGTGCCCTGCGTTGTCTGTCTGCAGGTAAATGCCGTGCAGGAGCAGCCGCTGCAGGATTTCGTGGATCTGCAGCACTGCGATGCCAACACCCGGAGGCAGGTGCTCAACTTTAGTCTGCACGTCGCCGAGGGCCAAATGGATTTGGCCTTTCGTTGCGTGCGCTCCATTCAGTCCAAGGTCATCTGGACGAATCTGGCCAAGATGTGCGTGCACACAAATCGTCTGGACGTGGCCAAGGTGTGCATGGGCCACTTGGAGCAGGCCCGATCGGTGCGCGCTCTGCGCCAGGCCATGGAGGACGATGATCTCGAGCTGGAGGCCAAGGTAGCCGTGCTGGCCACCGAGCTGGGCATGATCGAGGAGGCCAAGGAGCTATACAAACGCTGCAAGCGCCACGACCTGCTCAACAAGTTGCTCCAAGCCACTGGCCACCTGGACGAGGCGCTTCAGGTGGCCGAGGTGGACGATCGAATACATCTGAAGCATACGTATTACCAGAAGGCTCAAGCTCTACGAGAGAAAGGCGACATCAAGGGCGCCCTGGAGTACTTCGAGAAGACACAGAATCCTGTCCAGAATATTACTCAGTTGCTGCTGGAGAATCCCATGGCCATGCAGCGTTATATACAGACCACCACAGATCCCAAGATGCTCAAGTGGTGGGGCCAGTACGTGGAGAGCTCTGGCGACATGGACGCCGCTTTGGCTGTCTACAGCAAGGCCGAGGATTGGTTCTCGCAGGTGAAGATCCTCTGTTATCTGGGCAAGATCTCTAAGGCGGATGCCATTGCCCGCCAGTCGGGTGATCGCGCCGCCTGCTATCATCTGGGCAGGCACTACGAGAACGTGGGCAAATTCCAGGAAGCCATCATGTTCTACACTCGTGCGCAGACCTTCAGCAATGCCATACGCATCTGCAAGGAGAACGACTTTCAGGAGGAGCTCTGGACAGTGGCCAGTTCGTCGCGCAGCCGGGACAAGGCCATCGCAGCGGCCTACTTCGAGGAGTGTGGAAACTTCAAGTATGCCGTCGAGCTCTACCATCGGGCGGGCATGCTGCACAAGGCGCTGGAAATGGCATTCGAGTCGCAGCAGCCGGAGATACTAGAGATCATAGCCACGGAGCTGAGCGCTGAGTCGGATACGGAGCTCATCAATCGCTGTGCGGATTTCTTCTCCAGCATCGAGCAGTACCAGAAGGCGGTTCAGCTGCTGGCCAAGACGAAGCATCTGGAGCGTGCACTGAAGATTTGCTTGGAGAAGGGTGTGCCGGTCACCGAGGAGCTGGCTGACATGCTGACGCCCGGCAAAGGTGACTTCGAGGAGGACACACGCACCGGCATCCTGGTGCAGCTGGGCGAGCTGCTGCAGCAGCAGGGCGACTATCACAGTGCCACCAAGAAGTTTACGCAGGCCGGCGACAAGGTGCGCGCCATGAAGTCCCTGCTCAAGTCCGGCAACACCGACAAGATCATCTTCTTTGCGACCATGTCTCGCCAGCGCGAGATCTACATCATGGCGGCCAACTATCTGCAGGCCCTGGACTGGCAGAGCGACGGCAACATCCTGAAGCACATCATCAGCTTTTACGGCAAGGCGCAGGCGTACGACTCGCTGGCCAACTTCTATGCCATTTGCGCCCAGATCGAGATCGAGGAGTATCAGGACTATGAGAAGGCGCTGACCGCCATGCAGGAGGCATCCAAGTGCCTGGAGAAGCTCAGCCACGCCCAGCACGCCTACAACAATCTGCAGCGCACCGTTGCAGACGTCAAGACCATTCTGGAGGTGCAGCGGGCACTGCGCGCCGGCGATAATCAGTCCGTAATTGGCGCATGTCGCAGCATGTTGAGTGAGTACGGAGGAAATACAGAGGGAGAGAGATTAAGTGATGACTTAATCATGAATCAGCTAATCAATAATGACATAATTGCATCGATATTTATACTTATTCTTTTCTATTTGCAGTCAAGCCCGAGCAGCCGCCCATACGCCACTCCCACATCTTGGCGATGCTGGTGCGCGCCTTGGTCTACGCCAAACAGTTTCCTGAGGCTGGCCGAGCCCTCAAAGAGCTGGCCGTCAAAGACAACTCGTGGAGCGCCTCTGGACTGGTGGACAGAGCACTGGTGCAGCGCGTGGCCAAGGAGTGTGATTTGGACTTTGAGCTCATGTGGAACTCGGGACGTCAAGTGACCGCCTCGACGACAGCAACGGCAGCCACCACGATCTCGATGACAACGACCAGCACCAGCGCGAACAGCGATGACGAGGCTGATGACGAGGAAATCAGAGAAGAGCTTCACTGAACTAGCCTCATTCATAGTTAGTGTTTGCTATGAGCAATGATAGGAAGCCACGATAATCTACAAGTCTCGACAGTCTATGAATAGCCTGACGAACAAGCAACCCAGCATTATCAGTAAAAAGGTTTCGTTCGTAATTTCCCGTACTATTTTATAGACTAATTGCACGTATCAGGATGTTGATAAAAAAATATACATGAAAACCCCCATATAATATATGTACATATATTTAACCGATCCCATCCGCTTTCTCTTATCAAGTATGGCACGGATCTTGCTATCTATCAGATTGCAGCACTACGAGCTGAGTTAACCTAGGTCTGGGATATATGTAACGGATATTCCAAATATTCCCATTCCCATATATATAGCCCATATTCGAAATATTCCCATAACAATATCAACATGAATTGCAATCTGCTTTACCTTGCATTACTCACAAGCCAAACAAATTAATAATAACTTAGCCCAAGATATAATTAGTGCAATGCAGAGCACTCATAATTAACGATCGCCGATTTATGAATGAGCAATCGGAATATCTCGAGATTACATGAGCATTCCACACACACACCCATACAAAAGAAGCTCACCGGCCGAGAGAAGCTAAACAAAATGGTTATGAATGAATTCGTACGTATAGTAAAAGCTCGCCGCACAACAGGTCGACTATACGTATGATATACTTACATACGTATATATGTGTATATATTGTATCTCGTATCTCCCCACACAAAAAACACGAAAATAAATACAATATCTCGGTGGCGCCGCAAATATATGATTGAAGAGAGCAGCGAAGTGAAGGGCGCGTGGCGTATGAATCACATGTATTAAATGCGTCCACAACTATGAAATCAGAATGCTTTCTGGGAATTACGAGTTGAATTCAGCAAATTTCAATAGAGCAATCGTCTATTTGTTGCGCGATCCGAAACAAAAACAAAGAAAGCTCAACTCGAAAGCTTAAGCGAGAATCCACTTTGATGGTTCAAGAAGTTTCCAACTATAAGTCGCATAGAGTAGACTTTGCCCCGAGTCTGTACTACTCGAATTACGTATGAGTTTGCGTATAATTTTGAAATCGGGTTTGGCTTGATTTCTAAGACTTTTCCAGAATCAATTTGGCTTTTTACTTCAGTTGGAAATTATTTTAAAAATTATACAAATATCTATCAGTCCAAATTTGTGTTTTAATAGTTTTGGTCAGTTTCGTATTAATTTGCATATATTGATTTATATTACATTATATATTTTATATAATGTGAATAGAAGAAATTTTCTAGTTTTGAGTTTTGAGCAGTTTAATGTTAACATTCGTAGTGTTTGCCGGCATCGCTGGCGGCATTGTTGGTCTCTTCTCCACCTATAGCTTTCGCAAGATTCTTAGGATACTGTATCTGGGCGCGATTGAGCGATTCCCATGAATGAATGAGTGAGCAGACGCAGCAGTCGCAGCAGTCGCCGCCGTCGCGACAGCAGCTCAGCATTTAGATCAAACACAAGCGACGACACGGCCGGCCAGTCGATGCCTTCTTCGATCTGCAGCGACATATTAGAGCATTTTTGGTGGTTTCGAGACAAAATACGAGCAGCGGCGATCGGGCGTCCAATCATAGCGCGTTAATCGGCCGAAAGACTCATGCAGCTTTTCCAGGAATTATGACGAGACACAAACCACTTTGAGAGCGAGCCAAATGAACGGCGGATGAATGAATGAATTTGTTCAGCAGCAGCCGGCCGAACGACCTTACTCACCCACTCACACCCCACACCCCGCCCCCCACTGCCGAGCTTCGCTCAAGCTGTAGTTGTGAAACCTGTGCCTGGGGAACTCCATGACGCGCTCTCTAAATGTGTTTGTTTATTTGCGCGCCCGCATCGGCCGCGTGACTCACTCAACTGAGGACGTCACGCCGGCGAGCGTAGATAACGACGAATCGCAACTCGTGAGCGAGAGCGAGAGCGACGAAGCTTTTGCTGCGATCCCGCTAGCGAATGGCCCACGAAACGCGGTTCGCCAAGCAATCGGGCTGGCTAATTGAGCAGCGGGCTTCAGCAACAAGAGAGCGAGAGAGAGGGAGAGCGAGAGCGAGAGCGAGAGCGTAAGCTGGTGAGCGAAAGCTTTCTTGGCGTTGACGTTGTTGATTTCGTCATGACTTTATCGTGGCTCAATTTCTGCCGATCATTAACTTTTCAAACGCGAACCTGTGCGGACGCTCGTCGATCGCTGCGTAACGGTTATTGCAAGCAATTTTCCGTAGCTGCAATTTTCCACTGTGCGAACTGAACTTTCAACCGGCTCTGAGATAAGTCAAAAGTTTCCGAAACCCCCCGTCCCTAATCTAAATAAACGGTGTTCAATGCGCGCGTGCATCCGAAGAGGAGAATAATCGAATATAATAATAAAATCTAGTGTGAATCACCGCGTTGAAGTTTCCATTAAATCCTAAGTCCGTTTGGGTGGCTAAGCGGACCTTGGCTCGTGTTTTTCCAACAATGACGAGCGCAAAGAAAGTCGAGATAAATACGCTCAGCTGTAGCTGATGTCGGGCAGTGTTTGAGTGCTCCAGTGCTTCGGTGTTTCGTCAGTTCCATGGCCATTCTGAGCAGCCAGATCCAAAGTTTAAACTCCTTCAACCAAACGATAGACAGCCACGTGCGTGGTGCAGTGTGGTCAGTGCTGGTGCCGAGCTCGAATGCCATGCACCAAGATGCCCGACCCAAAGGTGTCGGTGCATCATCATCAACACCTTCCGCCAAGACGGAGGCGGCGACGGCGAAGCAAGTGGCCGATCCTCATCGAGGGCGACGACGTCGACGTCGACGCCGCCGCAGCAGCAGCAGCAGCAGCACAGCCACTTCCTCCAACTCGGATACGGATTCCGACAGCTCCACAAGCAGTAGCAACACCAGCAGCAGCAGCAGCCGGAGCAGTCGAAGCAGCAGCGGCGACCAGACCCACAGCTCACATTTGCCTGCGCCGCTGCAGCTATCTGTGCCGCTCGCTGCCTCCTCCCACCCGCCTTCACCAACACCCGCAGCGGACGCGCCGATCGAGTCGGAGACGGAGAGCGAACCGGGCTCGCCTGTGCTGGTGCCCGTGGATCCGCATGCCTGGACCACCGAGGACATTGCCAGCTGGGTGAAGTGGCTGACGCGCAAGTTCAAGATCGAGCCGGAGCCGGACATCACCCGCTTTCCCAAAGACGGCAACGAGCTGTGCCAGCTGAGTCGTGCCGATTTCTGGGTCTGCGCCGGCTCCAGGCGCGGCGGCATCCTGCTGGCCAAGCACTTCGCTTTAAGTCTCTACCATGCCACCGGCAGGGAGACGAGTCCCATGCTCAACGAGAACGAGCCAAGTAAGTAAAGGTGTTTGTTCTTCTTCTTCTTCTTCTTATTTTCGGGGCATAATCTATGGCCACATAAATCTGATCTGTCCAGATTGAGTTGCTTGTAATTGGCTGCACGTCGTCTATTCCCAGTGGCACGTTTAAGGTCAAACAATATACATGGCGAGCAGCCTCAGCTCCTCCTTTGTTATCCTTTTGAACCTTCTTTGTGGTCGGCCAGGCATCAGTTGAATCCTTTTTGCCCCGCTCCCAGTGCAACCTAATGGCAACTGATTAAGATGTGGAGGCGCTGATAGCAACGTTACTTATGTCCCTCATTGATTGTTTTTCTCACACCCAACCCCCAAGCCGAATGGCTCGGCTATTGATAAAGGCGTCAAATTAATGCGCAGTGGGGGTGGGCATACGTGTGTGTGGGTGGGTGCAGGTGGGTGGGTGTCATGGTCATGTGTGGCTGAAGTAAAGTATAGCTTCAACTGTTGCCAGTCTGGATTAAAGTGAATTTTAATTGCATATATGCGCCACAGTAGTGATTCGCTAACTAGAACTTATTCTGAAAGTAGTTATCGGAGGTTCAAATAATTTATATATTAACTATAAGTATTTTCCCTTTACTTATAATTTATATTATATTTTTATATATTTAATTAAATTTTCGTAAAAAAATTTAGATCGGAAATCATTTAAACTACATCCATATATTATATATTAAATTTTTAAAGAGTTATGCATAAGTTTAACAGATAGAAAGTAAGAAGGAAAATCATAATAAGGAATATCTCCTTAGTCAGTACCAACTGGCAAACCGATTTCGCCCTGTCCGTCCTCTGTCTGTCATCTCTAAAAAAGTATTTTTCGAACCGATATGCCTCTACATCTCACAATCAATGATTACTCTATAACGATTTCCATGGAATGAATCAAATTCAATATTAATCCTTACTCAATTAATCAGAACTGGTTTATTTGCGTCAACAAAATTGGGTTTTTACGTATTTGCAATACATATATGCATATATGTGGGCTTCTATATCACCGACAAACCTATATACACATATGCAAAGTGCCAAATTTTCTATTTTATTTTTGATACCAACTTTCATTGAAGAAAACAAAAATATAACAAGTGTACGTGAGTTTCAATTGGAAGATTCAGAACATGTTGACTGTCCTCAGCATCCTTGCGTGGGTAACACAAACATAACTAAAGGATATACATAGGTAGTTCTACACACACCCACATGTGTATATGCCTTACCTTATTCTGTTAAAAGAATTGCAATTGATTTTGATTTGATGCTGGATTGTTCCAATGGATGTCCAGCTCAACATATAATGATTCGAAGTCCCAAAGGAGATGAAAGTCAACAAATATGATTAACGATTATATATATATATATATATATATATATATATATATATATATATATATATATATATATATATATATATATATCAATAAGAAATATAGTTCTACCATAAAGTCAGTATTACATCCCAGCCAAACTTAATCTACTAAACAAAGCGTTTTAATTAGCGAGCTACCACTGTATTAGTATAAAATATATATATATATATACATTTATATGCTTGCACCTGCTCTCTCACGGCATCCTTTCGACGTAATCGCGCCATGCTTACAACTTTTGCCTCATAAACGTAAATCTCTTGAAAAACGCCTTCGCAGCGACCGCAAAGTATGCAACACTTTTTTCTCGACAGTTATTAACTTCGCCTCTGGGGCGTGTGAGTGGGCGGGGCTGCGTTTCGAGTGATGAACTTAATAATAAACGATGTAAATATGATAATTTCTCACAGGATGTGGCATCTAATAATAAAATCAAAATAATCCCCGCCAAGCGCCGAGCGCCGACGCGCAAAAGTCGCAAAGTCAGAAAAGTCAACGCAAACGACGGGCCGGAGTCAGGACTCCGGCCAACTGACAACGGCACAGCGGGCGGTGGAGCGTGTGGGTGGAGTACAATGATAGTCTGTGGGTCGCTCGACTGGGTGGCTGGGTGGGGCAGGAAAATATTCAATTCGTTGCATCCTTCCTGAGATTTGGCATTCGGAATATGTTAAAGAGTCGCTGTGTCTCTGCCAATTTAATTGATTTGTTTTTTATGCCAAAGAGGATTACATGTTGTTCTGCCAGAGCTTACAGCACAGAGAGAAAGAGAGAGAGAGAGAGACGGAGAGGCGGGCGTGACAGAGGCAGAGCTGGGCGAGGGTTGAGTGGCTGCACGTGGCCTTTTGTGACTTTTGGTCCAGCATTTACCACCAGCTGCGCAGGTGAGCTGTGCCTCGGCATTGCTCGTGTCTAGATAGCTATACATCCATATACCATGATGTACTATATATGTGTATATATGTATACTTATATATGTGTGTGTGTATTTGTCTTCTGATATGGCGCAAAGGCCACTGGGCGCCGCTTTGTTTGGCAGCAGTCGCCTCATGGAGTTCGCCCGAAACAGTTCGCACTTTTGCGCTCTGGCCCCAAATAAATAAATACATAAAAATATAAATAAATTGCACTCGACTTAACAAGAATTACGAAAACAAAACATTCATTCAGAGTTAATTTTGAAGTGAAGCGAAGACATTAATTTCGATATTTTTAATCTTCCTCCTCATATAAACAGAGCAAAAATAAATAAAATAAGAAATAATTTGCATTAAGGTCAATTCCGCGCAAGCAAACATTTCGATATTATACAATCCCGACTGTTTCTGGGAATATGTTGCTGTGAAGTTTCCTGTGTTTCCATTCAATAAAGTGCTTCGAGTCCACGCGCTATGAGCGTCAGCGTCGATGTTGGCGTCATGTGGCGCCTCTCGGAGGATTTGAATAGGCGCTTCGGGCTGCGCATGCAGCCTGCACCGCCGGCAACACATCATCCGCACCACCACACGGCCGTGCATCACTATCACCATCAGCACCACCATCATGGCCATGCTGCGGGCACCGCTCACAGCGGCCATAGCTCCATGATCTTCAATGGTAAAGCATTCGGCATTTCCGGCCACGAACTGGCACAAGAATAGAAATTCCAAAGCTTAATAGAAGTTGAGGAAACAAATTCCGATCTCTTGTTTGCTCACTCACTCGCTCTCGATCTCTCTCACTCTATTTCTGTGTCGCTCTCGCTCTCTGCCTCTCTCTCTCTCTCTCTCTCTCTCTCTCTCTCTGTCTCTCTTCGCACGCGTCTTTTGGCGGAACTGTCTTCTCTTGACCATGAGTCACCTGGAATTATGCTGCTTTCGCGATTGCAGCTGACAATATTTTTATAGAAGGGGAACTTTCTGCATACCCTAGCCAGATAGCACATATAGATCGATGGGTTGTCTATTATAATAAAGTATACTATATACATTTTTTATAATGTCTATAATTAGATAAAGTAAGCTTTGAATACTTCTAAAGTGCATAGTATATTATAGTTTAGCATACTATTGCTTAGTATAGTATAGTGCAGTAAAGTCTAGTGCAGTGGGAATATAGTATATTCTTGTTATTGATCAGTAACAATAAAATATAGTCATCGACGATTGTTTGACCTCAGTGGAACTACGTTGTTAGTATACTTACTTAGTATTTTTTTGTCTTTGTGAGAAATCAATATCAATATTCTTTTCAGCACTTATGTATATAAATATTATTTTTTTTGCATATCTTAAAGACTGTCACATATATATGTGTATATAATATTTTTTAAATATATTATCTTATTATATAGAATACACTTTTGGGTATTTGCTTAACCCATAAATTTATTTTATTTTATTTTATTTTTATATCACAAAGCTCTACTTTATTATTTAAATATCTTAGCTTTGTTTTTCTTTGCATATCTTAAAAGCTTAAATTTATATATACTACAAACAATATACAACCATATATAAAAATATATATTTTATTTGGTTTAGAAGTTCTCAATAAAGTTTAAACAAATTTATTTTATTTTAAAATATTTGTGAAAATCGAGAAATATTTATTTTTCAGTCTAGATTTTCTGTGGATATATTATTAAGAATTTTCTTATAATTCTATAAGAACTTAACCCGGATTAATTTAATATAAATTTACATTTAAATTTATATTCAATAATTAAATATTTAATGTGGGCAAATGACGATTTTGTATGTAATCTTCAATAAATTAAAAAACAACTTAAAACAATTTCAGAAAATGCTCAAATATTTAAAAGATTTAACATATCTTAAATAGACTTTAGGTTCATTTAGATTCCGATACCCTCTGCTTATTTTAGTTAGCTTTCATATAGACTTCCACAGTTACAGGGTATCTGTAGGCTAGATCAATGCAGCACCTGCTCGAGAGCCTGTTCTAGGCCTTTCACGTCCGTTGATGGCGGGAATATCCCAAGCTCTTGTTCGAGGATTTATGTGTACTTGCGGTTGTTTTTCTGTGGAATCGGGCCTGGTCGGCTTATGGTCTTTCATTTGGATTGCATGCCACGTTGCCAACGCCTGCTTCAGGCAGCAACCAACAACCCCGCCCGACCGCTCAGCCATTGACCAGCAAATCTCGTTTGATACGAGTTCAAGCGCCCGCTCCCTCGCTGTTGCTGTGTGTCGCTCTCTCTGTGGTGTGTCTCTGAATATATAAATTGCTGTGTGTATCTGTTGCTTGATTGTCTGTTTGTCTCTGTTTGTGCTTTTTTTCAGATCCATATCAGCTGCTGAACGCTGCCTCGCACCGATTGGTCGCTCAGGGCTCGGGCGGGCAGATACAGTTGTGGCAATTTCTGCTGGAGCTGCTCGCTGATTCGTCAAACGCCAACTGCATCAGCTGGGAGGGCCAATCGGGCGAGTTCCGGCTCATCGATCCGGACGAGGTGGCCAAGCGCTGGGGCGAGCGCAAGGCCAAGCCAAACATGAACTACGACAAGCTGAGCAGAGCTCTGCGGTAAGTCTCCCAGCCTCGAAGAACTAGACCAACAATTCCTGCCCGCTGAGTCACGCCAAGAAACAAGTTTTTATTTTGATTCATTTGTTTTTCATCTCTTTCGCAGCTATTACTATGACAAGAATATCATGACCAAGGTGCACGGCAAGCGCTATGCGTACAAATTTGATTTCCACGGCCTGATGGCCGCTTGCCAGGCGCAGGCCCAGGGCTGTGACCCGGCCAGCAGCATGATTAGTTCCTATAAGCACCATCATCATCATCACCACTCGCATCCACATGCCGCCGCTGGCGGTGGCCCACATGCGCTGCCCGCGCAGCATCTGCCGCACCACTTGGCGCACCACTCTCATCACGGCCATCACTCGCATGTGCATCCGCATCAGCTGCTGCATCCGCATGCCGCTGCCGCCGCCGCCGCAGCAGCCGCTGGAGAGCTCACTTCGCCGGCTTCGAATTGCTCCAGCTTGGGCTTCCCCTCACCCTCGACAGCCTCGTCGCTGCCCTCGCCGGCTCAGGTGTCGTCCGTCTTCACCGGCCCGGGCCCGGACGGCTATACAAACGTGGTGTCAACGGCCACGGCGGGCTCCAGTCAGTCAGCAGACCAGGAGCCCAGAGTATCCACAGCCTCCTACGAGCATCGAATTTAATTGCAATGGCAAATGGCCAACCCCAATTTGTCAGGGGTTGCTTTTAATATAAATGGGGCGGGGGTCGGGCTTGCGCAAGGGCCGCCCGCTGCGCACAAGCCAAGCCAAGCCAAGCCACTTGCTGTATCTCCATCTCGCTCTGACCGCCAGAGGGGTCACACTGTAAAAAGGTCATTTCGCCTAATTCCAGCTACTTTTGGTTTAATTACGTAATTTCTCATATGTGATAAATACATGGAGCAATGCAGCCAACAAAGATAAAAAAAAAGAAAAAATTAAGGAAAAAGGAAGCAATACATGTAGAAAGTATCCAGGATCTAACCCGGCCTGACTAATTTGTTACAACGTCTGTTAACTGTTGCTTTTAAGCCCACTTACTTTACGTTTAATGCGCGTGTCTATGTACATAGAGCTCTCAACATATTATTTTAATATTTATAATTACACGGTTCACGAATTGGACATGAAAAAAAGGAAAACAAAACCAAACACAAAATACACAAATAGAAATACACTCCCAGAAAAAGAAGAGAAGAAATCTGGTTTTACTTAAAGGGAAACGAACAGAAAACTAAATTAAGGTTTAAAATAGTTAAACAAATGGAAGAGGATAGGATTTTAATGCCCTGAACCCATTGAAAATGGCAGCTTAGGGCATAATCGTAGAGGGAAAGTGTATGTAACAGGCAGCAGGAGGCGTGGCAGATGTCAATATATTGGTCAGGATGAAAAGCTAAAAGGTTACCACCTTTAATTTACTATGAGTATACTGAATACATATATAGTTAGGGTATCTGATAGTCGGACACTCCCAAGTCAAGCACTATAAATTGTGTAAGGCATGGAATATGGTATAAAAGTATTTCTTACATAAAGTTTTAAAAAAGTTAAGAGAACTCTCAGATACACTGAGTCCATACACTTTGGACTCAGTGTAACTGTAAGTCGGATACTTCCGACTCAAGCACACTCTCATTTAAAGCAGGGAATGGCACGTAAGTATACAAGTATTTCTTACAGCTTATCTTCAGTTTCTTATATAACTACACATCATTCATAAATTGCTTAAAATTTATTCAAAACTGAATTTATGCATACATTCTCTGATTTTTCTCATTTTCTGAGCATAGCAGTACAAGTCATACATTTATATATCTATAAAAATAAGCACATGATTTATAACTATCATCAGGGAATATCAGGGAATATTGGAATCTCAGATAACATAAACAATGCTCAGCACTATGAAGACCAGGCTAAAGGCAATGAAAAAGATGCGATCAACGGCGGTGGCCAGCAGCACCCAGTCGAACTGTATGGCACGCGCTGAGGGCGTCTCGGTGGGATTGATGTCCAGCGGATTGGTCATATCGTCTACGTTGTCATACAAATTGTCATCCATCTCCTTGGGTATGCCATTGCTCTGTGCTGCGCGCTGCTCAGCCTCGTTGGTGAAGTGCGAGAGCAGCAGGCAAGTGCCCAGCTTGCCATTCAGCAGACGCTTCACCAAGTCCGGCACGCGGCGCTTGTGTTGTGCCGTGGCCAGGTAGAGCACCACAACCTCAATAATCGTAGATATGCTGAGCAGCAACAGGCTGGCGCTATAGAATATAACTGCAAAGCAGAATAAGTTAGGGCAGTGAGGAGCATATTGGAGTAGCTGAGCTTACCAACGAGCGGCGTATTCCCGCCCAGCACCGGCAGCAGCTGTGCAAAGTACATGAGGAACGCGGCTATCATTAGGATGAGTATGCCATTGAGTAGTATCTTCTCGCCCATCTTTGGCGGCAGCCAGAAAGTGGCCAGCGACAACAGTACTATGCAGGAGGCAGGCGTAAAGATGATCGCTGTATACATGCTCGAGCGTCGCTGGGTCGTAAATATGAACTCCACATAGCTATAGTAGTCCTGGTGCACAAACTCCGTGCGTCCGCTGACAATTTCCCACTCGCTCGACTGCACCAGATCATCGTAGTCGATCAGTTTGTTGTAGGCCGCATTTAGGTTGCTCACCGACCAGGTGCCAATCTTCAGCTTGCATATCTGCTGATCGTACGGCCAGTTGATCATGTTCAGCGCGCAATATGCCGTATAGACTGCCGGTGGCACCCACTGGAAGCTGCCGTCATTAGATAGAATCACCTGCGTGCTCACAGGATAGTTGCCCTCGTCGGCGGCCGCATTGAAGATCATGATCTGTGGTTTCCACACCTTGTTGTCCGGTATATGCAGCTTGGTAATGTTGTCGTATTGCTTAATGTTCCACGATCGCTGCTCGTCCAGCCAGCTCTGCAATGGGTGCAATCAATTCGGATTAAGTGGCTGACTAAGCACTTTGCCTTCGTTGCAATCTACACTTACCACAGTCAGCCAACAATGGAGCGTGATCTTGCCGTTCAGCTCATCGATATCTATGTAGTTCACCGATAGACCGAGGCTTACGTTTGACGCCTTGCCCTGGATAGTGGGCTGAACGTTGGGATCGTAGTTGACGAAGAGATTCATTTGAAGCCGATCCAGAGCACTCACATTGCCCGACTTCGTATCAGGGGCATCTAAGTCTTCCGGTTTGCCTGATCAGATGTGGGATTTAGATAAATGTGTGAAGATATTTATATTTATTGCACTTACAACTGGCGCTTGGCACGGAAACGAGCAGGCACAACAACAGCAGCCTACGGCCGGAAATCACAGTTTTTATCTTGGTCGACATTGTTGTTCCTCAAGTTCACAAAGTGCCTGTTTTTTGTTTTTTGTGGATCAGCAGTTCTCTTATTCTAATTTTAATGTGAGCTCAACGGTCCCAGTATAACGACTGAGCGTCGAGCTGAGAGCCAGCAGAGGGTTTCGCACATGGCTGCAGCCTCTGATAAAGCCAGTGGCGTCGCTGCCACCGAGAGTTATACAAGATAACACAAGCGCTGACTTATGCAGTCAACTGTAAATAGCTGCAGTACGTACAGTGGATAATGGCGCCGCCCACACATCATATTTGGCAGCTCACTGTTTCAAAAATTAAGTTTGAGTAGTAACGGTTTATCACTAGATTTGACAGTTGATAAAGCTGGCAGTGCCATTTTGAGCATAACATAGTCGTAACAGAGGCATGTTAATGTATTCCATTCATTATTTACTACACGCTTTTTGAAGTGAGTCAGTTCACCGGAAATATAGAATTTGAATTAATAATAAAATATATAATAAATAAAATCAAATATATTATATACATATAGGTAATTTTAACCACAATATGTGCTACCGCTTTTTTGTTACCTGCTTATGTTAAAATCGATAAGTTATCATGATATCGACCATCCCTAGCGTTGACGTGTGCGTCGTTTGCAGTTATTATTGTTGTTGTTGTTGTGTGGCTGCGTGTCACAATTGTTACCCCCCAATCGCGAGCCGAAACGATTTTCAATAGGAATCGTCAACGGCAACGAAAACATAGAGTTATACTAACCTGAGATAAAGTTAACACAACAGTAGACATGGCGGAGGAAATGATCGGCACCGTGAAAAATGCAATTAAGGGCATACTGGAGAACGTGAATGCGAATGCAAGCGTTAAAAATGAAACAATTACAAACGAAAGGAAGCCATCGACGCCGGAAGGTACAGCCGTGGCGTATGGCAGCCTGGTCATAATGGCCATGCTGCCAATTATCTTTGGTTCCATACGCTCCGTAAAGCTGCACAAACTGAAAAAGGTGTGTGTGATAGCTGAACTGCCAGCTGTTCTTTTTTCCGCACTTTCACTCTTCACTTAACTTTCTCGTGTTTCGCAGTCGACGGGCGAGAAGGCAGACACAATGACCAAGAAGGACGCCATGTACTTCCCGCTCATTGCCTCCGTGGCGCTGTTCGGCCTGTACATGTTCTTCCAGATCTTCCAGAAGGTCCACATCAACTTGTTGCTAACCGGCTACTTCTTTGTGCTGGGAGTGATTGCGTTGGCCCATGTGCTCAGCCCGGTTATCAACTCGCTGATGCCGGCCGCCGTGCCAAAAGTACCATTCCACATACACTTCACCAAGGGCGAAGGCAAGCACAAGGAGGACATCATCAACTACAAGTTCTCCACGCACGACATCGTCTGCCTGATCATCTCGTCGGCCATCGGCGTCTGGTATCTGGTGAAGAAGCACTGGATCGCCAACAATATGTTCGGCCTGGCCTTCGCCATTAATGGCGTCGAGATGCTCCATTTGAATAACTTTGTCACGGGCGTCATATTGCTGAGTGGACTGTTCTTCTACGACATCTTCTGGGTGTTCGGCACCAACGTCATGGTCACTGTGGCCAAGAGCTTCGAGGCACCCATCAAGCTAGTCTTTCCCCAGGACATACTCGACAACGGCTTCAGTGCCTCGAACTTTGCCATGCTGGGTCTGGGCGACATTGTCATTCCGGGCATCTTCATTGCCCTGCTGCTGCGCTTCGACGACAGCAAAAAGCGCAAGACGCGCGTCTATTTCTATGCCACGTTAGCTGCCTACTTCATGGGCCTCATGGCGACTATCTTTGTGATGCACGTCTTCAAGCATGCCCAACCGGCGCTGCTCTACCTGGTGCCCGCCTGCATAGGTACACCGCTGTTGGTGGCCCTCGTCAGAGGCGAGCTGAACGTGCTCTTTGCGTAAGTCCTTATGGGTATCCCTAGAAAACTATGAGTAAACCTGAGATATTTGTCTTCAACAGCTATGAAGATCATCCTGAGGAGAAGCCGGAGAAGAAAGAGAAAAAGGAGAAGGACGACAGTGGCATCAGCAGCAGCAGTAAGAAAAAGGATTCCAAAAAGGCAAAATAAATCATGAAATGAATTCCAAGTGCCGGTCTCTCCCTCCCCTCTATGCCCCGCTTACAAGTCTTCTATTATTAACTAGTAACAAGTAATAGGCGCATCATATTTTTAATATTTCACGATTGAGTTTCTTTATTTAGCTTCCTTTTATGCGTATTTCCATCAACTTGAACAAGACGATTTGACTATTAAGAACTTAGTATTCCTTAACAAGGCACAACCACCATTGCGTTCGATTAGACTTAAATTCCTTTGCGAATCCTTTTTTTGAACAAAATCAAAAGTCCATAAGTCTATAGAAATGAACTGTAACAAAATTAAGTACATTTAAGGACAAAAATAATAAATTGAAATATTCCAAATCAGCAGAGCTGAACCTTATCTCAAATTTTCCGTTGCAAGACATATCGATAACTATTCAGCAATCGGTGGGGCCAAGCTTGATTTGTCAAACATTTACTTGAAGCTTAGCCACATGTAATTTCTTCTATTTAAAAGCAGATAATTATATTATTGATAAATAATATACGGCGTAAATTGTAATCAATGAAAAGAATCACACAAAAGTTTCTTTGTTCTGGTATAATGGGGTGTTTTTGCTCATTGGTTGTTTGGTCACACTGTTTTTAATCTGCAATGTATCGATGTATTAATATTTTCTACCATCCCTAATGCAAGCCGAAGCCGTCAAATTGCGCTAATTTTGTGTAAAAATTTTCAACATCGGTAGAAAAAAACAAAAAAATTTAGTAGTTTTAGCTGTTCAAGACAGCAAACGGAATACGAAGGTATGTTTGCAAAGTAGAACGCGAAACTTTTCACTATTTTATCGTTAATAGTGAATTTTTTTTTTTGCACAGACGCAAGCAGCGTGTACATCGTAGGTAGAAGCAGAAAGACAAAAAGGAGAAGCGGAATAGATTTCACAAAAGCGACAAGCAATAAGAGGTGCGAAACACACGATGTCTGGAATCGCAATAACACGTTTGGGTGAGGAGCGTAAGGCTTGGCGCAAAGATCATCCGTTTGGCTTTGTGGCACGACCGGCTAAAAACCCCGATGGCACGCTCAACCTCATGATTTGGGAGTGTGCCATTCCCGGCAAGAAATCGACGCCCTGGGAGGGTGGCTTGTACAAGCTGCGTATGATCTTCAAGGATGATTATCCAACCTCGCCACCGAAATGCAAATTCGAACCGCCACTTTTCCATCCCAATGTCTACCCATCGGGCACCGTGTGCCTCTCGCTGCTGGACGAGGAGAAGGACTGGCGTCCTGCCATTACAATCAAACAGATTCTATTGGGCATTCAGGATTTGCTAAACGAGCCGAACATCAAGGATCCAGCACAGGCCGAGGCATACACCATCTACTGCCAGAATCGGTTGGAGTACGAGAAGCGTGTGCGTGCCCAGGCGCGTGCCATGGCTGCCACCGAGTAAAGTGCGTGTGTGACACCCGCACACAGCACGAGCACATGCAACAACAGAGAATACCGCTACTCTCTAAGCGAGCACACATACACTTACACAAATCAACGTTTAAAATGGGCAGGCAGTCAAGTGATCATCCTCACACACACACACACACACACACAAACACACCAACACGAACACAAACGCAAACAAAACAACATTTAGGAAGAGGCATTTTCGTGAAGGCCTCTTCTAATTACAAAACTTTTTAATAACTCTTAAGTTGATTTAAAAATAATAAAAGAAAAACAACAAAAACAACATGAAGAATTCGGTTTGCACCAATTATAAATTATAAATATATATATGCATATAAATTACATACAATTACAATTACATCATGTAGAATTCCTTATTTCACAGCACTGTAATTTTCGCATTATTTGTGTTTCAATAAATTTATATGATATATGTAACAACAGGCAAGCTCTGTTTCAATAACAACACAATGTAATCATGCGATTCGACTCCGCATGGCCAGCACAAGCGATGCTGACGTCATCTCTCGCTAACGTGGCAAATATACTTGACCTTTAATGTTTGACGAGGAATCTCTTTTGAGAACAAATATATGATTGGCTGGTGTTTGATCGAAAGTGGGCTAATAGGTCGAGGGGTCGAGGGGCAAAAGGAAATTCTTATGAAAACATAATGGAAGGCGTTAAGTTTTATGGCTCACCCTGAAAGTAGGCAACGAAAAATTTTATTTTTAGGCTGCGAAGGAAAAGTGAAAGTGATCAAGATAAAATTTGGGGAATTTCTTTATTGATTAGAGAGACGATCGGGAATAGAGTTTTTTGTGCATGATTTCTGGAGAAAAAGTTGACTCATGCTAATATGCAAATTAGTAAAACAACAATTTTATTTCATTGAAAATAAAACTCATATAAATATTTTGTATATTTTATTTTGAATAAATTAATTATTTTTATTGTCGCACACTCTTAATAAATACATACAGTACATATATGTATGTACATACGCATATACGTATGTACTATATACCTCGTCTATATGCATATTCATATTTATATATATTTAAATTACACAGTTTTATTTGTTAAAGAAGCTTGAACGCTGGATTTACAATAGTTATTATGCATATTATTGGATCTATTAGGATTATATACCGTTTAACCCAACCGTGGCGCAGTTCCACTTGGCTTTCATTTGGGTAGTTCGGGGAGCATACTCCCTGGATATACTATGATCTATTTCGATATCGAAAAACTTGTAGTTTCTTGCACTTCAATTGTGGTTTCTTCTCTAAGTGGTAAGCTTTGGCATGCATTATATGTCATGATTTCTACAGTACATATACATATACATATATATATATATATATATATATATATACATATATATATATATATATATATATATATACGTATGTATATCTATGTGGGTTTATGTCTTTATGTATATCTATATATTGCCTGGATATTTTTAATCAGGATCTATCTATCTTCGCAGAGGGGGGAACAGTTGGAGATTCTCCGGAAATACTTTCGATACTGTGTCGGTGGTTGTGGTGTTGGTGGTTGATGTTGTTTGTGTTTGTGTTGGTGATGGTGGTTGCGTTTTGTGGTCGGCTCAGAAGCACTTGTAGTACCACTCCAGCTGCTTGCGCTGCACCTCCCACATCAGCTGGCTCTCTCAAATGGCCGCCTCCTGCAGATTCTCCTTGTTCTTCTGCAGCAGCAACAGCTCGCTGGGCGACTGCAGCGGCATGGCGGCGCCACCAACGCCCACAGTGGGACTGGGGCTGTCACTGGCCTCCGGCCGGTGCAGCTTGCTCTTGCAGTAGAACTGTTTGTGGGCCAAAAAGGTCTTCACATAGTTGAACGAGATGTCGCAGGTGGAACAGTACTTCTTCATGGCCTCCGCGGCGCTCGGCCCCAGCGGCGAATTGGCCATGGGCGGTGGCAGTGTGGCTGCGGTTAGCTCTATGCCCATGTCCAGCGGCTCGGCTTTGATGTGGGTATGCGGCGTGCCGATGGGCGAATTGTTGTTCTCATGCACCAGACCCAACGTGGCCACCGGTGGGTCCAAGGGCTCCGACTTGATGTGGAAACTGAAAGGCATAAAGAAGGCGACTTGAGTTACGGACTTTATATACAAAAATTAGTAAGGGAAGTCATGCGTGATTGTATCCAACTAGGAGACACCCTGACTTTAGATATTTATATAGCTTATGTTTGGGTAAGGGTATCTCCTAGTTGGGCATGTCCGACTCGAGTATTGTGATATCCGACGCTTACCTGGCCGCCTCGCGCTCGCCGTTTACCAGCGCCACCTCGGGCAGGGCATGGGCATTGGTATCCTGTTCACGGGACTCGGGAGATATGGAGGGCGAGCTGATAGCCACATGTGGATGCAACAGTTTCATGTGGCGCAGCTATTAAGAGAGAAGGTAACAGTTAGAATGAAGTCTCCCGATCGTTGCCATCCTGCCTCAAGCACTCACCACATTGCCCTTGTAGGTGGAGGCGTAGTTGCAGTGGTCGCAGTTGAAGATCTGCGCCGCATGCTGCTCCAGCTGCTCCTGGGCGGCTGCCACGGCGGGCAGGTCGAGGCCCATGGTGGGTGGTGGCGGGGCTGCTGCCGCAGCCGCGTCCTCCTCGAAGATGCAGGTCATGTAGTGCTCCTCGTTCACGTCGCTGGTCTTCTTGTCGAAGTGGGTGCGGATGTGGGTGCGCATGCCGCGCAGCGTGTTGCCCTTGTACTGGCAGATGCTGCAGCGGAACGCCTTGACCGTCCCGTGCATCTCCATGTGCTTGCGGGCAAGCGCCGCGGTGGGGCTGACCACGCCGCACACCGGGCACTTGTTCACGCTGTTGGCCGGGCTGGCCGGCGCCAGCTGGGGCGTGGCCGGGGGCGTGGGACACGGCTGGCCGTGCTCATGCAGCGTCTTGCACTTGACGCACTTCTCCTTGGGCAGCGGCAGCTGTGGCGTGGCTGCCTCCGCGGGCGTGGCCGCCGCCCCGCCCTTGGGGCAATAGTAGTTCTGGTGGGCGCGCAGATTGTCCAGCGAGGTGTACTTAATGCCGCAGGCAGCGCAGATCAGCTGCTGATAGGCCACGGGCGTGGTCTCCAGCGAGGAAGCGCCCGCAACTGCGCCTGGACCCGCTGCGGCGGGCGGAGTCACGGCGTGCTTGGAGTCCCCATCCGCACCAGTGTCCTGGTTGCGGGCGGAGCAGTAGTGCTGCTTATGGGCCAGATAGTTCTCGTATTTGCAGAAGACGATGTTGCACTCCTTGCACTTGGACACGCCCTGCTTCACGTAGATCTGCGGCTGGCTGCTGGGCGCATTGGCGGCCACGTTGGCCACAGCCGGAGGAGGGGCGGCGCCCGTTTGTGGGCTGAAGCCCAGCTTGCTGGCCAGCTCAGCGCTGCTGCTGCCCGCCACGGCTGCGGCAGCGGCTGCTGCCAGCTTGAGCGCCAGCTCCGGATTGGTCTTAGCCAGCAGTGACTCGGAGAGCGCAAAGTCGGCGGGCAGCATCGAGCGCAATGGCTGCAGATTGTCCAGCAGATGGGGCACGGCCAGCGCTGGAGGCGACATGGAGGCAGCGCTGCCCGCGCCTGAGCTGCGTGGGCTGATCGCGCGTCGCTTGGGCGAGGGACTCATCGAGGGGCTGCTGGGCAGCGAGGGCGCGCACACAATCTGCTCCGGCGTAACGCTGCCTCCGGTGCGGGCACTGCTCTCCATGTTCTCCTTGCCGGCGCTGAGTAGCGCCTCCTCCATCAGCCGCTGGCGCTGCAGTAGCGGCGAAATGGGCGACCGACGCAGCGATAGGTCCAGGGGCGTGGTTTCGCTGTGAATGGACAGGGATTAGGGAGAGATCTAGGCGGGGTCTTAGACTGCGTCACTTACCGCATGCCGCTGGCTTCCTTGCGCTTGGGCTCCGGCGGACTGCTCTTGGCCTCCGTCTCCAGGAGGCTGCCTGCGCTGTGACGCTCCGGCTCCAGAGCCGGCATGCTCAGCTGACTGCTGCTGGGCATGGGTGTGGGCGTGGGCGTGGCGTTGCCTGTCAACGCATTGATGCTGAGCGCCGTGGCCAGCGGCTTGAGTGCGCCGTTGTCGAGGGTGAAGCATGTGGACTCCGGATTGACAATGCCCGACGTGGAGGTGGTGCTGCGAGAGAAATTAAGATTTACAGGGGTCAAGCTGTGTTTAATAACTGGGAATATATTCCTCAATGGACACTGCTATATCGGCTTATCTTATATATCTTTTCTATCTTTTATATTTATATCTTTTTATACCCTGATCCCATTGAAAATGCAAAAAAAGGGTAATAAAGGGTCTGCCGAGTCGAATTAGCACCGTCCGTTGGTCTGTCTATCCGTCCGCCCGTATATCCGTCTGTCCGCATGTTTAAAAGCGCCGATCTCAGAACCTATCAGAGCTTGAGAGGTTTGTGTATAGCACGCGCAGAGTTAGTTGTTGTTAAACAATAGATAACTATTTCCGTTTTAATGTTATCGATTAAAAACGAAATCGATATTCGGTTATAAAATTCTATTTAATTCATCTTTGCAGCTAGAGTCTTCAAATTTTGCACTGAGTTTTATATTGGTCTAACATAATTTTGGTTTTTGTTAAATTTTCGATGCCACGCCCCCTTCGCCACAAATAGGGTATCTCCTAGTCGAGAAGTCTCGACTGGAGCACTCTTACTTGTTTTGATCTTGGGTCGTCTATACTCACAGTGGTCCTGGAATGAGGCTGGCGGCACGTATCAGCGAACAGGGCACTATGATGATGGGATTGGTGGGCAGCGCCAGGAAGGGCTGCGGCGGTGCCACCTGCAGCGAGGCGGCAGCTGCAGCAGCGGCCGCCGCAGCCGCAGCAGCAGCGACCATTGCCGGCGTCGGCGTCTTGTTGCGTGTCTGCGGGCTGTGAGCGCCGCTGAGCTTGACCCCAGCTGCAGCAGCAGCAGCAGCGGATCCACCCACTGCAGGGCCTGCAGAGTTGCTGTTGGCACTCGCCTCGGGCTTGGGCGTCAGCTGTCCGTCGCTGCGGCGCGAGCTGCAGTAGTGCTGCTTGTGGGCGCGGTAGGTCTTGATGTTGTTGAAGCGGATATCACAGTCGCTGCAGTAGCGATCGATTTGCTGCGAAGGGGACAAAGGATTCGAGTTAGCTTCGCTTGGACTAGCCTCTGGCTTGGTCATCAACCAACTCACTTGACTAGAGCTCTCCTCGAGCGCATTGACCGCAGCGGCGGCGGCAGCGGCGGCGGCGACCACGCCATTGGCCGCCAGCCCGGAGAGGCTGTTGAGGGTGGGCGCGGCCGGCGAGGTCTGGTGCATGCGCATGTGCCGGTTGAGGGAGACCTTCTTGTCGGCGCTGTAGGAGCACTGCGTGCAGGCGTACTGCTTGCCCGTGCGCGCCATCTTGGCGGGTGGCTCCGAGCCGGAGCTGCCGCCGCTGGAGCCGCTGCTGGCAGTGGCATTTGAGCCACCGCCAGCTCCAGCTGCTGCCTTGTCGCCCCCGGCCGAGTCCTCGTCCGCATCCTTGTTGCGGTGCGAGCAGTAGTAGGCCTGGTGCGCCTCCAGCGTGGAGGGCGAGCTGAAGGCTATGCCGCAGGGCAGGCACATGAAGCGCGCCGGCTTGAGCAGCGGCTCCACCAGGCTGCTGGGATCGGGCAAGCTCTGCTGCTGCTGCTGCTGTTGCTGCTCGGGCTTGGCCAGCTGTGGGGGTGGGCCGAGCAGGCGTGGCTCCAGATTGAGCTCCTTGGCGTCGGGCTTGAGCGCCGGATCGGAGGCGAGCAGCGCATTGAGCCGCAGCTTGGGCAGCACTAGCGGCGGCGTTGGCGTCGGTGGAGGACTGGGCGTAGCGGCCACTGAAGGCGGCGTGGCCGGCGAATCGGCTCGCTCCAGCTTGGGCACCAGCTCCGGGGGCGTGGGACTGCGAGGCGGAGTCGTCGAGCTGTCGGCTGCGTTTTGCTGTTGTGCACTGGCCGCCACTGGCTCCTCTTCGGCCAGTTCCTGATCCATGTCGGTCTCCTCGAGCTGCTCAGAGGCGCTGCTGGCGTGCTGCTCCAGCTGCTCGTCCTCGGGCTGCTCCTCCAGCTGTTGCTGCTGCTTCTCCTCGCTCAGCTCGTGTGCGCCCAGATCTTTGGAATCTACAAGTATAAGGAATTATGATGAAGTAAGGATATATTAGCTGAAGACTTGGGATATGTCACTCTGATACTAGATATAACAGAAGATAGTAGGAATAGTTTATGTTATTCTGATACCAAAGAGTGTCCCAAAAGTCACGCAAGATTTAAATTTTACGCCATTTGTGGGGTAAAGTGTTGTCAAGCAAAAAGAAAAATACAATGTGATAGCTGATAGTTTAGGGTTGTTAGAAATGCCTCCAAAATGTGTCACTGTTTGCTACGGATTTTCTGTTGGAGGCATCATCGGACTATTCTTTTTGAAAATGCAGCTGGTCAGATAAGAATTTCAACAAAAGAGTGCATATGTGCCAGCAAAGTTATGGAGGTCATTTACCCGATCTGCTGTTCCATACATAACCCTATACTGTATACTATATAAATCAATCAAAAATTTAAAGTTTTTAATTAAAACCCTGTGTTTTCTATCAAAATTAGTTCTTGCGTGATTTTCGGGTCTCTGTAGTTAGCCTAGCTCGACGATAGTTAGCTTCACTCTGAGTAGACGAGGACCATTTGATGTATTTCCTCTTTAAACTGACTACGAGTTCAGTCGTGGGACCGTCGAGTTGGCCATAATTTGATTGCATTGCTGCCCGCCGCCCGCTGCCATGGCAAGGCAAATGCCATGTTTGTGTCAAATGTGACCAGAGGTTAGCAATTATTATCGAACAAATTGTCAGCGATGCGAGGCAGCTGTGAAAACAATGCGACGTTGCACCACTCGAGCAGCGACTCCACTCGCTGCCGGCCAACTCCAAGTCGCCGTCGAACGGTCGTCGGCCATTTGGGCCGTTTATCCTGCTAACGCATCTCGACGCTGTGCGGATTACGTGGAACGGCCGGCGAGTGGAAAAGCGCATGGTGGTCAGGGAGCGAGCGCACAGTTGATGATTAGAGCGGCCACGCTGACATCTGATTTGTATTTGCTTTGGCCACAAAATATTATAACGACCAGCGATGCGAGGGATAAGCACAGTCGCAGTCGAAGTCGGAGTCGCAGTCGGAGTCGCAGTCGCAGTCAGCAGACAACAACATGCCAGCAATAGATATGAAGGCGCCGATAAGCGGCCCACAGAGCTGGCCGTGCGGGCCGCCAGTGCGCGTTGACCTGTCAATTGTTGGCTATTGAAATGTCAGCGCAACTTGTTGCCAGTCTGCCAGCCAGCCAGCTAGCAGCGAGTCAGCATTCGGGCTGGTTTCCAACTGCAACTGTAATTTGCTGCGCAGCAAGTTCGTCGCCTCAGTCTTTTGATTGCTTAGCACGCATTGACGCGTCGGTTGCGCCCACCGCGCGTTGCGCCCTAATTGCAGTGTCGATTTTCGCGAATTCACACAAAATGCTGCACGTGAACAATCAGACAGCATCTGCGCTCGCCATCGCAGCCAACCCAAAAAAAAAAAAAAAACAAACAAAACAAAACAAAACAGAATTTCAGCTCCATTGAAAGCCAGCGCGCTGGGGTCCTCTGTGCATTCCAGCGCATTCTGCTTATTTGTAAGATATTTATTGCCATCGATTGCTGCGCGATAAGCAGCACACGTAAAGTGTTTGCCGGTTACGGCGCAAACTACACGCCAGCAACAGCAACGGCAACAGCAGCGGCTGCAAAGGCTGTGCGGGCCAAGCCAAAGCTTAGCTAACAATGGATGTTGCTGATGCCAGCAACAGCTGCTGCTGCTGCTGCCGTCGATGTTGCTGCTGAGGATTAGCTCTGCTCTGCGTCATTTTACTGTTGTTGCTGTATCGTTTGTTTAGCCATTTCGTAACGTTACGCCACCTCGCACACCTTAGCTCTACACACACACACTCGCACACACACACACTTGCAACGCCAACGCCAACAATTGTTTATCAATTTGTTAAATCAGCTGCGCTGCGGCGTTGCCGTCGCAGTTGCGATCGATCCTCGCCGATAAGCGACACACACACACACACATAGCTTGAAAGCTGTGGCAGAGGCAAGGACAGGGGCAGGGGCCGAGGAGGGATGCTTCATTTTATCAGCCGGCAGATTATTGTTGCTGGTTTCTCACTTGGCCAGCATTGTTGCCGCTGCGGCTGCCGCTGCTGCTGCTGCTGGTGGGCGTTGTATGCAGCCATAAACAATCGAGCAATTTGGCTTAAACCAGGGCCAGCAGCCCGTAAGTAAGGCAGCGGTAAAGTTGAGGATCTGCGAAAGGGTTTGAGGGGCAACAGGCAGAGCCAGGCGACCCTTTGTTCATTTGTCGCTGGTGAATGCCGGACCGCCATCGCGGCTAATCGTTGCGAGCCGAAGGTCAGTTAACTCAAAAAAAAAAAAAAAAAAACAAAGCTGTAGATAGAGATGGCAGTAGATAGCTGCATGATACCCTGTAAAGGGTTAAGTGAGAGAAGGAGAAGGGAGAACTAGGTGAGTCTGAAAATTATATAGTGCAGAGTGAGTCGGAGGTGTGAGATAAAACAGTGATGAAAAGTCGATATAGGAATACTTATATCGATAACACGCAATCTGTTATCGATAGTCACAAATATACTAGAAATAGATTAGCGTAATCCTAATCATACTTAGCTCCTATAAACTCTCTGCTAGATCTACACAGTCAAGGCAAATTTAAAGAGAGATATACATTCAGCCTTACAGAGTATCTAAAAGCCAAGCCAATGCTAAAGACTAGCTATGCAGCGCCCAGCTCGAAGCTCATTTTGTGGCCAGCGTTTGGGAATCTTGATTGCTTGTGTGGCACAGCAGAGGCAAGACGCAGCAGCTTCGCTCGACGCCAGTTGGTCTGGCGGGCTCAAGGCTCGGCTGTACTTGGCTAACAGTTGCACGGGGCGTATGCGTAATGTTCGGTGGGGGCGTGCTAAGAGCCGGCGCGCTTTGCATGGGGCGTGGGAGTGGATGCCGCGGCAGGAGCACAACTATTTTAGTTGCTTATAATTAAACAAATTTTCCCAGCGGAAACAAATTGAAAAACGTGAGTTGCCCAAACGCGGCCAGAGCGACGGGCGCAGCGCAGCTCGAGCTCTGCACTGCTCTGCTCCGCCTGATAACGAAAATCTTCATTTTCGCGCGAAAATGTTGCCACCTTGTGGCAATCAACGCCATCAGCTGCAGCAGCAGTGGGACTCCACTCGGGCACAGGTTCGCCAGCCTTCGGGGCCTTTTATCAATTGTTATTAATCAACAACAAAAGCCAGCAAAAACAAATGCGGAGAGCGCGCTAAATTCAGCAATTCGCCAAATCGCGAGGAAAAAGGCAAAGGGAATCGCGTTGCGGGCAACATTTCATTTCACACTTCGGCTGCAAGTTCAATGCGAATACCCTGTAACCTTCAGAGGCAGCTAAGGGCTAGCTTAAAGCGTGGGCGAGTGTAGCAAGTGGAGAGATCTAATCAGTGAAACTATAAATTATGCCACAAAATGTCAAGAGATAAGTCGGCTTTAGATAGTCTCCCTGATATTAATACAACCCAATTTCTAGCTCTTGCTTTGTATATCTTAATTTTAGATATATCAGAGCAGGTTTCTAATTAAATTCTTTGAAAATAAACTGATAAATATAAGTCTCTGTGTATAGGAAAGTTCCATTCCCTCCTCCATAATTTTTATAAAAAATATATATTTTTATATTTATTTTTTTATTTGTAAGATTCTTAGTCATTCATAAATTTCACTTTTGCCAGGGTATCTCTCAGTCGACTATTGCACCTTTCAGCAGTTGCATCTTGAGCGTTAACCCGTGCAAATAATCAACATTCTCATATCTTGGGGGCTTCGCGGAGCTATTCGTGATTTACTCGCAGTCTGCGTTGAGCTTATTTTTTCTGCTTCTACTGCTGCTGCTGCTGCTGCTTCTTCTTCTTCTTCTCTTATTCAGCACCTCCTTAGCGCTATGGGAAACGGCGGTGGAGTGAAATTCTTTGATCATTGCTGATAAGCAATTTGGTTTCTCAGTTTTGCGCTCGACGCTTTATAGCCATGATTACATTTGGTTTAAGACAAAAGCAAAAATTGTATTTGCTTTATATATATCGTTAATTTGTAGCTAAGAATAGTTCAACTAATTATGCTTAGTTTAATTCATATGAATAGCAAAGGGAGTCACAAAATCTTAGCGATCTCAGCGAGATTTCTGACTTCATTTATTATTGTTATTTACTTTAGAGTCTTTGTAAGCTATTTAAGAATTAGAGTATTTTAAAGCTCTTCAAAAATATTGTATACTAAATTCTATGATAATTTTATAAATTTTAATAAATAATCAAAACCGTTTAAACGTAAAGCAAATTGTGTCAATCACAAGAGTTGCTACAGTTTTGGCCAAGGCACAATGTTTAACTATATCAAAGAACCCTCGGTATTAGATAGTCGGATATTCCCACTCTGATATATTTTCATAAATTATTTTTAGAAAATATGTTTGACAATTGTTATTAAATGCATTTTTAAAGAATGAAAATATGTGAGTTATTATTTTAAATATTTTAAAACTTGAGCCAAAGCCTTTCTCTCTGCCCCATTTGCTAGAGCTCTCCAGCCACTATCCAAAGTCAAGTTCGTTTTCTCCACAAAGTACAGCAGATCTCTTGGCATTAGTTTCTTGCCTTCAATATGACGCTCGACTGACTGCAGCTTCGAAGGCGAACGGCGATACAGATTTCGACCTAGACTCTAAAGTTCAGAGCTGGCGACTAATTTAGCGCACGTAGCGCAGCTCCACGTAGATGTCACCAGGCGAATGGGCATACAAAGTATCGACGACTGCTGCTGCAGCGAGGGGGCGGAGAGGCTAACCATGTACTCCAATCTGCCATCTATAGAAGCTACGAAAACACAAAGTCTGTGTCTGCTGTGGCAGGGCGGACGCGCAACGGAACTGGAGGACGGCAGGCAATTCCTCGAAATCAAGCGAGTCTCCAAACTCTTTTTGATGTCTTAATTAAAAAACGTGCAAATGATGCGACAGGGGCGGGGCAAGGGACGGAACGGGGCTAAATGTGTGTCTGGGCCTGTGTGCACAGAGTTCAATGTTGAGCAATTGATGCAACTGTTGAGATGTGTTGCTGTTGCAGCTGTTGTTGTTGTTGGGGCTGCTGTTGCCAGTGCGGCACGGCATGCTGATAAGGCTGCAGGGGCTGCAGGGTTTTGGGTTAAGAAATTGTCGCAGTACTTGAAAATTTCGTGTGAGCACGCTCAGCGTCGATTGTTGCTGTTGCCAGCGCTTGATCGCTTGATCAGCAGCAGCAGCAGCAGCAGCAGCCGAACCAGCAACAGCAACAGTTGTCGTCTGTTGGCACACACACATGCATACATACATACACTCTCACATTCGGCTGATCAATTGCGATCTGCAGTTTTCAGCTGCTGTTGCTCCCACTATCTCGTGTGTTGTTGTTGCTGCTGCCTCGCTGTTGCTGCTGTTTCCGTGCCTGTTGCAACTGTTGCACAAATTTAAATTGACCCAAGTGCAAGTTTGAATGTTGCTAATCTATAATCGCTTTGCCAGCCCGCGCGCATATATATATATATATATGTGTGTGTGTGTGTGTGTGTTGCACTAGGCATGTTGCTGTTGTCGAGCAGCAGCAACATGTTGCTGGCAGTCTCATAATTTGCGTTTATTAAACACGGCCTTCATTTGCATAAACGTCCCCTTGTTCACCGGGATTAGCATCACTGCGCTGGGCGCATCAGCAACACAAGCAGCAGCTGTTGTTGTTGCTGCAGCTACAACCGAAATCCCTTCGGACAGCAGCAACATTGCAATTGCTGTAAACAAATCACGCTTCTGGCAGATCAATCAACTGCATTTCAGCAGCACAACGAACTGACAATCGTTGCCAGCCATTGCTGACAATTCAATTGTTTGTATTTGCCCCAGCAGCAACAGCCACTGCAATTGCAGCAGCAGTTCATAGACACGACAGCAACATAGATGAACACGGCGGCAATACAAGGGGAAACAGCGGAAATTTCTCTCGTTTGCCCTCGTTTACAGTTACATTAAATTCGTGAGGGCGGCGACACGCCCCGCAAAAAGTGTCGTGGGCGTGGGCGTGGCCGAGGCGACGGGCTGCAACTGCGAAGTCGTGTCTGGCATTGTGTTAACTTCATTGCTTCAGCAATTTTTGATGACTTTGATGAGTTTATCAACGAAAGCAGCCACGACACAGCGAGCGGAGCTGCCGGGGGGCGGAACTGGACGGTTGTCCAGTTGCCGAGATCTTTTTAGCAGTAAATTAAAGAGGCGCGAACATTGCTGCGAGCTGTGTGAAGAACGCGCACAGAAATTGCAGCGAGCCAAAGACAAAAACGGACCGCACACACCGACAGCAGACAGCAGACGGCAGTAGGAGGCGAGTTGCTAACAAGATGCGCGCAGGCAACGACAACGACAACGACAACGACAACAACAGCAGCAGCAACAGCAACGAGCAACAGCAACAAGCAGTTAACAAGAGTACAAAGCGAAATGCCGACACGCAGCCGCCCAGAGCCAGTCCAAGTCCAGTTGGCAAAAAGAACGAACGATATGAAACAGGCCACGCAACGTGCGGCAGCAACGAGCAGCGAGCTTGCCACCGCGCTCGAGTGACTAACAAAGCGGCGCAGCAGACACATCATTACCTACCAATTAGGCGCCCAAAAATCGCGCGTGTGTGCGTGTGCCTGTCTCTGTGAGTGTGTGTGTGTGTGTTATTGTGCACAATAAACGTTTACAACCAGCAGGAACAACAACGACACGGGCAGGCTGACAGACAAGACACGGCCAAGGCGGAATAAGCCATAATGCAGCCACAACACATGGAGGAGGCTCGAATACTGTGTGGCCTACCTGGCTGGCTGGCGCTGCTGTTGATGAAGTGCAAAGTGCTCGCTAACAGCTTGTAATGAGTTCAAAGTGTGGCCTTTTATGCAAAACTTAACGAGCAGCCCAAGAGGCTGACGGAGCAGCAGCAACACCGACACCACCAGCAGCAGCAGCAGTAGATATCGCAGCTGAGTTGCTGCTTGGCTCATAAAATGCTATGTGATGCGATGATCATCAAAGTTGCACTTAAAAAACAAAAACAAAGTTAAGCGATAAGCATTGTAGTATAAAGTCATGCTTAAGCAGTATGCTGTTGTGGCGCCATCTAGCGAGCAGTAGAAAAAGTTGTAAGAACAATTTCATTTAGGCTATGAAATAAGCTTAGATTTCAAAATAAAAAAACTAAAAATGGTTGCTACCTTATATGTTGCAAAATTTGACAACACTATAAGTAACATTTTTATACATTTTACAGCACTATTTAATAAAGGGATATTCGCATTAAATTAATTTAAGCCTTGCCTTTACTATCTGCTTTTACTTCCGTCAAGTGAATTCCGTTTGTTTCTCACTCCCATTTCGTGCACTGTCATTTGTCATTGCTCAACACTTAAACTGGCATTTACGCACACACAGCTGACTCAACAAATCAGCTCAATCCAGCGAATCAGCAACGAATTCAATTTGAAATAAGTCGATTTATGTGCGATTGTTTGCGCTTCGAACTGGCCACAGAATGTGGCACGAGTTGTGGCAATCAGAAATGCCAACATGCAATATACACAATAAACATATTACAGCTAAACGCCAATTGACGAGGGTCACTCGCTGCCATGCAAACAGCTATGATTTGAGCAAATCGAAGAGGTCCTCCGACTTCCAGTCAGCTAATTGACAGCCATTTGAATACCCTCGAATGTGACAGCGAGTGACAAGCGTGCCACGCTCACATGTGCGGTATCATGTCACACATGCCACTCCAGCATTTTCTATAGAAAGCATGATGAAAAGTCAGTCCAAATATAATGCGTCTCATATCACATGAAAAAATTACAACATAAATCTCACACACGCGCACACACACACAAATACACACACACACACACACACACACACACACACATGGGCAGCTTTTGGGCTGCTGTATTAAAAATAATATCGTCGTCTGGTCGGCACAGATAAGAAAATTTATCCAAAGGATTGTGTGGTGTTATGGCCACCGCAGAGAGCAGCCAAGTCGTTGCCAAGCCAGACAGTTGGGCAGCTACCCCACGACGACCTGGACCGCACCCCGACCCCAACCAGCTGCCACTAGCTATGTCCGCCCTTAGCCGTCAGCTTTGCCTGGGCCACGGCAAGGACAAGGCCAGCCACACACACTCACACTCACACTTAAACTCACACATTTTATGACCAGTTCAAGTCGAAGCCATCATCATCCACATCATCATCATCCCGCTCGAAGCTCATCATCCGCCAAGCAAGACAGGAGCAGGAGCAGGACTTGAGCCGCTGGCTGTTTGCCGTGCTCCGTGATCTGTGGCCAGCGATAAGCTGCGTTTTTTTCTCTGCTAAAGCGAGCGAATAAATTTCATAAATGCTCGCGCGTAAAAGGATTACGAGGCCAAGTGCCTGCCCGCAGCCCCTACCTCAGCATCTCCAACACCCCCGCTCTCTCTCTCTCTCTCTCTCTCTAGCTCTCTCTCTCTCTCTCTCTCTCTCTCTCTGTATGTGTGCAAATATTTGGACACATGTGCAGCAGCTCTGCTGTAATTTATTGTTAAAAACTCAAGTAAATTTTATATGACACCGCCGCCCCTTGGCAACGGGGGCAAGTGGCGCCAGTGGAAAGGGTGCAGCTGTGGCCTGGGGGCTGCCAAAGATTTGATACCCTCATAACTCATTAAATGCCTCCTTAGGCTCAGCCATGTATGTGCCATATAATCTCAACCAAAGTAATCTAATTTTGTTTATTATTATTTATGGGCTTGAACGAGGATATTGCGTAATATATCATGGGAACTTATCAATATTAAGAGCAAACGATATACATTTATCAAGCGGATCTAATAATTAGAATATAAATTAGAGCTGAAGATAGTCAAAATGTGTAGACGATTTGGTTTGAGTTGAAGATTTGCGCCAAGAGATTCCCTTTTGTTATTTACTATAGTTTCTAAGTATAAGAAGAGAATCGTCAATTAAATTTAGACGGCTTTCGATTATTTTCTTGATTCTGTAAAATGTAATATAAGTTGCCCTTAGTATAAAATTCAAACTAATAAGAAATTTGATTAAAGTCTCTAAAATTAAATATATTTCGGGACGAACACAGATCTGCTTTTGGCATAATGATCTTAGAGTTTGTATTAAGTGTGCTTTGCAAGATCTAAACTTAAAAGATCAGAGCCCAACAACACGTTGCTAATCAGCTCATAGAATATGATGACGATATAGTAGGTCATTTATAGACTATAAATCTGCTGAAGAAATTATAAAGATAAACGAAAAACTTATTATTGATCAAGAGCTTTATTTGTTAATTTTGTTTCCAAGAAAACTATAGAGCTTATAAGCTTATATATCTTTTATATTCTGCATATTTTATATATTTTGTATACTTTTTATGTTTCATTCACGTAGGTCTTCAATATTTGATAATCTCATCGAGCCTTCAGCTCTACCAACATCTTATACAGCTACCTTCAGAGTGGCTACTACAGCAGCAACCACAGTGTAGCATGGCTATATGTAAATGTCCGAACTGAAGAATATTATTGATTGGTTTTAAAAAAAGCTCAGCTACCAGTATAGTGACAAACTCAATAAAAAAAAAACCCTTTCCAAGGCTACCATTATTTTTTTGCGCTGTAATCTTTGATATCCCAACACACACACACATACACTGCCAGGCCGTGCACTTAATCATAAATACAAAATATGAGCAGGCGCCAGTTTCAATTCAAGCGAAAGTTGCCTTCAGTTCAGTTTCCCCTGCCTCCGCTCAGTTCAGTTCAGTTCAGCTACCAATGCGGCCACCGTGCGTATGCGTAATGCGAGCTGGAATGTTGCTGTTGTTGGAGACGATGGACGCTTTTGATAAGCCAGGCGCGTAATGGATTTTTGTTTTAGCCGCACTGTTGAGCGATTGTTAGGTTTTATATATACCAACATATACATATATATTTATATATATATATATATTTTTTGGTGCAGTTGCTGCTGCTGCTGCGGTTGACTATTTCGTAGCCCGCAGCTTGGGCTGCAGTGCGTCCCGCATGCCAAACTCGCGCTGTTTTGCTGCCTTTAACTTGGTCGCGATAGTCAGCAACAACAACAAAAAATACAAAACCAAACAAAACCCGAAAAAAGCAAACAAACAACAAAAAGTCGGCCGTCAAATGATTAATTACACGCCGAAAAGCTATCTAACAATTTGACTCGCTGTCTGTGTGTATTTTGGATTGTCATTAAGCCAGGCCAAAAGGAAGACAACAACAACAACAACAACAACAACAGCAGCAGCAGCTCAGGCAGGCGAATAATAAAAAATTATGCTTCAGATAAAATGCCATTAGAGTCTGGCGCTCCACTGTGCATGTGTGGGTAGCCAGAGCAGGCGGCAGAGCGGGAGTGGCAGCTCACTTAGCGCCATTAGAAGACAAGCAGCCAGCAGCTAGCAGCAGCAGCAGCAACAGCAGCAACAGCAGCCAAGAGCAGCCAAGAGCAACCAACCAAAAAACGCTGCCAACAACAACAACAGCAGCGGAGGCCAGGCCAGGCGCTGGGTTGCTGCAAGTATGCAATTCTGCCAGATAAGCCGAAGCATTCATGAATTTTATAGATAAAAACCACACACACACACACACATAAGAGAGAGAGAGAGAGAGAGAGAGAGAGAGAGAGAGAGAGAGAGAGAGAGAGAGAGAGAGTGAGCAAGTGAGATAGCACAGCTTGTAGATGCGCTTACAGTACATTGCACAGCAGCAAATGAAGAGCGGCTAAAGTGAGCAGCATCATCAGCACCAACAACAACAACAACAACAACAACAACAACAACAACAACAACAACAACAACAACAACAGCAACAAGCACTGCAAGGTTGCCTCGCTGGGCGGCCACCTCCCTGGTTAGAGGGGCTGGGCAAGCCAGCAGCAACAAACAAAAGCCAGAGCTAAGCGCATGTAGGAATGTTGCTGTGGGGCGTGCACGACTAGCTGAAGTGCAGCAGCAGTGTTGTAAAACGAGCCAGAGTTGGAAAGGGCGTGTCTGTGATAGTTATCACGATATTTGACTATCGATAAAAATGAGTAGACTATCTTTAGAGCGGTATTACAAGTATTCTTAAAAAGCTTATAGATACTTGCTCTTATAGGTTTCTGCTTTTAGTTATAGTTTTTAATGAGACCTGACTTACTGAATGGATGATAATAAAGAATGAAATGAGAGCATAAAATAATGAAAGTGTCAAGCTGAGGACTGAAGGTTTCTGTTTCCACAAGCAAACTAAATAAGAACTTTGAACATCAACAATATCAAATGCAATATAGTCGACCTTTCTCATCCATATATCATATATATAATGTACTATGTTATACCATAGAAGTATTGTTAACCAGTGTTGGTTAACTTATAGTGACTCGATTTCTACCTGAAGCGCAGAAACACACTTCAATTATATTTAGTTTTCACTCGAGACTAACCACATTAATGATATACTTTATACCACATCAACACTTCAGATATGCTGACATTTTACAACACTGAACTAAGCATATAGTTCGCTCTAGTTGCTATGCCCCTTCACGTGTTTTATTCAAAAGGCAAAAGCAGTTATCTGACATTGAACAGGCCAATGGGCAGCTGAGGGGGGCGACACAGCGAGGGAGATAGGGCGAGCGACGAGGCTGAAAGGAATGTGACTCTGCGCTTTGCAACACTTTTTTTTTTGAAAATCTCATTGTTGTTGTTGTTGCTGGTGGTGGTGCTGCTGCTGCTGGTTGGTCTGCTGCGCTGCCATGGAGTGTCAACAGCTAGATAAAGATTAGCGCAGACAAACGCCCACTTTTGGCGCGCTGTTACGCCCACTGGGCCACTCGCACTGTCTGTCTATCTATATTTCCCTCTCTCCCTATATCTCTCTGTGTGTGTGTGTGTGTGGCTGCTGCAAATCTTTCACTGACGCAGCACAAAAAGGCCACGTGGTAGGGCCCCGACGGCGGAGGGAGATAGGGCAGCACCAATGCCTGCCGGCTTGGGGATTATTAATGATGAATGCTTGAGAAGGCAGCGAAATGGCGTGGAATGTGGTGCCAGCTACCCGCCAGCCCGTCTATCCGAACACCCCAGCAGAGGTCGCAGGTTGACCAGCCACACTCACAACGTCGTTATCATCACCATCATCATCATCTTTGCGAGCAACAACATCATCAGTTGTCCATTGAATGTGAATTGGCTCGAGTTTCAGGTTAGGGGTAGGGTTAGGGCTAGGGTTTAGGGTTAAGGGGCAGGGGTAGGTGTGCGGACTGCGTTGACATTGCTGATGATTATGAAGTGATACGAAATTGATGCCAATGATGATGCCAGTTAAGTCAAAACACGCACAACTTGACAGGCACTTCAGAGCGCGGGGGTTGCCATCCATATCCTGTTACAAAATATATATGTATACACCGTTATACAGAAAGGGGTTGTCAACTGTCGCTGGCAGGGTGGCTGCCCGCCAGCAGCCGGCAAAAGGGTTCGCTTCAAGTTGAGGTGTCAAAAACGCAACCGCAGTCGCAGCTTAAGCGGCTGGTGCCAGTGGTGCGAGTGGATTGTGGCTTTTGGCTTTTGGCTTTAGCTTTGGCTTTGGCCGACCAATCAACGCTTTTGGCCTTGCACCACAGCTGATAACAAAGCAACCGAAAAAAAACGAGGAGGAAGACAAAGTTGGAAAGGCGAAGTATGAGAAATTGGTATTAAATTAGAAGGATGGCTCGCGCTGACACTGGATATGCGAGCAGATTAAATTTTTATTGGCAAAATATCAGCAGCGCAGCAGGCGACAACTGCGAGAGCCACTCGACACACACAACCACACGCACCACAACACAAACACACAATTTATGTTTGGCATTAAGCGTTTTGGTGTCTGCCAGTGGGAAATGCGCTGCTGACTGCAAACTGATAACAGTTTTTGGCTACTACCAAAAGGGGTAATGGGTGCTGGGGGGTGGGAGGTGGATGGGTTGCTGTGTGGGGCGGCTCTGGTCTGTGCAGATTGAGCATCAAGTATTCAAGCATCACTCACCTCTGCTGTCGACGGTCATCTCTTCTGTGGTATCGGAACAATCACCTGCAATGCCAAAAGGGAATTGAAGAGTTTTAGTGAAATGACTTTTGAAATACACTGAAGAAAAATGGGTGGTTTAAGTGAAGAGAAGTATTGAAATATGCAATAAAATATGAACTAAAATAGTAAGCAAAATAATGAACAAAAATTATATAATATATAATAAAATTTATTATAAATTTTATACATCATAAACCTAACTATATTTATGTATAAATGACTTCATGTAAGACGACACTTGCCAATTATTAAGACTCTTTTTCTGCTCTTGCCTCTCTGCAAGCTCTCTGCTCTCAATATGGTTGGAACTGCTCAAAATTGTATATTTTTATGAAATTCTGCTCTCAAATCGCATTCAACATTCCGTTCGGGACTTCAGAGGTTCTCAGCAATTCGCTATTAAAGCTCGATTACCCGACTCTCTGGTACGGAATTGCAAGGCAATTGCAGTTTCGGATGAAGATTCTGTCATACGTCGCATTTGTGATGACTTCGTTTGAAAACTATTTCTTTTTCTGTTGACTTTAAAAACCTAATGCGAATGGATGGAAAGATAAAACTGCGCCAAGCTAGGTTAGCTTGGCTTATAAGCAGACAGATCTACAGATTTACTTGACTTACTTTATTGACTCTGCGCGTATACCGATCAACAATTTATAGAAAAGGCATCTGCCACGTCTTCTTCTGTCCGTCTCAGACTTTTCTACAAAACCAATATACCCTGATTTCCCTTTGTTAATGGGTATAATGCAGCCTTATCGAAATATTCAGTCAGAACTCATTGTGTAAACCTCTCAAAAATACTATACACATATACCTCATCCATTTCTTACTATACATTTTCGCTAAGTGCAACAGTTTTTAGCGGGAAATAAGCTAAATCTATGATAACTGCAGCCGGAAGATTAAAAATCGAATGCAAAGTTATTTTGTTGTTTTTTGTTTTTGTATACATGTTATTCATAATACACAATAATTGCTTCAAGTGAAAACAATGTTTGCTCAATTGTTGTTGTTGTTTCTGTTGTTGTAGTTGTTGTTGTTGTTGGTCATATCGCCATCGTATCTGTTAAGTACGCACAACACAACGCGCGTTTCCAGTAGTTGGCATAGCCAGAGCCAACAGACGCAGACGCAAACGAAGACGAAGACGAAGACCATGTCCAAGTCCAAGTCCAAGCCAGAGCTACACTCGTTGTTGTTGTTGTTGTAGTGGTTGGTTGGTTTGTTGTTGTTGTTGTTTCTCGTTTTGATTATATTTTGCTGATATTCACTTCAAGGAATTATAATAACAATAATAACAACAATCCGCAGAATTCCTCGTCGTTTTTTTATTTCTCCTTCATTCGCCAGATTGTAGATATCACACACACACACACATGGACACTCACACACACTCATGAGTGTATGTTTGTCCAGGAATGAATGTGTAGCCACACAGCGCAGATAGTCGACTGATAAGCAAAACCCAAAAGCTGCCTCAACTCGAGCTCTGGGGGGGATACTCTCGGCTTGAGTAGCTGTCTGTCGCTTGGAGACTTCAGCCAACAGAGAGAGCGACAGAGAGAGAGAGAGAGCGACAAAGAGAGAGAGAGAGAGGAGCGCAAGCTATAGGCAGTGGTAGCTGCTTGTTGCACCCACGGATCAACCTTGTCTCACCTTTTGTTGCCGTTGAATGGCTGCTGATCATGGCGCTTCTATATATCCGTCAACGAGCGGGGAGTGAGGGGGTCAAAGTGCAGGGGCGGGGTATTTACGGCCTAGTTGCAGCGCGGAAATTGTATAAATCTAAGTTAGTTTATCACTTGCCACAATGTTGCACATGTTTTATTCGAGATACACACTCACTCACACACACAGAGACAGAGCGACACTCGCACGTAATTTACGCGGCACTCAGTGATTGACTGATTGAGCGGTTTTGATTGACGTGCACGGAGCTCGTTGCTGTTCGCTTCGCGTTCTACAGCTAACTGAGCGCAGCCCAAGCGGCTGACTAATGAAATTTTCTGTCTGCGCGCGGTGCTGCGCTCTCTCTGGCTCTCTCTCTCTCTCTCTCTCTCTCGTCTGTCTGTGTATCTGTGAGATACAAATGTGAGATACCGAGGCCAGCCGAATGACGACGACAACAACGACGACGACGACGCTGCGTCGCAGTCGCCGCGCACAGCTGATGTTTGTTGATGACTACCTCTTCGCTGCCCTCGGCCTCTGCCTCTGCCTCTGCCTCTGCCTCTCCCTCTCCCGCTCCTTGGCTCTCTGGCAAAGTTGTTTATCTTTCATTTGCCAGTCTGCCAGTTGCGTCTATCTGCAGCCCTATCTGCCCGCCTGTCCGCCTGCCTAGCAGTCCTATTCGAACTCGCAGTCGCACTCGTCTCTTGGATTCGTATCTGTATCCGACAAACACTCACACACACACACACAGTGCTGGCTGACTGGCTGACTGAAATAAGATATCTGCTCGCTGCTCTCGCCGCTTCCTTCGCCCAGCCGCAACGAACGTCGTTCGAAATTATTCGAAACAAAAACTGATAAAGCACTGATAAGAGCGCAGCGCGGCGCGCAGTTAGATAACATCGAGCAAGCAAGCGAACCAAGCCAAGCCAGCCAGCCAGCCAGCCAACCAGTTGGAGAAGCCAGCCGGCACAGGCAGCTAGCCCAGCCAGCCCAAGGCAGCCAACCAGCAGCAAAACGGATACACACACACACATACACGCACGCATACAGTTGCAATTTCTGTGCACTTACAGATACAGATACAAAGATACATTCAACAAAGGCAATATGTGTGTGTGTGTGTGTGTGTGCTGGTAGATGCTTTTGTGCGATATCGCGTCGCACGGCTAATGGAATTCTGATTATTGCTTAGTGATAAGCGTTTTGTGTTTAATTGTATCTGTGTATCTGTATCTGTTCTCTTTTTTTTGTTTTTTGTTTTTTTTTTTCTGTTTTTTGTTGTTGCTGTGCGCTCGCTCACATACACTGCGAGAAACGCATGTCTAGCTTCGGCTGCGGCTGCTGTTATCAACCCTTTCATTTCTGTTGCGTTCATTTCCTGTCGCCCAGCACCTGCCCCTACCCCACTGCGGCTCCAAACGGGGCTTAATTTGGCTTGGGGGTCGCCATTCAGTTTCCATTGTGTTTATCAGCCAGCGTTGATCTATTTTAATGTTGATTTGGCTTCCAGCCATACACTTCTGCCTGCCACACTCCCTTACCCGCTCTCTCTCTCTCTCTCTCTCTCTCTCTGTCTCGTATCTCCGGCTTTTATCTGCATTTTGGTTTATTTCATTTGCCTGACTGCCTGTGCAGATGCAAAACATTTGCCAGATGCTTATCAACTGCTCTCTCTCTCTCTCTCTCTTTCTCTCTCTCACTCTCTCTGCTCTCTCGTTGCTCTCAATCAGCTGTTATCGCTCGATGTTGCGCCTGCGTCGTAGCCAAGCGTTAAAGCCAAACCCAACGCCTTCCACCCCTGGCCTAGGCAGCTCCTCTGGCCTCACCTTTGCTGCTGTTGCTGCTGCTGTTGCCTTTAATGACGATTATCTCGTTTGCCATTGTTGACTTTTAATTAGATTCATTAAACGTGCCGCTTGCTGCCGCCACCGCCGCCGCCCAGCCTTGCCGCCCTTATACCCTTTTTGGCCACAGCAACTGTCAGACACGTGAGCTCGCCTATACTCTAAGACTGTGAGTTTATAAGACTTCTGACACTTAGATATGCCTCTACTATATATCTACAGATATCTTTAAAAATTTAAGAAAATTTGGTCAAAATTTAGAAAAATATTTAATGTATTAATCTTTATAAAGAAACCAAATTTAAAATATTATTTATAGTAATAGAAGATATTTTTGCAGAGTATTGTAGAAGAATTTTCAACAGAGATCGGAAAAAATTATATTTAAATTTTTCTAAATATTAAAGAAATATTCCAAATTTAGTTCAAAGCATTTTGTTTAAATATAATTTATAATTTTACTAGCTTATCTAGTAGAGTATCACCGCTTCGACTTCTCATAGAATTTTCACGTTTTTCTTGTATTTTGGAATATATTTTCACATTTTGGTGGGTGTTTTTCGAGTTTGGGCCGCGATAAACACTTCATGCGTGAATATCTGCAAAAGGTTTTTTCTTTTCTGATAAATGCGCTTAACATTGTAATTGTTGTTGTTACTGCTGCTGGGTGTTGTTGTTGCTGCTAGTTATTACTGCTGGTCTCTAGGGTGATGAACTATCAACAACAAGCCGCGACGCTCTGGCTGTGGCTGCGTGGCTGCAGTTGCGTTCAGCGCTGAGCAATTGTTTTGCAATTATGTTTATGTTAAGTACAGCTGTCTGTGTGTCTCTCTGTGTGTGTGCGCGCATGTGTGTGTGTGTGTGTGTAGCTATGTGTGTCATTGTTATTACGTGCTCATTTATTGGCATAAATATGTATGTATTTGCAGCTAAATAAAGTCAGATCAACGTTTGCTGATAAATGTAGGCAAAGCCACGAAAACGATTTACAAAAGTAAGTATGAATGGCAGAAGGGAGAGACTGTTGGGACTTAAGCATACCCTGTAAATAAGAAAAATAGGAGAAAGTGAAGTGAAGGATGTCTTAAGTTAATTTTGTTAAGTATTATGGTTGATTTAGCTAATTTAGTCAATTATGAGTTATCGATATTTATCGATTATTAGCAAGTATACCTTCCAGGAGCTAATTTGGTACTGGTAAAGTACCAAGTTAATAAATGCTCATTCTTGAGCTATCAAATCTGAAATGTGGATATTTTAAGGAACTTCTGTTTACATTTATCGATAAGTATCGATAAGTAGTGCTGCGTTCAGTAAGAACTTGGATTACTTTAAGAGTTGGAAACTTGCTTTGATTTCTCTCTCCCCCCTGTCTCTCTCTCTCTCTCTTTTTCATGCCGATATACCTCTTCAATTCTAATCTACACAGAGTATACACATTTACAGTAATTTGCGCAATTTTACGCTTAATACCCCTACCTTAATTCCTTCTTCTAGAGAGTATACAAATATGCTGCAAATAATAAACCAAATCAAGTTGTTGCTGCAATTGCAAATGACGCAGCAGACGCAGACACACACACACACACTCATACACACACACACACACACACACACCTAGGCACACCCGCTCACACACACACACACACACACACACACACACACACACACATAAAAAGCGACCCGACTCGACCTCGATATACGCGGCATGGAGCACCGCACGGAGCAGAGTTTAGCTCAGCTCGGAGCGAAGTCGACGCAGATGCAACCGAGTGATTAGATCCTGGCGCTGATAAGACGCCGCAGTTTGGGGGTTATTTCATCAGTTGTTGTTGCTGTTGCTGTTGTTGCTGCCGCTGCATTTGTTGTTTTTCCACACGCTGGCGAGTCGCGTTATTTCATTTCGTTCGCCTCGCAGATGCGTCGTTAAGATTAGCAAAAGCAGCATTTGCCCCATGTTGTTGTTGCTGTGGCAAAGCACATAAAAAAGGGAAACAAAACAACAACAGCCAAACATTTATCATGAAATAAATCTATTTAAGTTTTTTTGTTGTTTTTTTGTTGCTTTTGCTGTTGCTGTTTCTTGTTTTGTGTTTCTTTGTGCCACAACTCGAACAATTGCTGTTGCCGAGTGTAACTTGAAACTTGACTCAATGTGCGCAGTTTAATCACCATTGCCGCGTATTATCGTATAATTATGCTCAGTTCGGTCAGCATTACAGGGTATTGCTCGGGCTAATATATGTAGAGTTATGCATAGCGTAAGGGTAGACTTGCTGTTATGATTAGGGGTAACTCTTTGTGCTCTGCCTTATCAACATACAGGATATCTGTTGGACTTTGACTGAAACTGAAACATAATACAACTCAAGATCTTATCTTGATCAAGAGCAGGAGATAAAATTAAACAAATGAAGTCTTGGCTGAGTATATGTAGGGTATGTTAAGCTTAGATTATAGGGCATATATGAGTCTTGGCCATTTCCCAGTCTCACACTAATATGCCCATGCCTAGCTTTCACAGAGGGTATACCTCAGTCTGATAATCCCGCTGCTTAAGTTCTCTTTCCCAGTTCGTCACGCCCAACTCTCGAATTTCCCACTTTCAGCCTTTATTCAGCATATTTATGAGCCGACGACAGCGCCAACAGCACAGCAACTCCAGTTCAAGCTCGAATGACTTCATTGTAGCGAAATTAAATCAATTAACATAAACACAAGGTGTGACTCCCTCACTTCCCACCTTGAAAGCAGGCCAAGCAGCCAAGCAGCCAGCCGCCTGGGCTGCCAGGGAGGCAGCCACACGGCTGCCACCTGCCGCCACCCGCCGCCACCCGGCAGCGCCTGCTCTAATCTAGCAATCAATCAAAAATGATTTAAATTTCATGCCGCGTTGCCGAGTCTTGGAGTATTTTAATAATGCCTTATTGCCGAGCCTCGACTAAGTTCGAAGTGCTCAAGTCGGCCGCGGCAGGCAGACGTTGTGGCTTAAGCACTAAGCACAACAAGCCCAAAGAGAGTCACAGACGCGACAGCATAAGCAGCAAGGGAGTGTGAGTAAGTGTGAGAGAGAGTGACTGTATTAGAGTCTAGCAGCTGGAGAGGTGTATATGAGTGGCGATAGCTATGGTAGCTATAGTAAATGAAGTAGCTAAGGAAAGAATTTTGTCTGAAGTTTTGTAGTTACTCCTTTCATAAATAGCTAAAGGTTTAATAGATAATATATATAAAATTATAGATCAAGTAGATCATATAAACCTCTCTCTCTCTCTCTCTCTCTATTAGTAAAGTTAAGAAAAGGTTTTCAAATAGTCTCCAAGCTGCCCCCTCGGCTGATTCATCAATCAAACTCAGGCGCAGAGTTATTTGAATGATTCCTTTTTCCTTTTGCTTCGTTTTATTGAACTCATTTTGTCTTCAGCTTATTTTTTATGCGTTTATGGCATTTGTTGTTGTTAAGGTTGTTCTTGCTTGTTGTTGTCATTCATAGAGCTCTAAGTGGTCATAAAATATGCTTAATGCATCAGGAAGCCGATGCTATGCGGGTGCCCATGGCCGAGTGCGGGTGCGCTTTGCACAAACCCCCATTCCGCTTGCCACTTCTCCCCCTTCCCCACTCCTCCTGCCGTGTTGGAACGTAGTAAATGTCGTAAAACGTAAAGCGTTATCTACCGGCCGAGCTGGCTGCCCCGCTTGGCCAAAACACCGATGCCAACTCATTTTCAGTTGAGTTGAGTCGAGTTCAGTTGTTGGGTTCGGTTCGGTCGGGTTGGGTTCGGTTTGGCTTGGTTCAGTCAGCCGTTGGTAAGTGCGAGATTAAAATATTGGATAAGGCAGCAGCAGAAATGCACACAGCGCGATAACGAAAATCGAAATGGAAATGGAAACGTTCCTTATGGGCCACCAGACGCCGCCGTTGCTTTCGAAATATTTGTGCGTTATCGACATCGCCTGTTTTGAATACGTACGTACGGCTCGTCTTGGCTCTTCCATCTCCGTCTCCGTCGCCCAGCTCTACGTTTCTCTGTCTGTCCGTAAGTGAGTGATAAACACGAGTTATCGCATCAATTAGTTCGGCGTCAACTTGACGTCGTTAAAGCCAGCACGGTAAGACAAAGAGAGATAGAGCGAGCGAGAAAGAGAGAGGGAGAGCAAGGGAGAGAGTGAGCGAGCTGCTGGGACAGAGGCCATTTCAAAACACACGGTTCGAACAGCGAAAGTCAAAAACGCAGTCATAAAATCTCAAGCCCAAACCCAAATTCAGACTCAGCCTCGGACTCCGATTCAAACTTCGACTCAGACTCCCAGTCAGAACTTGACAAAAGTGTCAATGATCCTATAACCGATATTGAGACGACGTCAACCGACGCCGACGCTGACGCCGACGTTGACGCCATACGCAAATTGAGCTAAAAGTGGCTTGTAAAACAATAAACGTTTATAATACCCTACGAGTAGGGTAGCTTGGAAATGCCATGAACTATGTAACGCATGGCAGGAAGCCTTAATCTAATGTGGAGGATTGAGTCAAGCTGTATCTATTACTGTTGCTTGGCTCACTTCAATCAATCAACTATGGCTTAAAGCCTTAAATACATATCCTTATCAATCCATCTTAAGTAATCTAATGCAATTATAGAGCCTTATTCAATATATGAGTCCCCAGTCCACATATGATAAATGCCTTTTTCTCATCAATATACTCCCATCAAACACTCTTTTACTCCCAACTCAAACACTTTGCGATATTGATATACAATCAATCCATCAATCAAGTAGCTAGGGTATTCAATATTCAGCATGCTCTATCCTGTTTGCTTTGCTACTCTCGGACGATTTCTGATGACTCGTCGCCAGCATTAAATGAGCAAATGACGGGTGGCTCGCAGGTAGCAAGCGCTTGAATGAGAGAGCGAACGAGAGAGAGAGAGAGACAGAGAGAGCAGGAGACTGCATAGTGCTGAAGATGCAGATAGAGCACACACATGGTAACCAAAGCTAATTGCCGTATCAAGGCGAAAGGACCTGCACACAATGGCAAGAGGCTCGCTTCCTCCCTCGCACTTCGGTGCGTCAAGATCTCGAGTGGATAACGGTTTTTTGTCGTCGGGCGGGACGCGCTATCACAGCCGGAAGTGCCATCATAAAAGGAAGGTGCAATAAAAATATATTTTACACACGCTTTTGGTCTCAGACTACTCCGTCGCCTTGGGTGCCAGCTAAATGCCTAACCGTCTCTGACTGCTTGACTGTCTCACTGTCTGACTGCTTGATCATCCGACGGCGACGATGTCAATTGACGGCGGCTGGAATGAAACGATTGAAAGAGCACCACACATCGGTTACTCTAACATATGTATTTATATGTATATAGAAGGGAGAATTTAAAGAAAACTTTGAGTAAAACTTTACGTAGGATTTTCCTTTCCGATGTAGGAAAATCTGCTGGCATTCACTCTGATCTTTTATGGCATAACGTTCTGCTTGGCAACTTAATTTAAACAGACATGACTTAAAAAGTAAATAAAATACAAATAAATACAAAATAAATGTAATTCAACTTAAAACTCTGATCAGGTTTATATATGTAGCTCTACGCATGACAACGTCTTGCACAATCTTCCGATTCGACATCTCGCTGACACCTCCGTATGAGTTATGTCCTACAAACCCAGTTGCATAGCGAGAGGAGACGCCCTGCAAAGGGCACACACAATGTCTCAGTCAAAGTCTCAGTGAAATGTGCGCCACATGTGATGACAGCCGAGATGTGGCAGCAGCAGCAGCAGCAGGTTGAGGCATGTAGCAATGAAACAGGGGCCGCCGCATCGGAAATGTTGCTCTTGGCTTATCAGTGCGCATTCCTTTTGCTGTTTCGCATTGTTACCAGTCGTTTCTTCGCTCTGCCTGTGTGTGTGTGTGTGGGTGTCAGTTCAAGGAGTGCGTGTCGTGGGGGGCGTGCTACTTAAAGTGGCAGGCCGGCGTACGTGTGTATGTGTGTGTGTGTGTGTGTGTGTGAATCATGGCCCAAAGTGTCAGGCAGCATCATAAAAATCATAACCATTTATGTCGACAACTTGGCCTAAAAGGCTGGCCGATGGCCGGCAGGCGCTGACCTGGCTGGGCGGCGGTCAGCAGGGCGAACTTTGGCATGCTTAGCAGGCAGATGCTTATCGAAGTGAGGTTTCGGGCAAATAAAAAAGCAGTTGGCCAACGCAGAACTTCAAGGATAATAACAATTTTGCTAAATTACAAATTACGCAAGAGTGGGCCGAGCTGGGGATGTGTGTGTGGGCGTGTGGGATGGTCAGGTTCATTAAAGCAAACTCGGACACGCACACACATAAATCGCTTATCCGTTATCCTGTTGCTGCTGTGGCTGTTGCTGCCGCTACTGCTGTGACTGGGCCATGATAAATTCTCGGTGACTGCGACTGCATGACAAACTGCAAGGAGCACGCAGGACGCAGCTGCCGATAAGCAAAACTGGGCATGGGCCAAGCCAGGCAGGAAGAGGCGGGGTGGACAGCAAGGACAACCGATGCGTTTCTATACGTAGCTGTGCGCGCGGGGCCATTAAATTGACAAAATACCAACACACACACACACACACACACACACACACAACAGCCACAAGATAGAGATAGTAAAAGAGAGAGTGAGTGCGAGAGAGGGTGGTGTGGTGGGGCCAGCAGGGCCAAGCCACAAAAAGGACATTCCTCAGCGCAGAGCAGCAGAAGCAGAGCCAAGCGCCATATTTTATATTTTACATTCTTATCGCAAACTCTCACTCAGCCATTCTGTACACACACAGAGAGACAGTGAGAGAGCGAGAGAGACAGAGCAGAAGCCAAGCACAAAAAAGGAATCACCTCGACTCGCCGGAGCTGGAGCTGGAGCTGATAACACCCGCGCTAATGGGACCAAACAATGCCAAATGGAGCAGCGCAGCAGGCAATGCAACAGAGCGAGAGAGCGAGCGAGAGAGAGAGACAGTGAGGGAGAGCAGCAACAAGGACAACAGAAAACGAGGACACAACACAGCCACAGCTAAAGCTCCAGCTCCAGCTCCAGCTCCTGCTACTGCTACTGCTGCTGCCCCTTACCCAAAGCTAGGCTAGGCCTTATCTATGGCCATCAATCAGGCGAGCAGCGAGCGAGCGATAAGCAAAAAGATTTTAAATGGAGTGCACACACAGCAGGCAGTCAGAGTCCATGTGTAGCTGGGTGGTGCTGCTCGGTGGGGCATCTGCTTGGGGTATTCACAACAGCGTCGCCTCGCAGCGACTGTTCGGCGAGATAAGCGAGCGAACGCGACAGTGGGCAATGCTAGCTGGCTTTTTAGTGCAGTCGCTTTTGGCCAGGTGGTGCAGCACCACCCAGCCAGCCAGCCAGCCCAGTTAGCCCCCACTAGTTGGGCAAGTGGTAACAGCACCAGCAGCAGCAGCATGTGCGAGCGTTTCAACATTTTCACTTGCCTTATCAGCGGGCGCACCCGTTGCTGGCCAAGCCAGGCAGCCTGCCAGGATGTGCCGCAGTTGCTTATCGGCAACTCGACACACACACACACACACACAAAGCCTCAGCAGCTGAAACAATGACAGCCAGTTGACAGCAGGTGCGGCGCGCTTTCTAGGCATAATGAAGTCCTTTTCAGTGTTGGAAAATGCGCGTTTCACATTCAATGAAATTGTTTAATGAAATGATTCGCTACGCGCTCTTGTCACCATTGTCCCCCATTTGGAGAGACCCCGTTGCGAACGGCTTTTATGCTCCACAGCTCAGGCGCTGTCGATTGATTAAACCCACTCACTATGCGAGCGTGTATATGTATGTGTGTGTGACCTCCACGCCCCTGCCTATTTAGCGCTGCCTTTACTTAATTAACTGAAGTGAAAATGGCGAACGGCTTTCTGTATGGGCCATGATAAACAACATTTGGGGAAAATCCTGTTTTGGGACCGAGTTAAAGTCACCAAAAACAAGCGACACGAACGGGCGACAGTGAATTAAATACTCTAGCCGGGGAGATAGGCCGCCTTGACTTGTAGAGCTGAATGGAAATAATGTAATATCTAGGGTTTATATAGAAAATATAAATTAAACCTAGAATATAGTTAGCTATTGGTGCCTAAGTGAACTCAGGCTTGAGTGAAGATATCTCTGTGAAACTTAGTATATAGTTTGGTTTTTACTGTAGTTAAAGCTTATATCTGTATTATTCAGATTGCATAACTATTTCACTTAGTTAATACAGAAACCTGCTATTGATAATCTGGGAAAGACTAGTTGGGGAGTCTGGTATCTAACTCATATCTTGAAATGGCATTTGACTAGCTTGAGTTCATTAGAGTTTCTGCTAATCTATATGTATGTGTATATAGTGTAGATATATGCAAATAAATACTATATATACAGTATAAATGTATAAAAATAAAAAATATATATAGTATAAAAATAGTAGAAAGTGGTTTACAAAGCAGTTTAATCTTCTGGAATTAGTATCAGCATTCTCTTGGCTTCATTAACTGCATAATATAATCAGTTGTATGAGTTAAATAAGTTAAGTTTAGTTATTACTTATTTAAATAATTATAAATTCCAGAGCTTTAAGTACGAGATAATCGAGAAACTCAATCAAAATTATAGTAATATTATTTGTATAAATATATATAACATATCCTTTTCTCATTTTCAAAAACTCTTCTATTTTCTTTTGCAGTCCGTTAGAGTATTTCACTTGAGCCTCTATCAAGTCTAAACGTTTTCTTTCTTTGCGCTTGTTGTTGTTGCTAGTTGCACTGGCGCGCGGGGGTGTTGGGTGCAGGGGAATGGCGAGATTGTGGCATGTTAGTTGGTTTTGGTAGCCTGGCTTATCGCAACGGAATGTGCCAAGCCATTCGAAGCTCGGGGCAAGCGATAAGCAAGCACACACACACACACACTCACGCACACAATTACACATATTTAGGACGCAGGACTCACTAGTTGTAGTTCTATTAGGGGGGCAGTGGGGCAGGGCAGATATTCTATTTCTTGTGTGCGTGCTCGAGCGATACAAAAGCGCGTCTAACAAAAGGCGGCAGGTGAGCGCACAGCCAGAACAAGAGAGAGCTAGAGATTAGAGAGACAGAGAGAGAGAGAGAGAGAGAGAGTTTGCTATACATTTTGGGGGCGTTTAGACTACAGTTCCCAGTTCCTGTTCCTGTTGCTGCTGCTGCTGCCTCTCATGGCTCACGCACACAGACAGCCACACATACGTCCACGCACACACGCCTTGTGTGTGCGCGTTGTGCTTGTGTGTGTGCCGATGTGTGTTGCGTAGCAGGCGCTCAGCAAATGCTGCAGCAGGATGCCGACTTGTTGTTCCTGCTGCTGCTGCTGCTGCTGCTGTCGCTGTTCCTCTTGCTATTGCCAGCTATAGATACGCAGATACATTTGTATCTCGCACACATACGCACAGCTGCGGATACTCAGCTTGTGCTTTGTTTTGCATGCACACACCACTCGCTCCCCTCTCGAAGGCACGCTTGTTGCTGCGGCATGTGGCATTTGATAGCAGCCAGCCAGGTATTTCGTTGACCCAGATTACGCAATCGACTTTGGCTGCACAGTCAGAAAAAGTTAGTTGATTTAGATGGAGAGTTACTTAATAGATCTTAGCTTAAAGTTAGTTAAGTAAATCGAAGAAAAAATATAATAAATATTTTAATATTTTTAATAGCACCAAATATAATTTAAGTGTATTACTTAATTAATACAAAACATTAAAATAAAATTTATTTAAATTTAATATTCACTCTAATTAATTATTCCACTCTAAGATAATCTGAAGCCAGCAATGCATTTGCATTTCATGCCAACCAAACTAATAATCAATTATGAAATTCCAAACGTTTTTCTCGCAGTGTACACGTGTGTATTGTGCGATATATGTCACAGTATGTCGTCAATGATATGTGCTTCGCATACCGCTTGGGCCGAGATACAGATACATTTGGCTTGTGGCACGTGCAGCCAGCTTGATTAGCTCGCAATGCTGGCTCACAGCTGCTAGACATGATTAGCTATCTACATGCATACCCCTCTCTCTCTCTCTCTCTCTCTTTCTCTGTCAATTGGCCTGCATGGCTCTTCTAATTAGCGAAAACGTTGCCAAAAACTGAAGAAGAAAAGGAAAAATGCTCAACGCCAGGCCAATTGGCTCGGCAAACTAATCGTTATCGATTATTTCTCAGTCGCTGCTCTGCGCTGTGCCCAAGTTTTTAATGATGATTGGCCCTGATTGATAACACGTATTACGATTCGCAACACCCCGGAGACTGTCGGGCCCCGCGCTCTGCCCAACCAGCTAGCTCGTTTGTATATCATTTCATTTTTATATATTCTGCCTTTTTCGCTGGCGAGGCACAACAAATTTTGGTTTATTTTCGGTTGTAATCGATGTTTACCGCTGGGCTCGATGCCAGCTGGCGATACGACTGATGGATTCTTTGATGATAACTCGAGTGGCAGCACCAACCTCCTCAATCCGTCAGCCGACCGCCCCAGCCCTATCCTTCCATTAATGGTCAAAGAATGACGAAGCAAATATACGCTCACCCTCTTTCGGTATTCTCTATGGGATGTGAGACAAAATATTTTGACAGACAATTTCTCATGGGAGATTGATAACTAGCTATATAGATACACAAGAGCTAAATAACTAAAAATCTGTAGGCCTTCAGACAGAGAGTAAAGATTGATAAAAATGTGATCGATAAATATTGATATAAGTTAGTTATTATCAATATATTAAGATAGTTAACAAACTACAATATTTAAAAGTCTGTCTATAAAATCGATTAATATCGAGCACAAATAATCGATAAATATCTATGCCACACATTTATGTCAACTGGCGAAAGTTAACTCAATTGAACAACGAAAACGATTGATTTCGACCAATTTCGATATTTGATATGTTTTTGGAAATATCTTTGGATCCCCGGATACGGATAGTGAAACACTGTCGTTTTCTTGTTACTATTTCTCATCAGCGCATGTTAATCAACTTTCTATGGGCGCCACATCTAGTGTAACCTATATTGTAACTTCAATGTATTTATTTTTATCTCTATTCGATTTTTTCTTCGTATTTTCACCATAAAGGTAAACTTAATGGAGTCGACTTGAGAGCGGAATTATGTGAATTCATTTCATTTACGACTGCCATAACTTATGCACATATATTTGTGACTTGATTTGAGCGTTGTTTTGGACGCTGTTTTGGGTGTTCGATTACAAAGGCACCCGGAGGCATTCGAATATCGCTTAATATTGATGAGGCTTTGGTTTGAAGACCTCTCTGGCGCCTCACGACCAAATAACTAAATGTGCCATGAGCAAACAGAGTCATAAACTTTGAGTTTATGACTGCAGACACAAGCACACACGCACATACACAGGTATACATATCGACGACTATCGAGTGCAGAGCGTGGCGTTTATCGGCGGCAAAGGATCTCTGGGAAAGCCAGAAACGAGTTATCGTTGCTGGGGCATCTTTTGGTTTAGTGTTTGGCGGGAGTTTCTACCTTAAATGGAAGCTTGGGTAGCTGCCAGCAGGATATTTGCCAATAAAGGCAAAACAGCTTTTATAGACACACACACATAGGCACACAACCACACACACACACACACACGTAGCTTTATCAATCAATCTTAATTAATCACAGCGCGCAGATCTCATAAACTCTGTCAGAAAGGGGCCCGCTCTGGGCGTGGCAGTGGCCTAAAACAAAAACTTTCTGCGTCCGCAGCAAATCGATAGCAAAAGTTTGAAAAAAGCAAAGAAACTTTGGCGAGAATTTAGCGAGAAATGCGAAGCGAAACAGCGCCACAAATGAAATGTTTGAAATTATTGTTAGGCGGCCCTTATCGGTCGCACCACAATCGGGGCATGCCACACGGCAGCAGCAGCTGCTAAGCCGCAAACAGAGCTAACTGAATAAAAGTTAACTTTATTGATTCCAAGGCAGTCTCTGATGTGTGTGCCTCTATGTATGTATGTGTGTGTGTGTATAAATGAGGCAAGGCAAAGGGTTCGTATCTATACACTCAGAGAAAATGAGCAGTCCAGAATAGGATATGTTAAATATTATAATTATACCCTGAACCCATTGAAAATGGGAAAATCAGGGTATAATGTTTTTGTTGGAGGGCGTATGTATGTAACAGGCAGAAGGAGGCGTGGCAGACCCCATAAAGTATATATATTCTTGATCAGGATGACAAGCCGAGTTGATATAGCCATGTCCGTCTGTCCGTCTGTCCGTCTGTCCGTCTGTCCGTCTGTCCGTCTGTCCGTCTGTCCGTCTGTCTGTCCGTATGTATGAACGCGTCGTTCTCAGAACCTATAAGAGCTAGAGACTTGAAATTTTTTATGTAGGTCCGTGAATAGCACGAAAAGATCGAGTTTGTTAAAAAAAGTCGATAACTATTTTAATTTTATTGTTATCGATTAAAAACAATATCGAATGTTAGTTATAAAATTATATCTCCCACGTCTTTATAGCTAGAGTCCCCAAATTTTTTTGTAAGTTTTATATTTATTTTCTCTAATTTTGATTTTTGTTAAATTTTGGATACCGGCTCCAAATTTCCCCAAATATTTAAATTGAGGTTAGTTGCACTCAAAGCCAGTAAATGAATGGGTTTACATTTTTAAAAAGTGGAAAAAATGTAATAAAATATGTTGAACATAAGCTGAAAATTTCATTAAAATCCATTAATTCGCGCAGAAGTTATTAAGCAAAACGTTTTGCCAATCGGCCAAACACGTGACCAGCAAAACAAAGCAAACTGTTTTCCTATACATGTGCACACATACACACATACACATTGAGCTGCGTGCATCTAGCAAGTTCTAAAACCCGCAAGTTTTAGTGTACATATTTCCAATAGATGGCGCTGTGATTTGCGAATTATCAGCTGCTCAGTTGGTTCGAAACTTGGATGGCGCTATTCAATCGAACCATAGATGACGCTATTAGCTAAACAATTGAAATGAATTGAATTTAGTTTTCTGTGCGTTTATACGAAATGCTAATTATGCAGTATTTTAACGCAGATAGCGCGGGGTTTAGGGTATCTCCTAGTCGGGACCGCCGACTAGAGTTTTCTTACTTGTTTTTATTTTAAAATTAATTTTAATATTTATTTTTGTATTTTTAATTAATATTTTTTATTATTTAAGTCAAAATTTATATCAATAATAATTTGAATACATTTTTTTATTTATTATTTATTTTTATTTATTTATTTTATTTTTATTAATTTTATTTTTATCAATTTTTATTTTTATTAATTTTTTAATTTTATTAATTTTTTAATTTTATTAATTTTTATTTTTATTAATTTTTTATTTATTTAATTTAACCCAAAAATTATATCAAAAAAATTTTAATATTTATTTTATAATTTATTCTTTATTTTTTATTTCTTTAACTTACCCCAAAAATTATATGAAGTTCACTTTAAATTCACAGTTCTCAGTCCACTTTTTCGCCAAGTGTATTCATAATTATTCATATACGGCTTGCCACACCTGCCCCAAATACACACAGTGCCACATGGTAGCCGCTGCCGCAGGGCTTATGCCTCGCAGCGTTTATCAAGCGCGCGACGCCGTCTGCGGCTGATAATGAAGACGCCAACGACAGCGACAGCGGCAGGGACAGTCAGAGCCACAGCGCCAAAGCGGTTGCAACAACACTCAGCGTGTGTTGCATCAAACGAAGCCGCCGGCAGCGCCAGCACTCGAGCGCCACTTAGATGAGATGTCTTGATGTCTTCCATGCCCATTACCAACCCCCGGCGCAGCTTATCAGTTCACAAAGAAATACGAAAGCCAAAAGCAGAGAAAATAAAAGTAAATAATTTTCATTAAAATGATTTATGAAAATGCAAAGCGCGCTGACCGAGCAGAGACAACGGCGGACGCCAAGCCCAGTGAGCACCTGGCGGGGCACCCGGGGCCACAGTGTGACAAATCGAGGTATTTAGTGGATGAGCAGCAGAGAATGTGCGAAAGAGAGAGAGGACGAGAGAGTGGGAGAGCGACAGCGTCGGCACATAATTAATTACAATTTAGTTTATGAACTATGAAAGTTGGAGCATTGATGGATGCCATCGATAAAGTTGACAAATTTAGCTTTTAGCCGTTACGAACTAACGGAACTGCCAGCGGAGTAAGCAAATGGCCGAGGTTATCTTTAACCAAAAGGCGCCAGCAGCAAAAAGCGAAAGAAAAACTTAAGAGAGCGGCCGCAGGAGAGGGAGAGAAAAGCGCAGAGTCAGCGGCGAGCGAGAGCAACAAATCAAGCCAAGGCGGCGCCCCAGTCCAGCCGAAAGGGGCTCAAGGATAACAGTTTTGTGCTGCGCTAAGCGAGAAATATTAAAATATAATAATTCTGCCTATCGCAAGTGAAAAATCGCCATTTAAGGACGAGCAGCGGCGGCAACTGGCCGAAGGATAAGGCAGTCAAGCGGGCACAGCTGATAAGAGCGCAAGAAAAGGACGCAAGAGGCGCGCCGACGTCGTCGTCGTCATGTTGTTGGCGTGTTTTGTTTGTGTTTTTGTTGAAATTCGCGACCGGCATGTAGCAGGCGCACAGCAAACTACAGAAACGGCTAAACAACATCGCGCGCAGGCAGGCGAGCCAAAAAGACGACATCGAAGGCGCGCCAGGCGAGTGTGCGAGTGTGAGAGTGTGTGTGTGTGAGAGCGCGCGCAAAAAAAAAAGAAAACGGCAACAAAGATAAACAACAACACAAGAACAAATAAACACAAGCAAAACACACGCACGCACACAGAGGCAGAGGCAGAGCCGGCGAGAGAAACGGCAGCAGCAGCAGCAGCGGCAGCGGCAGCGGCAGCAACCAACTGTATTAGCAAACAAACAGCAGCGAGTCAACAAGCAGGCAGGCAAAGGCATACACATACGCACACACACACGCACACACACACACACACCCAAACAAAACGTAAGCAAAACGTAAACAGCGACCGGCGACGACGACGGCAGCGCAGCCGAAAAGGCAAACAAAACAAAACAACGACAACAAATGTTTTGCTCACCCACCCATATAAAAAGTGCAAGGCAGTCAAAGAACAAGAGCAGCAAAGGTGTATGTGTGTGTGTGTGCGAGTATGAGTGTGTGTGTGTGTGCTTATCCTGCTCGTTGGCTAGAGCGAGCGCGAAAGCGTGCGAGAGCTTTTCGCACCGAAGCTGTCGCGCGCGCAATTGTCTTCGTGTCGGCTTCGGGAGCTGCCGTTGTTGTTGCCGCTTAGCTGATAAATCTATAAATCAAAGAGAGTTACAGTGAGAGCGAGAGAGTGAGAGCGAGAGTGAACAGAGCTGAGCTGAGAGCGCGTAATCAGCGCTGGTAACTTAATCATAATTCATATGGAAGGGTTTCAGCTATAGAAAATATGCAACTGTAAATAAGTATCTAAAGGCGGGCTGAGTTTTATGAAACGTAAAACGGGCGATAAGCTAAGTCGCAAAGATGCTGCTGCACATGCCGCATCCTGTCAGACAAGAACAACAACAGCCAGCGAGCACACAGTAGCAAAAGTCGAAGAGGAAGCAGACAGAGGCTGAGGCAGAGGCTGAAGCAGAGGCAGAGGCAGGCAACTATTATATGCAACGTCATTACGAGTTGATTACGAAGTTTAGACGTTGCCACAAGGCAAGTGTCGAGGCGAGGGCAGAGCTGCTCTCTGGTTGTTGTAGTTGTAGTTAGTGTCGCACAAGGAAGGCAGCAAAAATGATACATTTTAATGCGAATCTTGATAGCAGCACAGATTGCTGTAAAAAGAGGAAACAAAACTCCAACACACACACATGCAAGTGCTGCAAGCGAGTGCACACGAGATAAGCGCGCTGCTCATTCGTGTGACAGCTGAAGAAGTTGTAAGCAGCAGCAGGACGAGGCGGGGGCGGCGGCGGGGGCGTGCCAAGTTTTGCAATCACTTGAATATTGCATTAACAGGCACGTAAAGCGCGCACACTCACCCAATGAAGACGTTTCAAAAAGAAGAACCAAAGCAAACTGTGCGCAACGCGCGTGCCAAGCAAAAAATATATATAAAAAAAAAGTTTTACAGCCACTGTTGCGTATACGTAACATAATATTGCTCATACGCCGCATTTGGCTGCCAACAGAGTGCAATGTGATTTCCTGCGGCACTGATCGAAAAATCCACACATCGAAACTCGATTTCGAATAGGTAATAGAATTTGAATATATATCTGAACTATATACAAGGGTAGTTTAAGTACTTATGCAGTGTATACAATTTAAATCTAATTTACCATTTAAGTTAACAATGGCTTCAGAGAGAAGAGAATAGAATGTATATATAAATGAATATACGAAGATATTTTAAGTTGGCACAAGAAAAACTTTCAGGCATAAAGGTTTTTATGTTTACGAGGGTCACCTAAGAACTTATTCAGTAAATAAATATTTTTGGGTTACATTTAAGGCTACACAGAATTTGAACTTCACATTTATTCTAACTATTTATGCATTAAGATTTAAATGCTTACGAGGGCAGTTTAAAAACTTATTATTCAGTAAAAAGAGAAATATTTTAGTTAAAATTTTAGGCTACGCAGAACAAACTCTGCATTTATCTTATTTTCACTACTTCTACTACGTCAAGTCAACTCTCTCATTTCTCTCTGTGTAAGATTGAGCCGTAAGCTAAGGGGATGTTCAGGGCTGGTGGGCGTGTCAAATAGGATGCAAAATGCTTGCAAGTAACTGATTATAAGCTGCCTGTCTGCCAGCCTTTGGCTTATCAAGCAGCCCAAGCACATGCAATGGGACATGCGAATGCACAGAGTTTAACATTGGATAGTTGGCTAAAATGTGTGTGGGGGGGTAGGGGGAGGGGGATGGGGCCATATTTTGTAGCTGGCTGCGCCGGCTCGTTAGATAAGCAAAGCTGTGCAAATGATGGCAGTTGTGCGGCACATACATATACATATACATATATATAGAGAGAGATGTTTATATGCACAGATATATATTTTCATAGTCGCATATGCTCGTTATTCGAAAAGTTCGCCAATCAGCTGATGAGATGGGCAGATTGCGTTCATTCCGTGACACACACACACACACACGCACAACATCCAAATCAGAATCGTAAATGAGATCGAAACGGTGCGCGTAACGTGGTAGCGGCCAATGCTCGTTTGTCTAATTACACATGTTAACAAGTTAGACTTAGTTAGAGTGGGGAGTGTAGGACTGCTAGATACCCTAACCCTAAATAAAAGCAAAGTTAAGTCTGGGCTGAGCATAGAAGGACTGCGGAAGTGAATTCCATTTGAAACGACTATGAATGCCATTCATTCTCACAATATCTCCTACCACATGACTTTGCTCGACTACCCTATACCCTAACCCACACTTTGAATGAACATACAATTTAAACATGATAAAAATGTGGTCGGCCGACCCATTGGTTGCCATTGGCTATTTGTTTGAGTGGGTGTTTTTTGAGGCTGTCAGGACAATGCCTAAAACGCAGCTGGGCGCGCGTTCGTTGTAATTATAGATTGTATCTCGATATAAATACAATTTATATAAATTGAATTTAAACACAAAACAATTGCGGAATTGTTGATCAAAATGCAATTTAGAATCGAAATTGCTGCCGTTGATTGCGGCGCTGTAATTTGTGATGTTTGCAGGCGCAGCGGCAGCGGCAGCAGCAACAATTGCAATCGCAGCCTCCTGAATTGTTGTATGTCCTGTCGTCCTGCTGCCCACAATTAAACCCACTGATGTGTAAACTTAAAAATCCCGATAATATTGTCAGCATTTTCAATTTGCGCATACAAAAAGCGTCAGCGGCAGGCGCAGCAGCACGCCTCTAGACCCCACAGACAACAGCTGCCGAACAATGCGAGGCGCAACAGTTGGGCAGGTCCTTGTCGAATGTCGCCGAGTTGTCAACACGCCAAAGGAAATCCCAACAACGACCACAGCAACCACAAAAGCTGCGAAATTGAAAAATAAAAGCACAAGTGCGAACTGAATGGCATGAGAGAAAAAAAAAGGGAAAGGATGTCTGCGTCTTATAGGGCGAAGTTTGAATACCCTTTCAGGATTATATAAAATGTGTGTGAGTCGTAAAGTTGAATATGTTTTAAAGACCTACATGAGTTGCTAGGGAAGAAAGGATATGGGAATGTGAAGAAATCTTATATTATATTATATATATGTATATATAGTTGTTATCTATATATGTATATATAGTTGTTATCTATATATGTATATATGGTTGACTACAAATAATACAAAAATATCACATATGTTAGTTCATATAGTTATGGACAGCTCTATCAACTTTTCAGCCAAGCTACACTTTAAATCCCTAAAGATAACCATGCATCCATCCTTTACATATTCACTAATAAATTAAAAAGACTTTCCTGTTAGGGTATATACAACAACAAATATAATATATATATATATATATATATATATATATATATATATATATATATATATATATATATATATATATATATAACTGTGAGTTCAATTTAAAATTCAAGCGATACGTGCAACATTTCGATTGAAGCTTTCAATAGCCGTCGCAATGGCTTCAACAGTTTTTTTGTGCACTTCAGTTTAATCAGCAGGCAACAGGCAAAAGGTCAGCAATATCTTACCTGCAAAAGAGACAGAGAAAAAGAGAGTTAGAGAGAGCATTAAAGAGTGAGAAGCAGAGAGAGAGAGAGAGAGAGAGAGAGAGAGAGAGAGAGAGAGAGAGAGAGAGAGAGAGAGCGCTAGCTATTAGCTGATAATGTGCGCGCAAGTTGTTCAACAGCCTAAGCCAAAGGCAAAAAACTAAATCAAATAAAAGAACTGAAAAACTAAACACGAGAAAAAGTGAACCACAAAACGTAGGCTGAAAAACCAGATTGGGGCGGCGCCACACAGAGAGAGAGAGAGAGAGAGAGAGAGAGAGGCAGACTCGTAGATAGCCAGATAGAGAGAGAAAGAGCGCGCGAGAGTTGGCTAGAGAGCGGAAGACTGGGTGCCAGTGGAGCCACCAATCAGAGCCTCGCTTGAGAAAGAAGACAAAAAAGAAGCACAAATTCAAAATGGTTGACGCGACGGCAGATCCAGCGAGCCGATGCGACGATAAGGCGCTAAGTGCGTCCAGATCAGACAAGACGAACGAGCCCAGGCTTTCCCAGCCCAGTCTCAGCCCAATCCAGTCCGGCCCGGTCCAGTGCCCAGCCGCCGAGCTGGTCCTTGAGACAAGTTTTTGCCTCCACTGCAGACATGCAGTGCTTATGTATGTATAACTACTCACACATACACACACACACACACATATGTATGTATCGTATATATCGCTTTCAAGAAACCAGTTTTGGATCTTTCAGTTGCGCATTTGCATATGTAGTTGACGCTTTTTATGATCTTACAAACAGCCAATTATCGCCGGATCAGTACTCCATGCTCAACTTTGTGTTATTTAATTCCCTTTTTTCGGCTGTTAAAGATTATTGAATTGATGATATATGACAAAATACTTTACTTAACTTTAAAAAGGGGATTTTTTGAAAAATATATGCAGTATATATTATATTTATAAAAATAAATATTTATATGAAAACCCAGTCTGAGTATATGTAAAAGTAAAAGTTTTTATTTACAGAATATTTTAAACTTTTTTTATTATTTTAATGTTTTTTTTTTTTTAATTTTTTATATATATTTATTTCCTTACTTTTAATTGTCTTTAATTTGATATTTTTTAAATTGATTCGTAATTTATGTATGAATTTATTTATATATTTATATATATTTATATATTTATATATTTATATATTTATATATTTATATATTTATATATTTATATATTTATATATTTATATATTTATATATTTATATATTTATATATTTATATATTTATATGTTTATATATTTATACATACCTAATTTCAGTTCAGATAATTGCTACAAACCATGAATCGAAGCATATCTAATATTTTAAAAGTTTTTCAGTCCCAAACTCAATTCATTAAATTCTCGCTCTGCTAAACTCATCTAATTTATGCAATCAATTAACTGCAATAAAAGTCTTTATAATTTCCGAGGCACTCAAATTTATCGTACACTTGCGATCAGTTTTGAATGCATAGATCATAATGATCAAATTATGATTATAATTATCTAAAACTGGTTCACTTGGAGCGCGCCAAAGTCTGAGGCCAGATGCGAGTCGAAGATAAGCAAAAATAAATAATAAAAAATCAAGACGATGACTTCATGCGCCAATTTCAAATTAAAATTGAAAGAAAAAAAGCAAATACAATCGAAACAAAAAGCAAATCAAAATCGAAACGAATTTTAAATCACACCTCGAATGAAATAAAAATCACTTAAGGCCGCAATCTGCATATGCTCTTTAAGGCAATCAGTGTGTGTGCTAATGTGTGTGTATGGGTGTGTGTGTGTGTGTGTGTTGAAGATGCCATAAATTACGAGACAAAATATTTATACGCAGAGATATGCAAGCAATTTTATCAAACTGGCGAATCTTGAAAGCGGCGGCGGCAACGGCGACGGCGCACGCTGCGTATACGGAATTTTATCGACAATACGACAGGCCGGACGAACAGATACAGCGACAGCGACAGCAACAGCAACAACAAGAACACAAAGCATTTGTGTTTTTATCATAACTGAGCAGCCGAAATGAAAGAGCACAAGCTACACATGCATATTGTTTACTATATAAAGATATATATGTATATATATAGCGATATCTATATATATTAATGGGCATTTCAATAAAATTAGAAATTTATGGAAATTGCGAACATTCGGCAGATAAGAAACTTAAAAGCTTAAAACTAAAATGTGTTGTTAATGCGCCCAGATTGTTGAGCGATGCGAATCGAAATCGATTCGAGTTTAGAGAATGGAAAATATGTAAATCCCAAATGTATATACATATATATATATATATGTGTGTGTCTGGTAAAACACAGTTAATTTAGGGCCAGGGGCATGTGGGGCGCAGATGCAATCGCGCATCCTTCAGCTGTCAGCAGGGGCAGCATGTAAAAAGCTTGTGCAAATATCACAGCTATAAAACCGACATAAAAACAACAACAACAAACATGAAAAATTAACATAAACTCTGCGAGTGTTTTTTGTTGTTGTCCGATATGCATATACACAACTATATACACATATATATGTCTCTCTCTCCATATATATATTTGTATTTGTATTTGTTTGTCTATATGATTCCGCTGCATCATCTGTCAGTGTCAGCGCAATGGCGTTTTGTCAGCTTCCGTTGTACGCAGCCATTTTACATTTACCAACACTGGTTTTTTGTGTCGCTTTTTGTTTGCTGATTTCCTATTGCATTTTGCACTCCCTTTTTTTGGTATTTTTGCTAAAGCACGCGTTTTTGTCAGTTTCGTGCTGATGTTTTTTGATGATGCGCCCGCAGAGACTTTGATTTGTTTATATTGTATTCGTAATTTATTCATATTTATACTCTTATCAGTCAATTCGGGTATAAAAAATACTCTGTATTTATCAGCTAGTCGTCTGTTAAACGTTTGGCTAGTTAAAGTTGTCTATCAGCAGTTCTTTGGCACTTTGGTAATGTCTTTGGTACTATAGGGTATCTATCAGCAGAGTATCTATCATCAGCTCTACACTGCAGTTCTACCATTGTAAATCTTATCCAAAGACCTATGGAGTGATGCTTTTTAATATGCGGTATCATATAGTCCATCAGTCTATATGCTTCAACAGATTTTTGGTGCTTTGGTACTGTAGGTTATCTAGCAATCAATCATTATGGTATTTATAATTCAAGAACCTCTGCTGTGTGCTTCGACAGTTCTTTGATACTATGGGGTGTACGTCAAAGTTGATAAGTTGAGATGCAATAGGATACTATCGGTAGGATCTCTATCGACAGATCTTTGCTCTTGTGGACTTTTATCAACATTTTTTACCTTTTACTTTATCTCAATCAATTTTGCACCTCTACAATCTACAAAATCTTTGCATGCGTAAAAAATCTCTTTATACCTACTCTACTCATACTCTAGGGTATCTATCAGTCAGTCAGTCTCTGCATAAAAAGCCTTCTTATTGCGCTGCATTTTGTAAAGTTTATAAAATTTCAGTCGCATTATCGTCGCTGTTATCTGCGACTCAGCTGGCTGCTGCTGCGGTTTTTATGTCCGCCCACAAATTTTATGTGGCCCGCGATAAGTGCGATAAAAAGAGTATGCAAACACACACACATGTATGTACAAACATGCATATAGAGACTCCTGTATATAATACATATACAACATATATAAACAAATGTTTCCTGCGATCCGCAGAGCAAAAGAAATTAAGCAGTTCAGAAGCAAAACCCTCGGCCCGCATCTAACAACAGCAATTTGAAAAGTCCAAAACAAAATGGCGTCGCTGCTGGCATTTGATTGGCTCAGAGCTCGCTGCCTTATCAGCGGGAGATATCAGCGCCGGCGCGGAACAGATAAGATAAGCCCCATGCATGGCAATTGATAGGGTATTGTCGGGTGCGAAGCGCCCGCGGGTTGCCTGCGCTGCGCTGTATTGACCTAACGAGCGACTGGCACGCGATATTTTAATTAAAATATTAAGTAGAAAAGCCGAAAAGGGAAAAGGAAAGAGAAATTATGTTTATGAGAAATGAGAAATGAGAAATGAGCAGCTAATTGGCAGTCGAAATGAGCAGCCCCGAAATGTTGGCAGTGCAATTTATACGCTGTTGCTGTCGCTGCCATTATTTATCATGCAATGCAGCAACAATAGCTGCAGCCCGACTTGCAGCACGTTACAAATCCAATCAGAGCCAGCATGAGGCGAGTGCAGCCACAATCTCCATTGTTGTTATTATAGTTAAAACAAAAAAAAAAGAAGACGAAATAAAAATAGCTACAAAATCGGCATCAATTTAATATGGCAGCTACGCGGGCGGACAGCGCGGGCGGCAGGGGAGGCGTGGCGCAACCAAAACTGATTTCAATGCAATTCGCACCTCATAAATCACGAAACGTGTCCCAAGTGCACGGCCAGCCAAAAGAAGTTTCGGCTGGCAGAGATTGCAGCAGGTCAGGAAATGGCTGCCCGCCAGATGGAGACTCCAGATGCCAGCGACCAACTCCAACTGGTTGCAAGCTGAGCTCAGTTGAGTTGGGCTGAGCTGGGGCAGCCAAATGCAATGCCAGACTCTTGCAACAATTTGTTTGGCATGCCGTAGGGAGATCTTTTCTATGCAACACTAAACAACAAATTTAAAGAACGAAATCGTGTGGGCTTGATTAGCTGATGTTTGAAATGTAATATAAGTAGCGTTGACTTAAGATGTTTCGGGCCATAAAATAAAAGTGTGTAAAAGCATTTAAAGCAAAACCTTTTCTTTAAAAGTATAGTATACAATATAGAGCTAGTGCAGCTAGGCATAGGCTGAGGTTGAAGTTGGAAAAGATTGTATTAAAAGGCATAGATCGAAAGAAGAAAAATAACTTATAGAGTATAGAATTCCGATTAACTTCAGAAATTAGGCAAATGACTTCATGATCAAGAGGATATTTGTGTATTTTTTATCTTTTTATCTAGTTCGATTTACAGCAGCAATTTCAGTTTGCAGCTCAAAAGATAGCAGTCTTAGGCTCTGTAGCCAGTAAACCAAGTACTTACCAAAACTCTGGTATATTTATAACTCTTGACTTAGTCTTTTCCTTAGTCAAGTACTCTCACGCGCATTCCTAGCCTAAGAATACAACCTTGCATTGCGAACATTTCTTAGAAAACGACTGATTTCAGCTCTCTTACATATCAACAAATTATCAATAATAGAGTCAAGACCCATCTCAAAGCCTAACGCCTCAAGCCTGCAACAGGCTCCGCCCCAGTCTCTAACTATGCTCGTATTTCGCTACAGCTGTCAATCTTAACGGATAATATGCACATTTAATAAGCGATGATCGCCTTTAACTTAATTGCTCTTGCAGCACAGTGTAGACGTACAGTTAGTTTGCCTGAGAGAGCGTCTGCTATTGGCGAATTGGTGGCAGACATTGAGGCTGGAGCTGAAGCTGAAGCCGGAGCTGGGACTTGGACTGGGACTGGAACTGAGGCTGGGGCTGTGGAATGTGTGGCCATTAATTGAAAATGCCTGGGCTAGCGAAGCAGTTAAGCAGTTAAGAACCAAAGAAGTTGAGGCCAAAATGAAAGATGGTGTCGAATCGTGCACACACACAGAGAGCGAGAGACTCAAATGAGGCAGAGACTGACTTCAGCTGTGATCCATACACACCAATCACGATGGCATGCAAACGTAGCGAGTGTGCAACGCCCCCAAGGCAGTCGAGGCAGGGCAGAGGCAGAGGCAGAGCAGAGACAGGAACTAAAACTGGAACTGGAGCTGGAGCTAAAGCTGGCCTTAGCTGCTCGTGCTGCTGGCTGGGCTTATAAGCTGCTGATGATCTGCGCCGATGATGTTGCCGCCGCTGATGATGCGGCTGCAACAGTTGCTGCCTGCTGCCTGCAATGGGACAGGCAACGAGCCGTGAAAGTGTTATAATGGGAAGAGTACACTCCGCTCCAGCCGTGGCAGCTGCACGCTGTTTGGCTTTGGCTTTAGTTCTGCTCGTTTTTGCTTCCCCCGATATCATAATCACAATCGCTAAATAGGCCACGCCCATATCCAGTACAGCCAGCCGCGCTGCGATAAGCAGCTGTATGGAAATTCGCAATTATTTACACAGCAAGAAAACAAAGTAATTTCAGAAATTGAAAACTTGATGTCAATATCTGAAGTGTTTTCTTTAACTGATAAATTTCTAATCAATTTTATAATTTCCGAATTTTAATCAGACAGAAAGCAAGCTTAACTCAATGCCTGAGTTAGCTAAAAGTATTAATAATTAATACTCGAATTCTTTAAGATTTCTCTAATTTTTTTAAATTATAGCTCACCTTCCTCTCTTCTCCATCAAAAACTTTTCACTGTGTAAGTCGCCTGCTTGGCCAGGCCCACATAGGGAGGAGGAAGCTGTTGCTGTTGCAGCAGCAGCAGCTGCTGTGGCGTAAATCAAAGCCCAAATTCGTATACAAATACAAGCGCCCAGTGGGTGCCCAATTCGTGCCGGCAACGATTTGAAAATCCATCTACAAATTGTCTGCGAAAGAAGAGAATCGAGAGTCCAGAGCCAGAGCCTGTTACCTCGGCCTGACCCTTGCTGAACCAGCACGCTCGACGTTCTTTTTTTTCGATTTTCGTTTTTTTTTTTTTTTTGTTGCTCGCTGCGGTAATAACAACGTGGCCGCAACTATTTGGCCAGAAAATTAACACCTTTTCAGCTGCCTCCTGCTGCTGCCGTTGCTGCACGAGCTGATTTTGCATTCGCGATGAACGGGGAGAAACGCTGCGATCGCAGCTGTGGCAGTTGCCTAATTGGCATGCTAAACAAGCTGCGTTCAACACGATCTACCAGGCGTATCTGCCAGACAGTCAAACAGCCGGACGGACAGGCGGACTGGACAGACAGACTTCGACTGCTTCTGCAGTGTCATTGTCATTGTTGTGGCTCGTTTGGGCCTTAAATGCGAGCATCGAAGCGACATCGAGCACTGTTTCACACGAACGCCCACACTGCAGAGAGCGAGGGAGACAAACAGCCAACAAATGCTGAAATGCTGACGATGACCATCGCGCGACCCGCCGGCCCAAAACCAAAACCAAAATCCCAAACCCAAACCCACACTCAGTGCCCGCTGTCCCAGCTTCCCACTGGATACCTCCAGCTCCAGCTGAACAGGCACAACAAAAATGAGAGTGAGAAAATTCACAGTTTATCAATTTTCAAGATTTGTATTATTTAAATACACTGCGAGTGCTGCCTGTGTAAAGCATATTGGCTGTGGCCAATGCTCGTTTCTATAATTGAGTGAAAGGGTAATCAGAGTGGAGCTAGAGAAACTACTGAGAGTGAGGCTGCCATTAAAGTGGAAGGTAATAGGTATAAGTAGTCTATGCCTTAAATACTTAAGTCTGCATTGGATGTAAATCACATAACTATGCCGATCAATATGATCTTTCAATCTCTCTTAAGTCCAAGAAAAGTATTTTGAACACATACTCAATTAAGTAAGAAGAGCTACTAACTAAGAGTCTATTTTGGCTCTAGCTTGGGTCTACTCATGAACAAGGCTGAAATCTGGTTAGGGTTCTGCTGGAACCCTCACTTATATATGTGCTATATCTATAAGTATCTGGAAGATACACTAAGTCAATATAGATTTTCTTGAATGTCTCTAAATTTCTAGTTCTGCCTGACTGTCAAGACTTTCTGCAATATAAAGCCAACAGTCTATAGTGATCCCTAGCAGCTTCTCTTACATTGCCAATCAACCACAAAAACAAGATCAAATATCCATATAAACTCCAAGACTTACTCATTCATAAACAAAACTTTTCAATTCTTCTCATTATTCAACAATTTTACCTCTTCCACTCAACACAAACTTCACTCAAGTTTCAACTCTTCTAACCCTTTCGATCGCTGATCGCAAATTTGCGCCTGCATAGACCGATAAATTGGTTAATAAACAAATCGAAAAAAATCTAGAAAAACAGCAAAAGAAACAACAGTAAAACGAAGAGAGAGCGAAAAAAAACTCTGTTCGAAATCGCCTACAGAAGCAGCAACAGAACAAATACTGAGAATTGCTTGGCCCCCAAAAGGCAGCGATAAGAGCGAATTTTGTTTTGCAAAGCTGAGCTGAACTGAGCTGGACAGCAGTTTGCCAGTAACTAAGCCCCACACACACACACGCACACACACACTGGCACTGGCACTGGCACACACATGTATATGGATATGCATGACAGATAACAGCATGAAAAGCGAACAGAAATTGAAGTCTAAAATAAAAATCAGCGCCACAAAATCAGCTGCAAAGCGAAGAAAAAAAGCAAGCAGCCGAGGCGACAGTTGCCAACAACGCGAGAGCAGCGAATCTGCCACAGCGACGCCCCGCACGCCGCTCTGGAACACCACACCTGCCCGCTCAGCTAACTGCCTCTACAACTCCCTCATAGTATACACTGAGAGAAAAGTGTGTTCTAGAAGAAGTAAATTTTTTTTTACTTCTAGAATAGACTTAAGATCTTGAGAAAAGGTTCTAAATAGTTAAGATTATGTATGAAAATACAAAAGAAATCAAAATGTTCAGACTTCATTTAAATTTATTCTTATTTAAAATATAAAAAATTATCTTTTTATTTTTTCTTTATCCAAATAAATTTTTAGCATAATTTTAAAAATTCTATATATTAAAATAATTATATCAAATATATTATATTAAAATATATACAAAATAATAAATAAATAATATTTATAAATACAAATTCATTTAATTCTTTCATCAGCCATTCTTTGTTTATTCAAATTTTTATATTTTTATCAGGAGTTAATCTTCAAGCTACGGTAATTCCTTATCTATTCAAGACCTACATTAGTAATTCCCAAATAAAATTTCCTGATTGCTTAAATTCTGCTATTTAGATCACATAATTTCGCTCAGTGCAGCCGCACATAGGCTGGACAACGTGCAGTCCAACATTTTGGATAACAAACTTCAGATAGCCACTCACTCAGTCAGCCAAAAGCTGCTTGGCCTTTCTGTTGTTGTTGTTGTTGTTGTTGTCTGCGGACTTTTGCTTTACATTATGATGACGCCGACGTCGACGTTTGCGGCCGCCCAGGTCCACGTCCAATGCCGTCGACTGGGATGCTCTGGAACGCGCGCTTATCGCCGTCTTCTTACTGCTGCACTCAGCGCTAATCTACATGGAATTATCGCCACACACACACACACACAGACTATGACTCCGACTCTGTGTGTGTGTGTGCGCTGCTCCGAGACATTGAAAATTAGCGTCGCCAAGTGAATCATGCGGCTTGGCATGCCGGTTCACGGATAAGGCAACGCTGCCTGCACTTATAAAATAATTATAAGCAGTCGAATTAGCTCTACCTACCCTCTCTCTCCATCTCTCCCTTTGTCGCTCTCTCTCACTCGCTCTCTTTCACCTGTCGCTAGGGCCAGGGCCTGGGCGTCTGGCGCTAAGTTATCGTCGCGGCCATTTTGAAGAGCTGTTTTTTATCAGCAGCTGAGCTCATACGAGCAAATGGATATGAAAAGTGGATAGTGACATGAAACGATATGCGGGCCAGACAAAGCTCTAGCCAAAGTGTGCGAGGGTTACCTCTTAAGCTGTGAACCTTTTACTAAGCAACAACAAATCATTTATTGATAACACAAAGAAATTGCTTAGGGCTTAAGGCACTCCAGCCAAAAGTTAAAGAGTTTTTCTATATATTTGAAATATATATTTATAATCAAGTCAAAAATGCTAAATGATATCTAAGCTTTATCGACTTCCTGGTCAAGGTCTTTATCTTTCTGGGCAATTGATTTGATTTGGTATTAATTACACCCACAATTTCCGAGGCAGCCCGTGTGTGGAAGCATTTTCAGAGCTTCAGAATTGGCTTTTGTTTGGCTTTTTTCTGGTTTTCGCGCTGTAATCGAAAAATGCCTTTAACTTTTTGACGTTGACGTCGCGGCCTTATCGCTGACCTCGATCTGCACAGAGAGACATTAAACACACTCACACACACACAAAGAGAGACACACACACTGATACAGTGGGCATGGCAACGAAACGCGATGCCGAAACTGAAACTGAAATCAAAATCGAAAGCAAACGAAATAATGACAGGCAATGAAAATGAATGTAAAGCACAAAACAAATGCCACGCAATGTACCACGTAAATCATAAATGCTATCAGTCGAAGAGATCGACAAACGGATGCTACAGAAGCACAGCTACAACAGCTACAACAAACATAATTAAGAGCAAAGCGACAGCAGACGCAGCCGAAGCTGAAGCTGACGCTGAAGCACAAAACCAAATGACGACCCAACCAAGCGATAGATGGATGGATGGCTCGACCCCCGCTCGTCGCGCCTCCCCAATACCCCACCTAGCTAATGGCAGCCGTATCAGCAGCAGCAGGCCAGACCATACCCAGGCCAGGCCATGCCAGACCAAGCCGAAGCACTATTAGCTTGTCTAGATGGCTGCGATAGGCGACGATAAGCGGAGGGCAAGATGAGCGACTCTGGAGGCTGCCGGCGCGCTGCCTCGTGCTGATATCAGCGCGCCAAATACTCATGGAAAGAGAGACAGAGAGAGAGAGAGAAAGGGAGAGGGAGAGAGAGAGAGAGAGAGGGAGAGAGGGCGCAGAAACACTTGAACGAAGCTGCCAATACCCTAAGCAAATCAGGTACGAAACAATAAGTGAATAATCTGAAGATGTTGAGTGGGATGATGAGTGGGAAAGGAAGATAAGGAGATAGAGAGAGAGGCTAAATGTATAATTAATTAAAGAATGAGAAAATATATAAAAAGATAGACAGAGAAATATATATCTAATGTCTGTTCATAGTTTTCTATAATTCCAAGTTTGTCTTTGCCCAGCCCTAGCTCAATCCTTGGCAACATCTTTTGCTAGGTATTACAACAAAAGCAATTAGCCTCAGTAAAAGCGCGAAAAGGCAAAAGAGAGAGGGAGAGAGTCAGAGCCAGAGAGAGAGTGTGTGAAATGGAAAGTGTTTGTGTACAGAAAGCAAAGACTGATGATGGCGACAAAGAGTCTTTATTTATATATTTTTGCCATGCTCAATTTGATTTCCAATGAAATTCATATTCAGCAGCAGTCTTATCAGACTATCAATAAATAGAAGAGAGAAGAAGAACAGCCAGCTCATTTTATAATAGAAGCTATAGACTCTGCAGTCTACCGTTGGCCCTACATGGCGTATGCGCAACTTTATCTAAATGCCATTTAAGGCCACTCAAGTGGCAAGTGGCAGGCGGCAGGCAGCAGGCGGCAGGCGGCAAGTGGCAAAGGCAAAAGCCAAGCGGGCACACCTTTCAACAAGACAGTTGCGCACATTTGTGGGCCATAATTAAAATGTTTTAATACAAGCCCAGGCAGACACGAGCCGCAGACCCAGCCACGGCCGAAGCGACGGCCACAGCGACGGCCACTTCCACTTGGCTGGCATTCAAATTGCATGCGCGATATCCTTGGTCCGGCGGGTGGACACAGTGGAACGAACACGTTGTTAACATTAATTTTGCGCCCTGCGGCGACGCGCGCGTCACCGACGACGCTGGCGACGGCGGCAATTACGCTAAACTGAACAAACAGCGAGGCTGTAAACAAACACGCATCCATCAGCCCAGAGAGCGAGAGAGAGAGAGAGAGAGAGAGAGAGAGAGAGAGAGGCAGAGAGCGGGCAAGTGAAGCGCTGCAGCCGGCTTGCAAGTTGCAACAGGTCGCAACTGAAACTCGTTTCATTCTCTGGGCCTTTTTATTTATTTCTTTCATTTTATTCTGCGCGGTTTCGTCTCGCATGCGATTCACTTGGCTCGGGCTTGAGCAGCGCCTAATGGCGCCTGTTGCCATGTAAATTATGCTTCCTCAACACTTCACCGAATACCCTGCAAATGGCTGATAGCCAGAGCGAGCTACATTCACTGTTGTGACAACTAGAAAACGGTTTACTATAGCTCGATGATGATCGGCATGGCTGGCACAAGAAATATGGAAGCATTCGCCGAGCTATCGCCCGCAGCATTACTACATATGATAAATAGCAGCTGTAATGCAGTTCCATCAAGATGCTGTTCCCTTCGCATAAACTGTATCGGCTGAAGAGCATCTGCAGTTCGATATCTAGCATCTTTTCCAGCTGCCATTTGGAGCTGCACTTGGAACTGGCAAGGCGACGCGCTGGCGACGCATTCGATTGCCCGCCAGATATTCGCCGCTGCTCCACAGTCTCACCTCGGCCTCGGCCTGTCCACGTGTGTACATATCTGTGTATCATAATGGAAGACGAGACTCTGAGGCTGGCATTTAGATAAGCTCTGACGGCGACTGCAGCCTCAGCTATCAGCCAACGCTCCTCTCACCCTCCCTCTCCCTCTCTCTCTCTCTCTGTTCGACTCGATGCAAGTTGGCCATTCAAATGATTACGCCTAAAGTGCTCCAACTCGCATGAGAAACGAATCGCATGAGCTGCTCTTAAGTAAACGAAATCACATGATTGAGTTTGTCAAAAATTGGGCAAACAATATTAAAAATTAAAAAAAAAAAAAAGAAAAAGAAAAACGAATAACGAGAGACACGAATTCGTCGAATTATCGAAATCTGAAGATCGTCGCGTATCTCTGGCAAGAAACACAATTCGAAATTGAGCTAATGAGATTTTTGTGTGTGCTACGATGATGACGCGATGCCAAGCCACAAATGTCTTTCATTCTTGTATTTACCCTGCAGCAATTGAAGCTGACTAAGCGGTAAGAGGGTATGCTCGAATTGTGAACGGGTATGTAACAACTTGAATGTATCAAATTTATCTCAATTATAGGTGATATATGTATATATTTACAAATAAAATCCAGAAAAGAAGAAAAAATCGATATTTATCGATAACACTAGTGGAAGCTTGTCGATATAGAAAATCTATGATAATACAGATCAACTAAATGTCAGTTTAAGAGAGAAGGAGCAAGCTCTGCCTTATTTCAATAGACTTGTATTATAATATGTCTTCAACTTTCGTCATATATAATCTAAAATATTTAAGCATTATTATTAATATATATGTTATAGTAAAAGCTTATCGATATAGAAAATCTATGATAATACAGATCAACTATATCTCAGTTTAAGAGAGAAGGAGCAAGCTCTGCCTTATTTCAATAGCCTTATATTATAATATGTCTTCAACTTTCGTCATATATAATCTAAAATATTTAAGCATTATTATAAACATATATTTTAGAGTACCATCGCAGTCGCCTAGTCCCCGTTCTTTTATTTTTGGCAACATATGCGATTAGAATCTTGTGATATAGCTAACCTCCCACCAAGACCCCTCTCTATGGAGCCGCTGTCTCCGCAAACCCGTTCGTTTCCATTTTGGAACATGAGTGATTCGTTTTTAATCTTTGATTTAATTAGTTGTGTACTTTTCGTTGCGCTGTCTCTATCTTTCTCTCTCTCTCTGTCTCTGTCTCTATGGGTGCTGCCAACTCGTTTTCAAGACGCTACAGATAAACAAAATGGACGTTTTTGGGGCTGGGCTGGGCTGTACTGGGCGGCTATCGCAGTGTGTGATCGGCGCAAAGCTAATGGCATAAATAGATTTCATATTGTGCTCCCTTAACCACAAACCCCCTGCAGACTTAATTACCCACACAGATAGAGAGCAGCAGAAGGGGTGTGTGTGTGTGTGTGTGTGTGTGTGGTTCGATTGGTTTGCTGTTGTTGTTTTTTGCTTCTCTGATCAGCACATAAAATCTAGAAATATATTTTTATGGATTTTTAATCGATTGCCGCCGCTTGCGAGACGCGAGGCGACGCCTGGTGCGCTGCATTTTGGCCAGGGCCATTGCCACACTCAGGGGGCTAGGGCAATGTCTAGCGTACCCATCGTAACGCTTAAACTGCCAGCCATTCATTCGATTTGATTGCCTGGTGCGTAGACAAGCGTGTGGGCCGCTGAGGGGTCTCTGGGCACCACCGCCAGAGATAGAGACATTCGAGACAAACGTCGTCGTGCGTCGTTTATCGTGTAATTAGTTTGCTTTTTAAAGCCAGCTGCAGCTCACCCGACCTGCCCGAGCACCTGCAATTGAGACATCCCAATTTCGGTTTATGCGTAGGTAGTCGTCGCCCACCACACCCCCTGCTCCTCCCCATCCTCCTCCGCCATGCGTTATCTCTAATGACAAATGTTTGCTTAAAAATCTTTTAATTGCACTTGTTTCGCTCTTCGTATTTCGGGCGGGAGGGCTTTGCCGCTCCGCCTGATAAGCCAAATTAATCGCAGCACTTAAATTTTCATTTGAAATGTGCCTATGCGCTCCGATTTCGATTCCACTGCGATTGCAGCCCGAAGTTGACTCGTGTGCGTGTGTGTGAAATTGAAGAAGTATCAGCAAGTCAAGACGTACTGAGGAGGGCGGCAAAAAGGGCAGTGAATTGGCTAATGAAGAGGTATTCGAAGCAGTAATTGAAGATTTAAACTTTTAAAGGTAAGCGAAGAGGTAGTAGAAAATGTATTAATTGAAGTAGATGAAGAAGTTGAGAGAAGAGAGTAGTGCGGAGGAAGTAGAAGAAGATAGAAGACGTATGCGAAGAGACAAAAAAACAATCAACAATCGAAGCGCTAATCAATGGGGTAATCAAAGTAGGAATTGGAAAAGTATTGGGAAAGGGATAAAAAAGAGTAATTGAAGAGCTATTCGAAGGGATAATCAAAGGAGCAATCTACTAGATGAGTTAAGAATCAATTGAAGATATACTTAAAGATACATTAAAAGCATCCTCTTTGTGGATAGCACGGATTTCAAGGAGGTTTAGTTAAAGGTAGGTAGTACAAGAGATAGCCAAAAAGGAGGTCATAGAAGAGTAATTTAAAGTAATAGAAGCAGTTATCAAAGAGTAATCTAAGAAATAACCAAAAAGGATATCATAAAAGAGTTACCTTAAGAGCTATTTACTGAGGTAGGAGAAACTATGATGAGACGAAAAGATAATCGAAAACTAAATCATAGAGACACGCCAAGAAGAGCTGAAGGGGTAATAGAAGATAGTCGAGCAAGTAATCAAAAAAGTAGTAAACAGATACAGAGACTAGATGCTCAAAGGGTGAGCGAAGTGGTACCAGAACGGAAGGCAAAGAGAGCAGCAGGTGAGGGATGGTAGCAAAGTTGTCGCTGTCGTCTGACTGCAAATATAAATTTAATCAATTTATCGCACATGCCAGCGGCTGAATCAGCACACAGAGATAGCGAAAGAGAGAGAGCGGATGCAGGGGAAAATGTTGTAATTAATAATTGATTGATGAGAAAGCAAAGCTAAGAGTTTGCCAAGACAGGATGCTTGAAAAACTTGCGACCACCAGGGCATCGGATTATCAACTTGAGTTTAGCTGGGAGCCAAGGGGTCGCCGGGGTCCAAGAGCTCTACGAGGTGGCCAGCTTCATCAGAGATGTGGTTAGATGAGAAGGAGATGCGAAAGAGAGACAAGACGGCGCAAAACGCTGAGACAGACAGACAGAGAGCAAAGCAAGGGGCCTGGGTACGGCTGGTCAATTAAACGGCGACTGCTGATCGCTGGGAATAGATAATAGGACCTTGGCTGAACTTTATTCCAAGATAAGCGCGAAAAAGATTGATAAAGAAAGGCCGAAATGAAATTGAGCAGAGAGGAGAAGAGAGAGAGCCTGGCAATGATGAGAAGGCAGTTGGGTTTTAATTAAGTGGGTGGGGAGCCATAGCCAGAGCCGAGCAGGGCAAGAAACCGAAGCCAAGCAAAGCAACGGATGATAATGAAGATGATGATTATCTGGCGATGTGAGGCCAGCAAATCGGCAAATCTTAAGTGCCACCAAGCCATATAGTAAAGCAGAAGCAGAACTATAAGAGCAAAGGCTAAGCGAATTCCTTTTGGGTTATGGAAGCCACCCTCGATAACGATAACGCTAGCGATTATCAGTGAGTCGCTGGGACTTGAAGTAACGAGCCGATGGCGATAAACTGTAGAAATATGAGAAATGAGATTTTCAACTTGATATAATAATATTCATAACCATACACACACAGACACACACACGCACACACACGGACACGTAGCTCTGCGGCGGAAGCAATTCCCGTTGATAAAGGCGCAGAAATCAGTGCTGCGGTCCGATAGTTATCGCGATAGTGATTAGAGCTCAAGCGCGGAGACAGACTGACTGACGGATTGACGGACCAACTGACTATCAACAGCTGACAAAGATTTATGACTGGCCGACAGTTGTTATCACTGCCAGGCGACAGCGATTCTTATTTCATATCGCCTCAGTAGGCGGCTCCCGACTTCTGATGATTGCTGATTTAGATTTCAAGCGGTTTTTTTTTTTTTTTGGTATCTGTGGGCAGGGGCACTAACGAATGAAAAGGAGAAGGAAAATGGAACTGATATCTGATGGCATCGCCGCGCTTGCCAAACGAAAATTAATTAGGCGTGCGCAATGATATCGTGGCCCATCCAAAATGCCCCGCCCATCGTCCATCGTCGCTGCCCAGCAACTGACAACAGTTGCCAAAATCATCAGCAAAGCGAGGCGAACCAGATCGCTGAGCGATAGCGAAACAAACAATATAACCATATATAAACCAGGTATACAAACACACACACACACACACACATTTGTACATATATGTATATCCGTAATGATGTCTGTGTGTACTAAATGGTACACTGGGCGAAAAGCCAAGGTTTTAGATTGTTTAGTTTTTAGGAATTTTTAAAAGAGATCTTTAGTTCAAGCAAACTTTAGACAATAGGTAATTTAAGCTTGAAGCAAAAATGTCGTTCAATATAGCCTCAAATTTCTTAGTTTAAGTTGAGTTTTGTATACAGAAATAAGTTTTATTGATCTTTGCGTTATAAATTCTTGGAAGGAGTTGCAAATTGTAGAGATTTCGCATGCTTAAGATTAACATTGATCAATTATGAATAAAATGAAATATTTCTTAGTTTTAGTGCTAGTTTGGACTAAAATTTAAAGTAAAAAAAAATTTTATTTTAATTTTAAATAATTTAAAAATAAAGTTTAAAACATTATCTAAATTTATAGACATACTTATTTAATGCCAGCTTTAAAACTTACTTCTCATCAAAACAAAGACCAATCTAAACCAAACAAAAATCCCTATCCATGCTTAGCACAAGAAACAGCTCTCTCTCTCTCTCTCTCTTTTTTTTTCTCAGTGTAACCACATCACATTAAGAATTTTCTTAAACAAAGAGCAATAATTCTTAATTAAATTTAAAAAGCAAACGTTCTCTTCTTCACTCCTGACCTTGCTCCAACAGCATTCTAGCAGACTTTCAATCACTTTTCTCACAGTGTATTTATGGCAAAGAAACTCCGCTGTTGACCAGACTTTAATAACGCCATTGTTGTTGTCATTTTTCTCTCAGTGTATCCATATATAATCGCATAGTAGCTGCATACTTGGCGCTGCCGCTGCCCCGACTACAATCCGACAAGCCAAATCACATTGACATTTTTATCATTTGTTGAAAATCTTTTGAAATTGTTATAAAACAGCCAGACGACGAGATACAGCAACAACAGCAACAACAACGACAACTAAAAACTCAAAATACATAAAACAATTTTTGTTGCTTTTGCTGCTTGTTGCTGTTGTTGTTGTTGTTGTTGTTGTTGTTGTTGTTGTTGCTACAATTTCTGTCGTTGTTTTCAGTTCATTCTCATTTTGAAGCAAAGCGCGACAATCTTGCCATCAGATCAGCTGATAAGCGCGAACTGTACAAATCATACAACAACAACAACAACAACATGGCTATCTATACGGCGGACAGCTGTTCCAAGTTTGTTGTTGTTTAGCTTTTTTTCTACTCCCCGCTTGTCTCTCGAAATTGACTACAAAACATTATCACAGCTCGAGCATCGAATTTCGTATTTATTCCGATTGATATGAAACTGAAAACCTTGATAGCGCTCGCTCAGCAAATCAGCTGTCTCTGAAAATTGATCACTAACCGAGTGGATCTTGAGACATTCCAGACTATCGAGTCATGCATATACTGAGATAAGGCTTAAATTATAAAAATAAATTTATATATATAAATACACATATATATCTATCAGATAATTTGTGGCCATTGGCCAGTCTCCACGCTTTCAGTTCGAATGACAAATTCAACAATAATAAATAAACAATTTTAAAAATAATCAATCATTTATCAGTTCATATAAATATATATATAAATATATAGAGCGCGATATTTTAAGAGCTTTGATTTCACTTTTGATAATAATATTGAAAGAATTCATTGAAATCTTAACTCAGATTAGCATTCACGACTTAATCTCAAGATTATAATATAAATTAAAGATTGCGATCGTATCGGCACTTAAGTGCATAAGATTAAGAACCAGATGTCGTAAGCGGAAACTTTGCTGATTTCGTTCAATATTCTGTGAAATGGAGCAAAAGCTGATTAGAGCTCTGAACGAAGCCACAAGCCGAGCGAACTATAATGGATTACGGATTTACAGCACATTTAATTGGCGGGAATGCGAACCTACAGCAAACGAATGGGCAAGGGAGTCGAGAGTATCCGACTAGGAGATATCCTAATTCAATGCTTCTTAAATAGATATTATATGTGATCTTCAAGCTAAATCGAATTATAGATTCTTATCGATAAATGGAATGAGTTATCGATCGATTAGTGATTAGCTCGAATTTATAGAATTGTGAAATACGGTATGGGAAGCAATTCAAGTTTCTGGCTCATTTGGCTTGTTTGATCAGGCAGACTGGCAGAGGGATATGCATATATCAAGTCATCTTCCTGAACATGAATGTAGGTCTACAGCGCCTACTTATGCATTTTAGATAAATTATATATTAGAATCTATACATAAATATTTCATTCAGTCAAAAATCTAGTCAAATGATCAGCCAGCTAAACAGAGTGTCTCGTGTTTGTTTAGCCTAGCATTATCCTTCCTTCTTCCTTTCTTTCCTTCTTTCTTTGTTCATGCCTCTTTCATTTCGCTTTACTTAGGCACTTTTCTTCCTATTCTATATATTGATATTACAAAGCAAGTGCTTTTTAGTTAGTTGAGTCTCGATAAGCGACTCGCCTCGACTCGATATCGCTATTGTTTACGGGGCTGTTGTGTGACTCAAGACTCAAACGTTCCCGAGTGTTCGCCCACTACTCCGCCCTGCTGCCCTCTCCCCTGCTCCTAACTGCTTTATCGCTGTTGATATGCAAATGCGCTGTCCAAAAAGCAACAACAAGAATTGAACTTAATGCGAGTACACAAAACGAAAACAACATTTTGTAATTTGTAATGCAAGTTGTTGATGTTGTTGTAGTTTTTGTTGTTGTTGTTGTTGCTGATGTTGTTGCTGCTGTTAGTTGTTATTGTTATTTATCTGCTGATATTTCCTGGTACGATTTCACAAACGGTTAATGCAAAAAAAAAAACAAAAACAAAAAGAAGAGAAAAACAAATAAAGTAAAATAAAATAAAATTAAATAAAATAAAAATAATAAACATCAGCATTAACAACAAAAGCTTATCGCGCTTTTTAAAAACACAATGTCAAAATGGCCAAAGCTCGTATCGAGCTTATCTGCCAGCTGAGCTCGTCTCTCCCTCCCCTCTTCCAGCTCCCTGCTTCTCCATTTCTGCAACTTAAACGGTACATCGCATCATGAGCCGCAGCCGCAGCCGCAGTGGATATCGAGCACAGGGTGCACCGCCTAGCGCAACCTGAGAGCTTTGGGCTTTATCAACGGCCAGCAGCGACTGCAATTGCAAACTGCAAATACATGTGTACATAGATATGCACACACACACACACATGCATGTATGAATGCTGCTATCAAGACTGCAAAGAGCCGCATGACACGTACCCAGCGATTGCTGACGCGCTCACCCGTTGAGTTGAGTTTTTCCTCTCTTCTTCTTCTTCTTCTTTTTGAGCCCGGAGTTCTGCTTGGCAAATTGGAATTCGAAATGGAAATGGATGTGGAAATGGAAATGGAAATTGTCACCCGCATGTTGTCTGCGACTCAGCGACAGGCTCTATCTCTCTACTTCAACTTCTCTTTTTTTTTGGCTAGATAATAAGAGCGAGCGCGCAGCTGGCAATTAACATAAAATTAGTGATAAAATGTTATTAAAAATTTATAAAAAATGAGCGGGAGAAAAACAAACAAACAAAAACAAAATGGAAAATGCCAAAAAAAATGCAATGTTTATCTATCAATGCTCTGTGACCTGCAGCCCAGTGCGCGGCTGACAACACTGGGCACGACAGTGGCGTTGCCATATCGCCAAAAGCTACTCGTGTGTGTGTGTGTGTGAGTGTGTGTTAAGCTAACGGCAAGCGACAGCAAGACTTTTGCACAATTTTCGTTTTCTGCTGCTGCAATTGTGATAAAAGTTTATCGACTGCGCGCTTTAAAGCTATAGAAAAATGTCACACAACAACAACAGCAACAACAAGAACAGTTAGCAATAAGAACAGCAGCAAATGCGCTTAAGATAACTATGCAAAACTAACTGAAAAAGAGACAAAGAGAGAAGGAGGGAGAGCGGGAGCGGGATAGCGCTTGGCCTAGCCTGCGATAGTGAGCTGAAGCAGCAGAAGGAGAAGAAGAAGAAAGCAAACGGCGCAGGTGCAGCAACAACAACAACAACAGCTGCATAGATAAGCGTGTTAATTTATCGTAACTGTAACCGTTGCTAAGTTGGGCTGTTAAACAGTGTGTACACACACCCATCGCATGCATATTTAATATATGAATAGGCACACAATATGTCTGTGGTTTATAGCTATAATTCAGCTTATTCTTAGTCTTAGATAGAAAGGATAAGTAATCATTTGCTAATCATATTTGAATGCGAATATATCGAGTATTTCGTATATACTTCAAGTGTTTACACATTGAAAGTGTGCAAGCTGATTGTGGGCTCTTCGACAGTGTATGCACACTTGTCAATGAGTGTTTATTCTGTATTATATTTATTTGTAAACAATATATAGTATATATTGTATATATACACATGGAATAGATTCCATGATGCCATAAGTAGAGCATAATCAACTTAGTGTATATACGATGACAGTTTATTCTATATTTGTTGTTTGATTTGTTCTATTGTTAGCCAGTGCGTACACATTTGGGTGCAAGTATTTAAGTAAAATATTTCTAAATACTTATAATCTAAATTTTAGTTAGTCAAAGCATAACTTTGTTGTGGCTGATGGTAAAATAACTTTTTTAAAAAAATGTTTAATAATGTTAATCAAATTTTAAAATTTTGTATTTCAAATTTAAATTTAATTTGAATTTTTTTGTATTAACTTCAATTTAATTTAATTTTTTAATTTTTTTTTTTTACAAAATTATAAAAATGTTCTGCTTCAAGGATTTTCTTACAGAAATTGAGGAAGTAAGGGAAGTTCTCGATCATATTTCTATTGCATTTGGATCTGAGTTGATGCATAGAAAGCAAATTAAGTAGCTCTCTTTTCATAGTCAATATCTAAAAGCTCTCAGCAACACGATCAGCCATACAGCATGTACACATCTTAAATTTCAGCTCTATCTTTGTATTAATACCATGTCTTTAGTATTATACGATCAGTGTGTACACCTGAGCTTCCCCAAGTATTGAATATCTTCATTTAATACTCATGCATAGATATATTCCGTTTCTTTTTGCATTTTTATCCAGTTAGCGCGCACACACATACACAGTTAAATTAACACCAACTACGGGTGATATCATTGTGTTTACAACAAAAGCAACAATAATAAAAATAAAAATAAATATAAAAAAAATAAAAGCAAAATAAGTAGAGAAACAAAAGTACAAGCAAATCCAACTCAACCTGAACCGTGAAACGTGCTCGCGATAAGGAGCGCTCCAAACGTCGGAGCCGTTGAAGCGATTAGCGAAGACTTTTGGCCCGCTGCTTCAGGTGGGGCACGTATTATCGATTCCGATTCCAAAATGCATTCATTGGTCAGAGCGAATGCTCTGGCTCTGGCTCTAGCTCTAGCTCTGGCTCATGTATCAAATGACAAACAACGAAATGTAATTAGTTTAATACACATAATAGGGTGTGTTCGATATACGTCCTAGCCTGCCCCTAGGCCACCCCCCCTTTAGCCAGGTGTCAACAAAGAAGTTTCATTTAAATAAAAAAATATGAGACATGCTCAAATCTAGTTGACAATCGCATACATAGTTCATTTTTGTTTATCATTATTATTATAATAATTTATACCTATGTATACTATACACATACATACATATGTATACATATATATAATTCTTTTTTTGTGGGCTCAGATCGTTCACATGCTTTATGGAAAGCCCCAAAACATATATATTACGAGCTGACCAAGCTGACCGAGCTGTTTTTTGCTGTTGTTGTTGTTGTTGTTGTCCCCCCTTCCCTCTCGCCACATGTGTTTAGCAGGTGTAAATCGTCGGGGGCTGTGGGAGGGGGCGGTGTTAGCGGTACTCACTTACCTTTATTCAACGGCTTTGGATTCGACTGTTTGCGTCGTGACATTGTTTGCTACCAATGTAAAGTTGGCGGAGTGCGGGGTCCGGGCCTGCTCCAATGTGTAGAGCTGCGTCCAAGTCGGCGTCTACATCAAATCCGTTTGCGCCCGCTCGACATTCACATTTACCGGCGGATCAATACACACGACTATGAATATGTGAAAAGCACGTTAAGCACCTTGATTCTCTCTCTGAATCAATAATCGCATTCGCAGTTATCAATAATATTTTTGTGATTTGTTGTGATTTGATAATTTTTATACTTTTAATTTCTTTTCAATTACATATATGTGTAATGTGTGATTTGCGCTGACCTTTTAGCGTGCATATTAGTAATTAATTAATTTTAAACGAGGCGCGCGACGATCGCGAGTTCATGCAACGGTATCGCTCAAAGGGAATCTGATTGGCAACGCAATGGGCGGGCGCTCGCTTCCAATCAGTCGATGTTTCTTATTGGCATTACAATTGTTGCTTATAGCGAGTGTTGTTGTTGTTGTTGCTAGTTGTCGCGTGTTGCGTCGGCGTCGGCGTAGCGTAGCGTAGCGTGGGCGTGCGACGAACAACGTCCGAACAGTGCAAAGTCTTGCTCACAACTAAATGCCGCTGCTGTCGACGACGCCAACGTAGTCGTCGCTGCGCTGCTTGGGAAGCTTTCGCCCCAAGCAGCGGGCAGCATAAAAACCGGTGGATTCGCTCGCGCTCTCTCTCTCTCTCTCTCTCTCTCTCTCTCTCTCTCTTTCCCTCTCTATGTCTCTGCTTCGCTCAATTGTTGTTTGCGCGCGCATTCTCGCAGCTTTTCCACTTTGTTTTTACTTTATTTTTCATTGCAGCGCCCGCTTTGGTCGTCTGTTTCGCTGCGTGATAAGAATCAAAACAAAAAGCCGAAAACCAACGCACGTTCGGCAAACACTTGCCGCTTCACTTTGCTAACACTTTGCAGCGGTTGAGGTACACTTTAACTACATTTTAAGTACAATTATTTAATAATAAATAGCTTATTTAATACACAAATTGCGCTGCAAAACCGGCGTGATTTGCGCGTGTGTCGCGCGGCGAATTGCACTGCAGCTGTTCGCTGCGCCACAACCTCAGCAAGTGTTGTCAACTATCGCAGCTGGTATCGATAGGCTATTTTCAAGGCGATTGGCAACGCGGCGCATATTGGCTGGCAATGTTTGAGCGTTAAATTTAAAGTGTAGCATACTTTCAGGCAGTTATGTTTATTATGCTGGGATTTGCTTGGATTCTAATTGGTTGTTTGTGGGAATTCTTATTTTATTTCTTAATTTTATTATTTACACTAATTACTAAAATTTTAAACAGCTATGCTGAATAAAATTAAACATTTCTTTTAATTTAAATATATGAAATATATATATTATTTATTTTTTATTCATATATGGTATGCCATAATCCGATTAGAATTCGATATGTGCCAATTGGATTTGCCAGGTTACATTTATTCATCTATTCCTCACCTTTTTCCAGGGTATTTGCAGTCATGCTCACTCGCTACGCACGTGACAGCGATTTATTCGCTCTTGGCTTTATATATTTTTACCTTTTTTCATTTTTTATTCATTTTTTTACCTTTTGAGTTGGGGCTTTTTTGTCTTCTAATTTGCACCTATTGCATTTTAATGGAAATTTTTGGTGCTTTGCATTGGACGCTCATAGATTTGAAAAATGTCGACAGGAGCGGAAATGAAGCGCTTCCTCCACGGACGCCACGTAACGAACGTCCAGGACTTTTAGCCAGGGAGTGGGAGGAGGGGGGAGGGCGACACTTTGGGGCTGCAATAAATATGAACAAAATGTGGGAAATAATCCGCGCTAACATATGGCGCAGCTGATTAGCCAAAAGCGTTTAACATAACTCTGCTGCATCCTACAGCCCCGCCCATGCACCCCACCCTTCAATTGCCCCCTTCGACTGCGGTCAACGTCGTTAATGAAGTATTCGCCAGGTTGGCCTTCGCTGCGTTCATTCGCCCCGCCTTTTTATGTTTGACTTTTCGGGCGAAACGAAATGCAATTCAATTCGACATTCGCCCAAAATCCTATAAATATCCAACGAACTGTAAGTGGCTGTGGCTGTGGATGTAGCTGTAAATGTATCTTTATCTATGTCCTCAACTGCTAATGTATCTCTAAGTAACTATGAATTTGTCTCTGCGATGACTTTAGGCAATTCATAGCCATGAGTTGGTGTATCTACAGCTACATTAATGTATCTTTATATATATATTTATATTATCTATTATTATTATCTTTATCTATCACCTTTACTAGCAATGTATCTTTATCTTAAACCAGCAATCTACATATGCCCACTTTAAACAATGCAACTCTAGCCAAAAGTATCTTTATCTCTGTCATCTACTGTCAATATATCTGTATTTGTCAGTATATGTATATGTAAAAGTATCTCAAACTGCAGCTCTCAGTATCAGTGTCAGTATCAGTATCAGTATCTTTCAGTATCGTCAATACTTATCCTGTATCGGACGCCTCTATCTGTATCTGTATCGTCCCCACTCAGCGTATCTGTGTCTGTGCCTGCCTTAGACAAGTATCTGCAGCTATAGTATTCGTATATGTGACTCCTAGTGGTAATGCATGTGTATCTATACCTATATCTGTATCAATATATGTATCTCTAGCTGTATCTGTATCTACCAATGAATCTATATCTTAAAATAACAAAGTATCTGTCCGTCAGCATCCTTTTTATAGATGAATACCTTTATCTGTTCCTATGGATCCATCTGTAATTGTCTCTCTCAGTAGCTGCGTTCATATACATTTTTGTATCTGCTGATACTGCAGCCAATGTATCTATATCTCTTACATGAAACCTATATGTATCTATGTCTCCTCTAACCAGGAGTATCATTATTTATAACTTCTACGATGAATACATCTATAACTGTAAAGATGAATATATCTGCATCTTAACACCTCCATAGCCTCTATATGTATCTTTATCTTCCATTGGCAATGTCTCTGTCTCATTATGTCCTTAGGATATCGTATCTTTATCTCAAATATATCATCTTTTAGCATAGTATCTTGACTCCGCATACGATGCATTCATTGCTATGAATACTTGTTTATCAACTGCATCTGTATCAGAATCTGTATCTGTATCTATATCTAAGATCATATTTAAGTTTAAGTTCTTGTTTCCTTATTTGCATCTACATTCTGTGATATACTTCTCTCTATATATATTCATAGCCACAACCTTCACTCTCTGTCTTATCCGAGCTTAATCTATATTTGCTATGGCAACTGCAATTGTATCTGTATCTCTGCCTGGATTTCGTATCTGTATCTCTCCGCGCCTCTATATCTGCCTGGCCGTAAACATGGTGCATTACACTCTCGCGCGCGGCCAAAACGGGCTGCGGCCACTTCCAGGTCAAGCAACTTCCTCAGTTCCGAGGTTGTCCGCGGCTGCCTCGACTGCTGTGACTCGGTTGACGCCTGATGCCTGATGCCGCCGCCGCTGCTGCTGCTGCTGCTGCTGCTGCTGCTGCTGCCATAACTGAATAATTGTATCGCAACGTGACGATATCATTGACCCAAGGGTGCAGTTACCTTGTGCTCCTGTCATTCATATAAATTTTGTGCAAATACCCTGGCAGAGAGCGTAATGAGGTATATTGGTTGCAGAATATGTGACACATGTGAAAAGGTCAGATATGCTCTTGATTATTATCTATTGATCTATCAGCTGGGCTCTTGAAACTCAAAGATGTCTTAATTATGAGAGAGTATCTAAGATGAGTGATCGCACTTAGAGAGAGAGAGAGAGAGAGAGAGAAAGAAGGACACAGAGTCATGTAGTGCAGAAAATGGTACAACTATCTGAAAAGGTAAACATTAATCGATATTTGATCTTTCCTACTAATCGATCAACATAAATTAGATCGATAATATATATATTAGATGTGGATAGTCGGCGCCATCGATAGTCGTTAGGGTTAGTTGTGTCAGAGGTATTTCAATTGCCGATAATGTTATCGATAAATGTACACCTCTAACATATATCCCACTCACAGTTTTAACATCACTGCATTACCCTTACAGCATTACTTTTATCATTTTAGTTCAGCTTCAGCTTAACACCAAACTCTCTTCCTCTAGAGATCTCTCCTCAGACATTTCACCTCCTCACTTAGTCAAACTCTTACAGTTTTAGAGCCACTGCAGCTACCGCCTTTCGACTTTATTGAATTATTGTTCTTGGCCAGCGTATTACGCCGTCTCCACAACCCGTTTTCACTGACTGATTCTGACTGGTTTCGTTGTTTGTTTCGAAAATGTGTTTCGCCTGGAGTCCATTGATCCGCTGCTGCTGCTTCTGCTGTTGTTGCTGTCGCTGCTGCAGCCCTGGCGCAGAGGCCGCTTTTAACCTTGTTTGCCAGACAGTTATGGACAACCCCCCGCCCTGCCCTGCCCTCCCCTTGCCAGTGCCCCAGCCCCTGACTTTGGCGAGAATCGCGACAACAACACTCTCGCTGCTCCTCGAAGAGATCATCACACGCCCCGTTATGATGATCATGATGATCATGACGATCAGCTTGATCAGTGTCGAGCTAATGATGCATAAATTAAAAGAGCTGATGAAATTTGCCAGACGATTCGCATAAGCGGCCAGAAATGCATAAAAAATATGGCCAAAAAGACAGTTGGCAAAAGCGCAGAAAAAAGAATCGAAAACAATTAACAAAACGAGAAGAAAATAAACTAAAATTATGCAGTTATTTTTACACGCTTTGTTTGTTGGCATTACAAGGCGGCCATGCCACGCCCACCCCACAAATGTTGGCCACAAAGTCCACTTGGCCAGGCGCCCTGCCTTTGAAGCTATTTATAAAACCAACAACAACAACAGCAATGAGAATAGCAATGCATTAGCCAATGTGCTCAGCAGCTGCTAATTGTGAGAGTGTGGGTTTGGTGTGAGGGCGGGGGTGTAAGTCCGTCTGTGTGTGTGAGTGTTTGTGTGGGGCTGCCATTGCGGTAGGTTCGCGCCTCGGCACACGCTGCGTATGATCAATACGTAAGCGTTTACGTATTCTGTTTGCTTTATGGGCAACGCCGCATATCACGCATACGACCCGTGTGGCCCTAGCATTGGCTTCGCTCGCTTATCAAACGAGCCAATTTTAAAGTCAGCTTCGTATCGGCTCTGCTATTTATAGCCGAACGACTTGCTGTGCCTACAATCACCGCCATAAAAATACCGATTTGCTCGTCTAGCAGATGCCCTGTAGCCGGTGCCAAAGTCCACAGCGGCATTGTTTGATTTCGTATTTGCTGTAGGTGACGCAGGCTCATTTTGAGGAGAGTTCTTGAGCTTAATTGAAGCTAATTTGCTTAGCAATCGATATATGTATCGAATATCGAATACTGAACATCATTGTGCTGTTGCATAAGAGCATTTATGTAATATTCTATACCTTTAATATACTTATCTCTTCAAAATATATTCTGCAAATCGATAAATATCGATTGCATACAGATATAGATATATCCAATATTGAATACCATTAAGCTGCAATATTCTGAGATTTGTTAAATATTCCAGTATGATTTCGGCTCTTATTAAAATACATTTTGCAAATCGATAAATATCGATTATGTATAGATACTTCGAACAACGAATATCATTATGCAGAAACAAATTGATACAAATCGATAGCTCTATTATCTCATCGAAATACGTTTACAAATCGATAAATATCGATTATATATGGATATAGATATATCGGATATCATTATGTTGCTAAAATGGCTATTGATCACATATTGTACTCATAGTTTGTATTCTGCTCTCATTAAATATCGATAAATATCGATTATATTTAGTCGCTTATCTAATTGCAGGGTATTGCGCATAAGCAAGAGTTTCTTCTTCAATATTTTAAGTTCGTAAATTTGTTTTCAAGTTTCGTCTGATTGAAAGTTTGATTGGTCAACTGATTGAGTGATGGGTCGCTTCCTGCTAGAGAGCTCACGTACCACTTCCCAGGCGCATGTTGCACTCCACTTGAGCTGTCTCAAGGGGTTTTCCTCTAATCTGAAGATCTGTCTGCGATCGTTAGCCAATGCATGACATCATTCCAAAGTTCAAATCAATATACATTTTGCCAGCTAAGCACTTGTTGTTGTTACAGTTGCTGTTGTTGTTGTTGTTTTTGTTGCTTCTGTTGTTGTTGTTGTTGTTGTTGCTGATTTGCGACCGGCCTGCTTTACATTTTTTACACTCATCGCTGGCTCAGGGTCTGGCGCTGTTGGTTCAACGTTTTCTCAATTTTGTTTTGCGCATTGACCTTTTCGCGCACTTTGTTGCTGTTTATTTCGGTTTTGTTGCAATTGTTGCTTCCTCGTCAGCGCACGGTTGTCCTTGCCAAGTGCCAACGCCTCGCGGCACATGTTTCAAAAGTGATCTTGAGCCTGGGTATTGCCTTTCAAGTGGAAATATATGGGTTCGCAGTACAACCAAACAGCCCTCTCACTCTCTCTCTCTCTCTCTCTCTCACACACTCTCTGATTGTCGGCCTCTTTCGTTGTGGATCATCCGATCGATTTATGGCCCCCAAAGTCACAACACACGATGCATAATTTGCAAAAATATGTTAATTAGATTTTGTTTGTGCCTTCCTTTTTCATTAGACTCTGCCTCTTCTACGCTTTGATTATAAACCGAATTATTCCACGCTATGCGCACTCTTACCAAAATAAACTTATAATAATTATAAAAAAGAGTTATGTATTTATCTCGGCATCTATTATGACATACCCTGTAATCAAATGAGAGTTGCTTGAATATATAAAACCGAAATGATGATTTAAGCTTGAGTTTAACAACTTGAAATTTGAATTGCATTCAAATTATGACCGCCAGGATAAATCACTTGTAGTTATCGATATCGATAACAGCGGCCTTTCTGAGTAAAATGAGCTGTGATGACACAAATATATGCAGTTCTGCCTAGGTGGCAACGCTGGCTCTCAATTATTTAGGCCGTTAAATTTATAAAACAATTTGAATATAGTAAATTAAACAGAAGCAAAAAAAATATATTAAATATATAAAATTAAAAAAATATATATAAATTGAAAACTCATTTGCTGGGTATCTGCTTGTGGTCCATTCGAGCTGGATTCATTATTATTTGTTGATGGAAACGCGCTGCGAGTTGCTAAAAATAAATAAATAATAAATAGGCGACTAAATGTTGCTCGTGCTGCCACGAACATCAACAATAATAAACAGAGAAAATGTGCTAAATTGTTGCTCGTAACGAATTGCATGAGACTCGCAGCCGTATCATGCCTTTTAGTGCCCACTGTACCTGGTTTTTGAGCGCCTTAGTCGCATCAACAATTGATTTTTAATCTCAAAAGACGTCTTGATAAAACTTTGCTGTGTTTCCTTTGGCTTTTATTGCTATAAATAAATGTTTTACATATTTTATAGCCGCCGTCTGCTGCCAAACCTCTTAAAGCCGCAGCTGGTCACTCAGACAAGGCCGCATTTGCGTCACATGCTATATGGAATTGGAATTGGAATTGGAATTTACCTATGTAGACCTGTTTTATTTACTTATTTGTTTGTCATTTGGCCAAGCCAAGCCCATCAGCAATTTGTTCTTACTATAACTGACATATATATATAGATTATTATGATATGATCTTTACTATAATTCATTCATAATCTCTGAGTAATCTTTATAATTATAATTGGAATTCCATTATTTGGCATTATCTGACTCCTAGAGTGTCATTTATTTACCTAATTTTGCTCATATATGACAACATGGACCCATTCGCTAAGGTTCAGTCCGTCGAACGAGTGAGCACTCAATAAATGCGTGGATACGTATTATCTGTTCACAGTTCTTGGCAGCGATAACGCCTCACCCACACACAAACACACACACACATAGGCGGACGGACACACGCACACATTGATGGCTGTACTCATGGGTGATCGTCATGCGACAACATTCGTCACAGACACAACAGAAATATCGACTAAAGTCAAGCACTTGAGCAAAATGGAATTGTAGTTTATACCCCAAGATGTTAGCTCAACAAATACCCTGCAGAGTGGTGACTGGAAAGGTACAGTTGAGTCAGAAAGCACTAAGTTGAGATCTTATGGTGAGGTACAGTTGAGCAAAAATTATAAAATATCACAAACTAAGTACAGTTGAGTAAGGGCTATAAGTATATGCTCTACATACATGTAAAGTTTATACGCACTTATCGATATTTATCGATTTTCTATAGAGAAACACAGACAAGCAGACAGACTGCACAAGTAAGCCTCAACTCTCAGCTAGCTCAACTGCAACATACCCATCTCCCTTCAACTACAGGGTATCAACGAGAGCCAAACACTTTAAGCAACCGCCAAGGTGTGCTCTTGTCTTGTGGGAGCCTAAAGCACTGCGCACTTGGGTTGTTTCCATTGTTGACAGAGCGCGCAACGAGCCTCCAAAGGTTCCCACTGACAACAGCAACAACAACGCAGAAGAGAACAGTAAATCAACAACGCCAAATCCCAGGGGCAGTTAGCGACCCACAGTCGACGAGGTCGACACAGCGCACTCAACAACGCCCCTTAAAGCTTGTCAACGAAATGGCAAACAGACGACATCAGAGCTGGCTAAATAAACCCAGCAATAATAATAATAATAATAATAATAATGAACTAATAATAAAACTGATGACTCTTCGGATACGCAGCAATTTGCAGCTGGCCGGTAGCTTTAGATAATAGATTCGACTTCCTCCATTAGAAGTTGTTGCCTGACAGATGATTAACTAGATTCTTTGTGCGTTGTTCGTTGTTTTCCCCATGTCCAACATCTTGTCGGTTGAGTCACTTGCATAAGTATTTCGCAACTTGGCACGCCTCTTAGTCACTCTGTGCAAAACAAAGTTTTCAGATAACTTGCAAAAATAGGTCAATAAATAATATTCCTAGTTATAACTCTCTTCTTATATTTTTGCATATAAATGAAGTGGAAATTTCCAATATCTTCTTCCCAAAAACCCATCCAGACTATTATAACTTAAAATCTTAAAATTCCCAAGAAGCTAAGAACTTTCACTAAGCCCACGGGAATTTCCAGTTAGGTACGAAGTATTACCCAAGACTTGAGCAAATTTAATTAAAATACAGACTCTGGTGCAGAGCATGTGCGACTAGCCAGATACTCCTTAACAAGCTTAACAACTTCTGTAAGCCCTCTCATATATAGAAGTACGTTCAGACTTTACCTAGCCAAGCAACTGCTGTTGATTGCATCAGCTCTACTCTAAGTGCCGATTAGCTTTATATATATATGTATATACCCTATAAATATTTGATTTGTGCCTAGTTTCTCTATCGCATTCCATTCACCTGTTCGCTTTACGGCAAAGATTCATTCAAAGCAACAACTAAATTTTGATATTGCACTCAACAGCTGCATATACCCATTGATCAGGCCGCGCCCAGTGGGCATATCAGTAGTGCAATCGATTGAAAGTATTTTTGTGCGAATGTTCCGCCGTAGTTTGGGTCGCACGCCGCTTTAGGTGATGGAGCGCGATAAGCGCGCTGATCGACGTTTGCGTTCCGGCAGCGATAAGCCTGACCACCGCCACGCCCACACCCCCGATGTATGTGGGGCGTTGTGGCCATGCGCCGTCCAGCTGGTCAGCCTTATCATAGTTCCCGCAATGGGCTTGGCCTTTCACGGGGGAGACGCATCAGCCGTACAATTGTGCCGCACGTCATGCAAATTCTGAATAACGCAATAAGATAGCTTTCCCTCTCGCTTCCTCTATGTTTATTGATGAGACACTCCCTCTCTCTCTCACTCACTCTCTTTCTAGCTGTTAATCTATTTGCGTTCACTCTCGCTCTCTCTCTCTCTCTCTCTCTCACTTTTTCTCTCTCTGGTGTTCACGTTGACTTCACGTGCCAATCAGCCGCAGAATATGCGACCTCGTCATCATATATACAACCGCTCTATCCGGCGTATTGGGCTACCTACCCCCCGTATACCTTAAGCTCTCTATGCTCTACATTTATTTCTGTGTTTCTGTTTCCCTTTCCACTATACCATATATATATATTTACTTTTATACTCGATTCACAAATATAAACAGAGGTTTATTAGTTTTTTCCCCAATAGCCGGATAATTTATATGTCCGTAATTGTATTTCCGTAGTAGGAACTGTATTTGTTATCAGCATTTTCTCCTATAGCCATAAATATTCAGTTTGGATATTCCATTTATTTTTAGATAACTCGAAAACTCCAAGGGTTATAGACTTCAGAATTATTGTATATACTCTTGGAGAGTATATATAAATGTAGAAATTTCGATTTCTTAGATATAACTGCACTGTGGCTCATTTTGATCTTTATTAACAGCCTAGGGTATCTCCTAGTCGAGCACTCCCGTCTCTTATTTCATTTTTCTTTTGATCTTATTAATGATGTTGTTTGTTGATTTCCCATTGTGAATGCTCACGATTCCCAATCGGTTTATAGTATGCATGATAATATAGATGATCATGATGATGGCAACTACGTCGACATAGGCAAAAAATACAAAAATAAAATATATAAAAAATAATGTGAAAGAAAAAAACACAAAGAGAACTGCCATTGCCCCATTAAAGGCGTTCAGATGAACCGGTTCAGGGTCAATCGACTGAGTCGTCGTCGTCGTTGTTCGCGCTGTCGTCTTCGTCGCCTGCCTTCCTGCCACGGACAACGACTTTCAAGTTCAGTTGGAACATTTGGCAAGGGCAGGAACTGGGCCAAGGTCGGACAAGTGGCCAGAATAATGCGGCAAACAGAATACCAGGTAAAAGGGGAATGCCATGCCAAGCCACGCCACGCCACGCCAAGGCAAGCCGAATCATTCCCCCTAATGATCATCGCCGACTACAGCATCTTCATCATTGTGTTCTGGCAGCTGGGTAAAACCTTGAGGTCGCCGAACGTAAATTTCCATTGGCCTTCGGCCAGAGACCTATGTACATCCGATCGACCCCAAATTGAAGTAAAAAGTTCTCAGCGCACAGCTCTGGGGCGAGATAGAGACGCGAGCATTGGCTAAACGCAACGCGTCAGCCAGCACGTAGGCCCCTCGGCTAGACGAGGGATTAGGCTCTGCTCCAAGCAAATGCTATGTCACGGGACAGTTATTATGAAAACTACAAAATAATAATAATTGCAGCAGAAACAATGAAAGTTTAACTAACCGGACGTGGGCAACGGCTAGGGCGGGACACTTTTTTTTAGCCATAGACCCACATTGGCTCTCGTAGAAAAACCCCCTAAAAATATCTTAAAAACAATAAAGTGTTTGATGAGATTTGATTAGCTTTTAAATTTGATGTCTCTATGACTCAGATGCATAAAAATATATACAAATTGGCGAAAAGTCTGAAAGCATTCTATAAAAAGTAATAAAATTGGGAGATGCTTCAAAGCATTTTATAAAAAAAAATAGAAAATATGAAAATATATAAAATGATGGAAGTTGTAAAAGCATTTTATTTTTAAATGTGGAAAAACTTCAAAACATTTTATAAACAAAAACTTGGAAAAATTTGTTTTTTATTAAAAAAAACAAACTTTAAAATACTTTATGAAAAAAATAAAAATTGAGAAAAGCTTCGAAACATGTTAAAAAATATTTTAAAAATTTTAGAAAGTATAAAAACATATTCAAAATATATTTTAAAAATTCGGAAAGCTTAAGAATATTTTATAAACAAATAAAAAAAATTTAGAAATGTTTAAAAATATTTTATACAAAATAATAAAATTTAACAAAAAATTTTTTTATTATAAAATTTCTGCTGGTGCAGAATCTTGCACAACAACTCGTCTAAGCCAAGAGCAGATTTAAGCAGCATTTGGAGATGGCCAACTATTTGTTTACTGAATCTGCGAATTGATTTGCTTAATTTATAATTGCGCTAAACAAAATTTCATTGATGGTAGCCGCAGGTGAGGCAGCGAGGGCAGCGCGCTGCATTGTCACGAGCTGTTAGTAGCTGCCTCTGCTGCTGCTGCATGACGTCATGGAGCCAAATTGTGGATGAGCATTTTGTGTGGCGCGTGTGAAATAAAAGCGCGGCAAAGACAAGTTCGGGGGTTTTACCCATTCGCATTCACATTCGCATTCGTATGCCAAGAAAAATCAACAGTAAAAGAAGCAAAAAGAGTCGAGGAATATGTACATTTATGCGAAAAGCGAAATGTGAATGACTTGGGGATTGGTGAAAATGAAAATTTGGAAATTGTGTGCGGCGTTGCCGTGTCGAATTTTAGATTCAATTCAAGCAGAATGCTAATGGCCAGGCCCAATAACAAGATTGAGCACTCGCTGGGTACATGTTCCGTTCCGTTCCGTTCAGCAGTCAGCAGCTGACGTCACGCTCACCTGTGATTGACGTCCGTTGCTAAAAGAGACACAAACAGCCAACACGCATAACATTAAACACGCTGCTTGGGGCAAATGGAGGGAAGAAAACAAAAAGAAGAAGAGGAGAGAAAAAAACTCACACACACACAGAGAAAATGTTAGAAAGCTCGAGTTCATTAATAAGGCATTTGGTAGAGGCCTTGAACCATCATCCGTTGGCCCTGCGACGTCATTGGCGGCGGCAATGCTGCTTCTCTGTTTGACCTTTGGAGCGCAACAGGAGAAATGGCGTGTGACGTCATTGAGAGCCTGCTACGTAACCATTACATCAGGTTACGTCAATGCGCAAGCCTTGCGCTCTCTCTCTCTCTCTTACTCTCTCGCGAGCGCGCGCGCGCCCATTCTCTGGCATCTGGCAACCCTGTGCGTCGGTGGCAGCCGCGGCCTACGTGCACTTGTGAAGGTGCGTGGGCACGTGGACTTCGGGTGGCTTGTGGGTGGTCTCTTTAGCGGGCCTGCAGTTGATACGTAGGCGGCCTCCAAATGCGTGTCAAGGCAAAAGGCGTACAAGTCCCGCACTGAACTTGAACTGTCGCCTGGAACCGGAATTCTTGCTAATTTTAGATGCCCTTCGCAATGCTGATTAAATTGAAACGTACATAGCTCAATAAACACACACACACACACACACACACACACACAGAGGTAACCACATATGTACATACATAAATAGCTATGCTAGCGCTCGTTCCTAATTTGTATGGGTGGGCCGCACCTCTCCCAATGCTGGGGTAGGCTTTCAATTGCGTTGCGCTCTATGCATTTAAAAGAAAAAATAAAATAAATAATGTAAATATTTCCACTGCAGCAAAAAAGAAGAAGAAGAAGCAGCAGCAGCAGCAGTAGCAGCCCATTTACACGCCCACGCAACATTATTATTGCACTTGAGTTCCGTACAAAACTTAATTCCGTTTCCAATAACAAACAAAACACGCAACAACAAATACCCACTCCCGTAAGCACTCAAACACGCTCACGTACACACGTACACACACACACAGGCAGGCATACGCACGCATACAGCCAGCCATAAATAGTGAAGCAAGCACGCCGCCTTCTGTCTCGCTCACACCCGACCGTCCGCAGTGGCCCACAGCAGCGACTGGCTGCGCTAGCGAGTATCAACAAATGTTCACGTGAACATCATGAGGTCAACGCGTGATACACAGTATGATAATTCACAGACACACACACAGGCACACTCTCTTGCGCGTGTTTTGTATGGCGTGCTAGTTTCAGTCTCGCTCCCGCCCCGTTGTTGTTTTTGTTGCGCAAGAGCGCCAGCACAATATGAAATAGTCACAGCTGTTTTTGCTCTCTCTCTCTCTGCCTCGCTCGTTTGACGATTGGCTATAAGTGGCACGAGCCCCTTTTTGCATGTGAAACTGTTACGAACATAGCCAGCGTTGCCAGACTCAACGACCTTTGACTAACTCTCGGCGAATTTTGTGCAAGCAAACAGATAAACGTGGGCAATAATTTATCATATTAAACGCAACAAGCAATATGATTTGACTCAAGCTGTGCTCAATTTTTCTTACAGCTGGCAACGCTGCGCTCGCTCAACTGGTGAGCGTAACCATAGACTTCGACTCTCCCCTCTCCGCTCTTGGCCCACAAACAGGTTTCGCCCATCAATGAAATCCGTCTGCGTCTGGACTTTTGCACGACTTATTGTGTGTTAGCTGCCCCCCTAGTCGAACAATGCGGCTAATGTACATGCAAATATATGCAGTCGGGCCAATATATGGCTGATCCAAAGTATGTAGCGTCTGGCAGGCCCAAGCCGCTGACCACCACCCGTCCTAAGCCTAGCCTGTTTTGGTATGGATCTTTTTTATCTTCTGCTCAGAGCGCTTAATCACGAGCTTCCGTAGCAACAAATGCGTCAGCCGCAGCTTCAGCTTTGTCGGCGGCGGCGACGTCGTCGTCAATGGAACGGCCGGGCCTCAGACTGAGCCATGGCTTCGGGGTGTGTCTGTGTAGGCCTCTACACAACTGTGTGTGCGTGTGTGCGTGTGTGTGTGTGTGTGTGTGGGCATGAGAGCGCTGCCTTTGCTTTGCACGCTGTATGTGCATGAACAGCAGCTATGAATAGATAGCTTCATGGAATTTTGTATTTTCCCCCAGAGGTAAACAGCTGATGACGTCCATGCGCTCGTTACGTGCTCCCTCTCTCTCTCTTTCTCTCTCTCTTCAGTGCGTGGGCACAGACCTGACCTTTTGCCGCCAACACGAGTTTCAAGCCCCAGCTAAATGTCAGCCTGCTGCGAAGGCGTACTGTCAAAGTGCCAGCTAGAGCTGGGAGCGTGTCACGATCCTTGAATGATAATTAAAATGAATTATAATAAAAACATTTTTAAATAATTATAATATACATACATAATAATATAATATAATATAATATAATATTAACTACAAATCGAGTTAATTACTTTAATAATTTAAACTCATTTTAATTGCCGACTCGTGCTCATCGTATGCTCTTCGCATTCGAGCTCGTGCTTGGCTCGTGACACGCGCACGGCTCTAGCGTAGCGCTGCCCACGTTGCCAGCGCCTGGCCGAAAAGCAGTTACAATTGTGTCCTCCCATTGCACTGGTTGCTTTGCCGCCGACCCATTCGATGACGATTTTGCCGAAGAGAGGCTCCCACGGCACACCCGCGCACGTTGAAGAGCAGCCCACTTACAACTGATTACGTCGACAACATGCGCTCCCCTCTCTCTCTCTCTCTCTCATGCTCTCACACGCCGTGTCTGTGTGTGTGCGCTGCGACTGCGACTGCGATGGTCTGTTGGAAGTTCGCAGTCTGTGTTTTGTTCATTCGTCTGTTGAATTCTGAACGCTACGGTTCGCTCACTCGGGCTCCTCTGGCAGCCGCATCAAGTGACTTAAAAGAGAAAGAAAAACTTTATAAGAAGTCTCTGCTACTAATATAGCTTGTGTAAATCAAAAGTGCTAACACCGATTTAGATAAGTGATAAGGCGGACACCAACTGAAAGAGAAATTAAATAGTAAAAATTCAAAAAATAAATACAGACTCCAGTGCCCCAGCAGCGATAGTGGGGAACAAGTGCAAAGTGCAACTAAGTAGAAGAAAAAAATAAAATAAAATAATTATCTGCCACCCACACACACGCACACAATGGACATGGATACGTTGCTGCTGCCGTCGCCGCCTGCAACGCCCCCGCTGCGGGATAACAAAGTGGAAAATGTAAGTCCAAAGTGACTCAGAGATTGACCTACAAAGTGAGCCGTATAAATGAGTGTAAATGAGTGCAGTGCAAACTAATTAAAATTAAATGCGAAAAAATGCAGCCTACACACACACACACACACACACACACACACACACACACACACACACACACAGACACACCAACACACTCGTGTATACAGTTACAGCGAATTCCCGCATTTTATTCGTGCCCCCAGACAAGACGCCTTCGCTTTTGACAAATCACGCAACAAAAAAAAACTACATGGCAAGGCGAGCCATTAAGTGTAGTGCCTGTCTGCTTGCACTCGCCGCGTTTCTAAAAACAAAAGTCTCGCATCTCGCTCGCACCGCAGTAACGCTATGCGATCACGCAGCGGGCACGCTTTCACGTGAACACCGCATGCACAGCGAGTGATACACACACACATGCATATAGACCACAAGCACACACACACACACAGGGCGAACATTGGACTCCACGGCAATGTGGAGCTGTCGTAGTTATTTGCGCGCCTTGCCTGCATGTGTGTGTGTCTATGTGTGTGTGTTTTTGCTGTGAGCGTCTTCAAGAGAGCCGCCTGCTGACGTAGTCAGAGCGCAGTGTGAGCGTGTGTATGTGTGTGTGTGAGAGAGAGAGAGAGAGCGTAAAGACTGTGCGAAGGTGCGTTGTCAATTAGAAACAGCAAGCGGTAGAAAAAACAAACAAAACCAAGCCCCAGACAGGCAGCGACGTTAACGGCGACGCTTCATATAAAATATGTCACATTTTTTTGCTTTCTGCTTATCGGGCGCACAAGCGAGCAAACAAACAAACAAAACAGACACACAGCCAAACGCACACGCACAGCAAGCGAAGGCAACGTGCCGAGCCCATAAAAAAACAACAAATAAAAGCGTCGCTGCCAGCTGCGACGCAGGCTGCACAAATTTTTTGTGCATGCTTTTAGGCTGCGCTGATATTTAGAAGGGCGCCGCAATGGCTTTCAACAGTTAGACGAACTGCCAAAAGAGAAGAAGAAAGCGATGCCGACTAGTTGATACCCTGTAAAAATGCAGTTTTATTATGTATATTTATTTTTATGTGTGTCACTAAATAACTCACTTTATATGCTACCCGCTTGACCAGCCTACAGGGTATATCAAAAAGTCATAATAACGCAATGGCATTAACCCCACGTTAGGCGCACCAAATTTGCGTGGGGGACGCCGTTGCGGGTTAAGGTTAAAAGTGAACGGCCTTGTCGCTTTTAGCCAACGGTCGGCGTCGGCTGCGACGTCGACGCCCGCGCACATAATTAGCGAATTTTTCTTTGGGGGTTTTTGCACTCGCCAAAAAGTTATTGTAGGTCAACGTCGGACAGGGAAAAAGTGAATGTGAATGTCTTTTCGGGGCCAGAGGCAGTGAACCCGTCCGCCCACGTTTATTGAACCCAGTCACTAATCCAACTCCTCTCCCTCTCTCTCCTCTTCCAGGCCGCCAAGGACAAGCAACTGGTCAATGAGAATCTGCTTAAGGCCAAGCTGAAGCTGGTCGCCAACCAGCAGAGCCAAAAGAATGGCATCATCACGCCCAATCCCTCGGACACCGAGGACGACACCGCCGACGTGCGGCCCTGCAAGAAGGCGCGCCTGGAGCAGCCAGCGGTCACATTGACGCCGCCGCCAGATCGGCAGCAGCAGCTCAAGTCGGAGCAGGAGCAGGAGGCCGACGCACTGGCTCAGCGTGTCAGCGTCATAATGCGCGTGAACAGCCTGGGCACCGTCAGCTCATCCAACGAGGAGAACAGCTCGAGCAGCTGCTCGGCTGCCAGCGATATGAATGCCGCACTCACCACGCCCATTTCCGACGACTATCCGGAGGAGAACGTTTGGCGTAATCTCAAATACAAAATGAATCGCAAACGTGCCGCCGAGGTGGCACTGCCCACGCCCACACCCACGCCCACGCCCACAGTCACAGCCACTCCAGCAGCGGAACAGCAGCCCCTGGCCCCATATGCAGCTGCAGCGTGTCCTGTCTACATAGCAGCGCCCGCTCCTGAGTCACAGCTGCTGATCCTGAGCAACGTGGCAGCCGCTGCAGCCGCAGCCATTGTGCCAGCGCCTTGCCAGTCCTCGTCATCATCATCATCATCATCATCATGCTCCTCATCGTCATCGTCCTGCTCCTCGGCAGGCAAACGCATTACCGCCGCCCAGGCGGCCGCCACACGCAGTCGCATCTACGAGTGCAGCTTTCCGGAGTGCGGCAAGAACTACTTCAAGAGCAGCCACCTGAAGGCCCATCAGCGCGTCCACACGGGCGAGCGTCCGTTCATCTGCAAGTGGGACAACTGCGACAAGCGCTTCTCCCGCTCCGACGAGCTGTCGCGGCACAAGCGCACACACACCGGCGAGAAGAAGTTCCAGTGCACCGTCTGCTCCAAGAAGTTCATGCGCAGCGATCACCTCTCCAAGCACGTGAAGCGCCACAACAAGGACAAGGCGAACGGCGTCAATCGCAATGTCAGCTTCGCCTCCACAGCCGTCGAGGCAGCGGCCGTCGCGGCTGCAGCCGCCATGTGCGAGCCCACGCTGCAGCTGCGCGCCATTGCACCAGCCACCAGCAGCTGCAGTTCCAGCTCCGCCTCGAGTCCAGTTCAAATGCCCGCCTCATCCAGCAGTTTGCACATCTACAGCGCGCAGGACCTGCTGCGACTGCAGCAGCAGGCCTCCACGTTCGTGGGCACCTTTGTGGCCAGCCGATAGGCCAACCCCAGCCAGCCACACACTCTCATCTCGACACAGTATGACCAGCTCAGCGCTGAAGCAGATCCACACTCGGGGCCCAGCTGGCGTAGTCTTAAGTTCTAGTTAGGAGCTACTTCTTGTCATCGTTATGGTTAGGACTCTCACACACAAATTATCCTTCACACACACCCACACACATTTTAGTTTAGAGCTCTTCTGATTATACCTAGTGCATAACCTATATATACTATATATAGCTACAAAATCTGTGATATTTAAGTTTTCTTAACACTTTTTCTATTGTAAAATGATTATCGCTGGTAAAATTTTCAATCTGAACAAAATTGTATTTATTGCGCAGCCGAAAAGATACCTGGTGCACCTAGATGGGTCCAAGGTCCAAATCTCAAGAAAACATAACAAAAGAAAACATTTAAAAATCAAATATAATGCGAAAATATATTTTCCATATAATAATTTAAACCAAGTCTTTCAAATGGGCTGGGAATGGGCTGTCTTTAAAGGAAAGACAAGTTCAGAGAGTTTCGGAACAGTTCTTATATAAGACAAATGGATCAGATAGCATACAGTAGTATACATCAGCCTTGGGAATATATATATATATATGTCTTTCAAAGGATATGTACTTTCTTTAAAGGAAAGTCAAGTTAAAAGAGTTTCGATGACGAATGAATCAGATGGTATATAGTATAATGAGCATATGGTACATAGTCGTATACATCAGCCTTGGCAATATATACATATAATATATTTAAAAAATTTCATACTTTTTCAACATCCTCAGACATATTTCTTTCACAATCTCCTAATCTAACTCAGCAATTATTATATTATAAGCTTTATATAACCCACTTCTTATCTATATCAGATTACAATATCATATGAGCTTTATCATTAACATAATTTAGCACATCTATAAAAAGTCCGCTGAGGTATTCGTATATATATATTCGTATATAACTATTTCCTCACTCCAACTGAGATTCGCGGGATTAGACGCCCAGCAGCGCGCTCAGCTCGCACATGGCTCGCGGCTTGGAATGGGGCGAGCAGGCCTGGCGCACGGCCATCTCCCAGGTGTCCAGCAGGTGTGAGAGTGAATAGTTTTTGGGCAGCTTGGACATGCGGGCGATCAGCGCCTGCTGCACGGTCTGCAGGAACGGCGTCGCCGAGTATTCCTGTTCGGTGAGCGAGCAGTCGGGCGATTGCCACGGGTACTCCTCCGGCACGCTCACGCTCACCGGCGGCACGCTGGGCAGGCACTTATCGTCCAGGCAACAGATCAAACGTATGGCCTTATTGTTGTTCTGAGCCGTTGTGTCCAGCTTGACCTTGAACTTGGTATCCAGGCGGGCAATCTCGCCCTGCAACACATGCGGCACATCCTGCTCAAACGGCGATGACTTCTCCTCCAGGTGCGGTTTCTTGGCCGGCACAGGCGCACATATATCTGTACCAAAGAGCAGCTCCAAGCTGGGCCGGAACGTGCGATGCAGCGTGTGATTAGCCAGCGGACTCTGCAGCGTCGTATTGAGGACCTCCAAGAGGGGATTCGAAGATTTCTGTGGATAAAGAGTTAGCAAAGGACTTCTGCATACGATGATTGACTTACGCCAAACTGCTGGCCCGCGTAGCTGACGAGGTCCATCTTCTCCAGCGCCTTCTCGCACTTGAGCAACGTGTCCAGCTGCACACGCTGCGTCGGATTGCACAGGATTTCCAGCAGCTTGCTCATCTTGGTCATCTTCTCGACATCTGTTAAAGCAGAGATATTATTATAATAAATAATGTTTGATCATTAAGAAGTGAACTCACTATTGCCATCATTGGTAATCTTGCCCAGCATGCGCTTCAGTGGCTCAATGTACTTGGTCAGCTGCTTGTACTTCTCCCTGTAGAGCGCTTCCTCCTGTGGATTGAATGGACTGTTGCCAGTCACCTGCCCGGGCGTATTGATCGATGCGCTTGGCGACTGCTGCCGTATGTTGCGCTGCGTGTTCTGCATCATCATTTGCGGACTGGACTGTGGCACTAGCGCCGGACTGGGTATCATTTGTGGTGTGGGCATCTGTGGTGTCAGCGGCTGCTGTGTGGGCGTCTGATTGCCCACCAATTGCTGCTGCTGCTGTTGTTGCTGCTGCTGTTGTTGTTGCTGTTGCTGTTGTTGTAGCTGCTGCAACTGTTGCTGCTGCTGCAATTGCTGTGCATCTGCCGGCGAGGGGCTGGAGCGCATGAAAGGCTGCTGCGGCTGCTGTTGCCCGCCAACCACTCCTCCACCACGATTGCCCGGAAACATCTGCCCCACCTGTCCCATTGCCATGTTCGGCTTCTGCTGCATATTGGGCGGCATATTGACATTCATGCCGCCCATGGGATTCATGGCGCCGCCCTGTTGCACTGCATTCGGCGGTAGACCACCAGGGCCACCCACCTGCTGCTGCCCGCCCGCCGGGCCACCCACGACATTGTGCTGCTGCTGCATATTGGAGGGCATGCCTTGCATGCCTTGGTTGAGGCGCATCATCGGATTGCCCATGCCCATCTAGAAGATCAGCATATATTAGTATTTATACCTCACTCCATGCTTTCCTACTTACCACCATGGGCGACATTTGGTTGGGCATGCCACCAGCTGCTCCGCCCGTTGGGCCACTATTGGGTCCTGGGCCCACCATCTGATTGGGCATGCCGCCTGCATTGCCTACGATCTGGCCCTGGCCCTGCGGCACAGCGGGTCCCATGGCATTTAGCTGCATGCCGCCTGCTCCGCCAGGTCCATTGCCTCCAGCCATTTGCTGCACTTGCACCATTTGCTGTCCTCCAGCGCCAGCGCCCATGGGCAGCTGGCCGCGTATATTCGGCATCGGTTGCATTTGCTGTTGCCCGGGCCTCTGTTGATTTAGAGTCTGCAGCAAATTGGATGCAGTGCCTGGCCCACCGGGACCGGCCATTTGGTTTGGACCCGGAGCACCGCCCATTGGCATCAATTGAGGATTCCGATTGCCTTGGCTGGCCAGATTTTGCAATGCATTCAGTGGATCCTGCATTATATTTTGCTGTCCCATCTCTGCATTCGGCGGCGGCTGTTGCTGTTGTTGTTGTTGCAGCTGTTGCTGTTGTTGTTGCTGCTGTTGGGCCTGGGACTTGCGCTGCGACATGTCCTTGTAGTGCATAAACAGCTTGGCAACCAATCCGAGATACTCATCCTTGGTGCGCGACTTGCGAAAGATGTGATTCTCCATCATGCTAGCGTTTTTATTCGGCTCCGGCCCATTCTGAGGCAACAGTTCATGGCTGCCAAACACAGCGGAAAATTCCATTAAATTGCCTATGCGCTAACAAATTCTTTACTTACATTTTGGAAATCACATTTTGACGAAAGTTCTGGCTTTGCCACTCTTCAGCCATGTTTAAATGATATTATGACCTTTTTTTAACAAACAAATAAAACTTCCTTCAGTCGCCGTAATTTACGCTTGTTTTCTAGTGTTTTCGATAACGAATATCGAATTAACTTGCTATCGATAAGTGGCAGCGCTATGCCTCTGTTTACATATTGCTGTAAGTTGTTGCCGCTATGTGGCAACACTGTATTTGCTTTCGATTAGTCTGGCAGCCCTAGTGTTCTCAGTTCTTTGTGGCGCGCAAATTCGGGGCAAACGGAAAAAAGTAGAAATAAACATTTATCAACTAATTATGGGTCGGCGCTCTTGTGTTTTGTTAACTGTAAATACAGAACGACATGTTCAATTAGCACCAAGTCAGGCTCATGTATGCCATGGCTGTCACTCAGTCAACTACCTGGCTAAAACACCTGTATGAGGTTCTCTGCAGCAAACACACACACGCACACACACACATATATATATATTTAGATACGCAAAACGCTGAGAACAGCTCGCGCGCTCTAAACTTTTACTAGCTTTCGTTTTGGCGCGTGCTTCTGCTCCGGCTCACCGTTTTTTTTACCGTTGCTCATTCGTATCTCGACTTTCAGACAGAGCGCACGTCCGTTTGCTCGTTCGTTCGGCGGTTCGTTCGTTCGCGTGTGTGTGTGTTTATTTCTTTGCGTTGTTATTAACTTTTATATTTACTACGTCTACGTTCCTCGTCTATATATACTACGTATATGGGTACTTGTACTTGTACATCTCTATATATTGTATGTGTCGCTTATATTTAGTTCTCTACAATTTACGCGCTGATATTTCGATTCGCCACGCTGCTGCCACCTGTACAGCGTTCGTTTAGCGTCTTCTGCCACTGGCTCCCCTACAATAACAACAATAGTAACAACAATCATAATAATTGGAAACGCTGTCAATGCCGGCTGCATTCAAAGTCGCGTTTGGTGTACGTGTATCTCTATCTCTCTAACTTGAATTCGTGCAAAAAGCGTCGTCGTCTCCGTCGTCGGCAGCAGCAGCAGCAGCTGAGGCCACCAAATTACACCAAAATTGTTTCATAAACGTATCTCTTTACAAACCAACAACAACAAACAGCAACAGTAACCAAAACAAGTAAATAGAGTGTATTATCAGTTACCTTGGCGAATGAAAATTTGTGCCAAGCAGCAGCAGAGCAGCCCGCGTCGCTGTCAACGTCAACGTCGTGGTGCGTTTACATGTGTGGTGCGTAGAAAAATGATAATTGAATGCAATAAATAAGAATTCACAACAACAGCAACAACAACAACAACAAGCATTATATCAAATTATATCACAACTAATAGTGCACACGGAGCGGAGCACAACAACAATATAATCAAGCGAAACGGCAGATACAAAACAAACACACACAACAACAATAACAAATAACAAACGGCAGAACGTTTAAGTGAGCAGCAGCAGCGACGCAGCGACGTTGGCAGCGACAGCGAAAATAGCAACAAAATGTCGAAAAACTGTTGAGGTTCGTATTTGTATTTGTATGTGTGTGTATGTAATATTAACTTTGTGTATGCTTTATGAATGCCGTGCGCTCTACTATACATATACATATATATATGTGCATGTGTGCATGTGTATGTGAATACGTGGTTTATTTGCTGCTTCAGTGCATACGCTGGCTTCATGCTGCCCCCTCTCTGCGTTCTCTTGCACATTCACTCTCTCTTTCTCTGTCTCGCGTGCTCCTCTGCCGTTCGGTCTCTGTTTTAGAGTGTGGCTTATGCTGCCAGCGCCGCAGTCGACGCTGACTTGGGCTGCTCTACTTATTCTGTTCTTTTGGCATTTTTTTTTGCGCCCCAGTAGCGACAGCGACGATGTTGATTACAGCCTACAGCCCAAAATGCCCCAACACACACACACACACACACACACACACACACATACGAATTCAGACAAGCCATAACAATGGCAGCGGCAACAGCAAAAGTGTGTTGACATTTTTTAGTTGTGTTGTGTGTTTTCCGTCTGTTTTGCTCTATATGTATGTATGTGTGTGCGAGTGTGAGTATCTCTGCCGCCTGGCAAGGGTAGTGTACGTGTTTAAATTATCAAGCTGAGCTTGTCAGCACGCATGCACATACATGCATACGTATGTATGTGTGTATGTATATGGAAATACAGCTGTATAACAGTGTGTACACATGTACATACATATGTATGTATGTATGTGCGCTTGTAACTGTGCCGGTGGGCTGGAACTTGGACTGGCTGTGCGCAAAGGGCTTCAATTCACGACTACAAATGACAAAAAGACAAACAGACACAGACGGCGGCGTAGAGAACGCAACCTATTGATTTTCAATCAATATTTATGGTGGCTTCCCTCACCCTGCGCTTCCGCTCGTGGCAAACGCTGTCTTTTTCTTGCTGCTGCTTCGGCCTTTTAGCTTTTGTTGTTGTTGCTGCTGCTGCTGCCGCTGTTTCTTTTTCTGTCGTACGCTTTGCTGTTCGATTTTTGAATATTGTCTTGCATTTGAATTGCTATTGCTTCTTCTGTGGCTTCGGCGCCAGCGTCGCTGACGCTGCCGCTGCCACTGCCTCTGCCACCGTTGCCGTTGCTATTTTGTCGCTGCTTCTTTTTGCTCTATTCTGGTTTCACCTTTGGGCAACGCGAGACTCACTCACGCATGCATAATCAACAACTGTATTATTTCTCTGTATGTATGCGTGTGTGTGTGTGTGCCAGTGCGACTGCGCTGCCGACTTTGCTGCTTTTGATTTTGCTATTGTTGTTGCTGTCACTGTAATCGCGGCTTTTTTATTATCATTTGATTGCGCTGCTTTTATGGTTTGCCGTTGTTTTTCATTTTTCTTGCTATTTTGTCGCCTATTTGTGTGTGTGTTTTTTCTCTTTCTTTATTTCTTTTTTTTGCTTTTTTGTCAATTCCCTTTTTGCAGCGCAACCGCAGAACCGTTTTTGTCGTTGTTTTCTTGTATCAATTTGTGTCTGTCGCGCTTGCTGCATTTCTTCATTTATTTATTTATTTACTTTTCTGTTTCTTTCTTTGTTGGTTTTCTATGCACATATTTATTTGATTCGCTTCGTGGCCACGCTTGGTCCTATATTTTCACCTGAGCTGTCAACGCCAGCGGCTCAAATCATTTTCTTAATTTGTATTTTGTTTTGTTTTTGTTTTGTGCTTGTTTGTTTGTCTGCTGCTTGTCTTGTTTGTTTTTGCATTTAGCAACTGCGCCGTTCGCCTGTCGCTTGTTTGTCACGCTTCGCCATCGAACCGTTAGCCTACCGTTAATGGGAGCGTGTACTGCATTTCAGCCGTCGCACACTGTGGCTGAGCTCACGAAAATCCAGGACATTAACTAGGTTATGTTTGCTTTTAGTGTTATTTGTTGATCGAGGATGAGGAAATATAGATAAGTGTATTTTATATATGTGTGTATATTTTTAACTTTCCAATTATGATGTATTAATAAGAATGAAATTATCGTTGAGCATAAATAAATAAATAATAATAATAATGAAAAATGAATAATAATACAAAATAAACAATAATAATAATAAAAAAATAATAATAATAATAAATAATAATAATAATAATAAATAATAATAAAAATATTAATAAAAATAAATAATAAATAATAATACAAATAACAATAATAATAATAACATAAAATTTTTTTTTAAAATTAATAAAAAATGAACAATAATAATAAAAAAAATAATAAAAGTAAATAATAGTAATAATAATAATATTAAAAATAAATAATAGTAATAATAATAATATTAAAAATACCTATTTCCAGCATATTCTACATTTATTATTAAATTTCAGTTTCAAATTGTTTTTTCTCTATTCCCATGCAATTCTCGTGTTTGTCAGCTTGGTCCCACTGTGCATCCATGCAACTGTCATGTTTGCTTATGAGTACGTACGTACTGCATGTATGTGTGTACATGTGTACGGCTTTCATTTCCGCCGGCGCTGCAGCTGTCAAATGTGCAGAGACGTCAGGCAGCAGCTATCCCTGCCCACTGTTCGGACCCGAAAGGCAAACCCTTTGGGGCTGGCCAGCCGGCGCTTTAGTTGTGTGCTCGCCTCGTTTTTTCTCACCACGGCAACCACTTGTTTTCCCAAGCAAAACAACACACACAAACAGACACACACACACATGCAGAGCAAAAAAAGCGCTCACTCATTCTCTCTCTCTCTCTCTCTCTCTCTCTCTCTCTCTCTCTCTCTCTCTCTCTCGCACACACACACACTTGCTTGAACCCGCCCTGCTTTAAGCAGGACTTTCCGCTCTGTTTGTGTGTCGCCGCCTGCGTTGACAGCGGCGCCAGCGTCCCAGCTGGCGTCAGCATCTGCGTCGACGCCAGCCTCAGCCGCACAATTCACACATTCCGCTGCGTCTCTGCCGTTGCGGCAACAGATGAAAAAGTTTCTCGCGCGCACGCATTCGAAAGCCACAAAAACGCGACGAAAAGTTTAAATAGAATTTCGTTGTCGTCGTCGTCGTCGTTGTTGTTGTTGTTGTTGTTGTTGTTGGTTTTTATATATCGAGTTATTTAATTTAAAATAAAAATTACGCATACGCCGCGCTGGCAGATTGTCAGCCTGTAACTAGACTACACAAACGAGCGCGGTCAGAAAACGTGCACGGACCATCAACTACAGTAATGTGCAACCTCTCTCTCTCTCTCTGTGTGTGTGTGTGTGTGTGTGTGTGTGTGTGTGTGAGGCTGTTGCGCGCGTTTTTCTCTTGCTCTTGTCGCCTTGAACATCAACATATGGCAACATAATTGTGTCGCTTCTGAAGTCGCATTCGAGCTGTGCATAAATTGTCTTGTTTACGCTGCAATTTTGTTGTTTTATTCAACAGTTTGTTTACGGAATAACTCAGTTTAATCTAACATCTGGCCCGGTTCAACTTATATGTGTATAAATATATAAATAGAAAATAGAGACAGTGCTGTTTCCGCTTTTAAAGCTCCATTTAAAGTTACTGAAAATACTTGGAAAAAGGTTGAAAATGTTATGTGTGGAAACTTGAATGGGTGACAATGAAAATATAGGTTTTACAGTTAAGATTTGTTGTAGTTATCGATGTGAATTGATGTTTGAGTGAAGATATGCCTATGGAATTGTGGACAGAGATGTTGTTTATACTGACTTTTGTTGGGGTGTACTTGGTGCATGCAGTGCAATCAAGCAGCATACGTTTGCTATATCTTATATAGTTACATACATATTTATATAGTTGGTTTATAAAACTGAATTTGTATGAAAAGGTCTTCAGTCAAATGGTATGGAGTATAGACACTTCTTAGGTACAAAACTTTATATAATATATACAAATATTCCTATATAATATCTAATACCTAATATAAACTATGATACCTAATGTGATCTATAACACCCAAATCAAGTTATCTTCTACCTCCCACAACTACAAAGCTCTTAGAGTATTCGAACTTTCTGTGTCTCCATCATCTCCGAAACTTTTGTGTCTCCATCACTCCGAAACTTCTGTGTCTCCATCACTCCGAAACTTCTGTCTCACCATCACTCCGAAACTTCTGTGTCTCCATCATCTCCGGCCAACTCTACTTCAATATCTATTATAGATTTTGCATATGATCATTAAATTGCCGTGAGTATTTAGAATTCCGTCAATGGCATTACGATTTGGATCGCGATCTCAGTTATCGATTGGCGTAATGATGATGATTTGGCCAATTGGCCACGCTCAATTAGATTAAAAGCCCATCAATAATTGTGCGCTGCGTAGTTGACCATTAGGTGATTAGTGCACAGGGCATCGAATCCAATCTGTTAGCCATCATCGAGCTAACCAGCTCCTCCTATATAGCCACATATAGCGGCGCATAGCAGACGTGTGTTCGCGAACAAACGAAAGTGAATTAACATAATGGATTCCGTGCACTACAGGGCTGCAGCGACGCCCTGCATTTATCATACGAACTGCCAGCGCAAGCAGGCGCGAGGGGGGCGTGTACGTGCTGCAGCAAAGGAGGCAACATCGGCTGCAACAGAGACAGCGGCTGCGGCTGCGGCGGCGGCGGCAAAAGCAGCAGCTGCCACTTGCGCTTTCGCTGACCGCTGCTTGCTGCGTCTGCTGGTCACAGGTGGTCAGCGTCGTCGTCGTGGTCATCATCATCATCATCAGCGTCGTCGGATTGTGTGTCAGTGGGAAAGACTTGAACGCAGTTCATTATTTATGCGGGCAGCGAGAGGGTCCGGGGAGGCAGTGGGAGACCGCAATTAATATCTCTACTTTGAAGTGCATGTGTGTGTGTGTGTGTGTGTGGCACACTTTGTTGTGGGCGTTGACATTGAGAGTCGTCCGGCGTCACGCCCAATCGTGTAGTCCAGACGTGCTGTCGTCGGCCCACTGTCCCTTGGCACAATGGGACAAAGGGGCAGCTAAGCGGATATAAAAATTAATTAGTAAAAAGTATATAGGAAGTGCAGAGTTTATATTCTGAAATGGGACAGCTATTGGTATAGATCGAGCTCGTTTCTTCTGTCTGTCCATCTGCTTACATGCGTCGATCTCGAGAACTATAAAAGCTTTGCTTACGAAATTTATTTTATGCATTCTCGCATATTTTACGCAGAGCAAGACTAATATTTTAATTGGATATAGTACTCAGTTTCTGAGATATAGACAAAAGTCGAATTGAAAAACCCACGTTAACAGTATTGCCCATCATAGATAGCTCCACACACACATACACTCGTATACTCTACCTTCCTAGTGGCATTAGTCCACTCTCTCTGGTATTTTCTTAGTTATTGATCTATTGAGTGTTAATTGAATCCACTGTGCATGGCTCATCCGCCATGTTGGCTCTGCGTTTGGCGGCAGCAATCGTTAATATTTAATGAACAATCGCATTTCACAAAGTTGACGCGAGTACGTTTCATTTTTCTGACCTGAACGGGTTGGAGGGTGTTGAATGAAGGAATGAGGGAGGGCAGGACAGGACAGGGCAGGGCTGGGGTATTCCCGTACAGCTGGCCAGCATTTAGACATCAACCCCATTGACACACTTGAATGAGGACCTGCGCGTGGCTCGTAGTGCCGCGAAATGCGACATTTATGACCATTAAAGTCGCCAGCAGAAGCAACTACAACTACAACTACAACGACGACGACAACAAAAGCCAAGGGGGGTAGTGGGTTGGGGTTTGGTTTGGGGCTTTTCCATTTTTCATTTAAATGCCATGGAATAATTGCTTTTTCCTGTACTGCAGCGCACATGTGTTTGTCTACATACATTTATGTGTGTGTGTGTGTGTGTGGGTGTGTAAGGAGGAGGGGCAGAGGAAGGGGCAAATTAGGTACTCTGTAAACAAAGCACACATTACATACATAACACTCATGTATGTATGTACATATATGTACATATATGTATATGGGTGTATGTATTTGAGTAAATTGTCAACTTTTGTTCTAATGCCCTTCAAAAAGTAGCATAAATAACCATGTTTCATTCTATCAGCTTACGGCTTAGTCGATTTTTCATGAAAGCTCTTTGGAGAAAGAGCAAAATGCAATAACGAGATATGAATGCAATGTGTGGAAGATATGTCTCGATATGAATAGGAAAAAACTAAGAAAAATATGACAGAAATACCTATAGAATCCCTCATTCCCTATATTTGATATAGTAGGTGGAGAAAACTTCTCATAAAGATTAATTTAAAGATTAGTCTCAGCTTGCCTACAGATCACATTGTTAAGCTAAAGAAAAGTTTCACAGAGGTTCCTATAAAGATTTTGCAAAGATTCCCTATAGATTCATTTAATATCCCTATAGATCATATAGTCCGTATGCCTATGGAGAAACTCCACAAAAAGATGAGTTCATATTACCTATCAATTCACTCTGATTTCCTAGATCATACAGTTGATCTATAGAAAAGTCCCCCATAGATGCCTTAAAAGATTCCTCCTTAGATTCCCTATAAATTCATTTCAATTTCCTATAGATCATAGAGAAGCTCCACGGATATTCCTTAAAAGATGAGTTCATATTTCCTATCAATTCACTCTGATTTCTTATATATCATTTAGTTCATCTATACAAAAGTCTCACATAGACTCCTTAAAAGATTCATCCTCAGATTCCCCATAGATTCATTCTGATTCCTCCTACAGATCATATAGTTCGTATGCATATAGAAACGTATCACAGAGATTTCATAAAAGATGAGCTCAGATATGTTATAGATTCAGTTTGAAATCTTATAGTTCATATAGAGAGTATTTATATGGCTTCATATAACTATATATAAATGGATATATTGATATCTGCCCACTCCTTTCAGCTGCATTTGACATTTTTGCCTCCCTATGTACTATATACCTAAATATATATTTAATATGCCTTAATCCCCTCCCAAAATAATTTCGTTAATATTTCACGTGCGCAATTTCGTATTCTCTCATATCCCTAAATACCTTAATCAGGCATTCTCTTTGTGCTCTGCATTTCGTCTAATTTGTGGGCTACTTAAGCTATGACCTGTCGCTATCTATTGCTATTCCAAGCTTGTTTTATGTGCTTCGAACAGTTTTGCTTATCTTCTACTGTGTTGGTGTCATTGCAGCTGGCAGCATGGACTCGGCCGCCATGGCCATTGCCGTGGGCAGCAATTCGGGCCCCGGTAGCAGCAGCAGCGCGAGCAGCGGCTATGGCAGTGCCACGACGACGCCCACAACGCCGCTGAGCTCCGGCGGCCACTACGAGGGAACGCCAACGCCAATGGCCACCATTGCGACGGTGGCGCCCTTCTACAGCGAAGCGCTGACCAGCTTGGATGCGCAGCAGCGACAGCAGCAACAGCAGCAGCAGCAGCAGCAGACGCACTTTTATCATCAGAACTATAACTATGCTGGGATGGAGGCGTACAACTACAGTGCGTACAACTACAATGCGCCAGTGGCGCCGCCCAGTGGCTACCAGAAGCTGGCGGCAGTCAAATACAACAGCGGCAGCAGCAGCAGTGGCAGCATTATGGGCAGCAGCAGTGGCAGCATTATGGGCAGCAGCAACACAGGCGGCAGCAGCAGCAACATCAGCAACATAAACAACAGCAGCAGCAGCGGCAGCAGCAGCAATATGCTGAGCAGCAGCAGCAAGCCGCAGGCGGCAGCCACGCCCTTTTACGCCCAGCCCCAAAGCATGTCGATGTCGATGTCCATGTCGATGCCCATGACAGCTGGCGGCTACATGAGCCAAGCGAATCCCTACGAAGCGTACAAGTACAAGATGCCCACGCAGCTGCAACAGCAACAGCAGCAGCAACAGCAGCAGCAACAATTGCAGCAACAGCAGCAGCAGCAGCAACAGTTGCAACTGCAGTCAACGCAGCAATATCACAGCTTGAACATGGTACAAAAGCAGAGCCAACAGCAGCAGCAGCAGCAGCAACAGTTGCCGTCACAGCAGCAACAGCTGCCAGCACAGCAGCAGCAGCAGCAGCAGCTTCCGCAACAGCAGCAACAATTGCCGCCGCTGGAGCCAAACTATGCTGCCATCAAGCCCAGCAGTCGCTACCAGAGTATGCCGCCCTCTCTGTACGGCAGTCCAGGTGCGGCAGGATCGGGTGCTGCTCCTACTCCCGCCCAGCTGCCCGGCTCGTACTACGACAAGTACGCCATGTCTCTCTACTCGCCGAATGGCGGACTGAGCTTTGGCGCTCCGGCGCCGCTCTACAGTCCGCCGGAGCTGAGCGCCGAGTCGGCCTATCGCAAGTCGGGCCACTGGAACGTCGACTACAATGCGGCCAACTGCCGCACGGTGGGCAACAGCGGCTCCTATCATCATGGCGTGGCGAGTGCTCCGCCTCCGCATCCGGCCAATGCCAGCAGCAGCGATCTGTTCTATAAATACGACAAGTATACGCCGCCGCAGGCCACGGCTCCGTATGCCAGCAATCCCTATCCGGCGAACATCACACAGCCGTATGCGGCGCGCGGCATCTGGCCGCCCAATCCTGTGGAGAACCCACTGACCAGCACCAGGCAGAACTGCTGCACCCAGCCCTACGCGCAGCAGAGCTGCTACTATCCGCGCAGCAATGGCTACGGCTCGCAGCCGTCTCAGTACGGCGGCGGTCAGGGCAGCAGCCACAAGCTCAAGCATCCGACTGATCTCTATGCCTCCTACGAGCCACTCCCGCCCGCCCAGCTGGGCTATGGCTACGCTCAGCCAGGCACCGCCGGCGCACCACCCAACCCAGCCACGCCCGCCACCAACAGTCAGCGTTACGTGCCACAGCTGGGCCTCAACATGGGCCTCAGCATGGGCGTGGGCGTGGGCGTGGGTGTGGGCATGGAGGCCAATGTGAGCAGCGCCTACTACAGTGATCTCAGCAGCTTGGATGGCGGCTATGGGCCGGTGCCCGTGCCCGTGCCCGTGCCCGCCCAGCAGACGCATCGGTCTCAGCCTTACCAAAGCGCCAGCTCCCTGGACTACACGTACCGGAAGCGGGCACCACCCGCCACCAGTGGTTGCTATCTGTCCGCAGGTGGTGCACCGCCGCCTCTGGGCAACCTGGAGGCCCACGTGGACAGCTTCGTGGGCTACGACCTGCACGCAGCAGCGCCTTCGCTCTATCCCGCGCAGCATCAGAAGCTGCAGTCGCAGTCGCAGTCGCTGGGGCAACAGCTGGCGCAGCCCAGCTCGAACAGCTCCAACATACGCGACTTTCTGGCCAGCTGGAACGACGACGAGGAGGAGCAGCAGCAGCAGCAGCCAGCGCCGCAGGCAACACGCTTGGAAGCTGAGCTGCAGCAGGCAGCGGTGGCTGTGGTGGCGCCTGTTGCACCACCCAACCAGTCCAGCTTCATGTACGAAACGCTGCCGCCCACGGGCCCGGTTGCCACGGCCGTGCTGGATGCCCACGTGAACGAGCTGCCGATGAATCTGCCCGACATCATCATCGATCATCACCACGAGAAGTCAGCGGTGGCCCACGTGGAGGACACCTTTGGCAGCTTCGACGTGGAGAAGGAGCTGGATGAGCTGCGTCTGAAGAAGTGCGGCGTGGAGGCCAGCGAGTCGCAGCCAGGCGACACAGATGCCCTGGCTGAGATGCTCCGCGAGCCGGTGGTGTCGCAGCCGGAGGAATCACTCGTGCTGCCCCTAGCGCTGCCCCTGCCGCTGTCCGGCCAACTGCTGCCGGATCCGTCGCCCATTGAGTTCGACCAGAGCAACAGCAACTCGAACGAGTCCACATTCGAGAAGGAGTACGAGACGTTCATAAACAAGAACGAGGGCAGCGACAGCGATCCGGATCCGAATGCCCCGCTCAGCAGCGAGCATCCGGATCAGGCCAATCGCTTCAAGTTCTACAAGCGGAAGCGAAAGACCACGGAGCCGCCAGAGGAGCCGACAACGGAGGCAGCTGTCATAGAGAGCGTAGCTATAGGCGCCATACCAGAAGCTGCATTGAAGGTTCCAGCTCCAGCTGAGTCTCCTGCTCCTACTCCTGCTGCCTCAGTCTTGGCTCCGACTCCTCCTCTTGCGCCCAAGGCAGCGGCACGCGCCAGTCGCAAGCGCTTGGCGCGCCGTCGCCGCAATCGCATCAAGATGCTGAAGATCCTCGAGTTCGAGAGTCCCAAGATCAAGCATCGCTTCTATTTCCGCACGCTGAAGCTGCTGCGACGCCGCTACGCTCTGGCTGGGCTGCGGCAGCAGCGCATTGAACGCATCCGTCGCCACTTGGCGCTCAGGAAGGAGCGACGCCTGCCGCTGATCAAGCGCGAGTCCGCGAAGCAGTATAAGGCCTTGAGCCTGACGGAGGCCAGCTCGGATCGGGAGACAGTCATCAAGAGTGGCTTCGCGGTGCAGCGCGAGCTGGAGCATCTGAATGGCGACTCCAATCATACGGTGCAGTCCGTGGAGCTGCTGGGCAGCTTCAAGGGCTTCGATGATGTGGAGAACACGAATCTGTCGCCGCAGGCCAAGCTGCATGCGGAGCACCCAGAGCAAAGGGAGGCAGTCGCAGCTGTGGAAGCCACGCCTACAAGTGTCGAGGCGAAGCAGCTGGAAATCCAGCGCTGGCTGGACCACAGCATGGAGGAGCATCCGGCCGTAATTCAGTCAACCGAAGCAGCCGCAGCCACAGTCATCTGCTTGAGCTCGTCGTCTTCTTCGTCGTCCTCCTCCTCCTCCACCTCCTCAACATCATCCTCGGCCAGCTCAACTAGCTCTTCGTCCAGCTCCAGCTCAGGCAGCTCCAGCGAGGAGAGCGAAAAGAACGGCTCCAGCTCGAGCAGCTCCGGCGAGGAGAGCGACTTCAATGAGATGGCCGCCCTGGAGAAGGAGCTCTCGCTGACCGCCTTGCCCAAGCCGACGACGGAGCTGCAGAGCAGCGAGGGCTTGATGCAGGCGTCCAACAATGACATAGCGAAGCTCAAGCAGATCCTGGAGAGCGATGGCGAAGATGAGGAGCAGCCGCAGCCGCAGCCGCAGCCACAGCCGCAGTTGGCTAACAACGTACCAAAGCTAAGTGACCTTAGTAAAAATGCCTTAAATAGTTCCTTAAAGTCTAGTGACATAGTCAAAGATGCCCCAGAGGCAACGGCAGAGGCAGAGGCAGCGGCAGCGGCAGCGGCAGCCACTGAGCACCGCGAGCTCAGCGTGGAGGAGGCGCTGGCCGAGATGTATCAGCAGATAGGCGTGGCCTCCGACGCCGAGGACAATGATGCGGAATCGGATGCCAAGCAGCTGGTGGGCGCCGCCGCCGGCTCTGGCCAGGATGTGCTGCTGATCAATCTGGCGGAGATCTTCGACAACACCAGCAGCGATCTCTACGTGGTGCAGTGCGACATGAACGAGAACATACTGGGCGTGGTCGAGTCGGATGAGCTCGAGCAGACGACAGCAGCAGCAGCAGCAGCAGCAGCGGAGGCGGAGCAGACCAATACGCAGCAGCTGATCGAGCTGCTGGCCGAGCCCGAATCCGATCACTTCGATGCCACGCCCCTCATCCATCACGAGGAGGTGGTGCCGGACGGCACGGATACCAAGGCCTGCGCCCGCCGCCAGTTCCTCAAGTATCTGCACGGCAAGTACGTGCAGAACAACGTGAGTCGCTACGATCACGCCCAGCGCGTGCTGCGCAAGTACAAGCGGCGTCTCCTGCTCCAGCAGCAGCTGCGGCGGCACTCGACGCATGCCACGCCCACAGCGCGTAGGCGTTAACCAAAGAAAGTGTAGAAGGCCTTCCGGCTCAGTTGCTGGCTGGGAGGGTGGCGGTAATCTAGCGTGAAAAATCAACTTGACGTGCCTAATGGATTAGAAATTTAAATTCAAATTATCCACACACATACACAGAGATAGAGACCGATTTACACCCACACAACCAACCACACACACACAGCCAGACACCCACACAGCAACACATTTCGTGAATCTCAAAAGACTTGTTTATAGAAAATCAAATTTTTTGGCATTGGTTTAGTGCATACTGTAGTACTAGTGCATATACTAAATCTAATCAATCTATATAGTTTTGCCTCTTTTTTTTTTTTTTGTTGATAGACGCAATTGTATATAGTTAAAGCATAGCAAAGACTTTGTTTATTAATGCAAATGTGGACATATGCAGGTTCTAGAGTTCTCTCAGTGTGAGCAAAAAATGAGAAAAATAATCTAAATTCGGTTTTTCGTGGAGTATTCGAGTTGATCTGTAAACAAAATATAAAATTAAAAAAGTTAGCTAAATTTGCAATATTTTTTATTAAAAAATTATACATAAAATTAACATTTCCTTTAAATTTCTACCAAATATATTAAAAATAGGTTTTGCATACATTTTCAATTTTAAAAATTTTTTTCGAAACTTCTTACGAATTTTTTTCATATTTCAGAAATTCAATTTTAAACAATTTTTTTCGAATTTTAGAAACTGTTTCTGCATCATCAAAAATCTGAATCAACAAAAAATACCTGCAAATGTCCATATTAATTATTTATATTTAAAATATCTAAATAGATATATATACACACACATATATGCATCATATATATGTCTGTATATCTTTAATCTTTAGCAAATCGTGCAATATACATATATATTTTTTGTAAATGTGCAATTAATGTGTTTTTAAGCTAATATCTAAATAACAAACATTTTTCAAAATTCGAATCTCGTGCTAAGTGGAGCCCAGGTTGCGACGCGGGGGCGTGTCAGCGTGCGTACACCTGGCGTATGCGCGATTAGCCACATGCATCGTGTGTCTGTATGCGTGTTGTTCCGACTCGCGTGCAATTAGCTTTTTAAAAATACAAAACAAAACAAAAATCGAGCACATATGTCATTGCAGCCATATACACATATTAATACTTATCTCTATATACTTATAAATTAGTGTGTGCGACAGAGATAGCTAAATAACATTTATATTTCAGTTTTCTCCTCTTTTTTCATTTTTTTTTTAAATATTTTTTATTTTTATCAGTTAAGTGTATCAGCATTTTAGTCGGGGACAATTTAAAGCCGTCGCTCATCAGAGGTCAAACAGCAGATAGCGAAAGATATATAGTTACAGATATGACTATATATATATATATTTATATATATATACATATGTATTAACAACTCTGTGGCATGTCTCTTGCGTGTTAACACAAATTGTTAACCTGGCTGTGTGTGTAATTATGACCCAAGTAAAGCCCTTTTATTTCAAGTTGATGGCCATGTGGTTTTGGCATTAAAGAAAAAAAAACAGTTAAGTGGTCATAGTACACACCCCCATAAAACGCCCTGTTGCTCATGTCCTTTGCACGCACTGTAATTAAATTGATAGAAAGAGTTGACTCTGTGACTCCATTAAGCTTTATCTTTCACTATCTACATGCACAGAGTAGTGTATCTAGCAGTCGTTACTTCTCCTCTGTCAAACAGCTTTAGTTTCTTTGATTTTAAGTTAAGATTTTGCCAACTGCCTTTGTTCAATGAAGGCCACCAAAAATGCAGCCTAGACCAAAAAATTATACAAAAAAGTGTAAGTAAGAAGAGAAATATATATATATATATATACAAAATTGATATATATGTATGTATGTTTAGTAAGAAATACTGTTAGCCTAAGATTGTTAGAGAGAAGCTGTTGGTTCAGTTAGTGCAAGACTTGTTTTTTGTTTCTTTTTAGTACAATTTACGTTAAGATCGGGAAATTGTTAAGCATAGCAAAAATTTATATATACATATATATATATTTTTTAGCTATATAGACATTTTCATATACATATATATTATAGTACGTCTGGAAGACATTTGCTGTAGAACTCTGAAATGGCCTTGTTTTTGCAAAGAGAATTTACACGACTTTGACGAAATATAGTACGTAGATCCGGAACTGTAGATAAATAGCAGCTGAAATTGGATTTGCTATGGTTTATATAAGCACTTGGAGTAGAAGACGTTTAACAAAAATAAGAAGAAGAAGACGAAGACGAAGATAAATAGCAGATCTAATCAAGTGAGACCAACCACCTAAAGCTAAACTGAAACAACATCATTTTCAACTAGCTAAACACATTCCAAAGGACCAAAAATATGAAAATTGTTATTTATAAATGTAAAATATATGAGAGTAAAAGTAAAAGTAAAAGCTAACAAAGTCTAAAAATCTATAATTCGGGCACACATTGTTGTTGTTGTTTCCTTGTTTGTTTCCTTTGCAATTCATCAAGTTTATGTGCAATACCAGATCATCTTTAGTTTAAAATAATACGCTTAATTTTAGTACAAAAAGCAAAGCATTCGACTAAATGCCCACTTAATGTAATATTTATTATATATGCAATCTATACCTATATATATATACTATATCATCTAAATGTCCTACACACACACACACCTTCTCTATGTATGTATAAATTTTAAAGTATAACTACATAAATATTTATATGGAGAGTTTTTTAGTCCCTAAGCCTTATACGATATGTCCAGATTGTGACTGTATACTTATATACATATATAGATATATGAATGTGAATGTGAGTGTCTTTTTGAGCATATATTCTGAAAAACTGAAAATTTAATACTACATATATAGATGGAGCAATCAACACCAGCAACAACAACTAAAATTGTATTGATTGAAATAAATGTTTTATGTACATGTTATTGCAAAATGAAAAAAAAAAATGAAAGTATTTTCTTACTACTAATGGAATCCAGATAACTATGTGAACTAAGCACTGAGCGCGTATAGACGCATGCAATTTTAATCTAGCTGTTTCTCTCTGTGTGAAGTTGCTAATATATCATATATGGCTAAACAACTATATAGATAATATCATATTTAGTTAAGATCAAACATGGGAGATGTGTTTCGGATAGACTTTCAGTTTTGTTCATACCAAAAAAGTAAGGCAAAGAATCGGTTTCAAATTGTTGGCCATAGACAACAGAGTATTAATGGATATTTCTCAGACTTCAATCCCAAAATTAAATAATCAAACATAAGACTCATAAAAAAGGTCTCTACGGAACGCTGAAGAATTCCGAAATTTCTTATATACACAACTTTCTTTACTGCAGAAGATATTTAAACTATATTAACTATATCTTGAACTATATCAAGATATCAGCATATCAACGTCCCATCAGCATATCTAATAATTTCAATCCATTTTCATAGACATAGATATTTTTAGTGATTTATGAGCCACCCTAATAACTTCCCTTTTCCGTTTCTTTATACAGCAATATAAATTGCGATTTTATTCGTTTTTCGTTTGTTTTTGTTTTGTTTTGTAGAATTCAAAAATACAGCACAGTTCACAAATCTAGAATTTGCAGGCTAAAGTAAAAAACCAACTGGGTTTAGGTTGCTTCATTGTCCTTCGCACCAAGGACGCGCTTAGTGTTTGCTTGCTCTCTCTCTCTCTACCTCCCTCTCTCTCCACTCTTTGGTCCTACTCGTACTTGTCGAAGTAGCGCTTCTTCAGATCCGGCGGATACGTAACATATATGTAGTGCTCGTTCTGGCCACCCACCTCGCTCTGCACGATCTCGTGCGTGGAGGAGGAGGCGCGCAGAGATTGCTGCGAGGCGCCAACGTGACGATGGCGCGTCTCCAGCGGCCGCGGATGTGTGTTGTAGTGAACACCACCGATGCCAGCACTGGCTGCACCACCAGCGCCGCTCATATTGCTCACCACGCTCGTGGCAATGGGCCGGCCGGAGCTATTTGTATAGTCGCGTCGGTCTAAAATGTCCTGTGGGTAGACCAGGCTCGTCGAGTGCCGATGCAGCGGCGTATTGGCGTTGGACGAGGACCCCACCGCTTGCCGGCCGCCGGCCGACGAGCTGGTTGGCGTACCCTGGCCCGCTCCCGGCGCCGCTGGACGCTGATCGGCGATGTAGTGACGCGGACTGTGCCGATGATACTGAACCGACTCGGGATACAAATCTCGAGCCTGCTGCTGTTGCTGTTGCTGTTGCTGGTAGTACAGCTGCTGTTGCTGCTGCTGCTGTTGTTGCTGCTGTTGTTGCTGTTGATAGGGATCGGCAGTCCGACCAGGTATCCCGGCGGCGTCCGCATAGTCGAGGTGGTAGTGGTGCGGGCCCGGCATGTAGATGCTGCCGCCGGCTCCGGCGCCTGCATAATGGTTGGCATTGATTGTCGTTTCTTCGGAGCTGAAACAAATGACTTGGGTTTGCTCAATCTCAGATTGACGGACAGTAGCTGTTGCTGCTGCGGCCACACAGCCACACTTACTCAAACAGTATCCAGATGATGTAGTAGCAGAAGCAGATGCCCGTCGACAGCACGAATATGAGTATGACGATGAGACCCCAGGGAAAGGCACGAGGCTCCAGCGGGCCATCCTCCCAGTAGCGATCACAGGTGAGGTACCAGCAGACCGCCTTGTTCATCTCCTCCTCCATCTCCTTGAACGCCTGGTCGGACATGGCCAGCAGCAGGCCGCCGATGCAGCTGCGTAGCAGCAGCTCGCAGCGCGCCTTCAGCCTGCTCAGCTCCTCCGGCTTGCAGTTGGCTCTCACCTTGGCCTGCCCATTGGCGCCGTCCACCGTGGCGCTGGCATCGGGCTGGCCGCTGCCCTCCGCATCGCCGCTGTGCTCCGCCTCGTCCGTTTCGTTTTGCTTGGACTCGGCTGCAGTCGTGGCCTCCGTTTCGGTGCGCTTCAGATGCGTCTGGCTGAGCTCCTTCAGCTTCATCAGCAGCTTCTCGCCCGCCGACTTGGGCTTGGCCGTCGAACCGTCGCCGGCACTGCTGTCCTCTGCCGGCGACTGCTTCTTCGTGGGACTTGGCTTCTCTTGGAGTAATTGACGGTTTTGTACTTTGGCTGCACGAGTGGCACTCAATGTGGAAGTTCTGCAAGGGATGGACTTAATAGGAGCTGGACATGATCAGAGAGTCGCCCACTTGCCTTGGTATCAAACTCAAGTATGCGGCATTCGCTTTGGCCAGGGCGGAGTTCTGACCCAGAGAGTCGCCCCAAACTTCGATATCGGTGACGATGTGCTGATCGCCAAACTTAAGGCTGGACGCGTCCTCCGTTTGGAACACCTCGCAGCGCATTATATCGCAAAAGTCGGCCAGGCAAACAGAGTCCTCCGCCTGCAGGGATAATATGATCAGAGGATTTCCCTTGAAGGATCCGTCCATCGGCTTACCTCATTGATGATGTGCTTGTGGCGCGTGTCGAAGTGCAAGTCGAGATACTTCTCCTGGTAGAAACTCTTGCCGCAACGCCGGCAGGTCCACTGCGTGGGTCGGTCCCGCTGCTTCTCATCCTGGCGCGGAGCGAACACATCTCGCAGCGGGTGCAGCGGGCACTCCAAGGGCAGCTTCACCTGCAAGTTCAGCTGTAGTGATTCCCGCTAACTCCGCTAATCGTCCACTCACCTGATGCTTATCCAAAATGGGCGTCCACTTGGAGCGCACTATCTTGCGCACCAGTCGGCTGTTATCTCGCGAGCAGAGTAACTTGATAACGTTGGATGGTGGCCATGGTATCAGCAGCAGAATGAAGATTAGAAATTGCCTGGATGTCATCAAGCAGAGCGTGAGTGAATGCAATCTGTAATGGACACAGATATATGCATATATGTATATAGCAATGCGATGCAATCGGACCCACTGACCGACTGGCCAGTTAATTACGAATGCCGCCCACTAGTCAAGCCCTCAGCACGCAACCCTTGGCTGCGTGCCTGCTTCTTGGCTATGCCTGTTTTTTGGGTCACTTCAAGTAATAAAAAAAAGGGCAGCGCGCACAGAAAATCGATAAAGGAATGCGGTCGAGCGGGTTGCCAAGGTGTGTGTGTGTGTGTGTGTGTGTGTGGGCTGCAGGGGGAGTGGCAGTTACTTGGCTCGTCCTGGCAGTAACGGAAAAATTGGCAACTGAAAAGTATTTGCACTCACCTCGAATTGATGGATAATCAGGCGACACTCATTGCTCTTCGGCACCTTTTTTGTGGCTGATGCAAAATGTTGCTCTTGAATTTTTAATGACAACTTTTTGAGGTTAGGTGTGCTTGTAACGGTTTTGCTGCGCGCTCCTTATGAATGGGCTGCGAGTGCGTTAAATGTGCAAAACAATGAAATTGGCAAAGAGTTGGAAATTCTTATTTCGTTTGATTTTTCTCGTTTTGCTGTAAATAAAAGCTGCAGTCCCGTTGCTGCACGTTCGCACTGCTGAAAGTTTCTGCGCTCTTTAGCCCGCAAAAGACGAACACTCGCTCTCTCTCTCTCTCTCTCTATTGGTCTTTCGCCTTGTTGTCCTGCGCCGCATGTGACAGCTGTTTGGCAGCGTTGCCAGACAGTTGGGACTTAGCATAAGCCCAGCCAGCAATAAATTTATTGCCTACTTTTAGGCTTGCAAATAAAACTCGAGTTTTTAGGAATTAATTTTAAATAAATTTATTTTTTCCTGTTCATGTTGTTGCTACAGTCGCACTTGTGGCATTTGGAACGAGCCCGAATTGATTTATAATTTTACAATTAATAGACTACCTTAAGGTTTTTTGCGTACAACTTCATCCGGCAGCAAAAGTCTTGACATCTACAATAAATACTACTTAATGTACAGCCCCGATGCGTGTCCGAAGATTCACAGCCCGTTGTAGACGCGATTGATGGATGACTGTTGGAGTATTTTCTTGAGAGCTGCAAAGACAAATATTGGAAAATTACAGATATATAAATATATATAATGTTGGGTATTGCCCAGCTCACCTTCTTTATCCTCCTGCGGCAAGTCCTGCTTGGGGAACTCCACATCGAATGTTATGTAGAGATTGCCCGTCAGATTGTTGTTCTCGAAGTTGGGCATGCCCTCGCCCTTCTTGCGTATGCGTGCGCCCGGCCAGGTGATCTTCTCCCGGGTCACGCTCACGCTGTGCCCGTCCAGATGCTTAATCTCCATTGTAAAACCAATGAGTGCATCCTGCAGACTGATGGTCACATTCGTGTACAGGTCATCGGCCTTGCGCAGGAATCGTGCGTGCGGCATCTGCTGCACGCGCACAATCAAGTCTCCAGGCTCGCCATCAATGTGTGGCTCGCCCTCGGCCACGAAGCGCGTCTCCTGGCCGTCGACCATGCCCTGCTCCACCTCAATCTCCAGGGTGCGCTCCTCGTTGACCAGCTTCACGTTGGGGCACTCATCGCAAACGGTCTGCTGTATCATCTGGAAGCGTCCAGGACCCAGATTCCTAGTCACCATCTCCTGGCGACAGTTGCATTTGCGAGTGCCCGAGGCGGGCTTCATTACGGGCTTGTTGCGCACGATTTCCACAAAGTTGCCCGAGTAGAGCTCCTCCAGGGACACGTACATGTTCATCACAATGTCAGCGCCACGGGGCGTGTCGTGCTGGTGGGGATCGCCGTTGCCAAAGTGGAAACCAAAGTCGCCGAAGAAACTGGAGAACGGATCGCCGCCATGGTCCATCATGCCCTCCTTCTTTAGGCACTCCTCGCCGCAGCGATCGTAGGTCTTTCGTTTATCCGCGTTCGAGAGGACCTCATAGGCAGCGCCCAGATCCTGAAATTTGGTGGACGCATCCGGATCATCTTTGTTCTTGTCCGGATGCAGCTCTTTGGCCAGTCGCCGATACGCCTTCTTTATTTCGTTTGTGTTGGCGTTCCGTTTCACTTTCAGAATCTCGTAGAAGTCCCTCCCCGCCAGCGCCTCGTCCACCAGAAAGAGCGCTAGCTGCACAAGTAACAGGCCCTTTATTAGCTGCATAATAATTGTGTGTGTCCTTTGCTTGTTTTTTTTGGCTACGTGGTAAGTGTACTCGTCGCGTGGTTTTTATTCAATTAAACATTATTTCCTTATCTTATACACGATTTTTAGCTCGTCAAAACAACACGGCTGGCAAATTTATCAAAAAGAACTATCTAAGCTTGTGTGTGTGCATCGTGGTTGCCGTTGATTGGTCGAAGCCGGCGTGGCGATGTTGCCATCTAATGCTACATACCAGCTGTTTGTATTTCTAGTATTTTTAGTATTGTGCGGTAACACTGAAATAATCAACTATCGATATTAAAAAGAATAGAAATATTAAAATTAACAAAATATTGAAAACATTGATAGCATTTTGATTTAGAGAAATTTGCCATTTTGTATAACCAACTTAATATAAAAAATAAAAATAAAATACAGAAGCGAAATTAATTAAAAATAACAATGTGCAATGCAAGTTTAAGAAATGGAACGTTTTGTTTGATCTACATTTCTTTTCTTACTATTTTAAAACATTTGTGACCACTGTACCTTCCAATTAGAGGAAAGCTTATTAAAATAATAACTATTTAACGTGCATCAAAATTAAGCAGCTGTTAAAATAACTGCAATAAGATAAAGAATCTAATTGTTAACTCTGTTGTTTCAGTTGTTTAGTCGCAAAGCTGTTTTATATCAGTCGCAATGGCGCGAACAGTCATCATCATGCCCATCTCTAATAACAGTGTTGGTAAATATGGCAAGTTTATAACAATTTTGTGAAACGGCGAGCGCAAGTGTTTATTGTTATTTGATTGAATGGGACAACAGTTGGGCTTTGTTAATTGTTGCAGCCAGTTGCTTGAACCCGGGAGAAGTTAATAACCGTTAACTGTTAACTCAATTGTAATTGCTTGCCGAATTGCAGAGGATTGCAAACAATTGCAAAACCAACTTGACGAAACCTAGCGTTATGCCCAAGGTTAACAATTAGAGACAACAACTAAACGTAGACGAAGCAGCAGAGGAGGAGGAGGCGGAGAGACATTTGAATAGATCAACAACAAAAGTGGTGAGTAATACATGAATGTTAATGAGCTGTTGCATTCACAGCTAATTAACAGGGCACTTAAACAGCTAAGATTCTCCCCAGTGAATCACCGGCTCAAGTGGAAGTTCAGAGTGCATTGTGGGCTGCAGCTAGTGGAGTTCTTATCGAAAATGTTTTCTTTAGTTTTGGTCACACATTGCATTATCAACACAACAGTAAATCGCAAACAAAGGCGTGTAAATGCCATTAATGGCTTATATTGAGAGATTGTGTCGTTCCTTTATTTCAATTCGATGCACTGCAGTGCGCATACAGTGAATGCCCCCAATAATGAACTTATATTTCCCTCTGCTATCTTAGCTTTATCAGCAATAATCTTGGGCACTGAGTAAACAAGTCTTATCTTTTGTTTTTATTATTATTAAAGCTTTTTCAACCGAATTTGTGAATCTCAAGTGTCCATTCACAATGTGTTTCACTGTAGGCAGGGTGTGTTACAGTACTTGGAGTTGCTGTTGGATAAGCTGTTAACTTATCTTTACATACAAGCTTCAGCTGTTAGCTTATCTAGTACATGCCCAAGCTAGATTCTCTATAGCTATATCTATAAATATATATAGTTATTGCCCCGATGTCCTAACTGATTTCTAATCAACTGTGTTTGTTTCATATAGACTATCTTATCATGGTTATAAATAATATAAGCATTACTAATGAGCAAACTAGACCTTAACAGCGGTCAACATGCATGTAAACACATTAAGAAACACGCCCTTTTCAGGTCAGATAGGATATATGTCTAAATCCAGCACAGTGTATCTCGATAAATGTCTACAGTCTATAGTCTATAGTCTACAGTCTTCTATAATTCTAATATATATTGCCTTCTTAACAAAGAAAGTTTTATCTCAAACCCGCGCTACAAGCTCGGTTCATACAGATTTAAGCTAAGGCCGAATGAAATTTGATTTTCAGTCATATATCACTGGACTGTAGCACAAGGCACTATCAATTGCATTCCTAAGTAGCTCATGCACTTCAGATAAGGATTAGCCGCTGCTGATTAAGCGAAGAAGTGGTTCATTCAAATACGCAACCACCGAGAAATCGACCCGCAGTCGTTGCCTGCCTTTGGAAGCGTGCGCTACTGGACTCGAGTCGACGGATCCGGTGCTACTACTACGTAAGTGGCTGGCAAAACCCATCTAAGTTTAGCACGCAATCAGAGAAGCCCTACAAATATTGGAAAATCGGGTCCGCGGGCACTCGAGAACTTGTACTCGGCTAATCTGCGGGACGGATATGTCCATTAGCAGATATGATATCTGCAATTTAAATAGTATACAGTGGTCAAACGATAAGACGACAAGTGTCGAACCTATTTAAGTGTATAATTAGACCACTGCCACACGGCAGGGGGCAATTGGGCCCATAAAAAGCGTATTAAATCTTAATCTTAACGATTAGTTTTATTCAACTGTTGATTACACAACGATTTCATTTTTTCCTTCGACTTACAGATGCTCTAACTCTAAGCGCAACTACAGTTCGCAATACCCCTCTTCTATCATCATGTGCTGTGAGTGCTGCGGCGAAACGCAGCGCAAAAGCTGGGTCTTTGGCATTGGCTCCGTCTTTGCCGTTCTGGGCATACTCCTGGTCGTGCTCTGGCCCAATTTGGCGGATACGCTGGTGGAGAATGTAAGTGGATAAAGCTCCCATTATTATCAGCATCTTAAGAACTTTTCTTTTTGTAGGGCTTGAAACTCGAACCCGGCACCGACACCTACGACAGCTGGCTGGAGGCTCCCATACCCATATACCTGAAGTTCTATATGTTCAACTGGACCAATCCCCAGGACATACGCAATCCGAACATCAAGCCGCACTTCACCGAAATGGGCCCGTATGTCTTCCTGGAGAAGCATATAAAACAGAATTTTACCTTCTACAACAATGCGACTGTGGCGTACTATGAGCGTCGCACCTGGTTCTTTGACGAGGAGCAGTCCAATGGCACGCAGTATGACATGATTACGGCGGCGCACGCCATAACTGCCACCGTAGCCGACGAGATGCGTAATCAAAAGAAGATCGTGAAAAAGATTATTAACTTTATGCTGAACCATGAGGGCGGCACTCTGTACACCACCAAGCCCGTGCACGAATGGCTATTCGATGGCTATCAGGATGATCTGACGGATTTCCTTAATCTATTCAACACCTCCAAAATTGACATACCGTATAAACGTTTCGGCTGGCTTGCGGACCGCAACGGTTCACTGGAATATGATGGTCTCTTTACCATACACACGGGCACCGATGACATCTCCAATCTGGGTCGCCTGACCCACTGGAATAGGAAGACCGAAACTGGGTTCTATAAGATGCCGTGCGGCACTGTCAACGGCACCACGGGCGATCTGTTTCCACCCAAAATGAACATCCTTGATGAGATAACCATATTTGCCACCGACGCGTGTCGCTTCATGAATCTGCGACCTTCGGGAACGCTAGAGAAGCATGGCCTGACGGCAACACGTTGGGTGGGCACCGAGGAGACTTTGGATTCCGGCGAGAACTATCCCAATCAGGGCTGCTTCTGCGATCCGCGCCTGCAGGAATGCCCCAAAACGGGTGTAGTCGAGTGCAAAGCGTGCCGCGACAAGGCGCCGATCTATTCATCATTCCCGCATTTCTATTTGGCTGACAAGTCTTATTTGAATGCAGTCAGTGGCCTAAAGCCGGACAAGGCCACGCACGAGTTCGTTATGGCCGTGGAGCCGACCACGGGCGTGCCCGTCCAGGTGCATGGTCGCATCCAGATCAACATGATGCTGGAGCCCGATGATGATTATGAGTAAGTCCTTGTCATGCAGCTTATACTTTGTTTACTTCTTACTTGCATTTAAGCAGAGTATAAGAAACCATATACATCCTATCATAACATACTGATATTTTAATTATTTTTATATTTTAGCATCTATCGTGGCATTCAGAAGGTGTTGATGCCAATGTTTTGGTTCGATCAGTATGCCGAGCTGACTCCCGAGCTGGCTTCCAAGGCCAAGGTGAGTGTCCTTCAGGCTGCACCTCGCATCAATTTATATTCATATTTAATTGCTTTCAGCTGGCCATTAACTTATCGGACTATGGCGTCTACTTCGGCATTGCCTGCATTGTCTTCGGCGGCCTCTTCCTGATCACAGGCATTGCTCTCACGGTAACCAAGCGTTGGGTGCGTCGGCCCGTGGACGATGAGGACATATTAACTAACTGAAAGCAGCTATTTAACTAACCAAACTCTAGCCAAATTGTGCCAGGACATACATACACAAACACACACACAGACAGTCGTTAACTTAGCTAGTTCATCATTTGCCTAAGTCGCATCGTTTTGTTGTTTGTTGCGTCGTTTGCCATTTGAATAGTTGACGGCGGCATCTAATATACGCCCGATTTATATATGCTGCATATAGCATTTGTGATATACACACTCTAATTTTAAGTGCAATATACATGGATTTTATAATGTATTACCTTTTACCTCTCTCTCTCTCTCTGTGTCTATCTACCCACCCAAATGTTATGTATTTGCTTTAACATTCCTCTGTCTGTTTCAAGCTTCAATTTGTAAATTTACAAAGCTAAAAACTAAATAAAATTACGATAAGAAAACAAGAATTTAAAATCATGATTTTTATTACTCATACATACATATATATTTATATATAGTACACATACACGTATAGATAGTTATTACTATTTTGGCACTGACTGCTGCACATACATATATAAAGGATATATATGTATATGCGAGCAGTTGCCAGGATTTATTGCTAGATTCCATAAGAAAAACTTGATTGGAATCGCAGCGTTTTGCTATAGCTCTATACTATATGGCCGATTTTGATAACATATAGCTGCAACGGGTGTGTGTGTATGTGTGCACATGTGTGTGTGTGTGTGTCATGTATGTGTGTGTGTGTGTGTGTTGCTGTTAACTGTGCCACTCGATCATTTAGCCATAGGCTTTTAGTCGAGAAAAACCTACGCAAATATTTGTGACAACAGCGAGCAGACACTAACACACACACATACGCACACGCACACTAGCACATACGATACACACACATACACACACTCACACAGTGGGGTTAATATAAACATAATATGAATATGAATATGCATCAAAATCATCAAACTTAAAATTCAAAATCATAATCAAAATAATAATTAAAACAGAAGCGTCAACGCTCACTCGCTAAATTCAAAATTCAAAAATTAAAATAATAAAACAAACGGTGGGGCAAGGCCTAGGCAATTATTGATAATTGATAAATGGCATTCCGAGGGCGCGCACTCGATTTAAGATAAATCAAAAACAAATTCTTTAGCTCAGCGAAAAACAGGCCAATTCGATGAGCGTCGAGAGAACTAGGATAGCTGCTCACAGGAGCGTAAATCATTCCTCTCTCTCTCTCTCTATCTCTTTCCTTTGCCTCGCTCATTGGCTCGCCTGTGCTTCGTTGCGTTCGTATGCATAAATGTGTATATGTGTGTGTGTCAAGTATATGTGGAGTGTGAGTGTGTGTGTGTATTGGGGGCGCTCTCTTGAAATGCGAGTTCTTGTCTACATACTAAAAATTTGCATAGTTTTTGTGCGTTTTTCTTCTCTTTGTTGACTATTTGTAATTGGTCTTCTTTTTGTTTGTTTTTGTTGTAAAGTTAAGTTAAATTAGTAAAAAATATCAATCACAGTTGTTTTGGGCGGAAGTAGTTAGTTCTTTCAGCGTTTTAGTTTTAAGTAATCGCATCTGGGCCTATTCAAGTGCTTAAGCGACCCTCAGATACTGAGGGTCGACCACTAACTAGCTAATCTAGTCTAAGTATTTTATAAAAATCGTCTTCTTCGCTTAGTTTTAGTAAGTTAAGTAGTTCGTATTTTATACTTGAGTATTGTTGCTTCCATTTCTCTGTCTTTTAAGATTCCTGTTTCCTGTTTCCTGTTCCTAGTTCTGTCATTCTACATAGTTGAGTTTCTCTCAGTGTTCGTTCCCATACCTAAATTGACTAGACTGGGTTCTGTGTGTGCTATTTGAATGCGTATTTGAGGTTCCTTTCGTTTTGTTTCCTTTTCTTTTTGTTTTTGTTACTTTGTCCTTGACTGTTGTACTGGCTGTTTGTGTTCTTTGAAACGTTCTCTATCGATTCTGTTCTCGTCCTGCGGAAGCGGGCCTGTAGAAACCTGGTGTTCGAGTCTACCTTCCAGCCGGCAAACACACTGTGATCAACCAATTCGCGCACTATGCAAATTCTCAGCTGGACTTCACTGACCCACCAACACCACCACCACCACCACCACCACCACCAATACCAACAACCAACGAGCACATTCACATTCCTGTTAACTAGAGAATTGAGTGGGCTGCTCTGCCTATTCGTGGTGCTTAGGTCTGCGATTGCGTTTGGGTTTGTGACTGCGAGTTGTAGCTTTTGTGGTGCTTCATAACCACCGCTGGGTCCATGACATAGTTGTTGGCCTCCGCCAGCTGGACGGGCAGCGGCGGCAGCTTGTCCTGCGGATGTCGATGACTGATCGTCGCGCTCTTGCGTCCCTTACTCAGCGTGCCTGTTGTGGGCGTGGTCGCATTGCCATTCATGGCCGGCGGCTGAGCCAGGGATTTGCTGGCGCTGTGATGGCCCACGCCACAACCGCTCGAGGTGGTTGCAGCGGGCGCCGCAGTGGCTGCAGCGGTGACGACATTGTTGCCCATCGTTGCGGCACTCGTCGTCTGCTTGGCGTTCTTCGGGTTGACTGTGACCTTGGTCTGCTTGAGCAGCGAGCGGTCGTTGCACAGCGCCGAGATGAGCGGCAGGTCCAGATGCTTGCTCTTCTCGCGCAGCAGCGCTATGTCCAGCGGATTGGCCTGGGCATTGGCCGACTGCGCCTGGCTGCTGGCCGCAATGGAGGCCTGCAGCTGTGCCAAGATGCTGTTGCTGTTGCCGCGATTCAGGCCCAGACTTAGATCGGGCCGTGGACGCTCACCCGCCCACTGGGCGCCGCTGGATGTCTTGATCAGCGGACTGTTGGACTGGTGCGGATTGAGCGTCAGCGGCTTGCGCGGCGGCAGCATGCTCAAGCTGGGGTTGGGATTTGGTTTGGAAGGAACTGGAAGAGCAAGAGAAATGGAATTGGTTAAAGGAGCTCAGCCATCTGGGATGGATTATTCAATCCTTACTTGGCGGCGGTTGTTCGCTGGGCGCCGGCATCGGCGGTTTCTTGTGCCGATTGACGTACGGTGGCGGCGGCGGCGGTGGCAAACGCTTCACTTTGGGCATCGGCATCGAGTCGAGCGAGTTCAGAATATTATCATCTGATCGTGATCGTGCGAAGAGGCTGGAAGCGTTTGCCGCTGCGGCCGCTGCAAGCGCTGCCGGGTGCAACGGTGGCGGCGGCGGTGGCTCATATGAACTGCACATGCTGGCCATGGATGGGGAGTAGAGCGGCGAGTAGCCAGCGCCGGGCAGCTGCACATACGTGTCCGACAGATTCTGCGTGGAGGCGTAGCGCGAGTGCGTGGACAGCGCCAGTGGCAAATACGGCGTGCTCCGGTAGATGGCGTGTCCTTTGCAGGTGTCCCAGCCGGCGGAGTAGGCCAGATAGGGCGGATGGTGCGGCGGTGCCGGCGCCTGCGCCTGCGCCATGGCGGCCAGCAGCGAGCTCTGCTTGGCGTCCAGATACTCCTGCTGACTGACGGCCGGATCCTGTATGGGATAAATGACGTAGTCGACATCGCTGTACATCTGCTGCTGGTACAGCTCCAGCTGGTTGCGCGCGGCCAGCTGGCTGCTGTAGAGCCCGGCCAGGTGGTGGGGATGCGTGGGCGGCGGCGGTGGTGGCGGCTGGCGCGGCAAACTGGGCGGCGGTGGCGGCAGAAACTGTCGCGGCTTTATCACTGGCAACAGCACGCACGCCTGCTGCGGCGGCGCCTGCTGGTGGTGCAGCGAGGCGGTGCTCTTGTGGTGCAGCCCGTAAGGAACTATGGGTATGCCAATCGCAGCCGAGCCGGAATGGCGATGATGCGCCAGCTGCTGCTGGTGGTGCTGTTGCTGGTGGTGTTGATGGTGCTGGTGGTGCTGATGGTGTTGATGGTGCGAGTGGTGTTGGTGATGCAGCGACGCCTGCGAGCCGCCAGCATAATTGGAATTGTGCAACGACTGCTGCGACAGCTGGTGGCTGCACACTGACCCACTCGACGAGGCAGCCGAGGAGTAATGCGTGGGTGCGGCATAGCTTGGCTTTGCACCATCGGGCAGCAGGCTGGTGTGCGCCTTGAGGATGCTTATCTGCGGTCGGGTGGTGATAAACCGGGCCGTTATCTCCTCCGATTTCAGCGAGCTCATTGAGCCGGCGGCACTGGGTGCTGGCGCGGCCGACGAGGCCATCGAGATAAGCGAAGTGGGTCGTGGTTTCATTGATGTTGGATAAGGCGGTGGATCGCGGCGACGGAGCGCAGCAGCCGGTGGTGGTGGCGGTGGTGTGGCTACTGCTGCAATTTTAGCCACAACTGCCGGAGCTGTGGGTGGTGGTGGTGCAGGCGGTGCTGGTGGCTCCGGGCTTGGCATCGGCATACTGACTGGCTTGGACATAGGTGGCACCGGCGGCGGTGGCACCACCGGTGGTCCACACAAGCCCGTCTTCTCATGCCTGGCACTGTATGGCGGTGGTGCCGGCGGCTGCACCTGCGCATCATCATTCGCCTCTCCGTCCGCCAGCGCCAGCGGCAGCGTCACATAGTCGCAGTCGGAGTGCAGGGTGCCGGACACAGTCTTGCGACTGGGATAGGTGCCACGCCCTACAATCAGATTGGTTAGCTCCTCGGCGGAGAGCAGCGTGTGTTTGTTGTCCGTGGGATCGCTGCCATCGCCGCGAAAGGAGCTGCTCGTGCTGATGTTGGAGTCGGAGCGTAAGCGGAACTCGTTGCACTTCTTGGCTGAGACGCCGCCACCCACACCAATGCCGGACACAGCACCACCGTCCACCGAGTCGCTCGGCGCATGACTACTCTCGCTCTTCGCTGGCTGGAATATGCCGTAGTGGGAGCTCTTCTCGGACTCGGCCAGCTCAGAGAACTGGCCAGTCAGCTCGCTGCTGTGCATCGTGTAAACTCCAGATGTCTCTGTGGGTGGTGCCATGCCGTGTGCCAGTGTGTACACACCGGATACTCCCGACACGCTCTCCGAGTCATCGCGCACGGATGGCGCAAGGAAATCATCGGGATTCGACTCACTCAAGGTGGAGTTCTGTGCGGTGTGACTGAAGCCCAGCTCCAGGCTGGAGGATGTGGAGTGTACGGCAGCTGGTGGTGCCGGTGGTGTCGTCACCACCACCGTGCTGCACGTCGAAGAGCATTGCGAGCCAATATTATGCTGCGAATTGGGCGAATCTGTCGTCGTCGTGGATGAGTCGTTGGCGGTGCTGATGCTGTTGCTCGTCGTGGTTGTCCGTTGACTTGCGGCATTGTTATTGGCCAGAGCTTCAGCGGGTCGCACGCTTACGCTTACGCTCAGCGCAGCCAGCTGCTCCTCCAGATCCTTCAGCGACATCTGACCCACCGACGACGTTTGCCGACTCACACTGGGCCTGTCCAGCAGATGGGCCAAGGCAAGACTCTCTGTGGATGGCGCTGCGATCGGGGCCGGCGGCGTATTTATCATGATCTCCAGCTCGTCCTCGGAGTGCACGCGATCGCTGACAATGCCCGAGGTGGTGTTGGAGCTGGTGCTCGAGATGACCGAGATGCGCTGCTCGTTCTTGCTCTTGTAGGGCAGCAGCAGGCTGCGCGAGCAGGCGTAGCTTGCGTGCAGGCACTGCGATTCCGCCTCCTCCTCCTCGCGCTTGCCCACCTCCTTGAGTCGGGCGGCCAGCTTCATGCTCCACTGATGCGTATCCTTGCAGAGGGTCAGCAACAGCTTGTTCTTCTCATCGGAGGCGGCGTAGAGCGTAATGCGACTCTCCCCGGAACGTATCTCGAACTTCTTGCGCTCGAACGACAGCTTCGTTATGTGCGGCCAGAGAAAGGTTGCCGGCTCGGTGCCTGCGCCACTGCTCAGTATCTTGATGCCTTTCGCATAGATGACGAACCAGGCACTGCCCACGCCCGCCTCGCTCTTCGCCAGCCGCATACGGAACGTGTGCGCATTGATTGTCTCGTGCAGACTGCACGCCTGCTGTATGTACATAAGCTCCGCCTCGGCTGGCGCCAGACCCTGGTGCTCCCGATGGCAGGCGCGCAGCTCGCTCTTCGCCCAGGCCGTGTGCAGTGTGGCCGGCAAATAGTCCTCCATGCGAAAGTAATCCGTCGAGCTGTTGGCACTGGGCACTGGGCAGCTGGGTGCTGCCTCTCGCTTGGCAGCCGCCTGACTCGTCGAGGTCACATAGGTAGACAGACGCAGCATGCGCTCGTTGTAGCTGCTCAGGCGCTTTCGTATCTTGGGCAGCGTCGTGGTCATGCCCGTGGATCTGCCGTTGCGAGGTGTGCCAGCTATCGTCACCTGCTCCTCGTGCGCTTCCTCCTTGCTCTGATGGATTGTTGTTGTTGGGTTCTTTGCTGTGTTTGTTGTTGTTGTTGTTGTTGTTGTGTTAGCTTCTACAGCTGGCGCGTCGCCCAGATCCGCCTGCAGCGCGTAGCCAGCGAGCACGACCAGCGCCTGGTCGGCATGGTCGCGCGGCAACTCACGCTGCAGCACATTGTGGCGCAGCTGCAGATAGTAGTTGTGCCTGGACGTCTCGTCCTTCAGCATGAACGGACTCTCGATGTAGAACTGCACGCGAAAGTGTAGCTCCAGGAGAGGACGCCCATTGGCATCCAGGCCCTGTAAACAAATGCAAATGGGATTAGAGTTTTCCTTGATTTGGTTTATGCTTGAGGACTTACGTGCGTGTGCGAGGAACGCCAGCTTTTCGGGCCGTATTTGGAGAGCTTGCTCTCGGGATCTGCAAACATGTACTCGCCATCTGCAAGAAGGAGAAAAGAGAGAGGTATTAGGAGTGGAACGGAGGACTGAACTTAGAAAATATTCAATACATTTTATCATCTAGTTTGTAAGCAGGGATCTTCAAGTAGGAAATTCTGATGACCACAGAAATGAGCATAAAAAAACTCCTAAACTCCTTCCAGTATTATCCTACAGGCAACTTAGATCTCTCCATTTGTTGGTTTTGTCGGAAGTTGCGACGCCAAGGTCGCATTTCATTCAGCGCGACTAATCAAAATTTTAAATGAACTTTCTGCGCTGCGAGCTGAAATTCTTGAGCTAAGCGAAGCCCGCCAGCTCTTGCTCTTGTCAGTTTTTTGTCAGGGCAGCAAACAAGCGACCCATTGACGTCAACAGGGCCGATGACGACACGTCCACGTCCACGTCCACGTTCACGTTCACGTCAGGTTGTCAGCCTGTTGTCGTCCAGCGTTTGCAGCCCGAACTCGAGTTCGGGGACTCGTCGACTCGGCAACTTGGCCCAAGGGCATGCCGCGTGCTCGAGAATCGATGTGCCTGCTATAGTTGCTGCTGCTCTTGCTCTTGCTCTTGTTGTTGTTGTTGTTGTTGTAGTTGTCGAATGTCGGTTGCATGCTTGAAAAACAAAATCAACACACACTTCATCATCGAACGAAAAATTGGAATTCCTGCATACGAAATGAAGCAGCAGCCGCAGCAACAGCAGAAGATGAAAAATAATAATTATGAGCAGCCGCATAAAAAATACATGGGAGTGCTGTGCTCAATAAAGACAGCCTAAGCGATACCCTGTAAGTTGATAGAGTAGAGATTTTTGACTAAGAAAATAGCAAAGCTCGAGCAAGTTCTTTTGGTCTGTTTTCTATGATATTAATTACCCAAAAATTGAAATAAATGAATACGTAAATATCATATCTAGGCATGAAGTAGAAGCTATCTAGCTGCTAGAATTCGCGCTGCTTTCTAGGGTATGCATGGGGCATAAAAAAGAATAAGCAGCAAAAAGATGGAATGGAAATATGTGGGCACACAAGCACACAGCAGCAACAGCACCACCAGCAGCAGCAGCAACAATATCATAATAATCATCAGCGTCCGAATAAGTGCCTATCAATGACGACAACGACGACGACGATGAGGCCCCAACGGAGTCCAACTCCAAGTCAAAGACGCAGACCAAGTTAAAGTCGCAGCGAGTCGCATACCAAAGAGACCCAAGCCCAAAACGCAGCTCGAAATGAAAAAAAAGACTCAAGAAAAAGAAAAAAACAGGTAGAAACGGGCTGAGCGAGACGAACGGACAGAGCGGACAGGTAAGAGCGCGGCGCAACGTTGCGTTGTGGCAGCTGAAACCCAAGTCAAAAAAATACAAAAAAAAAAAAAATTAAATAAAATAAAATGAAAAAAAAAAACCAAGACGAACTCAAAGTCAAAGTCTTCAGCGATTTCTTTTCTTCATGAAACCCAAAAAAAAAAAAAATACTGAACTCAAACGCAAACGCAACGCATTCAAATTTCACCTCAACAGTTGCAGATCAGGAGCTGATGGATGGATGGGCTCTCGACTGCTGCTGCTGCTTCTTCTTCTCCTTCTAAGCGTGAGCAGGTGTGAAGGCTTCAAAGCTGGCCACAGCACGCAACGGGCAACGGACGACGTGCAACCCGCCGTTGCAAGCAGCCTGACGTTGGGCATTTTGGGCCAGCGGCAAAAAGCCTAATAATTAACATATTTTCCAACGCATTCCACAGCGCTTACAATTAACACGCACGCACACATACACAGAGAGACGTTGAGTAGGGGTAAGCGGTGGTTGGGGGCAGCAGGCTAAATAAATCTTCAATTTGAAACACATGCAACACAAATTACAGACTCGAATGCGTTGGGATTCCGGCAGCAAGGCAAGCAACAGCCAACACTCATCAAATGGCCCAAAGACAGAGAGCGAGGGAGAGACAGGGAGTGAGCGAGCTAGAGAGATTCAGGAATTTTACAACAACAAGCATAAACAGTTAGGAGCAGGAGCCAAACGAAGACTATACACTCTTGTTGACATATTTAGTATATATATATATAGTAATATATCATGGAAATACGATAATAATACTAATCTAACCTCCTATATTATGTTTTACATATATAGATATATAAATCCATCATATCACAGCATCAGATTGGTTGAATATGAAAACTGGCCAAAATATTTATCAGATTTAAAAAAAATTATTAGAACAAAGGTAAAAGTTTCTTGCATAGGGGAATTACTATATCATTCCACTTGAACTTCTGCTATAAGAAACATCTTATATGATAGTCATCAATATAAATCCAGCTATACTACTACTATATACTTCATATAGGAATCACAAATTTCACAATACTTCCCCAACATCTACTCCCCTAGCATCATTCATTACAAATTCAATATACCCTCTCCGCGTTAGGGTATCTATAACAACACGAGCAGAATTTCGAGCTGAACTCAACTTGGGCTGGACAGTGCCGCAGCCGCAGCCGCAGCCGCAGTCGCAGAGACCGTTGTCCAGAGCACAGAGACAGCTGCAGCAGCCGTCGCCAAGGCATTCTTCAGATTTATATGCCAAAGGTTTTGAGTAGGCACGCCATAGCCAGCCATAGCCATAATAACCCAACCAGCAACAAAATAACCCAAAAAAACACAACAATCTATGTGTGTGTGTGTGTGTGTGTGTATGGAAACAGGCTGTGAGGAAGACAACAACAACAACAGCAACAACAACAACAGCCAACAGCCAACAGCCAACAACAACAAAAATAAAGAGAACGAAACAACATAAAACCAAAAGAATTTTAATTTCCGATGTTATCAGATGCACGCAGCTTGGGTTGAGGCAGCGGCTGGGGCAGGCAGGCAGGCAGGCAGCATGTGGCTGCAAGGCCGGTCGTCACAGCCGTAGCAGCAGCAGCAGCAGCGGCTAAGGGGGCGTGACAAGAGGCTGCAGAGCCCGCGAAGACGAAGACGAAGACGAAGATGAACAAGCCAACGCCATATAATAATGATTATGAGCCATTAACATTAAATGGAAAAGAAAATGCTGGTCTACAGATTACAGCAGCAACAGCAGCAGCAGAGCCAACAGCAGCAACAAACAACAAACAACAACAACAACATGCAGCAGGCTAAGGAATGCGGCACTGGAATCCAAGCAATGCGACAGCTAAAAATAACACCAGCAGCAGCAGCAGCAGCAGCAGCTACAACTGAAGGAGCAACAGGAGCTGGAGAAATTTACAAGCCAGAGTTGGAGCAGACTTAAGAATAGACATAGTTAAGGTAGGCACATATAGAGCAGCTGCAGCAGGGAGAGATGCAGTTTGAAGAATGCAGGAATGAAAGTCAAAGGAGTAAAGTAGAAAGGAACAACAGAAACAGCAGGTGTAGTCGAGGCAGGAGTAGTCGAAGCGCAAGGCATAGCTGAAGCAGGAGCTGGCATTGCCGAACCACGAGTCGAAATACTCGAAGCTGGTAGAATATATATCCAGAATAGCAAAGGGAAGCAGCTGCTGGCAACAGGTGTCTGAGTAAAAGGAAGTAGAACAGAAACTAGCAGCGCCTCTAAGGAAAGTAAAGGAAGATGCAGTCGAGGGCTTAAAGACTCCAACTAGACTAGAGCAGCAATACAAAGGCAGCTTTGATAACTCTAGAGAAAACGAACAACTACACCTTCAGCCACATAAGCAACAGCAATGCACGCAACAACAGCTCAAGGAGCAACCTCAGCAGCATTGGAAAGCAGCGGCGACCGCAGCAGGCGTAAAAGTGGAAGCTGCAGAAGGCCGAAAAAAATCAACGCCCATTGTGTTGGCCACTTAACAACAACAACAGCAGCAGCAGCAGCAACAGGCAGACACGGCCAGCAACTGTTGCTGCTGTTGCAGCTGCAACTGTCTGTGACAATGTTGCCAAATTGCCAGCCAGCGCATGGCTAGGAGACAAGCAGCACACACTTAAAGCTGAGCAGCGCGCAAAAATTTGCATAAAGATGAAATTTATTGACGGCTGCGTGGCCATAAAATTGAAATTCATTGGCGACAGCAGCAGCAGACGCTGAATGGACAGCGCCCAAAAAGGGCCACAACAACAACAGCCACTCAGGCAGCAGCAGCAGCAGCAGCAACTGTTGCTGGCTGGCAGCATCCGCTGTTTGTCCTCTAATACGAAAGACTTAAGCAACGAACCTGGCCAGCGAATAGTGAGCCACATTTTTAGCGGTGTTTGAACTTTTTGTGTGCAAACGCAGTTTTGCCCAAAAGCTAAACTGGCAAATACTATCTATAAAACAACAACAACAACAACAACAACAACAAAGTCAAGGCAACAACAACAACAACTGCCTCTAAAGGCAATTTTGGTGCAGTGAAAGAGCGCGGCGTGAAATGCTCGAAAGTATGCGATGCCAATGGACGCAGGCGCAGCACCACTAACAACAACAACAGCAACAGCTACAGCCGCATGCCAGTCACACACACACACACACACACAGAGAGTCAAAATGCTGACTGATATTGGCAAAAATCCTTGCGAGGCAACGCAAAATGCAAACTGCCAATTTCATAGCTCAAGCTAAAGCTAAGGCCGAACTGAGGATTCTTTAGATGCTGCTGCCGCTGCCGCTGCCGCTGCTGATCTCTCCTCTGTCCTCCTGTCCACTCCGTTGCCCTTGTTGCAGCATCAGCCCATGTGGCAATGTCTGACGACGCGTACGTTGCTGTTGCTGTTGTTGTTGTTGCTGGCATGCCCCCAACTGCATACCAAATTCTTTTTCGCTGAAGATGTTGTGGCAAGTTCTTCGCCTTGCCCCGAGCCTCAGCCTCTACCGCCTCCTTGAAAGTGATGCCCAACTGCTGGCGACCAGATACGAAATTTACGTCTTGTGCTCTGCTCGTTTTTTCTTCCTTTACTTTTTTTTCCATATACCCTAACTGTGCCAAGGGGGAGATTAGCGAATTGAAACTGTTTGGCTTCGACTTGGTATGATTTGATTGGAATTGAGTATGTTATAGATCGTAGTATAGAGATAATAAGATTAAGCTGATTATGCTTCTATATAGACATATTCTTGCTTAACTCTTTTAAGTCGTATTCGTTTCCATATACAGTTCTTGCTGTGTATAGAAAACTTCTATAGTACTATGAAGTCTCTATATGTATCTATATATATCGTATATATTATATATATACCTACAAAATATCTATCTATATATCTCTCCATGGCACATTGTATAATGGAATATCTATATATAATCTAACTCTCTCCCATTCAACTACAACATTCATATTCTAACTATTTCCCAAGTTCTAAAGTTCTGTAAGCGCATTGGCAGTCTCAGTTTTCCACGACAAGATTGTGTGTGCTCCAAGTGTGTGTTTATGGAGGACGCATATATATACACACATCTATATACATATACATATATATATCTGAGGCCATTGCCAAAGACGTCTCTGCTGCTGCTGCTGCCGAAGCCACTCGCCTACCAGCCAGGCTTGGATGTTGTTGCCTCTTCGCTGGCTGTTCCTGCGTCCCCTTGTTGTTGTTGTTGTTGTCGTTGCTGTTGTTATTGCAATTGTTGTTGCCTGAATTGCCGTGTGTTGGCTCCGCTGGGGCCGCATCTTCTTCGTCGTCGTCGTCGTCGTCGTCGATTCGTTTGTGTTAATGCAACGCGCGACGGCTACCTGAATTACTGAACACGCGTCTTGTGTCTTGTGTCTTCTGTTGGCCGTTGCCTGAAATTGTTTGTTCGCCATCGACGGCGACGCGTTCCTGGCTGCCCTGCTCCTCCGCCTCCTCCTCCTCCCCCTCCGCCTGCTGCTTCTACTCCCCTTTTCTGCCTACTCCGCAGCCTTCTACTCCAACTCGTTGTTGTTTTTGCAACGTTTTTTGTTCGTTTTATGTGCCATTTTGCTGCTGCTGCTGTTGTTGTTGTTGTTGTTGTTTTTGCTGTTAGTATTTTTATGTGTTTCGGCATAGCTGCAGCAGCAGCACAAAAAAGATAAAGTAAGCGTAAGCTAGTCGAATGCTGAACGACTAGTTGATACGCTGTAAACAACGTCTGCTTCAGATAGGAGACTAAAGTTATCGATAGTTAGTTATCGATAAATGTTAATCATGATCACATTTCAACTTAATCGAATAGCAATTGAATCATGTATCATCATTTAGCCCTAGCCTGTGATACCCCTCTCTTATCATTCCCAAGGGGTATAGAGTTTTGTGGCCAAGCAAAGAGGCTGCCACTGCCACTGCTGTTGCCTCTGCCGCCTTGCCGCTTGATGATGATGAGCAGCTTTTAAAAAGACTGGTTTATGTTTATTAGTTGTATTTTTCATGCCTTATCGCATGCCACGACTATCCAGCAGCAGCAGCCGCAGCAGCTGCCGCTGCCCAGGCTCGAAACCCTGTTGCCAAGCGTGGCTAGAGTTGAATGTGTTTAGGGCGTTCCACAAACCCAATTCGTTATGCCGCATACGCATACGCATGTTGCATGCCAGCGATCGCCCACACTTGACTCACCTATGAGCACGGCCAGACCGAACAGCTCGGTGTCCTGCATGCCCTGCGTGGCAAAGTGCAGACATGTCTGCGTGTAAACCTCTCGGACGCGACTCTTTGCATCGACTAGGAAGTAAAGGGTTTTCGGCTGCTGTTGGCCGAGAAGTCTGCAAGGGTAAGACAGAATATATTATACAGTTATACGTATATATATATATATAGTTAGTAACTCACCTCAGTGCCAAAAATCGGGAGCCGGGTGACAGTTGCTCGGCTGAGGACGCGCATACTTCCAGGGGCGCGCTGACGGTGCAAAATGCTCGCATGCTGCATCATTTTCCGTATACAGCGCGCGCGTTCGAAATACGTTGCTGCTGCAGTCAGTGGGAAGAGAGCGAGAAGAACAATTATTGTAGATTTGATGCAAGTCAAATAAAGATCAATTATATATTGATGTAAGCAGAGTTGTTGCAGCGTAAGCTTAATATAAATTTGACCTAATGTGGGAGAGGGAATTGCCCTAGGATTCCCTAAGCTTTTAGAAGTCTCAAGCTGAAGGCGAGTCTTTAGGGTAGACACATGGTAACAGAGCTCTAGCTTGATCAATATGTGTAGCTCTCAAAACGTATTCTACTATCAACTACATACACAGTCCCTAAATTCCAAAAAAGAAGCGCTGGAATTCAGACAGATGGCGCCGCCTCTTGGACAACTTCATGTGGACTAAAGTGGGAAGGGGATGGTTAGACAATTTGTTGTTGTTAGTTTATTTTTGGCTGGCAACAATTTCACCAATCAATAACGAAAGACTTAGGCGACAAACTTGATTAGGCGGCCGTGCGTGCGTGCGTTGCGCATAAAATTATTAAAATTCAGTTAAAGAAAGTTCCGAGCAGACGCAGACAGCGGCATACTCGAGCTCGCCTCGTGATGAAAGAAAAGCATTTTATGCATAAATTAAAATCAAATCGAATCAAATCAACTTATGGACTAGCCTCCAAATGTCTGTATACATATATGTATAAATATATAGACAAATATTTGTGTCTTAGATGGTCTTTGGTAGCGTCTCGCCGTGGCCGCATAAATTTCAATATTGGCGCATTTCTGTGCACGCCGCAGCCGTCTAATAAATTTCAACGTTCCATAAATTTATTCAGAGTCAAGTTGAGAGAGTTTTAAGCGAGACTATATCTCTCTATATATATATGTAGGTATGTATGTACAAATCCAGGCACAGGCTGTGGCGGTGACTGTGGATATGACTGCTGCTGTTGGCCACAATTCATGCGGAACCGCCCTGACTTATTATTATGATCGAGTCCCCCCTTTGCTCCCTCTTTAGCATTTCCAGTTGCCCCAATGTCCAGAGCAATACAAAATGGACGCGACGGCTGCTGCTGCTGATCATCAATCAAAGCTCGCATTTGACATAAATTAGAAACCAAGAATATGTATATGAGTCCACTCTAGACATCCATATATATATTCCACAAAATAAATAAAAAAGAAATACAAACACACACACACACACACACACACACACACACACACACACACACACACACACACACACACACACACACAGAGAGACAGGAATGCTTTTGAAAATCAATTATATCTAAGCCGATTTTCATGCAACGTGAGTGATACAGAAATAGACACAGAAACTGGACAGCAGCCAAAACAGAAACAGAAACAGAAAGCTGAAATTGCTTAATAAATATAGCAGAGAGCAAAGGGAACTCCAGAAGATATTTAAATGCTTGGCATTTCTGTCTGTTGTTGGTATATATATTATAAGAAGATATTAATGTAGATATATCTATTTAAATATAAATAAAATATATGTAAAATTTAATATAAAATATAGTATAAAATATAATATAATATATATATATATATATATAAAAATTAAAATAAAAAACAAAATAAAATATAACATAAAATATAAAGAAAACGTATATAAAACATAATATAAAATAAAATAAAATACATTATAAAATAAAATTTGAAATTCCTGTCTTAAGGCGAGCTTAAACTAAGAAATGAAATGATCAATGAGAAAGGAATGCAAAATCAATAGCGAAATTCTTAAAGAACTAAGCCAAAGTAAATGATTTATATTCCAGTTACATTGTTTATTAACATTTCTATAATAATATTACTATAATTATTACTCTGCATATTTCTTATATTGCCATAACTTCTACCTAAACATAAAGCTTTCGTGTCAGCAGTCAAGCCGGAACGCTCGTTATTTAATTAATATTAACTACAGCACATTTAAGATCTAAGATATGCACAAGTCCGGGCCCCCTTTTCAGACAGATATATGTACATATAAATAATAATATCTATATATATATATATATGTGTGTGTGGGCATTATATAATGATAGCAACCGCAATTATCATTGTTGGCATTAAGTAAGGCAGTAGGCGAGCAGGTTGAAGCCGTTGTAAATGACTCACGATAGAGAGAGAGAGAGAGAGAGAGAGAGAGGGGTAGAACGATGCCAGAGAGAGAGAGAGGTGCAAGAGTTATAGATATAGCCAAGCAAAGTGGTAGAATGTGTTTTCTTAATTTCAAATGCAAACAAATGAAAAGCGTTTGAGAATTTCAATCATGGCAAATTATCCGCATTCCAGAGCAGCTCAAGAAGCAGTCAACAGACAGCAGCAGGGGCGTGGCAGGTCAATTAAAAGAGACGCAGAGACAACACGCTAAACAACAATTAAGCAAAGGTAATAAATATTTAAAATGTGTACAGAGTGAGCTGGAGGGGGCGCAGATGAGTGGTGCTCATTAGCTGGCGCCACATTTGGCGGAAAGACAATGCAAAACAAAACGAAATGTTGCGCATACGCCAAGTGGTGCAGCGACAGCAGCTGAACTGAATACCCTGCCACAGCAGCAGCAGCTGCTGCTGGGTGCCAAGCAGCCAGCTCCAGTCCGGGGCTGTGTCAACTGCATGCCATTGCAGTGAGCTCATTCGGGGCGTGTGTGTGTGTGCATGTGTGTGTGTGTGTGTGTGTGTGTGTGTGTGTGTGTTTGTCAATCGAGTTGGCGATTTTGTAGCGGGTTGGGGTAACACTTTGATAAATGCTTAAGCCGCATGTGCAAACCGTTTGTTGGCAACGCTTAACGAATCAGAAAATATAAATAAACATATAAACACACACACACATATATATATACATATAGAGATATATAAAGATATATATATGCAGCTATCTGTATGGATTTCATTTCGGAATTGGCATTGGAATGCACAAGTGCCTTTGAGTGCGCGCACAATGTTCAATAAACATTTGAAAGATCATAAAGCCTCACATGTGACACAGACTAAACGATCCATAGATACCCTATAAATACGGAGTATTGACTGTAAACTTGATTCAAATATACAGACTTGAGACAATTTATGGCCTATAAAGGCAGATCTATATCAGCTAAGGAAGGTGCGCAAAGCTTTGTTGCTTCAACCTTTACAGGTTTGATTGATTTTAAGTAAACAGAAGTAAATCACTTGATGGGCATATATATGTATATATATATATATGTATATATAGAAATCCATAAGAGGCGATAAATATTCAGGTATATTCAGATATATATATGTATGAGAGAGATGGAGAATTAGCTATAGTCGGCGATAGACAGCAACATCTATAGTGCCCATAGTGCAATCGATATCTAGATGTATTGATTCCAAATATGTAGAAATCACTTCAGATTTAGGTAACTGTACAAGCAACGAAATATACGTTCGACAATAAGAATAAAATATAGAATAAATACAATATCGATAATCGATTTAAAAAAATAAATTACTAAATATGATGTATATAAATCTGAAGCATATATCATTTCTACATTCATGTATGAGGTCCATGAAAGGGCAACGCTATTCTATGATGAGATAAGGATATGGAGGATAGGATAAAGTGAGCAAGAAACCCAAAAAAAAACCGTTTTTAAGTGATTTAAGGTTATTTAGAAACGTTAAAACCAGGGTATAACATCTAGTGGGTATTACTTTGAGGGGTACAAGATAAAAATTGATGATTCAATAAATAATTTTCGATAAAAAGCAAAAGAACCGCTGAACTTTGAACTCTTGAAACTTCATATGCACATATATGTGAGTTTATTATTATCTCTCTTTATTCAAACATTTCTCTTAACATAGCTAATATGCCTTGCCTATATAAATACACACACATACACAAATCTAACAGAGACACACACAGCTAGAGTTATTCTAAGAGTGGTGCGATTTTCGATGCCGAGCGGCTGTTAAAACTGGATTCGTGTTGATTCTATTGAAAGTGTTGCTCGCCAGCGAGAACTTGAGCCAAAGCTGGAGCTGGAGCTGAAGCTGACGCTGAGACTAAGACTGAGACTGAGACTGAAGCTGTGGCTGGAGCCCAGCTAATGAATGACGACGTTTGACGTGGAATTTTTAGCTCATGAGTTGGCTGGCTGCGCGGCGGCTCGCATTGACGCGTCTAAAAACGTGTGTCTGGCTTTTTCTATTTTTTTTTTCTTTTTTTTTTTAATTACGACAAACGGCAAATTGGCATTCGCTGATCGGCGATCGCCGACGTTCGACAGTTGGCGTCAATGGAGGAAATAGTTTAGAGCGATGGCATTTTCACACGCTCAATCGGAACAGTTGTTAAGCACATACAATACAGACATACATATATAATACCTATATATACATTTGGCCAGCGGATGCGCGTCATGGCAAGTGCGCTATAAAGCAAGGCGTGGCCTGGCCTGGTCTATACATAAGACAAATTTAATGTTAATTGGCAGGGGATACGTGAGGAGGGGGTTTGCGGCTCTGATTGACCGAGCTGCGGGCGAGGCACATTTCTCAAATTATTATGCCGATTATGAAGCCAGTTGTTGTCAAATAAATAACTTGGCGTTTTCTTAGCAAATACTAAATCGAATGTGGGCTGAAAGCCAAACAAACAAAAAACAATGCGGCAAATTTGCTGAGTTGTTGATTCAATTGTTTTTTCGCTGCCGCTGTCGCGATTGCTGTTGTTGGCCATGGCAGTTATGCCAAACAAATTTTTGATGTGTTCAATATGCGCATGCGCGAATTGTCCCTGCGCTAATCAAAACAGAAATGAAACTCAGACGTGCCGCGGCACACCCTAAGGCTAGTTTATTTATCGATGTGGAATGCGGCTGTTTGCAGTTAAAGGCAATTGAACTTATGCAAAAAACAACAAGAATTTCCATTCACGGAAAACTACAATAGATATTGATTTGATATCGAGTTTAGTTGTTAATTAAGCAATACCAATAATAGAGGCTAACAATATCCCAAATTCAAAACCAGTTTTAGTTAAATACCATTATTTATCTTTAAATGTCCCTCAATTACCAATCAGTGGCATCAAAAATTCCAATAAGCCTACAAAGCAAGAATTTCCCACCTTAAATGACCAGGCAGCTTATTAAAATATCCCTATATCTTGACATGTACATAGTCAGCGAGAGAGAGCATGCCAAAAGAGCGCAAGCAAAAATGTCCCAGAAGCAGCATTAACAGGCACAAGCAAAGACAGAGGCATAGCCATAGACATAGGCGTAAGCATAATCACAGTTACACCTAGGCGAGGTTGCTCTATAATGAGAACAACCGGTCGGCCAACGTCAACGTCAACGTCGACAGCGGCAGCAACGTGCGACGCATGCTAAATTAAAAGGCGTGCGAAACAATTTGTGTCTTACGTTTCTACATACACAGCCATATGCGTGTGTGTGTGTGTCTGTGTGTGTGCATAAATTATGCTGTTAGAGCTGCTGCTGGAGCTGAGCCCGGACTTCAGGGTAAGCGATCATATCTGTCGCTGCTGCTTCCTCCTCTTCTTCTTCTTCTTCTTCTTCGTCAACTATTCAGCTTTGTCATTCAATATTTAATTTGCTGTACATTTTAATAGCTTTAAAGCATATTTATTTATTTTTATTTTTATTTTTTTATTCAATGTGCACGCGTGCAGGAATTCGTTTTCGGCATTTTGCTATTGTTTTCGTTGTCGTCGTCGTCGTTGTTGTTGTTGTTGCCTAAGGTCAAGCATGCTTTTGTCTCCCCCTCTCCGCTCTGCCCCTGCCCTAGCCACTGACCCGTTTCATTTGCCAGCCACAGTGGGCGGCTGTCAGTCGTCGTAACCGCAAAATAAACATCAAAACCAACAACGACAACAAAACACAAGACAATACAAACAGATAGGCAGACCGATAAACACAACTGTGTATCGATATCGAATCTCTGCGGTGGCAAATCGTTTAACGTTTAACGATTACCGTTTTCTTTTAGCGTTTAACGTGTGCTTTCTGCTCATTTGTTTATCATTTTGCAACTTGTGCCGCAATATAACACCGCAAGTATCAGTTATGAAGAGCGCCCCCTGGCCCACTCCAGACAGTGCTGTCGTCTGTCGCTTTTTTCCCAGCCAAATAATAGATTAGGATTAATTTCTTGACGTTTTCAAGCTAAACAATTGAAGCTATAAATTGTTTTTTTTTTTAGAAAAATCAGCATCATAAGAGAGTCGAATTTTTCATTTAATCTTAATTTTTAATAAATTTTAGCTATATTTCCCTTTCCCTTTGTTTTGGCTTTTTTTAACAAAAGTGGCAACACTGGCAACACACTTTGGGCTTAGCTCAATTAGTCGCCTGCTTGTGCCTGCAGCTCCTATTTCCATTTAATTGTTGTGGGCAAATCAGCTGCTCGATTTCAGTGGTCGCCATTTTATAATTGCCTCTCCCATGTTGTTGTTGTTGTTGTTGCTGGAATTGGAATTCCCGGTACCCGCATAAAGAGACATAAATCCCCATATATTTATGTATGTATGTCATTCATACATATGCGCGTGCGTGTTTGTAGCTATTTACGACACCTGCTATTTGCCCCGCTTGCTGCCACTCCCCTCGACTGTTAATTGCACAATAAGTGGAGGGGACGTGTGAACTTTGAAAACTTTTGCGAACCATTGGCGAGTTTTATGGTACAGATAAGACATTTTGCATTATTGTTATTGTTGCTGCCCCGCCGACTGAGGCAATTAAAATTCCATAGAAATTCCCCGATCGCAAAACACTCCACACACAAAAGTAAACCAAAAATGTCCCTCAATTTAGGGATTTTTGTCTCTTCTTCAAGCTTACCTTATGCACTGCCGTCGTAGGCCGCTGCAGTTGACGGCATTTTGTTTTCGTTTCTGTTGTTTGTTGTCAGTGGTGGGGAAAAAGGGGGCGCCTTAAGCGCGTAATCCACAAATTGAGTGTCGCTGGGTATTTTCTATGCACAATTTTATTTATTTATTTATTTTTTTAACAGCGAACTTTCTTTGTTTTTCTTTTTGCACTGAGAATCGATTATCACCGTTTGCTGCGCGATGTCAAAATAACAGTAAATTTTATTGTTTTTGAATTATCGTTGTATTTGTTGTTGTTGTTATTTCTGCTGGTGCTGCTGCCCGAAAGCTTTAGCTGACCTCTTCGTCAAACACTAACAAAGCGCTGCGACTGCGCAGTCAACGAAGACAGCAACGGCGGACCGCATTCCAATGGACGGCTCGCGTCTCACGCGCTCTCTCAGTGGCGTTTGTGTGGGCGCTCGACGCGATCAGTCAACAATAGAGAGGGGGGAGCGCGGAGTTTGGGGAGTGTACGATTTAATCAAACGGTCGCTGCAGCTCCGCACACACACACACACACACTGAACACACACGTATATGAATTTTACAAAAAGAGAACAAGCGCGAGAGAGGGAGAGAGCGAGCGAGTGAGCTGGCGTTTATATTGCTTGCGTTTGCTTGTATTGGTGCTGTCCTCTCTTTGGCAACTGCTTTTTGTTGTTGCGCGAAAGAATGCCGTTTGCTTGGTTGTCGTTGTTGCCGTTGTAGTTGTAGTTGTAGTTGCTGTTGTTGCTGGGTCGCAACTTTCTGTGTGGCTATTTGTTTTGACCAGCAGCAACTTGTTGGGAGTCGTTGCAGAGAATTATTTTTGTCGCTGCCCAAAATGCAAGAAAAAAACACAGCACACACAAAAAAAACACAATGGAATTGAGCACTTGAGCGCGCTTGTAATTCAACGCTCCACTTTGAATCTGAATCTAAATTCGAATCCGAATCTGAATCCGAAACTAAATCCGAATCTCAAAAACCCAAAATCGAAACGTAACGTAATGAAACCGAAGCGAGGCGAAAAACGCTTAACGAAACGCGCACACTGCGATTGCGACTTCGACTGCGACTGCGACAGCTACAATCGCCAGAGCTCCAATGGGGCCGCGCAGTCGTTGCTATTGCGATCGCGACTGAGCTGGCACTGCGACTGAGCGTGCGTGTGTGTGTTTGTGAGAGAGAGCGGATTCAGCGTTCGTGTGACGGTATGTGTGCATGTGTGTATTTTTTTCAACACCACGCGCAACCTGCTGCCAGTTCAACTGCTTCGTCCAGCTACAAAAATCAAACTGAAGTCCGAGTCGAGAGAGTTTCGTTATGAGAGCGCAACTGTATTACTGAGTGTAGAGTGTGCGCGCGTGTGTGTGTATGAGTATCTCCCACTGAGATTTAAGATTGGAATGCGCCGTGTACATGATAGCACTCAGTATGTGTTTGTGTGTAAAAGAGAGACAGAGAGCAAGAGAGCCGATCGTTTTGTAGTGTAGTGTGAGCAGCAGCAACGGCGACGGCGGCTCAGCGACCAGGTTGAAATTGATGGCAAAGAATTTGGCTGCGACGGCAAACGCTGCTGCGCTGCTGTCGCCGTCAGCGCTGGTATGCTCTGCCCCGACCGAACAATACAATAGAACAGCGCACAATTCTCTGACTAACACACTCTCACTCACTCACTCACACACCCAAGCTGGAAGCACCTTTTTCGCTTGCACCCGTCTTAATACTGATGGAAGCATTTGCAAATCTTCCAACTAAGATGCGAGCCTAAAGCCGCAGCCAAAAAAGCAAAGCAACCAAAAACAACAACAACAACAATAGCACAGAAAGGTAAATACTGAACAAAATAAATAAAAACTTCAAAGGAGAATCCCAGTAGCTAACTGAAATGTCAGTGTGTAAGTGAAATTCCAATGTTTTATCTTGGCAGCAGCAGCAGCAAGAACAACAACTATTTGGAGCCCGACACGAAAACAACGAATAAGAACAAGAACAAGCATGGTATAAACAACGGTCAACAGATGCCCTTAACAGTGTTACAAATTTCTACAGTAAAAATATAATTTATATTTTTTTAATTTTAAAACGAATAAGTTTATATTTAAACAAAAAATCATTTTAAAAAGTTTATGCCGCAAACCGTTATTTGTTGCTTATTAAATTTAGCAACATTGGTTTCAAGTGGAACAGTGTTAGAAAACTTACTTATATTTCATGATATGTACATGAATATATACAACTATAATTATTTTCGTAATGAAATTGTAACATTTTCCATTGAAAATAAAGTCACCGGCATAGTTGATATGCTCGCTTTACATGCGCAGTGTGCGCAAAGCAAAGGAGAAAAGCGCGACGCAAGGCCGCGGCAGAGGCTGAGACGACAGCGACTTCAGCAACGAAGAACGCGCAAAAGAAATAGCAACACATACACAGACATTCACACACACATACAGCAACATTCACACGTACACAGGCAAACCTTGGTTACTGCTTGCTTGCTCACTGCAAAGGGGCTTGAAGCGGGGCGCAAAAGGGAGAGCGCTGCGCTGCGTTGCGTTGCGCTGCCCGCTGTCCATTTGTAAGAGCGGATTGCGCGGTCGCCGTTCTCTGCTGCTACGATATCGTCACTTGGGCGCATTCCTCAGCATAATGTGAGCTTGATTTGCTGGATTCTTTTTGCCTCTTGCGCTGTCGCTCGCACTGCCGCTGCAGGCCCATCTATTCCAGAGCCCTTGTCTCGCTCGCACGCACGCACACTCGAAATTATTTTGTTGCCGTTTTTTTTTCTTTTCTTCAGCTGCCTTCCGATTTTTAAGTTTTCTCAAATATGCCGCACACACACACATACATACATATATACATTTATATATGCATGTATGTATATATTTATATGTGGAGTTGGACACGACGCCGGAGCCATGTTCTTGACAGGTCAGGGGGTTGGGGGTCGGGGGTCGCCATGGCCATAACTTGTTGGCCGCGCGACGGGAAAGCAGCACTGGGAACCTGGCGCGAGCTCTTCGATTTCTTTCAGTGTATTTGCTATGCGCCGTTGTTGTTGCTGCTGCTGTTGCTTTGGTTCTAAGACCGGTTGTTGTTGTTGTTGTTGTTGTTGTTGTTGTTGCTGCTGGTACGTTCTTGGTCAACATAGTTTGTGTGAGTGTGCGTGTGTATGTATATTGTACGTGTGGAGATGCTGGAGCCTGTGCCTGTGCCTGTGCCTGTGCTCCGAGGCCTTGTCTTCAAAACAAAAATATTTTATGCAATTCCTTGAATGCGAGTTGGCTTTTTAAATACCCTGTATTCAATGAGAATGCCTAAGCGAGAAGGGTATATTGCTCTCGGGATATGTAAAACACCAAATGTCAAATTTCCCTATATTTTACATGATCTTCATTTGAGTTAAGCATAAGTGCAATGCGTGTTTAGACTGCGCATATAGCGTATCTACTAGTCGGTCAGCCGTGACCTGCACACGGCTTTTTCGCATTTTGTTTTGGAAGCTGAATCTTGAATCGAATCTTGACCGAATCTCTGGCAGAATTGGCGCGCAATTTGACAGGGCGCTGGCTTAACCATTGCAGTCGCTGCCTGTGCTTAGCATATGGGAAATTCCAATGCTGGGCAATCTTCTCTTTATTGCAAGAAATGGCAACTCTTTGGAATTTCGATAGCATAAGAATAGCAACAATAAAGGTACTTTCTGTCATTTTTGGTGTGCATGCGAGTGTGTGTGTGTGTGTTTGCGTGCGTGTTGCTACGTTTGCGTTACGCTTTATTGACGTTGTTGTTGCTCTCGCATATTTTGTTTTTATTATGACCGAATATTATTGACCAGTTATGCCGAACCCCCAGCCCCTCATACACTATCTCCCTCTCTCTCTCTCTGGCAGCTCCTCAAATGATAATGTTAATGGGCATGGACATTCCTCTCTTCGGTTCTCGCATTCTGCCTCTCTCTGTCTGTCACTCTCTGCTTTTGTTACACTAACTGTTCTCGCTACTGCTCTTTAATTTGCATGTAAATATAATTCCCCTTTACCCCTCTCCCGCTCTCTTCGGCACTCTACAAATTCTTTGAATGAGCCACATACATTTCCAGGTAATAATTTGCTTCACGATTTGATTCTTCGGAAGTTATCTACCCTGGCCGCGAGCTCGAAACTCTACAGTGAAAGCTCCCGCACACGAACTCCCACAATGTCAATAGGGAATTCGTCTCTTCAGTGTCTCCTTATTGGAAGTGGAAGAGCATTCAAAATGGAGTTGGAATTGACAGAATTTTTGCCAGATCGTGGAATGTGCTATCTGTGCGAGTGTGTGTGCAGAGTCCACTGGCTGAGAGGCAGTCGGTGTCTAATCTGCCTACCCTACTTTCACTCCAATTCCAGTCATCGGCATCTCGCTCAATTCAATTTATTCGAGCCAAACTTTTCTCTAGCCGCATGCCAGTAGCAGCAACAGCAACAACGGCGAATGCTGCTTCAATGGAGCTGCAAAGTGGCGCCGTTGTATTTTTTGGGAGGGGGAGGGGAGCTGCTCACTAAACTGCAATGAAATTTCGACTGTTGTTGTTGTTGTTGCTGTTGCTGTTGCTGCTGATGTTGCTACTGCGTTGGGGGATTTGCCTTTTTCGGCATTGGAATGCCGCGTGTCTGCTGCTGCTGTTGTTGTTGCTGCTGCTGCTAACGTACATATAACAATAATACCAACAACAACAACAACAACAATGCAGCTTTTAAAATGTGTTCTAAATAAATTCCAATGAAATGAAAGAATCGAAGCTGCGCCTAGAGATGAGCGTGCGGCGTGCCAAATATTTCCTTTTGCTGCCAGGGATATTCTCTCTGTCTCTCTCTCCTTCTCTCTGCCATTAAAGCTGTGGGATTTTATTGGGTATTTTCTGCCACTTTTTCCATTGGAATTTATCTATGGCTGGCAGCAGCTGCGCGAATTTTTAAGGAATTTCGAATAGATATACGATGTGGCATATCTGATAACAAAGACCCATCTAGCAGATGTTGTAAAACTCGTTTTATATCACCTTACTTAGTATATAAATTACGATTTGTGTTTTCTTTTGTATTCTGTATGCGGGGCATTCCTGAGCTTTCGTGCCGTTTCGTGTCACGCGGCCAGCGCTAATCGGGCTCGGGGGCGCAGATGTACAAGTAACTCACTCGCCGATACAAATTCTGCGTTGCGCAGCGCGATTGCAATCTTTAGCAGCAGCAGCAGCAGCAGCAAAGGCAGAGGCAGAGGCAGAGGCAGCGGCAGCGGAAGCAACAACAATGCGGCACGAGACTTGACTGCGACGCTGGCAGCAGCTAGGTCCCAAAAGCGCGTTGGCTGCGGCAGCGACGTAAGCGTCGCGCGTGCGCTGTCTCAGCGGATGTCTGGGCCAGTGTTGTTGTTGTTTTGGCAATTTCTTGCTGTTACCTGTTTGCAGGCTGCAGGCTGTAAACCTCAGCTGCAGCTTTCTTGCGCGTTTTCTTGCTCTCCTTTAGTCTCTCTTCGCGCTGTCTCCCGTCGCCTCGCGCCATCTCGCTCTCGCTGCCGCAGCCTGTGCAAAAATCGACCAAATCAACCAATTGCCGTACAGTAGCTGACGTTATTTTTTTCGTATTTTTTTTTTTAGATTTTTGTTGTTGTTTTTTCTTATGCTTTTAATGAGCGTTTATATTGCACAGGCAGCAGCCGCTGCATCGGCATCCCAGCACTCTATGGGCAGTTGCTGTTGTTGGTGCCGTGTCTTCTCCTTCTCCTGCTTCTCCTCTTTCTCCTTCTGCTTCTTGCGGTTGCTGCCGCAGCTAACTATATATTAATTCCATATTTTTCGCTCACATCGAAATAGTTTTAATAAAAAAAAAAAGAATAAACCGCAAACACTTGTATAAATAATCAATGCGTGAATAATAGATTAAGATTCCCATGACGTTGTTGTTGCTGTTGTTGTTGGAGTTGGTGTTGGGGGCAATGTTGTTAACTAATAACCGAAAAATAAACAACAAAATAAAAAAAGTTTATTTGAAGTCAACAGAAATAAAGAAATTGAAGTGAAGTCCTCAAAAGAAATAAATATTTATAGATATTTGAGAGTCTATAAAAAAATGTTAAAAATTAAAAACATCTATCCTTCAAAGGAAATCCCATTAGAATTTGTTTTTATATATATAAAAGCTTCTCCTACATCTTTATTAAAAAAAGTTTTATGAGGGTTTTTAAAAATAATAAAAACAAAAATTGTACATAATTTCCACAAGGAAAATAGATCTCCTGCATAGATCTGTTTATTTTTAATTTTTAATTATTTTTATTTATTTGTTATTTACTTTAGATGATTTATTTATTTTTATTTATTATTTCATTTTATTTTTGAAAACTTGTTAAGATTTATATTTGATTTATTTTTATTTTTATTCATATTTTTTAATTTTATTTTTTTATTGCATTCATTTAAAAATGAATTCATTATCATTTATTTATTTTTTATTTAATTTTTAATTGTGTTTATTTTTATTTTTTATTTTTATTTATATTTATTTATTATTATTTTTATAAATTTATTTTGATTTTTATTGTATTTATTTTTATATTTTTTAATTTTTTATTATTTCAATTTATAAATTAATTTATTGTTTATTTTTAATTATATTTCTTAGTTTAATTTTTAAATATTTTTTATTTTATTTATTTATATTTATTTTATTAATTTTATCATTATTTTTTAATTTATAAATGAATTATTAGTTTTTTATATTTTTTTAAATTTAATATTTTATTATGTTAATTTTTTTATTTTAATATTTTATTTATTTATTTATTTTTTTATTTATTTATTTTTTTTTATTTATTTTCATTTATTTAGGAATATCTAAGTTGACCTCTAATCTGCCCGTTTCATTCCAATAGCTTAGCCCGGCCCGTAGCTTCATTCTCGAATTTTCGCACACAGTTTCCGTTCAAATATTTACACTCGGAATTTGTTTTCTACAAAAAAGTAGTGCATTTTTATGGCTAGACTAGGGCCAGCTGCGATTCGCCCGAGGTACATATGTATATACTCATATAGTATATTATATACCTGTATGTATTTATATAATACACAAGAGGCAACGAGCACACAGTGTCCAGCTGACAGCTGCGCCAGCTGATGAGAACGAGACTCGGATTACGTGGAACATTGCGGGAGATTCGCTTTGTTGCGTCGTCTACGGGGCGTATGATTAATGCCAAGCATGTCAAAAATGAGCAAAAAAAAAAGAAGGTCTTTGTGTGTGTGAGTGGACTGTGATAAAAGCTAAGTTGGCAATGCTGACGCATTATGGCCAACTGATAAGCAAAGCAAATGCAGCACCAAAAATTTGCTATACTCTGTAAATGAGTGAAGAGTGTGAGGTATGATGTGCTAGGGCGTGAGTAAGTAACAGGAGTTTTGGAGTTGAACTGAAGTTGGAATGTTGGCAATGGGAATGATACCAAGCTAATATACCCTGTAAATAGTATAAGAGTGGATATGATGTGCTTGTGGGTAGTGTAAGCAGAGTTGCAAATGAATTAGAAATAATAAAGTTAGAACTTAAGAATTTTTATAAGGAAACATCTACAAAATTTCTATACCCTGTAAATAGTTGAAGAGTGGGCATGAGCTGCCTGAGGATAGATATGTAACTGTAATTTTAAAGTTTAAATTAAATTTTTAGTAATTATTCTATTCTTATTTTATTTATTCTTCTATTTTTATACTCGCGTGTGTATACCCTATAAATAGTGGAATATTGGGCGTGCTGTGCTAGAGGGTAGGTATGTAACTGGAATTAAAAAGTTGAAGTAGAGTTAGAATTTTGGAAATGACAAATTTGCTGTTATAATTTATATAAATATAGGTGGTATACCCTATAAGTTGTAAATTGGGGGATATGATGTGCTTGATCGTAGGTATGTAACATTCGAGTTGAGTTAGGCTCTCCTACTATAATCAAATATCCGACTATGCTTATACCCTGTATTCTCTTAGAGCTTGGTTATGCTCTGCTTATGACTCGATATGTACTATACAAACATATTACATTATTATTAACACATACAAATCTTAACTAGACTCTAATTGAGGATGATACATACCCTGTAATATACATGTAGTATACCCTGTACATTGTGCATCACTGTACATCATCAACTGAATCCAGATTCACAGCAACAACAACTAACTGCACGGACTTTCATTCCCAACTTTATTTACAGGGTATTAGCTAGTTGACTACTGTCTGAGGCCTGCCTATGCGGCACAGTGGGAGGATATCCCGCACAAAAGTCAAGTCGAGATACAAGCGCCCAGATACGACGAGATACAAGATACGTGCTACATGTGTAGCTTGTCGGCAGATAATGAGCTATAACTTTTTGTTCTCTTTCTGTTGTTGTTTTTGTTGCTGCTGTTGTTGTTGTTGGCAAATCTACAGACATCAGCAGCATTCACAATTTGTATTCACAAAACGAATTCTCTCCGCTATCATTCGAAATTTTGGGAAATATCTATTGAAAATTATTCAAATTTTAATTAGCGAGCCGCCGCTTTGGGCCGTGGGAGCCGAAGCTAAACTTTAAATTTATTAAGCTACAGATACAGATATATATATGTATATAGAATTTTGTTATTCATATTAAGTGTGTGTGTGTGTGTGTGTCTGTGTGTGGCTTGTGCACGCAAAGGCCCAGCTAGGCTGATAAATATTTGGCTTTTGCATGCCAGCGCGATGAGTTCAACGTGGACGTCAACTGCCTCTTGTTGTTGCTGTTGTTGTCTGCCGTTTATTAGTTGTTGCTGTTGTTGTTGTCGCTTGTTGTTGCCGCTCATTTAATTTCCAAACATTTATCAACAAATATTTGGCGCTTATCATTTGTTCGAGTCAAACAGCAGCAGCGCTCGAGCCGGCGTCTCCTACGCCTGCGATCCGCTCCCCTCCCCCCTCCCCCCTCTCTCTCACACTCTCTCTCTGTCCCTCTCAGGCGGCAACTGCTGTGGCTCATCAGCAGATTTGCTGCTGGTCGCCTTGAACACCTGTGCATGCCACGCCCTGTCCGCCTCGCAGCTTCGGTCAACTGCGATTCCATTTCGAATTTTGCATCACTTTGAGTTTTGTAGTTTTTTTTGCTTAGTTTGCCAGTTGCTAGAATAAGGCGAAGCTCGAGGCTGCTGGCAGGGCAAAGACAGGTGTGGCAGGTGCCACAAGCTGTAAAAACAAGAGAGGAGCTTACAGTAATCAATTCATAACTTGCATTATATAAAGATTTAGATCTCAATTTTGAAACGTAAGATAGTTGAATTGTATTCAAAATTCTTAAAATAATATATAATATAATATATCCTACATATGTATATAATAATAACATATAATATATATACCATTAATTAAATTAAAATATATATTTGAATTTAATAATAGATATTTTTTAAATAATTTAATTGTTACAAAAAATTAAAATATAATATATTTTTAAATTTTAAATTAAAATATATGTATATTCTTTAATACTTAAAATTTTATAAAATTAAAAAAATATAATTTTATAATTATAATAATAAAATTAAAATATATATATATGCATAAACTTAAAATTTGATTAAATTAATCAAATATAATTTTATATAAATATAATTAAATTAATATAATAAGAATTATAAATTCTGCTCAATATATGTATATTTTAATTTTAAAACAATTTCATAAACATAAAAAATAGACATTTAATTTAAAAAAAAGTATATATATTTAACATTTACTTAAAATGAATATATAACTTTATAAACTACTTTAAATTATTTTTTTTCAATGAATATACATATATGTTTATCAAATATTTTATAATTCTTTAAAATTAGTAAATATATTTTTAAATATCTAAAAACCTGAAAAAATCTATGCTTTTTAATTAGAAAAATATATGTATATATTTCAAATTTATTTATAATTAATATGTAACTATATAAAATATTTTTAATTATATTTTTTAATACAATTTTTGCTTATTACTTATTTAAAATTTATTTACTTTTTTTTTTAAACTGTATAAAAATATATATTTATAATTATTTCACTTAAATCTGATTTTTTCTCTGATTATTTTCCTCATTTACTTCTACTCTAATGTTGACATTTTGCTCTTCGCAATCTTTTCAGTTGCCTTTTAAAATTATTGCCATAGATTAGGAGGCTAAAAAAGAAAAAGAAATTTATGAAAAGTAAACTTCGATAAAAAAATTATTTTTAAAAATAAAAAAAGCCATTCTAATGTTTATTTAATTAAGCTTTGGGTCTTGCGGCCTTTGCTGCCTGCGCCGTCGAGGCAGCGCTGAGTCAGAGCCACATTTGTTGTGGCTTATTAAATCGCTGTCATGGCAACCGCAATTCCCGGTAGACGAGGCCCGGCAACCCAGGGCGACCGGAAGCCAGAGCCCTAGACGCAGGCCACAACAAACCGAAAGGATTTCTCAAATTAAAACTCATCAGAGAAACCAAAAAAAGAAAAGAAAACCGAAAAGAAATCGAAAAACAAAAATAAATCAAGGTAGGTACAAATTATGGGCATAGAAAAATTAGAAGCGATGCAGACGGAATGAAGGAATAAAAATAAATAACAGCAGAAGGCAACAGCAGCAGCAGCAGCAGGAGGAGGAGGAGGAGGAGGGCGTGGCGGTCAAGGAATGACACGCATCCGGTCTTAAAATTCCAACCGAATTCAAACACTTGAAATTAGGAGCAGAGCTGAGCTGAGCTGGAGTAAGGGTCCCATCTGGGTGTCCCCGCGCCAAATGACGACGACTGCGACGCCGTCGGCGACGTCGGCTGCGACGCTGGCCACATTGGAGCTGCAGTATTTTCGCGCCATCTCGCTCTATCGGCGGCGCAGCTACGAGCAGTGCGCGGAGGTGTGCAACGCGCTGCTCCAGGCGGGCCACGACAACAATGTCCAAATCTTTGCCAAGCACGAGCAGCAGCAGCAGCAGGAGGAGGCGCAGCAAGACCAGCAGCAGCAGCAGGCGGAGCACGAGTCCAGCCAGAGCTATAAATACGGTAGCCATTTGCAGCGCATTGGCCCGCGGCGCAGGCGCGCCGAGGCGGCCAAGGATGCCGGCACTGGGCAGCCCGCGGCCTCCATAATGCCCACCTGGCTGATGGAGGGCGTCTGGCAGCTCAAGATGCGCGCTCTGACGCAGCGCGTCTACCTGGACGATCTCGAGGTGGAGGATGCGACCGATGGGGGTGAGTGGGGAAGAAGCAGGGAGGAGCTACGACTGATGCAGCGAAAGATGGTTTAGGGGAAGAATATAGAGTGGAGAGGGCTAGGGGGAGAAGTATCTTAGAGGAGTAGTTAGAAATCTTTGCTCACTATGGGAGTTGTGGAGAAGATTGATATTCTATATAGAATAATACTATTTATTCTACTACTATTGATAATACTACTATTTATGCTACTACTATTTATACTACTACTTCATCTGCTTCAACTACTCCTATACTCTATTTATACTACAACTTCATCTACTACTATTCCTTCTACTAATCTGTATTTCTACTACTATTGATCCTACTACTGCTTCTACTACAATTCCACTAGTACTACTACTTCTACTACTATTGATCCTCCTACTACTTTTACTACTATTTACTACTAATACTACTACTAATTACTACTGCTACTACTACTACTACTATTTACTACTACTACTATTTACTACTACTTCTACTACTATTGATCCTCCTACTACTTTTACTACTATTTACTACTAATACTACTACTAATTACTACTACTACTACTATTTACTATTACTATTTACTACTACTATTTACTATTACTATTTACTACTACTACTTCTACTACTATTTACTACTACTACTACTCCTACTTCTACTACTATTTGCTACTACTACTACTCCTACTTCTACTACTATTTGCTACTACTACTACTCCTACTTTTACTACTATTTACTACTACTTCTACTACTATTTACTATTACTACCACTATTTGCTATTACTACTACTATATAGTACTTCAACTGCTACTATTTACAAATTCTACTCCTATTTCATACTAATTCTACTACTACTATAAAGTACTACTACTATTTATACTACTATTTAATACACTACTACTACTACTACTACTATTCTTTACATACTCCTGCTAAGTAGGATGAAGCACAAGCCTTCCCCTTTACCTAGTATCTATACTAATTAACTCTCACCCCTTTTACCGTCTTCCCCCGCCCAGCCAACGAGGAGGTGGAATTCGAGCGCATTGCGACGGCGGCTCGTCCCGGCACCAGCATCAAGACCGCCTTTCAGCCGCGACCCAGCACCAGTCAGCGACGTGCCACAGCGCTGAGCCACTCGAGCGGCTCGAGCACACGGCCCGGCTCGGCACTGACGCGCCCGGGCACGGCCATCAGTCGGCCGGGCTCCTCGCTGGGCGCACGGCCCGCCTCGCGATGCGGCACTGCGTCCCGGGTGCGCGCCACCTCGGCGGCCGCCTTCAATGTGGGCGACGCGACAGCCGCGCTGTACCAGGCCTCGCGGCTCAATCCGACCATCTATGCGGAGCGGGAGGCGATTGTGAAGGCGCTGTTCCAGTTCCTCTACTACCACGAGGCGGACGTGCAGAAGGCGCACTCGCTCTGCCAGGCGGTGCTCGACGTGCAGCGCCAGCGACCCGGACAGGCGGCCCTAGCCACGCCCGCGGATGCCGCCCGCACGGACTGGTGGTGGCAGCAGCAGCTGGGCCGCTGCCTGCTGGCGCTGCACTACCCACGCCGTGCCGAGGGACCCCTTCAGCAATCCCTCGCAGCCTTTCCGCATCCGGATACGTATCTGCTGCTCTCGCGGCTGTACCAGAGGCTGCGCCAGCCGGAGCGTTCCCTGGCGCTCATCGGCCAGGCCGTGGAGCGGCAGCCGTTCGACGTGTCCTACAGGCTGGAGCAGGCGCGCATCCACGCGGCCATGTCCCAGCAGGAGGATGCACTGCAGCTGTACCGCCTGGCGGCCCGGCTGCAGCCCATCAACGTGGAGGCGCTGGCCAGCATTGCCGTCGGCTACTTCTACGACAACAATCCGGAGATGGCGCTGATGTACTACAGACGCATCCTCTCCCTGGGCGTGCACACCGCAGAGCTGTACTGCAACATAGCACTCTGCTGCCTCTACGGCGGACAGATTGACCTGGTGCTGCCGTGCTTTCAGCGCGCCTTGCGGATGGCCACGCAGCCGGAGCAGAAGGCGGATATTTGGTACAATCTCAGCTTTGTGGCACTGGTCAGTATGATGGGCGGGGCACATACCCTGTAATTGTAGGAAATGAATTGATAGAATGGGAAAGTTAAGAAATATATATATATATATATATATATATATATATATATATATATATATATATATATATGTGTATTCTATATATTCCTGAGATATTCCTCTCTCTCTCTCTCTCTGAAGAAATATACTAAAAGAATCTAGAGCCTATAGATAAAGAGTATTTTGAGCAAACGATAAGTTTTCCCCATCATATGTGTTATCGATAACTATCGACACACTAACAACATCGATTAATATTGCTTGAGTTGAGTTGTTAAGAAGTTTCAACTGTCTTAAGTATATTTTAGCTGATTACAGAGTATCTACTAGTCAATCAATCTCTCTCTCTCTCTCTCTCTCTCTCTCTCTCTCTCTCTCTCTATCTCTCTCTCTCTCTTTCTCATGCAGACCTCTGGCGACTTCAACCTGGCTAAACGCTGCCTGCAACTCTGCCTCACGGCCGACGCGCGCGATGGCTCCGCCCTGAACAACCTGGCCGTGCTGGCGGCCCACGGCGGGGACGTCATGGGCGCCAAGTCCTATCTGAATGCAGCCAAGGACGTGCTGCCCGAGGGGGGCGAGGTGAACGCCAATCTCCAGTACATGGAGCTCAACTACAAACTTTAGATTCCGCTTTATTTTGCACGCACAATAATAAAACTCTTTTCGGATAAATCCCATCAGGGTCTTTGGAGCCAGTCGTAGATGGTGCTCAGGCCCACCTTGGTGACGGCGCTGGCCTCCACGATGGTCACCTGCTGCCGGATCTGCTTCTGCAGCTTGGACATCTGCAGCATGAGCAGCGCCTCGTTGCGCATCTGGCGGTAGGAGTAGTCCATTTTGGTCAGCACGAGCAGGATTTTCACCTTCTGCAGGCGTGGCTCCGTGAGAATCGAGTAGAAGAGCACGCCTGTAAAGAAAGCCATTGTGCGTGGGCATTTAGTGATATTTAAGCCACGCACCCGCGGCTGAGATCTGACACAGATTGGAGGCATCCACCACATAGATGAGCTTCTTGACGTCCTCAAAGTATTGGCTCTGACGCCAGAGCGGCGCCATGCTGCCTCCAATCTCGAGCACCTGTATAAACTTGGGCAGGTGTTTGCTGCCATGCGGCGGGGCGGTTTCAGTTGTTGGTGGCGGCGGTGGTCTGTGCCTGTCGGCATTTGCCGACTTCTCGGGAAAATAAATGCGAAAGATTCCAGTGCCAATTGTGGGCATGGAGTAGCTCGTCTCATCTATGGACTCTGGCTCCTGCAGAGCCTTCAGCAGATGCGTTTTGCCTGCACGCTTTGGCCCAAGGCAAATGCAAGACATCGCGTCGGCTATAATTTTGCTTTATTAACTTCACCTATCGATTCAACAAGCTGCATTGCCTTGGCAACTATTTTTAAAAAAGCGTTACCTAACACTGTGTCGCCATCTGTTGCCTTCAAATGTAAACTGCTAGTAGTGTAAGAAAGCGATATAGCGATAGTTTTCGTGTTGTGTATATAAAATTGACGATAGTTTCAGTGTTGAGCAGCGTGCTTTAGTTTTTAATAAACGTCGACTCACTCGCTTCTTATTTGTGTATAAAATTCAAATTTCAAGCATTTTTCTGCTAGTTTTTATTTTGTTGATATATAAAATTTGTTAAAGAGTTTAACTATTACATTACACATATTAAATTGAAGTTGCGGCACTACACAGTTGATCAGCTACTCCTCAACAGTTGACCGCGTAAACATATGTTTTTCGCAACAAAAAAGCAGCGAAAGAATTTATTTTGATTTGAACAGCCGCAAAATGAGCGTATTTGAAAGGAAACCCGGTAAATGTGGCTTCGACAGACAATTCGCGCTGGACATAAATGGCAATAACACAGAGTTCGTGTTCCATCAGTTCGAGAACAAGTGGATGCTGCTGATCACGCAGCTGGGCAAGCTGCCGGCGTTCTACAATGTGGCCTTCGACGTGAGGCGCGAGCATCGCGTTCTGCCCTTTGCCCACGGCCCAATGGACCACCCGGATTACCATGTCTCGGTCCCGGTGACCATGACCTGCTGCATGGGTGTCGACTCGGACGAGACACGCGGCGGCATACAGTTCCTGATCAACAAGACGCCGATCAATAAGTGTCCCACGGAACTGCTAATCGCCCTGGGCCTGAAGAAGATCGAGTCGGAGGACCTGAGAGCCATTGCCAAAGTGTTGGAAAAGACCGTATTTTAAGCAGACTATCATTTAAGCCCAATAAAAAAAGTGCAAATCACTTTAAAGCAAACTTTTATATTTCCTCGCGTTTGTACATTAAAACGTGTACGAAAGTGGGGAGCGTAAAAATGTTACTTCGCATACAGGGCGGATGTTGTTGCTTCTGTACGTTGGGTGTTGGCTGCAGCAGTTTAGTCGAACAGACCGAAGCCCATGTCGTCGTCGGAGACATCGGACTCCTCTTCCTTCTTCTTTTCCTCCTTCTTGGACTCGGCAGCGGGAGCGGCGGCAGCGGCTGGTGCAGCAGCACCGCCAGCTGGGGCAGCGCCAACGCCGGAGCCGATGTTGGTGATCAAGTCCTTGACATTGATGCCCTCCAACGCCTTGGCGAACAGACCGGGCCAGTAGGGCTCCACCTCAACATTGGCGGCCTTCAGGATGGTCGAGATTTTCTCACCCTACAAACGAAACGAAAAAATACAATTAGTAATCACTCCAATATATGGATATATAGAGATAAATGCCCAAATCGACAATATAACACTTGGGATGGGCGCTAATTTTGCAGATTTGTTTTGAACTACATTTTTTTTGACGAACTTACGGTCACGGCGACATCATCATCGACGAGGATGAGGGAGGCGTAGACGCATGCGAGCTCAGCTTTTGTCGACATATTTAAACTGTTTGCTTAATTAATAATTGGTGCAAGTTGCCAAAAATTAATGTTTTGTAATAATCGGCCTTAGCTCGAAAGAGAACAAGCACACGGAACAGAATCCTAAACCGGAAAGAAAGATTGCTGTTAAGTTGGTTGCGCCCTGAAGTGTTTTGTCAACAATCGTTGTGAATACCATTCTGTGCACTTAGCAACACTGTCAAAAAATGTAAACAAAGTACCTATCGATTGGCAAATAAACAGTAAAAACGCGCGTAAAATGGAAGACGTAAATATTAAAGAAGAGAATGAATCAATAATAGAAGAAAAGCCAAAAATAGAAACTGAAGAAGAGTCTGTAGATATTGATAAGATATGTTCGCTAAAGTCACTTGGCCCGTTCATTGCTGCTCGCGAAAATAGTAAAAATACAGTTTATTTGAGCGATGTGCCAGCGTCATGCAAGGATCAGCCCTGCATGCTGGGCGTCGACGAGGCGGGCCGTGGTCCAGTGCTGGGACCCATGGTCTATGGCATCTCCTACTGCCCACTAAACAGTAAAGACGCCCTGGTTGAGCTGGGCTGTGCGGACTCCAAGCAATTGACAGAGGAAAAACGCGAAATCATCTTCAACGATATGAATACGCTGGAGTACGCCAACAGCTGCATCGGCTGGGCCGTGGAGATCATTTCGCCAAATGTGATCAGCAACAGCATGTATCGACGCAGCAAATGTTCGCTGAACGAGGTGTCCATGGACTCGGCCATGGGTCTGATACAACATGCAATCGATGCGGGCGTCAACATAGCCGAGGTCTATGTGGACACGGTGGGTCCGCCGGAGAAGTATCAGGAGAAGCTGCTCAAACGGTTTCCAAACTTCAAAATAACCGTGGCCAAAAAAGCCGACTCCACATATCCGATTGTCTCGGCGGCCAGTATATGCGCCAAGGTAACCCGTGATCATGCTCTGAAGGTCTGGCAGTTTCCTGAGGGCTTGGTCATCAAGGGCAATGCCTTCGGCAGTGGCTATCCCGGTGATCCGGTCACCAAACGTTTCCTCACTGAAAACATTGATTTGGTCTTTGGTTTTCCGCGTCTTGTGAGGTTCAGTTGGTCCACGGCGGAGAATGCGCTGGCCGACAAGGCCTACGAAATGGAGTTCGATGAGCCGGAGACGGAGAAGCCCAAATACGCGGGCACAAAGCTGACCAAGTTCTTCAAGGGCACCACCAAAACGGGCGAAGTGAAGCGCGAGGAATGCCGCTTCTTCAAGCAGTGCCACTTGGACAATGTTACGGATTTTTAGATAAGATTAGAAATCAGTTATAGTTTAAAAAATATGTTGAATAAAGCTAAAATTAAGATAAAATCTGTTGTTGCCTTTTCAGTTTCAGGTATTACAAATTCACTAAGATGGGCAGCACTTTTATCATTTCATTTTAAGGTTAAGCAAAATCGACTAAATGGGCAGCACTGCGTATCTCCTCCCTCCCTTTTGAAATAAACTCTCGACTTCCATTCGTGTTGGAGCTTTAATTAATTGTAGCTGCTGTTAACGCCATTCTTTATAATTATAATCGTTTACACACTACGTTGGGATCCAGTTACACTGTTCGAATGTAAGCGTAAATCGGTTGTTGTCATCCATTTGAACTTGGATCCGTTTCCGTTAACCGTTTACCGGCAACTAACTAAACATTTGTTTGCATGCATTTAATGTGCTTAGGCCTAACGTTAAAAGGTTATTCAATTAAGACTTAATTGGGACTGGACCACACATTATACTGCGCTGCTGATGTATAGAAATTAACAAAATGCATCGTGTTATACTAAATGGGGTTCTTTCTGTATAAAAAAACTTAGAAACATATGGAGCTTACGGCTAAAATAAAAGCGCATTTCCTGCGCCTGGTTGCGCTGCGGTTGGTGGCGCAAACTCGGTTTACGACGCCCACGAAGCAACAAATCCAGAACACAGAAACGATATTGACTTGAAATTGGGGGGTCGAGGGTAACTCGTTGAGGGGTCGCGGATAGAACATTGATGTGAACATTCAAGACAGAAGCGAGAAACACAATTAGAATTTAAGCTTCAATATACATAACTTAAATGGGGCTGAGAACTGCTGGCAGATGGATCAAATGTGCTTGCTGCGGATCAGAACTTTCGCAGATCGAGGACAAAGACGCTGCCGTCGGATGCACTGGCGCCCACCTTGGTGCCCTTGGAGTTCCAGCAGACCTCGAAAATGCCACCGGTGCCCTTGTAGCTGTGCACCAGCTGTCCCGTCTGCGTGCTCCAGATGTGCACGCACTTGTCGAAGCTGCCCGAGGCCAGATGCTTGCCATCCGGACTGAAGGCCACGGAATAGACGGGCTCTGTGTGCTTGGTCAGCGTGTGTATGCAGCTGCCGCGCTCCACGTCCCACAGCCGGACCGTCGAATCGAACGAGGCCGAGGCGAGGATAAGATTCGTGTTGGGATTGTTGGTGCCTGGCCCGGTGGGTGACCACTTTATCGTGTAGATCTCCTTGGAATGCGCTTGCAGATCATGACAGCAACGATCGCGCGTCATACTCCAGATCTTGAGTGTCATGTCGTCCGAGCAGGAGGCTAATAGCTGACCCTGCGGACACCATTTGATTGCATTGACCTCGTTCGTGTGGCCCCGGAACGTTTTGATCGGTTCGTTCATACCCAGCCGGCACACGTGTATCCGCTGATCCGTGCTGCACGAGGCGAAGGACTGATTCGACTGCCAGTCGACGTCCAGTGCCGGCGCACTGTGGAACGCAAACTGTTGTGTGCACTGGCCCGTGGATGCGTCCCAGATGATTGTGGTCTTGTCCACGCCCGCGGACAAAATGTAATTGCCGCATTTGTTCCACTTAAGCGCAAAGATGGGTCCCTTGTGCTGACCCAGCGTGGAGGCCAATCTGCCGTCTGTTTTCCAAATGCGTGCATAGCCATCGTAACTGCCGGTGGCCAGCAGCGAGCCGTCGCACTGTAAACAAAATAATTACGATTGTTATCGATATATGCATTTCTAGTGCTGTAAGTGTTGCAAGTCGAACGCATGTAAATGATCAATTCTCGATAGCTGAGCTCGCCAGCTATCGATATCGATATTATTACACCTTGCTTTTTGCTACTTACATTCCAGTCCAACGATGTGACATCTTTATTGCTGGGCACCTCGGCGCCGCCTTTCTGTATGCAATGTCGCAACACCAGCTGACTGGAATTGGCATTCGCATCGGACATGTCCCAGATTCGTGCAGTGCTGTCGCCTGAGCCACTGGCCAACAGATCTCGACTGGGATTCCAGGCGCAGATGAATACTTCACTCTCGTGGCCACGCAGGACGCGTGCCTTTGATTCAGGTATCTCAATGTTCTGATCAATATCCATCGCCTCCACAACGGTGCTGCCAGGTGTGCCAGTTGCAGTGCCGCCACTACCTGCGGTGCCGCCGCCTCCTCCTCCTCCGCCGCTGCCGGATGTCGTGCTGCTGGGCACCGCGCTTTGAGCAGTCGTCGGGCAGGTGGTCTGCACATTATTTCCCTGGGCACCCACTCGTGTTGCTGCCGCGCCGCCTGCACCACTTGGCGCCTTGGCACCCGCTGCTGCTGCACCCGCCGCTGTTGCACCAGTTTCCGCACTGGAGACGGCGGGAACTGCGGGCGTAACACCAGTCGTCGGCTGTTCCACGCTGCTGGAATTACTGCTGTTGCCATTTGTGGACGTGGACGAGGCCGCATCATCTGTGCTCGTTGTATTTGGATACGCCGTGCTACTGGCCGCTCCCGGCTCATTAGCGCCCGCCTTTTTGTTGGCGCCCGCAGCTGCTCCGGCGGCGCTGTCCGCGTTCGTGCTGGCCGCAGCTGTCGCCGCATTGGCTGCAGTGCCCGCAGCCGTCCCGCTGGCATTGGTGTTGCCACTAGCCGTGGCATTGTTGTTGGTTGCGGTATTGCCACTGGAGTCCACCTCACTGGTGTCGGCGCTGCTGCTGCCGGTGGGGGTGCTGGTGCCTGTGCTGGCATTGGCTCCCTTGCCGGCGGCATTCGCAGCCGTATTGCCTGTGCCCGGCTCTATTTTAATCTCAGTTTTTGCATTGCTGTTCGCATTGGCGTTGGCCGGCGTGTTGCCATCCACGGAGCCCGGCTTGCACGGCTCTGTTTTGACTATCGGCTTGAGCGGTTTCACCTCGGGCATGACCGCATCTATCAGGCTGAGTCCTTCGATGGGTCGCGCCACCTCACCATCTTCGCCCACGCTGAATTCCACCTCTGTGTAGAGTAGACCCTTCTGCAGGATGGTGAGCAGGGCAGCTGGTGGAACTAACGCTCCATTAAGGTTGCTTTGCGAGATGTGGGACTCGATGCCAAACACATACGCCGAATGCAGAAAACCTGATGGTGCAAAGGGAATTGGCGGGGGTTAGCTTCAGGACGGCGTCTATTGAAAATCAGACATCAGACTCACCCGACTCCTGCAGATATCGGTAAACCAGGAAGTTGACCTCGTCGCTGGAAAAACTCATGTTGAAACGTTTTGGCACACACGCCGACAAGCTCGTCTGCGGCTCTGGATGCTGCTGTTTCCTATTGATTTGCTAAAAACTTGCAATTTGGTAGCCAGTTTTATGGCGGCTGCGTTGACTCTGTTGATAAGACGGCGCTGGCAGTACGTAACACATGCGTAATCGCTTGTACACAGTTTAATTGATATCTGATGCAATTGTTTATCTCTCCGCGGTTCGCTTAATGCACTTTAAAATACGAGAGCATTATATTTATTTGCTTGATGCAAAAAAAAAAACGTAGAATACTACAAATAGTCGACGACCACTCGGCATATGCAACGCTGTAGCGCAAAAAATGGCGGAGTTGTAAAGTGGCAGTGTTGCAAATGGGCAGGCAGTCTGACAGAGAGCGGTGCGCAGCACTGGCATGGCGAACGCTTGTTGGTCGGCCGTTTAACAGCACTGTGTCCGCTAGATGGCTGTTGCATGGAGAGGAGAGTCGAGGAAAAATCAATAGAAATTTTCAGTTCGTGAAATGCCTGACTGCTCTGCTTGTTTTGCGTTAGTTTACAATTAATAACAGCAATCGAACACAATTCGGACTCACACAAGGGTTACATAAAGTGCTGCATCTACCACACATACACACACACACACTCGCACGCACACATTCCGCGGCCAACACCCCGAAAGAAAACCCAAAAAGAGCAGCAGCCGTGAGAAAGCCAAACGAAACGACACAAATTCCAGCAAACTCTGCAAAAACAATTTGGCTGCATCCGTGTATCAAAAAGTAAGCAGCGGCCGCCGTAGCCCCGACTACCCAAATAGTTTCGCGACTCGGAGCCATTTGTGTGCGTTATGCCATAAAAAATAAGAAATATATATATAAAAATATGAAATTTCGGAACGTTTCGTGGTGCTGTTTTTGCGGTCTGTGCAAATAAAACGACTTCGTCATCTTGCGGCCGTTGGCTGTGTGAAGAGAAAAAAAGTGACGTCGACTACGGTTGCGACTGTGAGACGTGACATGAAAACTAAGTAATTAACTGGCCAACAACAAAGGGCCTCAGCCGGTGGCACTGATCTTGCGCCGCTCGAGTCATACATTTATTTACTCAAACAAGTGCAAATTGTGATAAAAAAAAGAAAGAAAGAAGAAACGTTGCCAGGTCACCCAAATCAAACTGTTATCAGGAGTGCAATTGTTGTTGCTGTTTCAAATATACTTTACATATATATAAGTATATATAAATACTTATATACTATGTTTATATATGTGTGTATATAGAGGCATTGGAAGTGCTGCCAACGCGCTTGCCAAGTAAAAGCGAGTGGGTGGTTGGGCAGCGGAGCATGCGGAGGGGGCGTATGCTCGCTTGCCAAATGTCAAAAGTTCAAATTGCGCCAAATATGCCTTTAAAGCAATAACAAAATTGTTATCGATATCAATTGATTGTTAAACGAATGTATATATGTATGTATTATTTCCAACAGGTCTTTGTGAGAGACAGAGAGGGAGAGAGATAGCGAGAGTAACGGAACAAACATTATTTTGTTTCTCGCGCAACCAAATCAAAATTTGTCATTCATCAGTCTCAGCATCGGACTGCAGCAAGTGGCAACGTCGCACTGTTGTCGCCGCTAGATCGTACGCCCGCCATTTGTTGTTGTTGTTGTTGTCGCCGTCGTCGTTGAGCTGAAGCGATAAGAGCGCCGCATCCACTCGAGCGCTCGCACACAGATTTTTCTTCGCCCCGAGTTTGCATAAAACCAGCGAAAATTAACAAGCTAACTACAATGGCGCCGGTGCGGGGGGATGGCATGAGAGGCCTGGCCGTGTTTATATCGGATATAAGAAATTGTAAGTAAATAACAATCAAGAAAATTACCTTACGTGCATACATATATAATTTGATTGCATACGTAACTATGTAAGAGACTAGGAGAAAGGGTATGCTCGTCTTGCTATATAGTAGGCGGCTCTGAGACTGCAAGATTATATAAACACAAGGGAATTTCCAAAAAGTAATCAATATTTCAATTTGTTGTTGAACTCAACTCAACTTTAATTGTTTGTTACGTCAGGGTATTTCCAAGTCGAGCATTTAGTAAATTCTTATATATTTTTAAATTTAAATATTTTATTCAATTTATCAGCGCTTTTCTTATCCAAATATATATACATATATTCATAACTCTCATAGGGGCGTCAATGTCTACATTTCTTGTTCAATTACGAGAAGAACCACTCGCAAAGCGGGGCGGCTTTCATATGACTGTATTGGTGTCTCTCTGTATGTGTGTGTGTGTGGGCAAATTGTTTGTACTCGTGTAGCCTTAACTTGTCGCTTCACTCGGCGCTCATTCATTTATCGTACAAATAAATACATAAAGGCCCATTGCTAGTTAACTCACCAGCATATCTAATACGCGCAGGCTCTCTCGATCGCTCAGAACGCGGTGACTGGTACTAAATGGTGTCTGACTGTTAGCTAGAGAGCGAGCTTGGAATTCGAGAGAGTTTTAGCTTCCGCTTGAGCTATTGGGTTTCCCATGACTAACAGATAGTGAAATATATACCTTTACCTTCGGGAGAGTAAACTCTTAACTAACTTGTTTACGATATTTGAGATTATCTGAAAAAGTTTTTTACATACATATTGAGCAGTATATAGAATAGCCTAGCAAATGATATAGTAATACCCAGATAGATTCTTTGAAAGCATAGCTAGAGATCTTCACCTTCTCAGAAAGTTCTAAAGTCATTGATCTTTTTAGCCTACACAAAAACTCTACATATTTCTTATCTCACACAAACCAATTCTCATTTGCTATCTCTCCTCTCGGTCAGGTAAAAGTAAAGAAGCGGAGGTGAAGCGCATAAACAAAGAATTGGCCAATATACGTAGCAAATTCAAAGGGGATAAAACGCTCGATGGCTACCAGAAGAAGAAATACGTGTGCAAGCTGCTCTTCATTTTCCTGCTTGGGCACGACATCGACTTTGGCCACATGGAGGCGGTCAATCTGTTGTCCTCCAACAAATACTCAGAGAAGCAAATCGTAAGTGATCGATCTACTATAATCCAAGCCAAAATCTGAATCATACTCAAAATTGACGTTTGCTTTCAGGGTTATCTGTTCATTTCGGTGCTGGTGAATACGAACAGTGATCTGATCCGCTTGATCATTCAGTCGATCAAAAATGATTTGCAGTCACGTAATCCGGTGCATGTGAATCTGGCGCTGCAATGCATTGCCAATATTGGCAGCCGTGACATGGCCGAGTCCTTCTCGAACGAGATACCCAAGCTGCTCGTCTCGGGTGATACCATGGATGTGGTCAAGCAATCGGCGGCCCTGTGTCTGTTGCGTCTGTTTCGGTCTTCGCCTGATATTATACCCGGCGGCGAGTGGACTTCACGCATCATACACTTGCTCAACGATCAGCATATGGGCGTGGTGACGGCGGCCACGTCGCTGATCGATGCGTTGGTCAAACGCAATCCGGACGAGTATAAGGGCTGCGTAAATCTCGCTGTGTCGAGGCTATCGCGTATTGTCACCGCCAGCTACACGGATCTGCAGGATTATACGTATTACTTTGTGCCGGCTCCGTGGCTATCGGTGAAGCTGCTGCGGCTGTTGCAGAATTACAATCCGGTCACCGAGGAGGCTGGCGTGCGGGCGCGCCTGAACGAAACGCTGGAAACCATACTGAATAAGGCGCAGGAACCGCCCAAGAGCAAGAAGGTGCAGCACTCGAATGCCAAGAATGCCGTGCTCTTTGAAGCCATCAATCTGATCATACACAGCGACAGCGAGCCGAATCTGCTGGTGCGCGCCTGCAACCAGCTGGGTCAGTTCCTCAGCAATCGGGAGACGAACCTGCGCTATCTGGCGCTCGAGTCCATGTGCCATCTGGCGACGTCGGAGTTCTCTCACGAGGAGGTCAAGAAGCACCAGGAGGTGGTCATACTCTCCATGAAAATGGAAAAGGATGTCTCGGTGCGCCAAATGGCTGTCGATTTGCTCTATGCCATGTGCGATCGTGGCAATGCCGAGGAGATTGTTCAGGAGATGCTCAACTATCTGGAGACGGCCGATTATTCCATTCGTGAGGAGATGGTACTCAAGGTGGCCATTCTGGCTGAGAAGTATGCCACGGATTACACCTGGTAAGTGACCCATATATTCAATAGAGTCCCTGCTAATGATGTCCTTTATCTTACTCGCAGGTACGTGGATGTTATTCTCAATCTAATACGCATAGCTGGCGACTATGTGTCGGAGGAGGTCTGGTATCGTGTCATACAGATTGTCATCAATCGCGAGGAGGTTCAGGGCTATGCTGCCAAAACCGTCTTTGAGGCGCTGCAGGCGCCCGCCTGCCACGAGAACATGGTCAAGGTGGGCGGCTACATATTGGGCGAGTTTGGTAATCTGATTGCGGGCGACTCTCGTTCGGCGCCGCTGGTGCAGTTCAAGCTGCTTCATTCCAAGTATCATTTGTGCTCGCCCATGACGCGCGCTCTGTTGCTCTCCACGTACATTAAGTTCATCAATCTGTTTCCCGAGATACGCACCAATATCCAGGAGGTGTTCAGGCAGCACAGCAATTTGCGTTCCGCCGATGCCGAGCTGCAGCAGCGCGCGAGCGAGTATTTGCAGCTGAGTATTGTGGCGTCCACAGATGTGCTGGCCACGGTGCTGGAGGAGATGCCCTCATTCCCGGAGCGCGAGAGCTCCATTCTGGCCGTGCTCAAGAAAAAGAAACCCGGCCGAGTGCCCGAAAATGAGATTCGGGAATCGAAGAGCCCAGCGCCGACATCTATCACGCAGAACAATACGCACGTCAATCACAACAATAAACTGAACAGCAATGCCAATGCCAATGCCGATCTGCTGGGCCTCAGCACACCGCCCGCGAACAACATCAACAACTTGAGCAATAGCAACAATTCGGCGTTGCTCGATGTGCTGGGCGATATCTATGGGAACAACAATGCCGCCGTCTACAACACCAAGAAGTTTCTGTTCAAAAATAATGGCGTGCTCTTTGAGAACGAAATGCTCCAGATTGGAGTCAAGTCCGAATTTAGACAGAATCTGGGCCGCTTGGGACTGTTCTACGGCAACAAGACGCAAGTGCCGCTGACGGTGAGCTAGTTGTGATTTCATTTATAATCATATAAATATAATCTAATATATCTTTGTCGCTTCAGAACTTCAATCCCGTACTGCAGTGGTCCGCCGAGGAGGCGCTCAAGTTGAATGTGCAAATGAAGGCCGTGGAGCCGACGCTGGAGGCGGGTGCGCAAATCCAACAGCTGCTCACCGCCGAGTGCATTGAGGACTACGCCGACGCACCCACCATTGAGATCAGCTTCCGATACAATGGAACACAGCAAAAGTTTAGCATCAAATTGCCACTGAGCGTGAATAAGTTCTTCGAGCCAACCGAAATGAATGCCGAATCCTTCTTCGCGCGATGGAAGAATCTCAGCGGGTGAGTAGAAACCATCTGGCAAAGCTTAAATTTGTAGCTAATTTTACTTGCCTCACGCTAACAGTGAACAGCAGCGAGCGCAAAAGGTATTCAAAGCCGCACAGCCGCTGGACTTGCCCGGAGCACGCAATAAGTTAATCGGCTTTGGCATGCAACTGCTCGATCAGGTTGATCCCAATCCAGACAATATGGTCTGTGCGGGCATTATACACACGCAATCACAACAGGTGGGCTGCCTGCTGCGACTGGAGCCCAACAAGCAGGCACAGGTAAGCTAACACGACTTTCCCAATTATATATATATATTCAATATTAATGTCATGCTCCCCTTGTAGATGTTCCGATTAACCATACGCGCCAGCAAGGAGACTGTGACACGCGTGATCTGCGATCTGTTGGCGGATCAGTTTTAAGCCAGGCAGACGCGAGCAGCAGCTACTTCTGTACGAATGTAATCGGCGATATGTCTAGGAGGGAGCTACTGCAGCGAACCACATTTACAATGCACAATCCTAATCACCTAAAGAATGATATCAAAAACAAAGTATATAATGACATGTTTCCTCAAAAATCTATATGCGACCTATGTTTAAGCCGTTAATTGTGCTACGTACTTGTATGCCTCGACCACACCTCTACACATGTTTACCTCCATCACTAGCACATTCACATGCCTAGAAACGCCTACACATGTATACCTACACCTACACCTACACCCACTACTCTGCTCAGCAGTTAGCAAGCGAGTTTTATTTCTCTCCCATTTTCGGCGCATGCAGTTTTCCACATGTTTTATATATTTCTTATCGCGCTAGTTGTTAAAATGCGTCTGATTTTCCATTTTCAATATACTTACTATATTATTATTATTATTTTTTGTAATTGCTAACGAGAGAGAATTCTTTGTAAATGTTAAGCTCAAAAGTTCATTAGAAAAACATAATTAGATTATGTTGTATGACAAGCATTAGCAGTTGGATATTACTATATATATATATATATATATATATATATATATATATATATATATATATATATATATATATATATATTTAAAGCAAAAAAAAAAAACGATTCATACAAGCATACATACATATACCTAGTATATATATAAATATATATATAAAAATTGTTGTAATCAAGCAGCAAAAGCTAAAATTATAAACAATTTATAAATGGAATGATATAAATACACAAATCGTTATGTTATTTAACAACAAATTATTACAAAAGTAAAAAAAAAGAAGAAAAATTCAATGTTTAGTGTTTTTTGATTGTGAGATTGTGGAGACGGAGAGTGCGTAGGCGTGGATGGCGGAGTGGAGGAGGAGGCCATGCACGCGGTAAATCTCATTAAATGATAGACAAATAATTAGATGGTGAAAATCACATACAAATTTTCGATTTACACACACCCACAACTACACACTCACACACACAGCGACACGGAAACATTACGTAAAACATTGTTGAACTTGAACAAACTAATATAATAATAAAGTATACTACAAATACTACTACAAGTACATATATATATTAAAGGACAAGCATTACAACAATTTATTATTATACATATAGCGAAAATTCTCGATTGATCCTGATGAGCATGTACTATGTATTATTTCGTATATGTACCATAGATATGATTGTAAAAAACAAAAACAAAAAACAATAATATAAACTATATAGAAATTGTTCGAAATTCAAAATTGAGTCCAAGTTTTGTTTGGCACAATCATAATAAAAACATTGAATATCAATCAGCAAGTATTAACTATTCCCCCGATGTGCATCTGAAGCGCCATAAAATGTTGCAAGCAGTAAAACACAAGAACAAATACGAATAACAAATAAATAATTATGACACTTGAATAATAAATGAATATACATATATATTATATATAAAAGAAATATACACACATTTTTTAAAGCTATTATTTGCATGCAAATTGGAAATTGATTTTCAAAACGCTGCGATAGTTAAATTGTTAAACGAATTCCACATTTAAAGATAACAGCAACAACTATGGAGAGGAAAGCAAACTACAGATAGCAAATGCAGGAATTTAACTGTAAACAAAATGAAATATGTATTTAAAATAAATAAAAATCTATGAAAATTTGAAAAATGTAACTTGAAAGCGAACGATTTTGATGTTTCACTGGGAGAATGTTAAAGCAAGGAGTAGAGAATGTAAGACCTAGCCATAAATCAGCATTTTTATAGCAACTGTGGGAAAGTTTGAAAAGGAATATGATGTACGATATAAGAGCTACGATATAAAATATCCGACATTTTATAGCATCTAGGGGAACATACATCAGACTGAGGGTAAGGTGTAGCGTAAAAGGGCAGGCAGTGTAACAGCTATCCATAAATCATGATTTTTTATAGCAAGTAACTTTATTACAAATATTGAATAGTGATAGGGATAATATGCAATAAGTATGCCAACAATTGAGTAACTAAGTTTAAATCTGATTAAGCTTGAACCTGGCATTTATGTTGACCGAGCTCAGCTCGGTGACCAGAAACTTGAACGAGAAGGGTATTTCGATCATGGAGACATCACTGCTGTCGCCGCAGAGTCGACACGTCTCCGGCATGGATGATAAGCCGCCCGTCTCGTTGCGCTTAATGATTTGCTGCAGAGGCGCCAGGATGCTGCCGCATTTGTGGCACACCAGCGTGTGCGTTTTGTCCGAATTGTGGAAGAGTCGATCCTGCAGCAGGAACGCCGCGCCGTGCGAGATCAGCGCATCGCGTTCCATCTCACCGAAACGTACGCCGCCACCACGCTTGCGTCCCTTGATCGGCTGATTGGTGCGCGCCTCGACGGCGCCCGTCGATCGCACTTGCCACTTGTCGAAGACCATGTGACGCAGGCGCTGATAGTGCACCACGCCAAAGAATATATCCGCTGTCATTTCACGCCCGTCTACGCCGGAGTATAGACGCTCCGTGCCGTAGTAATTGTAGCCTCCTGCCTCCAGCATTTTGCCGAAGTAATCGATGGCTGTGTTGTCCTCGGAGAAGCGGAACGGCGTCGCGTCGTAGACGCCGCCATGGAGCGCAGCGCTCTTGCCCGCCATTGTCTCGATCATCATAGCGATTGTCATACGAGAGGGGAAACCGTGTGGATTGAACACAATGTCCGGTATGAGCCCAGATTCGGTGAAGGGCAAATCCTCAGCGGGATACTTCTGCGAGCAGATACCCTTCTGGCCGGCACGCGAGGCGAACTTATCCCCAATCGTTGCCGGACGAGCGACACGCAGCGTTATGCACACGGTCTTCCGAGGCATTACCTCAAAGCTGCCCAACTGACGCACGCTGTCCACAATGCAGTCCTCCTTCTCGTCCATTTTGACCACCTTGAACGTGGAGACCTCGCCATCGAAGTAGCAGTACAGAGGCGAGCCATAGCTCAGCTTGGTGCCCGGATGCGGCAGTCCATCCGTATCCAAATGCTTGACCAGTTCCGGCATATGCGGATGACGCGCGAAGTAGCTTTGCTTTTTGGCCAGCTGTACGAACTTGGATTTGTAGATGCTGCCATAGGCGAATCCCCGCTCATAGGCCGACTTATTGATGATCATGGCGTCCTCCATGTCGTAGCCGGTATATGAAATGACAGCCACAATAGCATTAGTGCCCATGGCAAAGTCATCCAGTTGTATGTTGTCATAGTGCACCGGGCGGAACAGCGGCGTCGCTGGGGTCTGCAAGCGATAGAGCTTGTTGGCTGCCTGTTTGGGCCAGTTGAGACAGGGCGTGCCCATCGTCTGCTTACCCATCTGACACTGGTACATGTTACGGGGCGATTGATTGTAGTCCGGCATAGGTATCAAGTTGGCCAAATTGCTCATGAAGTGAGTTTTCGACAATTCCAGATGTGTGGTAAAATCTGGATACATTTCCTTCTCATCGATGGCTATTTCCATATATAGTTGCTCCATAGTGCCAATGTATTCGATGCGTTGCAATTTCAGATTCCATACGGGACGCATCATGCGCGTGGGTCCAGTGCACAGAAACAGACCAGGAAACTGGCCATTTTTCTTATAGGGTATAAATCCAATTTCCATCATTTCGGGAACTTGACCCGTGACTTTAGCATACCGCAAATCCTCGACCATTTTGGTAGCCTCGGTCTGGAATATGTGGCCCAAGTGCTTGCCATCCAGGAATACCACATACAGCTTGGCATCCGGCCGACCCTGCTGTGACAACGGTATCATGCCCATCTCTAAGAGCATAGCGGGAATAGCCTGTGAATAGGAATATATTAAATATGATCAGGATAAATGCCTAGAAGTCTCACTCACCTCTACCAGCTTAGGATCTGGGCGCTTGGATATCTCGCAAGTCAGTGTCAAATGATTGAGCAGACCACAGGGCGTACCATCGGGAGTGTGCACTGGACAAATGAAGCCCCAGGCATCGGGTAGCAGCTGACGCGCCTCTGTGGTTCGCATAGTTGTAAAGTAGGAGCCACGATGGATAGCGCGGAAATGGGACATGTATCGCATGCGATTGATATTCTCGGCCATGATTACGAGGCCGGAGCTCTGCATCAGACCTAGGCCAGTGCGCGAGGCCACATTGCCCGTGGCCAGAAAGGACTCCATGGCTCGGCCGACGCCGCCCGCCTGCCGCATGCACTGTGTCATGATGCTGCTGGTCGCCAGCGAATCCGGCGTATTGAGCTTCTTCAAAAGACATTTTCGTAGCTGCAGCAGCCACAACTCAATGCGTTCGCCCAAGTACTTTTGGTAGAGATGTCCGGGCAGCAGCACCTCTTGCATCATGGCTGAGTCGACGTTCTCGACCTTGTACTTGCCCTGGGCGCATTGGAATAGCTTTTGCACCATGAACACGATCAGCTGGAACTTCTCCTCGTTGGTGTTCAAGTGGACCATAATGCGTTCGCGCATGATGAATTCCGTGACAGCCTCATCCGGCATCCACTCCGGCACCTCGGGGAAGCGTGAACGGAACAGCGTGCCTATGAATGAGCGGCACTGGGCAGAGGTGTAGACGCCCTCATTCTGCACATCCCGCAACATGCTCTGCACACAGGTCAGATAGTATTGATCCGACTCGTAGCCCTCGACTAGGCAATTATAGATCTGCTCGTCCGTGTAGTCCATGAGACACTTGAGTATGAGGCAGACGGGCACATAGGACAGCCTCTTGACGTGCGAGAACATAAAGCGAGCGGTGCCATTGTTCAGGTAATGGAGCACATTAGTCAGGGACATCTCATCGTCTCGCACAGTCTGCACCATGACGCCGAGTTCGCTGAAATTGTGACCGCGATCCTTCCACGAGGAGCGCTTCACACAGATCGGATAGTTGCGCCGTGTCATAATGAGCATGCGTACGATTTTCTCATTGCCGCGTATCACAAAAATGCCGCCCCATTCGCTGTCGTGCTCGCCATGCTTGACCATCTCCGCTGGCGAAGCACTGCCCAGATTGCAGGCACGTGAGCGGAGCATGACTGGCACTTCGCCTAAATCCATATTGATGGAGGTCTTTTCTAGGTCATTCACAGACCAGCCAAGCCTCACCGAGCACACGCCGGAGTAGGACGCGTGCAGTTGTCGTGCATCTGTTGGATACACTTGACGTGTGCGCACGTCAATCACGTCCATCGGCACCTGTGGCTTGGTTATCCAAATGCTCTCAATATTTATGCTAATACGCTCGCCGGCAGGTGTCTGAAATTGCTGTGGCACCATATATTTAGCCACATGCTCCAGGCCGACATCCAACATTTCATCGAAAGAGTTCACATGTGGTGCACCCAGATTCGCTAGATGCTGCAAGACAAGTTATATGAAAAGTTGTATTTGACTACATTTAACCTTTTACCTTATTTAGTTTTTTTGGTATTTGCTTAAACACGGCTCGTGAGTTGGTCAGCACTGGATATTCTTTCATGTTGTCCATTATTTTCGGATTCTTTGCACAAATAAAAACGTAAACAAAGTCAAACACGGCTCTTCCCGGTGCACGTGCTGTTAAAGTAATCGATAAACTGCTTATGACTATCGATGGTGCTGCCAACCTGTTGCAGACTAATCATTTGAGTTTGAGAAGGTTGCATGCGAAGAATAACGTCGTTATGTTACGTCACAACTGCGTAATTCTAATTGATTGGTGTATTCGAATTTTTGTGACGTTACACTTTGAGAAGCAGATTAAACTTTTGTGCGTAATCTTCATTTTGCATAATATGCTTGCTCAGCTGACGTAATTTTTGGCGCCAAATGCTTTAGTTATTTAAATATGTAGTGTTGTTGAAGAGTGTGTTGCAAGTGCAGAGATTAGATAATGTTGACGCAATTGCTGTGGCAAGGACACGCATAAGCACGTAAGTCCTGCTACAATTTGTATGTATAAATGCATGACTACGGAAATGAAGCGTAAGTCGGAAGTGTCAACGTGTTGCTGCTTAATGAAGTTGCCTGCTTGCCTTGTTATGATTTTGCTGCTGCTGATGATGTTGTTACTGTTGCTGTTGTTGTTGTTTTTGTTTTGGCATCCTCCGCCGCAAAATATGCACAAGTTTGTTGCATTAGTTATGCGAGTGTCTGCTGCTTACAAATGCACAGCTTTAAGGCTTGCCTGCATCTTGGCCGCAACATTCTAGATTAAGTTAAGCTCCTGGCTAGCTAGCGTGTATATTAAGTCTAAGTTGGGTTAATTAACCATGGGGGCATATGCCATACCATATGACAACCTGCTCGCTCTATGTGGCATAATGAAGCTGCAAAAGTTTCATTAGTTATTATTAACTTCAGCCAGTCAAAGAATAACTGCTGAAACTTGAGAAAACACGAGGAGCCGAGCGACAACAATAATAATAACAGCAACAACAACAACATCGCTGCAACACAGGCGCTTCGGTTTATTATGCCATTATAATGAACACAATGCACACTTTCTCAAGCATGCTATCTCGCTTGCACTCTTTCCCTCTCTCCTATCCCTCACTCCCTCACTCTCACTTGCCTTGGCGTCAACTTTTTGCTGGCACTGTCCTTGCCGCTTGCACATTTGCCTGGCGCAATCTCAACCAAAGTTGATCAAGGCATCCGCCGGTATTGGGGGCGGGCTTGGGGGCGTGGCATGGCTCGGTTTTACCAACTTTGGCAAACGCGCTTCAAGTTTTAGTCGCTTACATTTTATATTATTTTCACTTTTTTTTTGTCCACTCCCCTCCCTCGCCTTTCTGGCCGGGCTCACAAAGAGGCAACATGGCAAATTGCATTGTTGATTTTCATTTTCAAGCCTGAGCTGCTCACTGCTCGCTGCTCGCTGTCTCTGCTGCCGGGCGACACTTAGCAGCAGCAGGAAACCCTACCAAACGTGTGTGTGTGTGTGTGTGTGTGTGTGTGTGTGTGTGTGTGTGTGTGTGTGTGTGTGTGTGTGTGTGTGTGTGTGTGTGTGTGTGTGTGTGTGTGTGTGTGTGTGTGTGTGTGTGTGTGTGTGTGTGTGTGTATGTGCCCTTCGCCAGCCGCCACCCCCGTCGCGCCTTCACATTGTGCTCATTCAAAGTCATTGCTGCGTGTTTCCCACTTTTTCAAATGCCGTCGACAATGGGCAAGTTAGCCGAAAAAAGTAGCAGGAAAATTGGCGCTGCCAGTGGAAAAATCTGTTGCAAAATGCATTTTCATTTGAAACTTTTGCCAAAAACTTTTCGGTGGGAGTGCATCTGAAAGAAAAAAAAAAACAATGCAAACACTACAGCATCTGCACAAATGTTACGCCGTATAGCAGATATTCTCGCTCTGATTTAAAATACTTGCATTTGTTTGCCTTCCTAATAGGTAATATGCCAGATTGTTTGCAAGTCTCATTACACTCAAGTTAAGACTCGCAGCTAACGTGCATATAATAATAGAAAGTTCTCTTTGGAATAGTTATTAAATCGCGTGAGCGCTTAAGGCTAGGAGAGAATATTGAAATTGTAGACCGTTGGTATGAGGGGTTTAGGGGAAAATGGTTATATGGAGGCATGGCATACCCCAGAAAATATATATATTCTTGAACAGAGTTATGAGCTAAGTCGATTCATCCGTCTATCCGTCTATCAACTTGTTCGTTCATCCGTCTATCCGTCTGTTTGGCTGTTCATCCTTCTGAGTCCAAAGATCTCGTAAAAACTAGAGATTTGCAATTTTAAATGTTTTATCCTCCATATATACGGTAGGAGTTTATTATTTTTTCTCGATAAAAATCATTAAGTTAATTTGCTCTCCGATGCTCGACCACAATAATAGCCAGATGTACTTCATAGTTCCGATTGATGAATACTGAAATTTTGTATGTGGCGGATTAAAGATACCTTTCCCTAAAGACATCTATCTGCCTTAGCATATTTATAAATATCATAGATTTTATTATCACGCTCCGCTTTGAATGAGGAAGTCCAATAAGAACTAAAGGTCTTCTAACATTAGTTTCCCATATAAATATCTCCAGCAATCCGAGCGCTGCCTCCTCGCCGCAGTAAGCAGTGCGTATGTATTATTGAGCATCGAATAGGGTATATCCCAGTCAGGCACATCCGACTAAAGCACTTCTATTTGTTTTCTTTTTTCGTTCATATAAGGCTGATCTGTCTATATACATACGTGTATCTACATATGTGAACTGAGCTGTCAGCAAAGCGGTGCAGTTGTTTGTTTTGCCCATAGACAGTATGTATTTGGATCGTCATACTATATACCTGACTCGGCATACTTAAGGCATGTCAAAAATGTTTTATTTCTTAAGATATCTAAAACACATAATTGAGTTTGATCATGCTCCTATTAAATATGTATGTATATATGATGAGTATATGTTTTAAGATATCTTGGATAAACTTATCTAAGAACTGAGGCAAAGCTTGTAGGTCCTATATGTATGGCCATGATAAGTGTTTAGATCGTACGTTTTTAGATTTTAGCTAGTATATTACTTAGTATCTATAGGAGAGTGCAGTTAATCATATCTATAAATAATTGCATATTCTAGGGTAGACTAGGGTATTCCATCTTCGATTTCACCATGCTTAACTAATGTTTCGAAATATCTGTGCAAGATACAAGATGTGTATATGTTTCAGTGCCAAGGCAATGGCTCGCTACTTATTTTGTTTTTGATCAAATGTGGCAACTGTTTTATTTGTCTCTTAGTCATAATCGGACTTGACGTGTCGCAGCTAAATTTAAATCTATTCATGTGACAGATTTTGATATGAAATGCATTCGAATAAAAACACATAAATTAAGGAATTCGGGGAAAATCCTGCCGCGAACCGACGAGTGCCATCGTTCGCTCTTCTTTTCTTTTTCTTTCTTTTTCCCCATTTGCCGAATGCAACAAAGCGTTTGGGCAGGCAGCCCTGACCGAGAGCCAAGCATCATAGAGCGCATAGAGCAAGAGAACTTCTGCTGCTTTTTCTTCACTTTATTTATTTTTTTGTTGGCTGTGGGTTTTTTAAAAATAGCAATCCATTAGAAAATGTTCACTCAGTTTTTCACGAGCTGGCCGAGCGCAAAGTGCCTCGCGACGGAAGATAGAAAATCGAAAATTTTCCATACGAACACGCGTATGCCCCAGAGCATATGTATACTAGAGAATTACTTTAAAGTTTTTTTTTTGTGTTCCTATTTATTTCGACTAAGATTAGTTTGTGAACAAAAGAAGTACATGAGTTGGCAATATATATCTGCTAGAATACATATATATATATATAGATAAATCAACTAATATAACTTCTTAGACGTGTGAAAAGTGAAAGTCAATAAAAAATTGCGAAATCGCGCGTGCAATAGATATATCTATATATATACAGATAGAGAGTGATAGAGAGAGAGAGAGCGAGAGAGGCTGAGGTGTGTGTGCCAAGTTTTTCTTCTGTTGTTTAACTTGAAGCAGTTCGGCTGATCGCCGTTGTGGGAGAAGGCGCAGCTGGCTGGGCGGTCGGCTCTTTGTGTGCTCTGGCTCTTTGGCTTTAGACTCTAGAAGAAACGTAAAAGAAAAGTCGAATTAGCGTAAATCTCAACGGGTGCCACAAAAAGTAAACAGACGCAGTAGCTGGCCATAACAACAACAGCAATAAATCGAGTGCATTTGGCATACCAGAAACAGGGGCAGCCAGTGGATCGTTTCTTTGTTCTTCGGCCTGCAGCCAGCAGTAAAAAAAGGCAAGAATGGGAAATGCAGAGTCAACGAGTCAGTCGGCACATGAATCAGTGCCAGCCGCAACGTCCACAGACGCACCCGACGAGCCCTGGTGGCAGCAAATAGAACACGAAAACTTAATACTACAGCAAGTTCAGGAGCAACAGCCGCAGCCGGTGCAGGCTATGGACACGTCAGCCAAGGCGGAACCAACTGGTGCAGCAGCAGTAGCAGAGGTGAAGCCCGAGGGAGATGGCTCCACGCTGGAGGAGTTCCGGGAGCAGTTGGCCTCCAAGCGCCTGGCACGTCAAACAGCTGTGCAGGATATGCGTGAGGAGCTGACTAAATTGCGTGAGCAACTTGCACAGGAGCAGGCGGAAAATCAACGTCTGAGACGACAAACGAAGCCGGAGCAGGTTGAAGCGGTGTTGGTTGAGGAGTCGCAGCCTGATCCCGATGATGAGAATCCGAGCAGTCGCAGTCGGCATGCCAACATTGAGTTGGCCAACGCGCAGTTGGCCCTCCAATTGGCCAACGCCGATAATCTCTCATTACGCAGCGAAGTGGACGTTGTTCAGCGGCAAGTGGGCACCCTCAAGGAGGTTATTTGCTGTTGCAAGCAGATGCTCAGCGTCAAGGAGGAGCAGTGTGCACAGGTTAGAGCAGCAGCCCAGGGAGTTTACCATTCACAGCTAACACTAGGTTTCTTTTGCTCGCCCCCAGCTGAAGATGAAGCTGCAGGAGATCGAGAACTCGTTCAGCGAGCGCGAAATGAAGATCATGTCCAACAACTTGCGCCAGGAGTACGAGCGCCAGCTGGTCAACATACGCCAGCTGCGGCAGTTGTACGAGGAGCGACAGCGCGTGGCCGCGGCGGAATACGAGAATCTGCAGCGCCTCATCTCGATTAAGAAGGACGAGCTAATCGCCGAGCAGGAGAAGTAAGTGTGGGCGTGGGCGGGTACCTGCTGGCCGTCAGTGTGCATCACTTTCAATTTCCTCTTGGCAGAACAAAGAGCTGCGAGGAGCGAAATCAATTGCTGCTCAAGGAGCTGGAAACAGCCAACGACGAGCTGGCCAAGGTGCGCGAGGAGTGCGCCGAGCACAAGTACGAGAAACGTGCCCTCAAGGAGCAAGTGGGCGCAGTTAATTTGGTAGGCATCAACAACATTTTCGAGTGCCCATCGGCAGGGGACAACCGCGTTTAGAGATAATTTTGTGCTATATATAAATGGGAGTTATGGAATACATTATGTTCAGCAGCAAAGGCAGTTGTTTAGTATTCCATAAGCATTCAGATTCAATAAGTCAGGAATACATAATAAAGCAGAAGAGAAATTTAAATGAGAATAATAATAGAATAATGTAATTGAAGAGGAAGAAATGTGTAGCCCAGATAGACCATAAGATATATGAAGCCCTTCGTCTTCCTGGTGCAGAGGAGAAATGCATATAGTAGAAGAGCAGTAAACATATCTCCTTTTTATTAAGGAAGATTCTTTGTATAGCACTTTTACTTCCTGCGAATTAGGAGTGTAATAGAAGGGCAATAACGTCTTTAAAGATAAATGAATATGAGAATGTAATAGAAGAGCGATATGTTAGTTATTTGTGAAGGGAGACGCAGATATAAACTTAACATACAACAGAGAAAAATATCTTTAGCCAGCGATATCTTGCTTCATATCTACTATCAGAAATATCCGAAGAGTCCACTTCAGGATTAGAGTCAATTTCCTATCCTATCAGGCTCACATTCCTAAGCAAACCCATTCATGCCCACCAATTTTCTGTTATCGACAGCTCTTTAGCCAACTTGTAATGGGTTTCAATGGCAAGAATAATCTGGATATTGATCGCTTGACACAAATGCTGGAGGAGAATCGCGACCTGTTGAACGAGATGACCCAGGCGGAGGGCAGCTGCAGCGAGGGCGCCACGTTGCCCAAGCTACTCTTCGAGCTGGTCGAGCAGGCGGCCAAGTCGGGCGACGTTGAGGCAGAGAGCGACAAAAGTCGCAGTGCAACGCCCACACCAAACTCTGAGAGTGAGGTCAGAGCCATGGGCGAGGATATCACGGACTCTGTCAAGCCGGAGTCGAGCGTCAGGAAGCATCGCAGGCGCAGCGCGGGAGGCGTGGGCGGTGGAGTGACCGCTGCTGCGGCTTCGTTAAAAAGCCATGAGCCCGAAATTATGGGAAAAGTTGCCACGGCCCAAGAAATCATTGGCAACTTGCCAAAAGTTTGGAAAGTGTTGATGGAGCTCTTGAGTCACCACAAAATCGAGCGCGTGCAGTTTGAAGAGCAGCCAGCAGCTGCCGAGGATGCCCACCAGGCAGCGCCAACGGCAGCTACAACAAGAGGAGCAACAGCAGCAGCAGCAGCTGGAGGAACAGCAACAACAACAACAACAACAACAACAGCAGCAGCAGCAGCAACGACTGCAACTGCAACAGGCAAAGCTCCAGAGCTGAGCGTCAGCAAGACCTACATCAAGCTGAAGGTGAGTATGAAGCGAATGGCGCTCAAGTGCTGCGGACAATCGGGCTTGTTAGCTGTCGCATCCGGTTTGCTGATGAAGTGCAGCCAAGTCCCCAGCCTGGCCATGTCCGTGTCCGTGTCCGTGTCCGTGTCGGTGTCGGTCTAGGCTCTGGCTTGGCTCCTACTCGCCGCTCTCGTACTTGTCCTGGGCTGTTGCAAAGTTTTGCATTATTCACTTAAGCGCTTTATTTAGTAAAGTGCAGGCCAAGCAGGCGTAGCTTCATTATTGCTGACGTCCGGGCGGGGGCCCCTGGCTGGCTTTTTCGAGTCAGCAAAGTGGGCGCCAGTTGTTGTGCACATAATTGAATTTATCGGTTGAGCACAAAACATGTTGAATACTCTTTCGCCAGAGTGGAGGGAGGTGGGAGCCTGGGGTCTGGGTCTCGGGTCTGCCAGCTTGTGGATTAGCAAAACGAAAAGCTAACAACAAATCGAAGCCAGCGAGCAAGCATTTCGGCACTCCTTTTGGGGGCTTCAGAGAACTTTTAAAGCTCGCGCCAACAACAAGTTACAAACTAAACATATACTCCAGTGAAAGTTGGCTTGAGCAACTTTGTAGGGCTCTCGATGGCCAGCTAGATAAAATTATGGATTAAGGGTACATAATGCAGGAGATGAGATGAGCTGAGGTGATACTGCTATATGGGAAGTTTTAAATAATGAAATAAATTTCTACTCGATTGAAGAGCATGAAATAGAGAGTAGAAGCGGAAGAGCTCATTATTTTAGCTGTGTATACAAACCGTGGGAGAGGTCTGGGAGCTCCTAGACTAGACCTATATGTATAACCATGCGGAAGCTTCACAGTACTTAGTATCTCTGTATATCTATATGCCTCTTCTAGGATTTGATTATGGAAAAGAAATCTCTGGTGAAGGAAACGAATCGCCTGAAGACGCTCAACTGTCACTTGGACAACAGGCTGAACGAGCAGGAGAAGCGTTTGAGTGCGGTCAGCTTGGAGCTGACGAAGACCTGGCATCTGGTGGGGAAAATGCAGCGTCAGCATCGCCAGCTGCACACGCAGGAGCAAATACTGCGCTATCAGCTGCAGCAGAAGCGGCGGCTGCTGAGCGAGCTGAAGGATGAGCTGGAGTACTGTCGACGCAAGTGGGCGGCGGCGCGGGCCAAGAACGACGAGAGCCAGGAACAGTGCAATGATTGGCGACGCGAATTCGCGCGGCGCAAACTGGAGGATGCCAATCACTCGGCGGAAAGTGGTTACAGCGACTCTGGACCCCAGTCGGACGAGGACACAGCCGCAGCAGCAGGGGCTGCAGCCGGAGCAGTGCCTGATGAAGCGTCAGCTGCGGCTGCCGCTGTGGCTGCGGCCGTGGACGCTGCGCCCCGTCGCAAGCACTTGAGGGATCAGTTCGAGCACACACGCAAGATAAAACGCATGCAGAGCACATCGCCGGGTCGTCAGGCGGCAGCTGCAGCCGGGCTGGAGGCGGAGGACGAGGAGATTGTACTGCGCTGGAACAGTGCGCCGCCCACTTGTGGCTGGCGCGAAACGGAGACGGAGGAGGACGAAGAGGAGGAGCAGCAGCAGCAGCAGCAAGATGTGGCTGGCACATCACGCGGCGCAGTGGCCAGAACCGCACACAGCTCACGCAGCAGGCAGCGTGGCAAGCTGCAGGCAACCACAGGCGACTCCCCACACTCGTCGCCCACGGACGCGGGCACCGCCAGTCGCATACAGAAGCTCGAGCAGCAGTGCCAATCGCTGATACAACAGGTGCTGGAGACTTCTGGCAATCGGGAGCGCCTCGAGGTGCAGCTGTGTCGCTTCCAGGACGAGATTGCGCCCGTGCAGCATGCGGTGCCGCTCGACGAGTTCATCAACCGGAAGCGCTTGGAGCGCATGACCCGCGCCAGCTCCGCACCGGCCACGGGCGGAGGCAGTCTGACACCTCGCGAGGAGGAATACACGCGCAAACGCTCCGAGCGCCTGGGTCGACTGGAGGAGGAGTCACGCCAGCTACTGTCGCGCATCAAGCGCACCACAGATCGCGGACACTATTTGAGGAAGTCGCTGGATCGCATTCGACGTGCGCCCAGTCGCGAGGCCAGCTTCGAGAGCAACACCGAGGAGGAGCCCAAAGAGGAGCCCGCCGCACAGACCGAGTCACCCTTGACTGCCGAGGAGGAGGCCGTCACCTCGCGCCGCGCCGCGCGTCTACAGCGCCTGGAACACGAAAGCCAACAGCTGCTCACCCAGCTCGCTCGCAACACGGAGCGTGGCGAGGGTCTGGCCAATCGACTGGACACGCTGCATGAACGTTACGATGCTCAGGATCAGAGTCAGGCTCCGACTGCGGCCAGCCTTTCACTGACTGTGGAGCAACGCCTGGAAGATATTGAGCGGGTCTCGGCTAATCGAGCGGAGCGTCTACGTCGCCTGGAACAGCAGGGCGATGAGCTGATAGCACGGCTGAGCAACACATCCGAGCGAGGAACTGCTATGATCAATCGCATAGCACAGCGAGAGGCGAGCAGAAGGCAGGAGGCAGAGCTTCAGGAGCAGACGCAGCCCGTTGGGCAGCAGGTGACCAGCAGCAGCAGCAACATCGTGGACGTGGCCAGCGGAGCTGCTTGCTCTGCGACGGTCACAACCACTGCCAGCCAGTTGGCGCTGCGTCAATCTACAGGCGCTATACCCAAGACACCGGCCAGAAGTCAGCCACAGGCACAGCTCTGCGCCGCCGCAAGGCATGAGGATGCCCACAAGAAGCGCAGCAAGGAGGACAAAGTTGAGGTTGAAGCAGAGGCGAGGGCAGAGACACTGGAGGATATGGTCCTGCGATTGCGCTCGTTGCCCTATCCGGGTCAAAGCGAAGCCGTGGAGCGGGAAGCTGAAAGTCTGGAGAAACAGGAATGTGAAAAGCAGGAGAAACTGGAACAGCCGCAAGCTGAGCTGGAAGAGAAGCAGGGGGCTGAAGAGGATGTGGCTGAAACTGAGCAGCAGCCTGAGGAGCAATAGAAGGAAGAAGGCCGACTGTAAACTCAAGACTTTCTAACAGGACTCTACGATTCGGATGGAATCGGATTGGACTCCTCCGTAACTCCTTTACAATTATTATTATTATATTCACAAAATGTTCATTAGACTTAAAATATATATACTACGAATACTCGCTCGATTAACTGCTCAGCCCGATTCCTATATTTACTTTGTATACATATATTCAAAGATATATAGTATATATATAAATATGATAAACTGTTTACTGTACTCGAGACTTGTTCTTAAGATTGTCAAAAATTAAGAAAAAATTGTATTTGTAATATATATATATATATATAACTAGGTCGGAAATCGACCACCTTTCTGGTTGATTGATAGCGTAGGAAGTAACTAACCAATGGTTGGACAAAAACAAGCTGCAGTGGGTCACATGCCGGAAGAGAGTCAACACGGTTAATCTCCGGCTATAAATAAGGATATTGGCTGTAAAGCAAAAGAAGCTGAAGAAGCGGAGCTAAAGTATTTCACTTAGCCAACTGCGTGTGGAATGTGGGCGGCGGTGGGTGTCTCCAAGATTCCAGTTATTAGATTCGCATGCATGACAAGAATTTCGCAGATAGATTTACGTGGGATTTGCCCGCTCACTTAGACAGGCAGGACATTGAGGACAGCCAGGACAGTTAGGACAGACATGTGTGGCAGCTAAAGGGTTTGCAAGAGAAAGGGAGCTGGATGGCTGTCGCATTATCCCTTTGCATATGCAAGCAAAAAGTGCGACTAGTTAGCGCGTCTGCTTCTCCCTCGCCTTCCCTAGGCAAACGCCCTCGAATATAATGCAAATTGGGGGCGGGGTGGGGCTCAGTTGCAGTGGAAAGTAGTCAGGCATGAAGAAAACACGGTTTCATATGCTTGCAAAAGACGAACAGAGTTTCCACATTAACTTATCCGGCGAATGTCTTCAGCATCAACAGCCACCCACGCCCACTCGCCCAACCTTTCCAAGCAACACACACGCATCGAATGTTAAATAACATGCGCTGTAAGCGCAACATAGCAGCTCTGCTGCATTCATTCTGCTATTGAATAACAGTCGCTGTTAGCTCGCTATTACAGCGCTGTTACATTGCCCCTGTTCTGCGAAATGAACACTTCCAGTGGCAGCACGCAACTTGTGCGAGCCAACATGTTGCACAGGATTAACAGTTCGAGCTGCAACAGGTTTCGTGGCATACTTTACAGCGTATAAGAGTGCAGCGCCATCTGCCAGCAATTAGCTGTACTATGTGCTCACCGCAGAGCTTTCCGCCAAAAGCTCTTTTCCAATTTCGAAATCTTTTGCTTTTAGTTTGCCGCTAAACAAGCCGAAGGCTGAGTGCATTTCAAATTGAGCAGCGGTTTAAGGCCAGCTTTATGTTAAGTGCCTTTAATTTCTGTGGGTGTTGTGCGCCACGCCCCCCAAAAGATTGGGCTCGGCTGCCGCCGCCTGAAAATGTATACAAATTGTTGCAGACGGCGCGCAACTCGCGCCGCGACTGCAACTGGAAACGTCAAATTAATAAACAGCCGGACGTACCACAAGCTGTGAAAAAGTAATCTTTGTCTGCGCGTCATTTCCAGGCCAGCTTGGAAGTGCGCCAGCAGCAGCTAGCGATGGGCGCGTGTCACTACTTAATGTGAGTTAGATAAAACAGGCACGAATATTCATGTGGAATAATATATTCGATGTGGATATATACTATATAATATTTTATTTCATAATTGTATTTAATTTTAATATATTTTTAATTTATTTTCCATTTAATTAAAAAATGTTTACCTAAAAAAATAATAAAAAACATAAATATTTTAAACAAAAATAAAATTATAAATATTTATATTTTTTTTTTTATATATTTTTTATGTATATAAAATATTTCTGTTTTTTTTTTTTATCAAATTTTAAATATATATTTAATTAAAAAATATTACACATTTTTGGGAAGAATTTTAATTTATCTCAGGGAGCTTTTATAATATTTTTCTAACTTATTTATATATTTAAAAGATACATAAATTTCATTTTTTTCCAGCTTATAGTCCGAAAATTAATCTTTTATTTTTAAACAAATTTATTGGTAAATCTTTAAAATGAAATATATTATTCTTAGTCTAATTTTAAGTTTTATTCAGCTATTAATTTTCGTTGATTTTTGTTCCATCTTTAAACTCACCTAAGTCGTGCCTATGCTATCTGCTCCCATTTGGTCGTCAGTCGTGTTCGCTTTGTGCGTGCTCGTGTCCCATCAGCTGCTTCTTTATTAGAGATTCGTCCTACTCTAGGCTCGGGATGCGCAAGATTTATGCAGTTAGCGCGAAGGAAGCGCCGCTGTCCCTGTTGCTGCCGCCTCCGTTATGCGCGGCAAGGTAATCTAATTTATTAAAAGTACAGCCCCTGGGAGGCGCAGGGGGCGGGGGGCGGCTGACTGTGGAGCGCAGCTCGTTTTGGTTTTGATTTACGCTGAAATAAATTAAAATATCATAAAAAGGAAATTAAAATTCACTCACACAACAAAAGCGAAGCTTCGAACTCCACTTGGAGTTGGAGCGGTCTACCTTGCCCCCTGTCCAACTTAAACTCCGATCGCCATCGCAGCTTGCGTCTCGCCGCGGGCTTTTAACTAATTTTTAAACAAGTAAAAATACAAATAAATATTTTAATGTGTGATTTACGACAATGAGACGCGCAGGGGGTCGCTCACAGCTCACAGAGTTGGCTCGGTTCGGCTCGGCTCGGCGCGGCTCGGCTTGGCTTGGATCTGGTCTGCTCTGCGCTTTTCGGGCCTGCGATCAGCGTCTTCAGCTGCATTTAAATTGGATTTGTGCGCTTCTGGCGCAGCCGGCCACGCCCACAGCCCACAGCCCACAATGAAATACAATTTAAGCGCCTTTAATGAACTGCGGGTAGCCCGAGCAAACAAAAAAAAAAAAAACAAAAACAAAATAAAATACACAAAAAAAAAAAAACACATCGTTTACACACAGAGAAAATAATCAAAATTGAAAAGACTTCGAATTGAAATTTGAAATTATTTGAGCGGCGCATTTATTGGCGCATAAAAAGCTTTAATTTAACGAGCGTTGCGCATTTTTATTAATTGGCCATAATTAATTGGGGATTTATGTGGAACGTTTTAAGCAGCTCAAAATCCGAAATCCACAATCATAAAATTCACATAAAAGAAGCTCTATCAAAAAGCAAAATAAATTAAAGATCAGCAGAAACTAGTTAGATTGCCAAAGGCATGCTTCACTACAATATACTCTCATTAGGTTTGATGAGAGATCTTAAAAATTATTAAATATATTATTTAAATATATTTTGCCAGACATTTCTCATTTTTACCTTAAGAAAAAACTTTAAGCTGATTTATAAACTTAGAAACTGGCTTAAAGCTTATAAACTGCAATGTGGACCTTGCAATGAGCTTTAATCATGTCCTAATGTGCTTTGAGTTTGCCTAAGCTTTTAACAGTTACTTCTAACTAACTGTGCTTTTATTTTGTTTTACATTTAATCTATAAGCTAAGAGCTTTAATAAGCTTTCAGTGCATAAGCCTATAATGAAAGAGAGACTTAATAAGCATTAGTGTAGTATTATAGAGCTCGATAACAGTCAATGTATACAAAGCCTTATCGAAGCTGAAACCAGTTCTAATTGGCAGTTTTATAGACTTGACAGCAATATCGGAATACGTCAGCGTGGCTGCAGGGTATACGCTTAAATAACATTAAATGCAATTGCATGCAATTAATTAAAAAGCCATTGACATTCATAAAAAGTAAATTGTGGCAACAGGAGCGCCAAAAACATGGCCGAGGGGCAGCTGTGGCTGTTGCCAACAACAACAGGAACGGCAGCAACTCAGGAAGTCGTCGCCTCATATAATAATGCACGTGTATTAAGCGCTGCAGCAACAATTTACGAACACCTCAATCTCCCTCTCGCTCTCGCTCTCCTTCCACCCTTCGTCTCGGTGTCTCGCATTTGGCCAGTCTGTCGGTTGGCGAAAATCGAGTACAAGTATTTATTAACAGCCTGAACGATCGATGCCAAAACACCTGCCAAGCAGCCGATAGTGATGCATCTTCAGAAGATGCTGCAGTCGGCCCCTGCCTGGCGGCTAACGAGCGCGAAAATAATGCGCGAAATGTGGAGCAGAAGCTTTGGCCGGGACTTGGAGTCCGGCTACAGCTATAGCTACAGCTTCAGCTGGGTCCACATCCCGTCGCCCATCGACGGTGGCGACTGACAGAATTATAATCAATTAGCGTAGCGGACGGCGTGAGCGCATAAAATTATATGCGAGCGGTGCTAAAGGTGCGCTGGGCTTGTGGCTCTGGCTGTGGCTGTGGCCGCTGCGCAATTTGGTTTAAATTAAAATAAATTCAATTACGAAAACATGAAAATCCATTACGCAAATTATTGTCATTAAAAGCGCAATTTTCGTGCTGCATTTATGAAATTTTTTGATTAAATTTCTGACGCCAGCTGCAATGGAAAAAACAAAAGACTTAGGCAACGAACTTGCTATTGCATGTACTCACACACACACTCTCTCTATCTTTGTCTGTCTGTCTGTCTGTCTCTCTTCTTGCCGCTCATCAGAGTAGCTAATTAATTAATTATAAGCCAAGCGATTAGCATAGGCTCCCCTCTCCAAAAAAAGATTGGCCAGAGCCAGTCGAGCAGCTGCCTCCGCTTTCATCGTCTGTCCGTCCCACTGCCTCTGGGATTAGCTCGCTGATTACGTCGCATCACATACGACACACACGAAAAAAAACCGCTTTCATTCATAGATAGACGCCTCGTCTCACAACGGACAAACGGGTTATAAATGTTAAACGATTTAATAGATAAGATATAGCCTGTATATATGTATATATGTATGTGTGTTATGTCTATGTGTGTGTGTGTGTGTGTGCTTTTTTTTTGCCGCTGGGAACACGCTGCCGAGTGTCGCACTTAATTTGTTTAATTTCCTTGACGCTCGCAACTCTCATATCACAGCTTCATACACTGTGCAACAAGTTTGGTTGCATAGATAGCGAGCTAAGCAAATAGGTAAAGTTGATGTATCTTCCTTGATAATGAACATTATTTGTATTTATATATATTATATTTCAGTTCCAAATTAAGTTATTGTTATTAAGCTTAAGCTTTAATTATATGTGCTGCCAAACTGAAAGCTTTAGGCGATGCCTTTTCAAAGCCTTTTGACAGCTTTATCTTCTCATTCTTATATATTTTTTATATTTCATATTTATTTAATATTTCATAACATGAAAATATTTTGTTTTCAAAAAGTCTTTGTTATGCTCATAAGTCATAAGTCTTTAAGTCAAAGCTATTTATGTCTCTAGTCTCTATTTTAAGTCTCTGTTTAAGTCTCTATTTTACAGTAGCTTCTCCAGTGATGGTTCTTCCTAAGGAGTAATAAAATGTATCAAATAGTTGTAAAACTGATATTCTTTTCTTAGGTTTAGCCTTTCTCTGCAGATCTCGCTGTGCAACATCGATCGGCACTGCCCTGAGCTTTAATATTATTTCCACTAATTAAGCATAGTTCCACTGTTCCCTCCAATATATTGGATCTAAAACATTTTGTTGCCTGGTGCCTGGCTAAAGAGTTGCTCATTGTGTATGTAGCTATTGACCGGGTCCATGGACCAAGTCCAGCTGCAGTTACGAAAATTGCTAGACCAAACAAAAACCAAACTACTTAGCCGCACACTCGCCTGGTAATTGAAAATCGATAATCTCTTTGAACCAGTTTGGCTCTGGGGCTGCGAGTGCATCCAGTCAGCCAGCCAGCCAGCCAGCCAGGCAGTCAGCATGTACGCCATGTTGTGTCTTTGTTACACACACACACACACACACACACACTCCCAGAGAGAGACACATACATAGTGCAACCGCAAGCTGAACCGCAAATCGTCTGCAAATTGCAACCACAAGCTAACTGAGAGGAGGATTCGTGGTCTTGGACCCCAGCGCACACACACACACACACTAACACATAGTGAGCCTGCGTGTGGTGTGCGGGTGTGCGAGGGTTCGATTGATTTTAGCACGCTTAATGGTTATTGGTTTAGGCTATGCCAGGCGAGACCTGGCTCGTTGCCAGTTGTTATTATTGCTCTTGTTGCTGTTGCTGGGTTGGTAATAACGTCCATTTATTCAACAACTGCCACACCATAAATTACAAATAATTCGATTTACACAAGATTTTCACTCTTAATGGCCGAAAATGGGCAACGAATCAACGGATCAACGGTTCAGCCGATCAGCCGTGAAAATAATGATGAAAACAAACAAAACTTAATAAGATTTTGCGAGTAGATGATTGGCGGGGAGGTAATTGCACCACTGATTGCAAAATCTATATAAAATCCCCAAAGATTCAGCTCGAATGGCACCTGAAATTGTTAATTATGAGCACTTGGGCTATTCGCTGGCCAGCAGCAACTGTGACTTCCTCACTAACTCTCTGCATTAAGCCATTAACTTGGAACTTTGCAGCGGCTGCGCTTTCTGGCTTTTGCTTTTGCTTTTACCTCTGTGTCTTTGCCTGTCACAAATGCCAGAGATGCCTGCCTAAATGGCAAATTAGTGAGCGGGTCGGTCGGCTGCTCCTTTTTGGGCACGCCTAAATATGTCCCCGAACTCTGCAGTGCCGCTCAGCCGCTCCGCCTCTCTGCAGATCAGCGAGCAGCTGCTACGGCCTATTTTATTTCACATTTTTCTGATGCATACCCTGTAGTTGAGGAAAATTCTGTGAGAAAGGATGTGCTAGAGTTGCAGAGTGGAAGAAGGTGAGAGAGAGAGAGAGAGAGAGAAAAAGGCAAGCGTGAGAGGTATTGGGAGAGATTGTGGGCGAGAGAGCGGGAGAGATAGAGAGCGATAGAAGAAAAGAGAGATAGAAAAGAGAGATAGATAAAGAAAGAGAAAGAGAGTGACTGATATTCAGCGAGAGAGAGAGAGAGAGAGAGAGACAGAGAAAGATAGAACTGTGAAGAGAGATGGATGATGAGAGTGAGAATATAAAGCTTATATTAGTAAGAGATGTTGTGCCACATAGTCCTTCATCCAAGCCATACGCTGCCATATATCATTCAATAAGCTCATATATGTTATTATGAATCAGAAATCAGTATATCATATTAATATATATAAGCTGGAAGAAGCCTTAACTTAGTCTTTGTCTCCTTTGCAAACATTTGCAGGGTATCATCTCGGCTATCACACTGGCCTTAGCACATTCCTGTCAGCTTTATGATGTTGTTCTGGCTTGTCAGATTTTGCGCCGTTTCATATGAGTTGCATGCCACAAATGCCACCAATGGCAATTTTAATTTGTGGCGAGCAGAAATTATAAATCGCATTTCGATTGAGTTAATTATCGGCAATTAGAGGCAACTGCGCTCCCAGCTGGATTCGCGAGCAAGTGCGCCATCTAACAGAGTTGACTATTTGCGGGCCATACGCCTCGGCATTCAGCTCATCTATATCATGCGTGTGTGACGGAGCGGCTTTTGATGTTGTGTGTTTCCATAGTAGAGATCTCGCCTGCCTGATTAGCCTAATCTAATCTTACACGCTAAACACCTACGCTTCGGCCGAAGAGGGGACAGCTCATTAGCAGCTGCGTAGGGGCAGCTATGCAAATGGCCAGCAGCAAGAGCAAGAGTCACAGTTTAGGCCCTACACATGTCTAGATAGATAAGCTAAGGAGGCGTAGATAATGCCCTCTAGAGTCTTTATGCTTATTTAATATATTTAATTAGTGCATATTTGATTCGAATTATGCATTCAAGCGTCTGATAAACGCTATGCTTGAAAACTCGTTAAAAAATACGGCAGAGAGGCCTGATAAGATCTTTACGATACGAACAAAGCGGAGAAAAGGAAAAAAATCCAAATATAACAATATATTTATGCCGAGCTCCCACAAAACTTTGACAAAATAAATGCGATTTTGATTTCGATTTTGGTTTTCATTCATTTTTAATTTGCCAAATACATTTTTATTTTGTTTTTAATTTGAATAAATGTTTTCGCTTTTCTCGTCTACTATTTTCGTAATATTTTGACCCACTTCCGTTTGCCCAGAAATGTTGACTGAAACAGTTTATGCTAAATGGGAACACGTAAATATTTCCAGTTCTCATTAAAGACTTTTAGTAGACTTTTATTTGACGCATGACGCATGGTGGAGAGTATGTGTGAGCAGATGTAAAATATATTCATTCATATAAATATATTCATTCAAGATGAAGTATTAACATTAGTATATATATTGGCTTTATGTAATCTCATACTTCCTGCATCTCTATCTGCATCTTTATCTGTATGTGAGATCTTAAACTGTGGAATATATACTTGTGGGTGTATAAGTAATCCGACCTCATGATGTAGTTGTAGAAAATATAGCTATATATAGCATTCAGCTTCATTCACATCTCCTCATTCATGTTATTCATCGTACTTCAAGTGCGAGAGCTATCTAATCACATGTCTTCTTCATAAATTTAGCTGTTCGTGTACTATGAGCCAATCAGGGCAATCTACAACTATTCACTTCTTAATTTTTAGCATCTAGATATAAAGAAGTCAAGATACACGCACATACGCACACACATTCACACATGCACACTCAACTTACACACACTCAACTGACGTACACTCACACATCAAGTCACATGCATAGCTCATCCGTATCCGCATTGATCTTTGGAAGTAAAATGGTTTTTCTGCAGCTTGCGTGCTGTTTGTGCCTCGTGTTAAGCTGTTGCAGTTGCCGCTGCTGTGGCTACTGTGGCTGACATGTCGATAGGGATCAATGTTTAGCTGGTCTCACTTTTTCTCAATATCATGTTGCCCCCTCGCTCTATCTCGGCGTCTCCCTCTGGCACAGGTTGCCATGATTTGGGGCGTTGCCTGTTGCCCGTGGCCTGACAGCAGCTCCTGGGCTGCTGTGCCACTTACACAGGCCACGCGTATGAGTCACTCATGTAACGTTTTATTATGTGTTTAAATATCGTATATGTATATATATGTTCATATATATACAGATAATCCGCATATAGCTTACTTGTTCTTTCTTTCTTTTGGGTGGCTCGAAGAGTGCTTTGACTTTTGCTTGTCAATGCGCGACGTCTTTGATAACTAATTGCTGCGGCGCCAAATGTTTCTCCACTGTCTCGCTGCAGTCCGCTCGCTCGCTCGCTCACTCTCTCCCGGTCACAGACCCCCCTCTCTCTGTCACTGTGTTGTCTCGTGCGCATAATAAAAGTCACGTCGTTACCGTTTGGTCGCTTATAAGGGTCACTACGCCGACTCTCTCTGTGCCTGTGTGTGTGTGGGGGCTCAGCTATAAAGTTAAGTGTGTGTAAAGGTGTGTGTAATGACTTCTACAGAAAAATTTGTAGCACTCGCCAATGAGCTGGGCTCGAAGCCTTGTGGCAGCGTGTCACATGCAACACACAAATGCAAAAGTGAGCAATTATGGCAACAAGTTAATTACGCATCCAGTGCCAGTGCCAACAACAACAACAACGACAACAGCATGAGCAGCAGGAGCAGTCACAGATGGACAAGCTCCACATGGGCTGCATAGGACCCCAAGGAATTGGCCGCCGTTGCAGCTGCAGCGCCAATTTCAGCGTTAATTTAATTTATGCAGACGGACAAACCAACAAAACCAACAAAACCAACAAAACCAACAAAACCAACTAACAACAACAACTGCATAATTTCAATCGACAAAAAAGACGAACAACAACAACAGCTTTTAGGAAAGGTATTTTACATTTTACATAAAGGCCAGGCGCAGCTTTTTGGTGGAACGCACGTTGAAAGTGTGCCAGGTCGCGCAAGGGGCAGGCGTTGAGGTACAAGCTGCATGCCAGAGCATCAGCATGCAGTGCATGCAACGCATGTGTCATTGATTTGCGAGTGCTCACTGTCAAATGATGAATCGCTTTTGTATATTGAATCCGCAGAAAAACATGAAAATAATTTTATTTTATTATTAAAGTCTTACAGCTTAATTAAGCTAAGATCTTTGGCTTGAGCTTCAAGTTTTATAATGAATTCATAAACTCAAATCAAATAAAAAACAATTTTCTTTAATGAATGAAACATTCTTTATATTAAAAATAATAAATTTATAATTTATGTACAAAGTATTATAAAGAAGTAGAAATATAGCAGGCGTACGCCAACGACTGCTCAATAGTCATTCACGATAAAAATTATTTGCATAAAATATTTGATAAGAAATATTTTGTAAAAATATTTGAAAATAATATTTGAAGTATATATTTGAAAATAATATTTTGAATAATATTTGGTAATCTAAAGAGGAAATTTATAACTATTAACTGTTAATTTTACTCCAAATTTAGGAAGATGCAGATGAGCGGCAAATGCTGGATAAAATCTTGATATGGATTTCTCACATAACTTCAATTTTGTTTAATACCTTTCTCAAGGAACTCAGAGTGTATGACGCGTACAACAAAATTGTAAAACCAAATATCTTCAAATATAGATTTTGAAGTGGGTCAGTTAATGCTGTCTAAATTTAGTTAAATATTTTATTGGAAACAATAAATTGACAACTTTGGCGTAGCGTGAATAACAAACGAATGCAGCTTCGCAGCTGGTTTTTGGCTGTGCTTAAGCTTAACTTATGTTTCGTTTGCCAAGTTCGTTGCCTAAGTCTTTTGTTTGGGGTGATTGAATTTATTAAATTAACTTAATGTCGTTTCTCACAATCACCGATGATGACGTCGCCAACGATGATGATGATGATGATGATGATGATATGTATCGCTCTGAAAAATATATATGTTAGGCAATCTATTAGATAAGCGCAAAGCCGCGAATATTCATGAGGCATTTATGTTTTAATAACAAATGAAAAACTTTTCAGTTTCGTTTGCCGGTCTCAAGCTAGTTGTGAATTCTCAAAATGTAATTAAATTCTGCATGTAAACATTTTTTCCTCTTGTTATTTTCTCTGCACTCAATTTTTAACTTTTTTTCTTCAATTTTTTCTTCAGCTTTTCCGTTTTGTTGGGGTACAAAAAAATTGTTCAATTTTGCAAAGTTTAATCAAAGTGGCGCTAATTAGTTTGAGTCGTTTGGATAATTGCAAATTAAACGCAAAGTTAATTGCGCCGACACACGAAACACACACACACACACAACACACACACAGAGACATGCAATTACGTATGCAGCAGCAACAACAACATTTGGTTTACAACGAAACAGCAGCCGTTGCCGTCGTCAATGTTCGCGTATCTTAAAGCTGTTGTTGTTGCCGTTTGAATTGTTATTGTTCTTGTTGTTGTTGTTGTAAAGCAGTGCTCAGTGCTCATGAAAAACAATTAAGTTGTGTTGAAGTTAAATTGAATTAAAAAATCGTTTTTTTTATCGAATGTTTGTGCAAATGAAATGCAGCCGCAAATAGAGATGTTAGCCGGGGTTAGGCCCCCCGCAGCATAGAAGAAGAAGAGGAAAAAGGTTAAGAAAAAGAAGAATAACATAAATAATAATAAATAAATAAGCAAGCTTAGCACAATACAAAAAATAACACTTAAACAACATCCACGCTTTTTTTTATAAAAGCTAATCACAAGCTAGATATAGAGCGAGGGAGATGGAGAGAGGGAGGGGGGGGGGGGGTGAGTCAATGGGAGGCCATATGATTTGATCGTAATTAAAATGCAGTCTTTTAATGTCAGCGTTAATTAGTCGCTTTAATTAATGATTATTAATATCGGTTGTTGCCCGATATTTTGTATCACATTTCTCAGCCGCTGGCTGAGTATAGAGCTCTCTTGTCGCCGCCCCGCTACCTGCGTCCCGTGTCTGCTGCAGCTCCGACTTGATTATTATGCAAATGAATGGGTAGCTTTTGCATTTGACGAACTCATTGAAATGCATGAGGCGTTGCCACAGCCCAGGAGCGACCCTTGAGGGCTCTCCGCTGCTCAAACATGATTATCACAGTTCCACCTTTTGTCCGGCAATTACCATGCAATGTGCCCCGTTTTTAGGGGCATCTTTCACAGCCGGCCACAAATATCTGGTAATCGAATTAAGCAGCTTCGTGTTTTATAAATGTTATCATAAATATTCCATTTTATTAATTACCACGCATAATTCAAGCCAAAAATTACAACAAAAACACACACATTTACCAAAAACAAAAGGAAAACGTGAACAAAGAGCTAGACGGGGGTAAGTGACTGGAGAGATACTCTACAGGAAACTATTCATTAAATAATATAATATACATAATATATAATATATTTTTTGTCTATGAAATATGAGCTGCAGTTTTATAAAATATAACACATCTTATCAAGTTTGTTGCCTAAGTCTTTTGATTTAAAAAAATGCTGTGATATATATTATTTATATTTACCATTATTAATTTACTCGTATTTATTATTTATGTTTTATATACCTTTGAAATTTTGCAAAAACGGGAACAAATCTGAGTACTCACCAAGTTTGTTGCCTAAGTCTTTTGATATTTGCATTTATTTTTTTCAATTTTTCTAATACAAACTAATTGTTTGAAATGAACTCCAATACATACTTGACTAGCCTAACTAACACATACCATACAATTCTCCATCTCTTTTACAGGGTACACACAAAAAAAGATTCACAAACGAGAGAAATCGCTAAGCGGCGTTCGACATTCGTTTGTGATTCGTTCGATACCTACGTTGCGTTGGGCTGGCTCTCATTAACATACTTAATTTGTTTCTAATTTATTCATAAATTTATATTTGTAGCACCCGCCCGGCCTGTATTTTTGTTTCTTTTTGTGTTCGTGTCTCTCTCTCTTTATTTTTGGCCTGCGCTGATTTATGTACAGTCCGCTGATTAATGGCAGCTGACCTGGCTGGTAGCTGTTTGCCCGGCTGTGAATCAGTTGTTGGCTCTGTTAGCGCTCGCTCCTAAGTAGGTGTTGTTACGCACATTAGGGCCAGGCCATTTGTAATGCCCGGCTTAAATACAATTTGTGGGCATTAACTGATTTTGATGAAACACTAAAAATAGACAGAGACAGAGAGAGAGAGAGAGAGAGAGATAGGGGGGATTTATTTCTGTGTATATCACAAACACTTTGACGTCTGTGCGTGATTTTATTAATGGAAAATCCGTGAATTCTGTTACAAACATACGATGCAAGGTCCGTTTTCGAATAACTTAAGGGCTTAGGACTACAGTTAACCAATTGAATTATATTGCTGCTTGGCTAGCTGACCACGTCGCCGCTGTGGCCATTCTGTCGCAGCAGCTCCAGCTTCAGCTCGTGCTCGCGCGCCTTTAGGCGCAGCGCGGCTATGGACGAGGTGCGTCGATCCTCGGGCGGCGTGGCCGATCGTGACGGTGGCGCCAGCTGCCGTTGCGGTGAGAGCGAGTGCGAATGCGAGTGCGAGTGCGCATGAGCCAAGGTCAGGGCAACGGGCGCCGTTTGTGTCGGCGAGCCGGCGGGTGGCGCCTGGTGCGTCAGCGAGATACCAACCAGCTGCTGTGGCGACAGCTGCGCCGGCGGTGGGGGCGGTTGTTGCGACGGCGTCACGGGCGCCGACTGCGACAGCTGTGAGCTGGGCGAGTTGGGTGGCGAGGCCAGCAGATGATTGTTGGGCGAATGGAGATCCGGCGATCCCACCAGCATCGGCGGCTTGGCTGCCAGGCTGGGCATGGGCGGCGCACGGCCGTGCGGCACAGCCGTCATATTGGCCAGCAGCGACTGAAAGGAGCTCGACGGCGAGTACATCGATGCCATGCCCGGCGGCAACATGTGCGGCGGTGCGCTGCAAAGGGCGAACGTTTAGCCAAAGCACCGACAGAAATAAAAGACATCGCTGTGCAAATATCTTACCGCTGGAACTGATTGAAGTAGCCGGATGGTATCATTGGGGCCGCCGACAAGTGCGGATAGCGAAAGGCGGCCAAATTGGCGGGCGCATCGAATGGCTTGCGCAGCTGGAAGCCCAAGTGGGTAAACGGATTGGGCGGCAGGGCGGCACCCACCACAGTTTGCATGCTCGCCGCGCCGCTGGGCAGATACGGATTGTATGGATGTGACTGCGGTCCCACCTTCTCCTGCTTGCGCCACTTGGCGCGTCGATTCTGGAACCAGACCTGCAACGACAACAACAACAACGGAGGGGGAAGATTGAGGCTGAGTTGAGTTATGTGTTTCATACAGGCTACTGTGTCCTGCCAGCTTCTGTGGCAGTCAATTAATGGGCGTGACTATTGAAAACGCCCATTTAATTAGTTTTTAACATAACAATCTGAATTCGTGTCGAGAACGGTGGCTGATTGCAGCCAGTCCCAGTCTCCGTCTCTGTCTCAGTCTCAGTCACAGTCCAAGTTGAAGTTGAAGTCTGAAGTGGCTGCTGGAGTCTTGAGAGTCTGGTGTCCCTTTTGGGGCCTGGCCTGGCAATTACCGCTAGAAAATGTACGTAAACAAATAATGTTGTTTAGCATGAGCGGTAATTAAAAACCAGATCAAAGCCAGGCCCCAAAACCGGATCAGGCCGCATAATGACTGGCACTAAAATTGGTTAGCAAGTGCATTTCCCCCATGCTCTAATCTGTGGCGCTTGGGCTCTGGGCGTTTTTGGTCTCGAAGTGTTTTCATTAGGGACGACATGCTCCATTATTTTTCAATTTTCAACATTGTTAACTCCGCTTGAAGCACGCGAATCGAACTAAACCACACAATTGGTTAGGCGATTAGGGTGCTGGGCTTTTACCTGAATCCGCGCCTCGGTTAATCCAATTTTCATCGCCAGCTCTTCCCTGCAAAGAGAAAAGGAAAAACATGAGCTACAAACGGTCAAGCATGAGAAGGGCTATGGCTACCATGGATAAAAGCAATCAAGTATCATGTTATTCAATTAATTTTAATGCTCAGGTAATGGGGAGATTAAAAGATATTTAGAACAAAAGATTTGCTGTAGAGAAAGAGTTTTTATTTTATAAAGAAATTTATTTTCCTTGAGTGTTCCAGTAACCTCTCTATTCAATTCTCATTATAAGCTAACTAAAGGCTAAGGTATCAGCAACACCTCATATCTGATTTCCAATACAGTTAATTAGACATTTGCTGCCGCTCTACGTGATTCTCATGCCAATCAATCTGGGCAAGTGTAAACAAAGTTACTCTGATTTAGTTGCTTAATTGATAGTGAAGCATTGAAACTGGTTGCATTAATGAAATGTAAACCCGACGAGTGCCTGCAAAAAGCTGCTCTAATTGTTGTTATTAGAATTGGTTTTTTTCTCTTGATTTATTTTTTTATTTTTTTGTGCAAATCCTATTAGCGTTTGGCTGTAGACAGTTCTGGTCGTTTGGCCGGCCAGTTAGAGGCGGGTTTCTAATTTATGGCAATTATTATTGCAGTTTCTCATATCTCGTTTTTTCTTTCTGCATGTTAATTGAATTTGCTTGTACCCTAGGGGATCTCAATTGACACCGATCCGAAAGATCTTTGGAGCGTAATTTGAAACCCTGCTCCAAATAGTTTGGGCTCAGCTCACAAAGGGGTCATATCATATGCATGTCATAGCCACATTTGCCATATATCTGGCATATAAAAACCACATTAAACTTTCGATGCTACGCGCTGCCTAGAGAATCGATTTATGTAAATTTCGTTTATTCTCTTTTATCTTTAGTCATTATGCTTCACACTCACCTCGTAAATACGTCGGGGTAATGGGTGCGCGAGAAGGCCTTCTCCAGCTCCTCCAGCTGAAAGCTGGTGAATGTCGTTCGATACCTGCGCTGCTTGCGCTTGGGCGCATACTCGTCCGCCTCGCAATCGCTGTTGGGATCCGAGATGGGGCTGTTGGTGCCGCCGCTGGCGCCGCTGGGCACCGCACCAGAAGCTGAGACCGCGGCTGACGCCACACCACGTTCGGCCACGGCATCCGGATGTGGGTGTGCTAGCTTGGCTTCTTGCGGTAGTTCCTCCAGCTTGACCTCCTCCGATATGCCCATAATCCAATAGCCAGCAAGACGGCCAAGTTACCAGCGGGCAGCTGCAGAGGAAGAGAGAGAGAGAGAGAGAGTGAGGGGGGAAATGTACAGCGAATTAGTCTCACATTAGAGGCTCGTAATTCAATCATAACTAAACATGTAATTATCGTACACTTTATTACGCCAATTTCTATAATTTTCAATAGCCATGAAGGCTCCAAGTCGACGCTAAGGTTAGCTGCGGTTGCGCTTGGTTCTAATAATTACACTAGACAGCAAACGAAATGAATACTTGAGGGGCATTGTAGACACTAATATGAACATAAAATTAAATTTATTTGAAGTTTTAGATAAGCAGTGAAAACATCAAAAATATTAAATTTATGTATATAAGCACAAAATGGCTCTTAATAGTAATAATTGTATTTAGGCAAAGTTTCACGAGTAGCTCTGCTTTTTTCTCTATCCTCTCTCTATGAGGGAGACCTCTTAGAGTCTTTTACTCTTTCTCTCTCATACTCACTCTCCTTCTTTCCCTCTCACACTTCTCACTTCTCTCTTTCTGGCACAGTCTTTCCTATCATTGTCTCATTATTAACCTCTCACTCACTCTCACTTTCACTGTCTCTATCTCTCTCTCACTCTCTTTTTTCTACCTTTCTCGCTCTATAACCTAAGTTGTATGGTAAAAGCAATGAATATAAAATATCCATATAAGCTCGATAGAGTAAATAACCTTTCAGACCAGTCTTTCTTTCCCTCTCACTCCCTTTCTCTCTTTCTCCTTGAGTTCATAAAGTTTTCCTACATATTTCTATTGTATATGAACTATTCAATAGTTAAGTTCCATAACCCTGTTATGCAGTGTTGTTACTGGCTATGCTGCATTGCGGTCTAGCCGCGTGCCTTATGCTTGTGGTCTAAGCAACAGCAGCAATAGCTTTAGTAGCAGCAGCAGCAGCCAGCAAAAGCTGTAGCAGCTGCTCAGTCAATGCAAATCGATGGCATCAGCCGTCAAGCCACAGTCGGCCAGACAAACACTTGGGCACATCGGGCTCAGCTGATCTTTCATCAACACGTTTCCGAGAGCTGCGTTTATTTTGCTGGCTATTTCATGTGCAGATCGTTTGGAATTTTAATTAAATTGGGCGGCAACTTCATTTTCATCATCATCAACGGCCGGCAGAGCAACCGCAACCGGAGTTGGTTGTGGCTACCCGCTGGCCAGTTGACCAGTTGATCAGATCTCACCGAATGCCTGCTATCAGGTGCCGGGGTTGGGTTGAGTTGAGTTTCCTCATACGGTGTCTTGTTAATTTTCAACATTTTTGTTAATTTCATGTTTTGCTAATTAATATACAATGTGCCCTAATGACAATTAAGTAAATGGTTAGCTCCAAATTGGAAAACGTCATGCCGCACTGTCTCCAAGTCTTCACCAGACTTCACCACTTCGGACTTTTCTCTTGTTGTATATATATTTTTTCATTCGCCCGTTCCGTTGCCCATGCCGGGTGCTTCAATGGCTGCTTGATTGATGGCCCCGTCCTTATGTTGGCGTTGTCTTCGCTGCTACCGTTGACATTTCGCCTCGGCCCTGGCTGAATACATATATCAAAATTGTCCAAATACCTTGTTAAATGGCAAATTAGTGTGCTTCTGATTGATTTAGTTGCATTCTTGCGACGAATGAAGTTGCAACCGCCGCTGCAGACAACAAACATCATCATCGTTGTCATTAATGGGCACAACACAATGATCATTCTCCACTGTGTTGCCATGTCATTCTTTCTGACCGACTGCAAGTAAGGGCATTCCCACTTGGCTGAGTAATTTGTCTGAGTATATGTAACTATCGATAGGCACATGAGTTATCGAACTTATCGAGATAAAAATTAAATTTAATATCTGATTTGTAAACAAACTAAATATTGTAAAATGATAATAAGCAAACCTATCGATATGTTGATAATTATCGATAAGCGAGCTATCCTTTCTAATTAGTGTTTAAAAATATCCAAGACTTCTATGCTCTGAGCAAGCTTTTCTATGAGTTGATTACCTATAGATTTTATTCCTCGGTTTATGTAAAACTTAGCTGAGGTCAATAAAGTCGATAATTATCGACTGACAAGTAATTAATTACAGCGAGGGCAATTATTGATATTTATGAGAATATCCCATTAAGTTTTATTTTTAATTAATAAACTGTTATAATACTAATATATACCAATAAAGAATATATGAATTTATCTCTAGTATAAGTATTTGCATAAATTGAACTCGCAGCTTTAATCGGATTTCGTTTATCGTTCAGCTTGCAGCTCGCTCTTTTTCGCTGCCTCGTTAGGGCATTCGCTGTTCGTTCTTGTCTCGCAATTGGGTTTTTTATGCCTGTAGTTATTTTTTGCACACTCACACACATACATTCGTCAGTTCATAACTCATTTCTCATCATTAATAACTTTTATTATGATTCGCACTGTCAGTTTTCAATGTTGTTAACAAATTCCGCGCATTGACAGCTGACAAACTTAATTTGTGTAAGACTCGACTGCAAATTATTAAATTAGTTGTACGAATTGCAATTATGCTGACTCTGAACAAGGAGAGAGCTAGAGAGAAAGAGGGAGAGAGGGAGAGTAAGAGAGCGAGAGGGGGCTAGGAGCATTGCCAACCCCCACATACTCACCTGTCTAATCACACGACATCGAGATCATAAAATAGCGCTGATTAATTCATTGCATGCGAACTGTATCTCCGACTACTGTGTGTAGATACAGTGCCAGTACAGTAGACACTCGACTCGACAACAGCGATCAAAAAAAAAGGAAAAAACGCTGAAGTGTTCGTTCGCTTCGCCGAGTTATGTGGGGAATGTTTGCCGTTTGGCTTTGTTGTCGTACCGCTTTATAATTGTAAACGCGTTACGACTTTATTATTGGAGGATGAAACTGGGACTGGGGCTGGGCAGGAGCCGAAGGAGTCAGTTGATCCAAACAAACATCAAAGTCTTTCGGGCTGATTGACGCCGGTAATTAAAAAACTTTTCAGTCAAACTGTCAACCCACTCGAACGTCGTCCACACGCAGCAGCTCTTGGCTATGTTTTCTGCTATTTGGTGTTCATGGCTTTATTTACGAGCTTGGCCAGAACTAATCAAGTTAGCGCTGCGCTTGCGCCGCTCGACTGCAGATAGCGCGATTTCCCACTATGGTCAATTGGCCATAGCCATAGTAGCTGGGCGGAAGGGGGGTGGGGCTGCGGCTCTCGTCGTGCCTAACTGTTTGACACACTGTGGCGACTGTCTTGCTTAGGGCTCACATGCTAATCAAGTCAAGCGCCAGTCGCAGGACTGAATTTTCCAGTCTGCAGTCTTTCAGTCCCAGTCACTCAGTCTGTCAGTCACTCTGTCTATCAGTCAGTCAGACTGCAGCTGCTGCTGCTGCTGCTTCTTCCTCTTCTTGAACGTCATCGTGCTGGCCAGACTTGTTTGCGGTTGCTTGTTTCGTTTAGAGATAAGCTCCATTAGTGTCTGGAAATTATTTAAGAGCAACTTTTGCTGCCAACATTGTGAGAGCTGCGTGTGGGTTTCCAAGTTTATTATGCTCTGTCCGGCCAGTGAGAAAGAGGCATATTGGTTTTGCGTCATCAACCTCGATTTCATATTGAGCAGAGCACTGATCGGCCTGGCAAACCCCACTCCAGCACACTTTGCTCCTGTTTATATGCACTTTTTTCTGTTGCTCTCCCGACAAGTGCAGAAATTAAGAAATTAATTCCTAATAACAAGCTGGCTATGTGTGCGCACTCCATAGGTTGCGGTACAGCAGCAGAGTTCCATAGGGTCCTCCTGCTGTCATCTCGATAAGCATCAATGTTTTGCTCTGTTCTCGCATCCATTCGCTTCCTCGCCCTGCCTGCTGTGCTGAGCCATGTCGCTTGGTGTCGTTTTTATGGCTGCACTTTTGTGTTCCACGCTCCTGATGCGGCGGACTGCAACTGGGACTCGCATATTTCATTAAATGGAGAGCATGGCCAGCCGAGGCGATGCAAGGCGAGACGAGACGAGACAAGTTGGCCGAGTCGATCGACTGCAGGTAGAGCAGCCCAAACAGAAGCTCATTTCTGGCATTTTGTTAATGCGTCTGCCCGGTCCACTTGGCTCGCTCTGGTATCTGCTGCGGCTTATTTATGGGTTTACATTAGGCTAAACCACTTTAGTCACACTTTGATGATCAGCATTGTAATACCCCCCCTGATAGTGGCGAGCTTTTTGGGTGGCGCCTGCTCGAAAAGCTCGAGCTCATCATATTAATAAAGGTGTGTGGTCCGGCGCGACTGAAGTTGATGGATTAGAGTGAGGGAGAACCCACCTGCTTTGTCTCTCACTTTACATGCCTGATAAAGTCAATTATTAATTTCATATAAGCGCAGACAAGCGACAATTTCGTGAGTCACCCAAAAAAAAAAACATAAAAACGATAGCGAGCGCAGCGAGACTGCAGAGGAGGGACAGAGGCTGCACCTGAGCTGCTGCGGCTGCGGCTGCCGCTGCCGCTGCTGCTGCTGCTTGGGTTGGCGCCGGCTTTGGACGCGCCAGGTGCGATAAGGCAGCATTCTTCTTGAGCCCCAGACGCCGGCAGAGCCGAGAGTCACAATGCCATCGGTACATTATGGGCCTCTAATGCACACACACACACACACACACATGCATATACATTCACAATTATAATTAGTTTATTCATATCCTGTGTCGAAGTCTCGGCAGCCTCATTTGTTGATGGGGCAATCTTAATTCAATTTACTGTTTATCAACATCAAGCAATACGACTAATGAATACTCTTACAAAAATCGGAAATATTTAGGCAATCAATTTTTGGCTTTTAAGATTTTTTTAGTCTAAGACTAAGACATTCATTCAGCAACAATTCATTGCTTAGTTTCCTCCATGATCACTTTTAGCTTACTTAAATATTGCATTATATATAAAGAAGTAAAGATATATGGATAATATCAATAATATACCTAATCTCTCTTAGCTGCATGATCTCAACAGTTTCATAATATTATGTATATAAACAAGTTCGCTTTACCTAGTATATATAAATTCCTAGAACTCATTTCATCCTGCTCCTCTGGCTACCCAACTTTAGTTTAGAGTATTAGCACTTCGTTTCAGCCTGTAAAGCTTTTCCCTTTCTTGTTTTTCTTTGCGCCTTGGCCACCCTAATGGCTGAGTTGTTGACGGTAGCCAAAGGTAGTCGTCGACGCAGGTTCCGAGCCGTGACTCAGGTCCAGACTTACCGAGCTGTTGATGTGGATGATGCGAGACCAATTACTCATAAAATGCATGTTAAAAACGTTGACCAAGGAGCTGGACGCAGCGAGAGACAGTGAGAAAGAGAGAGAGAGAGAGAGAGAGAGAGAGAGAGCGGCATGAAGCTGTGTAGTCGAACAACTGTTGTTCGACGCCTGGCGCTGACTTTCTGTTTGCTGTTGTTGCTGTTGGCCAAGTTTAGTGAGGCTCAGACTGAGAGTTCGAGTTGAGCCAGGGCGACTTGGCGCATCCGTGTTTCCGCCCTTTGTCATTGTCTTGTACGTTTTGATAAGCGACGGAGAGCAATTTGGGGACGTGTCTGTGGCTGATATTTCATGCATGTTTGCATGTTCCATTTGGGACCGGACTGTGGATTCGGATTTGGCTCGAATTAATGAAGCATATATGCATGGGGCTCAATGAGCTGGGTTCGAGCCTTGGCGCCAGCTCTTATCGCCGCCCCAAAGCTGAGCGTGGGTGTAGGCCACGCCGCGTGGTACTGCTCGGCTGTCTAGTCAACTCCTCTTTTTGGTAGCGCTTTCGACAACTGTAATTGGGAAATGTGATCGCTGGCGTACCCAGTGCGAAGCGTGATAGATAGCAGCAGCCATTGTATCTATTAGATACGCGACAGAGACGCTATCTGGGGACAAGTTTTAATTGTGTGTTGGCCTAATTGAATTGAGCTGCGAATACCTCGAATGCCATTTTGGCCTCGGAACATATTTTAATTTACCCAAAACCGAAAGCAGCGAAACAATCTATCTAATTAGATGTGAAGATCTCGGGGAGGCGCTCGCTATCTGCACCTGATGCTTGCTCAGAGATAGGACGGCGCGAGTTCGATTTGCGTCACAGCTAAACGAAATTGAAAATTGGTTGTGACAAGTCACATGCGCATTATTATTAATTAAATCAGAGCAGAGAAAATGATCGATTATCGCCAGGAAACCGAAGCTCTTCAATACGGAAAGAAACGGAACGGAGCGAAGCGAAGCGGAAGGGAACTGCGGATTGACGTGTCGTTGATATGAGTGACTTGGACTTATCTGAACGCTAGTATTGCACTCGTATTACTCGACTGACCCAAGCATATCTCGAGTCCAGGCCGATATTGCGACTAGCGTTTTGACACGATTATCTCGGCGCGATAAGCGTGGGCAGTTAATTTCATTTATTTGGAAGGTGTACACATATGTACGAGTGGAAATTTCATTGCTTTGATTAGCGAACACTTTGAAAACATCACAATGACAAAACGTGATTTATTTACCATCGGCTCGGCCGCTGACAATATTTTGTACTCTTTTAATGGTGTTTAATTAAAGCCAATCAGCGATAAACCTATCGACCTATCAGCATGTGGCATAGCCTATAAATACACCCAGCCCCTGCAGCTAATGAAAAATAATGAATAATAATAATATTCTGTCGATTGCTCGGGCCAGTTAAGCTCCGTGCTCGTACAAGGCGATACGATATGTCCAAGTGAATTAATCAAATTTAATGATATTTAATTTTCGTTTCCTTAGTCAAATTTTGGAATGGGCGATTGTCGATTGCCGATTACTCGACTTGTGCAATATGTAATAGTATCGAGTCGTGACGAAAATTGGGTCATCTTGAAGACAAGCAATGAAACTGATCGTATGTGATAGAGCAGAGTAGATAGAGGCAGGGAGAGGTGGGAGAGTGAACTGAATGTTGAAGTAGTTATGATTGGTAGATCAGATAGCTATAAAGCAGCAACTGATAAGAATATATTCAAGCTTTTACTTAGCTAATAAATAAGGTCAATTGGATCTTGAGAGATTCTGTTTTTGGGCTGATAAAGGTATACTTAATTTGGGTTATTACGAAATATTAGGAATTTAATGAAATCGATTTTTGAGCTGAGATAACTATATTACAGATATATACATTTAGATATTTTATATTATGTCTGATCAAATTTAAAATCGAAGTAGACTGTTGAATGGAGAAATTCAATATTAGACAATACCTGATTTTATACTAGATATACTTTATTTATTTTCTTTCAAATTATGGGAACAGTTTTGTATTAACTTTATTACTATCTATCGTAACGAAGCTTCGTAAGAATTATATAATATGATTAGCGAATTATGAAAAATTGTGAAATTAGCTGGAAAATGAATAGAAAACATAGATATCCACAGAAAACATAAAGCTAATGCCCAAAGTGCAACAAATCGGTATAACATTTCATACATATAATATATAACATTATCAAATCAAGATTCAAATCTTCCTTTTATATACCTTCTCTTTTCTAAGAGAGTAGCAGATGACTCACCTTCTTCTTGTTTGGACTTTTGGTAAAGTAAATATTATATATTTGCTGTGATCTTTGGGCGACTATTGCAAGCTTTATATTCTTCTATATTTGTTTTTATATTAAGGAACTTGGTATTTTAGAGCACACAGTCCGCGAGCACTTGCCGACGGTCTTTGCACGGAAGCCCTGTTCCAATTGTTGTCAAGTCAACAGCCAAGCAGCACTCGAGCGAGAGTTTATCTCCCGTTTAATCACGCTATAAGATCTTATATTTCGGCTATAGTTTAGGCACTTTTCCGCACACACACACGCACACGAACAGGCGCACTCGTAGGAGAACTGCGGATGGACGGCAGCTAAAACACACACTCGGGTTAAGCGCGACGACGGCTTCTGATGACCGGGCTCCGTCAGTGCCGCAAGCGAACTACACAAAGAGCAGGCGGCTGGCAGTGAGGCCGGTACCGAAAAATAATTCAGGTGGGCCGCAGACGCCAACAACCGGTTGTTGGGCTCATGGAGCAGTCGTCGACAGCAGCTGGCACATGTGCGGGAGCGAGAGAGCGCGATGCACGATCGTCGCTGGCGCGATCGCAATGCACGATCGATTGCTGAGGCAGGTGTCGGGCTGGCAGGTGAGCAGCGCAGCAGCGCTCCGCCTCGCTCGCTCGCTACTCCGTACTCTCTCGCTTGCCCTCACTCTTTGCCGGTGCGGTGCGAGCGAGAGAGCGCATGCTGCTGTAGCTGCCAATGAGCATTGACCTATGAGAGCAGCCGGCGCTCAGGCGCTCGAATAATGGCGGCTAACCGGCCGCTGTCGGCTCTGTAATGCTGTAAAGCTCGCTCTTCAACCCTACCTCTCTCCCTCTCTCTCTCTCGCTCGCTCTCTGTCCCACTCTCTCTCTCTCTTTGTGTGCATGTGTGTGTGTGTGGAGTGGCACGTAATTGAATAAGCCTCGCACAAAGTGCAATAAATTTGATTAGCAAAATGGAAATTTATTTCCCTGACTTTTGTTTGCTTTCGCATACGTTTTCCATCGATGCATTCGCCTGGCTGTGCTGCCTTTTCTTTCTTTCTCTTCGCTTGGCTTTGTTGTTGCGGCTCATAAATTAAATAATTTAGCTATCACGCATTTGCTGGGAGTCCCTTGTTGTTGTTGCTGTTGTGTTGGATAGTGTTAAGGGCCTCGTAAATGACTTTGTTGGTTTATTGAATCCAACTGCGAGGCGACTGTCAAGGGCCTTAATTGCTTGATATGGTTAGGAGTTAGAGAGAAAAAGAGAGAGAGAGAGGAGGAGAGAATATAAAGGAATGGTGGCAAGACAAATATGAGTTGAAATTGGTAATTAAGATATTACAGGCAACAAAGGTAAAGATGATTCATAATAATTAAAATTTATTTGAATATTGTAAATTTAAAATGAATTTATATACGATTTTTAGTTTGGAATTGTTTTCCAAGTTGTTGCTGATCATAGAATATCATATAAACTCCAACATAGTCATATCATCCTATAATTCTTTCTATAATCCCTTCATCAGCTTCAGATTCAATTTCTTTAATTTTGGTTTTTCATATTTTTATCATAAGCCAAAATCAGGTTGATCTTTCCTCATTTGGTCTAAATATCTTAAACTTTCTGCCCTCATGCCTTTGAATTACTTTTTAGCCTTTTTTAGATAGTATCCAAAGCTGGCACTACCTCTCCATTTGTAAGTGCTTCATCTGAAACCCTTTTTCCTATAAATTGAATTCAATTTGCTGGAGTTATAAATAGGCCTGCCTCTCGTATGATTATTTTGTTGCCAACCATTTGTAAGCATTCCATACCAAGCTAACTACTTCATTAAACCTCAGCCCAGCTTCAGGCACACTCAGCTCCATTTAACTGCAGACTCCATCCTCCTTTCTCATCTCTGCACCCCACTCTGGATCTGTCTCTGTCTCTCCGCTCTAGCTGCAGTCGTTTGGCCCGGCAATAAATAAAGTGTTAATGGCAATTGCATACAAATAGTTTGGTGTTGCCATTATATGGGCATTATAGGTATAATACCATTGTCGGGGGCCCATAACAAGAAGTAAACAATGCGACGCAGCAGTCGCTGCACTTTAAGCCAATTTCACGCTTCATTTACAGGCGAAATGCAAACAAAAGGCCAGCCGACTAGTCGACCATTCCGGCCGGGTTCGAACTTAAGTTCGGGTTCAATGTACAGCAGGTCGTCTGGGGACGCTATCTGAGAGTCGCTCGGCTAGCGGTACGGCTTTCACGTCCCCATGTGGCCGTGTCAATCAGCTCGTCGCGCAAGGTGTGCGCTCATTTTGGAGTAGCTGCCCAGACGCTCTGTACCCTGGTCCCTGGTGCTCTGGTGCTCTGGTCACTGGTCTCTGGTCAGTCCATATGCTCAGTCCGCGTCAGAGTTGCGCATGCGCGCACGTCCTAATGTAATTATTATCTCAACAATTGAATTTCCGGTCTCGGTCTCGGACTCTCTGTCTGTCTCTGTCGGTGTGGCTGTCTCTGTCTCTGGGTCTGAGGCTTTCGGTCTCTCCCGTTTCGTCTTCGACCTGGGACAGATGTCGCGCAAAACGTTACAAATGTGCACTTAATTGCGCAATTAAATAATTTTATTTCTGCCGCGCGTTTTCCTTGCCTTTTCCCCAGCTTTCCTCAGCGCCTCGCGCCCAGCACATTAAGTGCCAGTTGAATGTTGAGAAACGTTCCGAGCCAAACAAATTGCAGCTCTGTGCATCCACACATGTTCCTTTATATATATATATATGTGTGTCTGTGTACCTTGTGTGCCTGTCCGAGTCGTCCTCTTCATTAACCGCTTATAATGCTATAAATTTAACTGCCAGATGGAATGCTGCCAAATAGATTCAAATAGATCATGTGCCAGTCTATGTTAGTTAGACTAACTTTTAGTCTATACTAGAGCTTGGCTTACCTAATCATTAGTTAGGTGTTTTCAAGTAGAATAGAATTAGATTCCTAAGAAAGTTAGGAGACTCCTATAGGAGCAGATTTGGAGCAATGCGTATTCGTTCTTAAGATAAATTTAGGAAAAAGTATGAATAGGCAAGGGAAATTACTTAGATCTATTCTCCAGATTGGACCAAGCCAGCAAATGAACCTGATGCTAATATTCTATATAAATTCCTGTTTATCTAAGGCTATTGAATAGTACTATAAAAATAAAATAAATACAATTTCAATTCTATAAATTCTCTTTATTAACCAGGAAGCATTTCAAATGCTGATAAAATTGTTCATTCTTGTGCTTCAACTTATTTAGGGTAATCTTAATTCAGGCATACCTTATCTCAATTGAGTATTAAAAACTTTCTCGCTGGAAATTTCTGCTTTCTTAGGCTCTCTGATTGCCTGAGGGTGGGTTAATTATGCGAGCGAACGAGGCGTTTGGCATAATCTCAGTCTAACCTACATAGGTAACCACCCACTGTCGCCCCTGCCCCAGCCGGTGGCTATCATTGCGTTGTGGTTCACAGAGGTAAAAAAAATAAAAACAACACGAAACGAAACGCAACTGTAAACGATACCAAATTATATTTAATTACGTGCGATTAGTTAGGGTTACTGGAGTCGCGCGATCAAATGCCAGCGATAAGGCGACATCGCCTGTCATTTGGACCATAAATAGCCTCGGCCAAATACAGCCGAATACCAAAAAGGCAGAGCCCGAAAGTCGAGCAACGAAACGGCAAACATTAATTCAATTACAAATGGCTGCGTTTGCGACAAAATGGGGCAGGCGTGTGACATAATCACCCCGAGAGAGCTAATGATGACAAGGAGAGGGTAAGGAGTACCCAGCAATGCCGACTGGAGCTAGGCACAGTCCCCTGAGCAGTGCACGCCCACAATGTTTGGTAATTTGATACGACGATTTGTCTTGCTTTCATTACGACATTCCTGTTTATTTATTTATTTTTTTTCAGTTTTTCCAAGCGACAACTGCATTTTCACTCAATTTTCGTGGCCACCAAATTTGACTTAAGCGGAAGCGCGTTATTAACTGGTTTATGCAAGCCATAATCGCCCGATTCCCAGCCAACGATAAGCAGCCGAAAAGAGGGTGCGGGTGCGGGTCGATTACCCAAACAATTCCAGCGATTCCGACTACCAGGGCTACCCAATAAGCAGCCAACAATTAAAACGAAAGCGCGGTAATTTTATTTGTTCGTAAATCTAATTGTGGAAAACATGGAAACAAACAGCAGCAACAACAACCCATGGCTATTCGTAATCGTAATGTAAAAATGAAAAATACTTTTGGTAATTAGTGCGTGTACCGGCTGAAAAAGCCTGGGCTAGACGGGGGAGTAGCCGTACAGGCGGGTAGCGGGCCACAGTTTTACTTAATTGCCTCGCCACAGTTTTCGTTTTTGTTTTCCAGTTTTCAGTTTTAAGTTTTCGTTGCTGGCTTTCATTTTTCGCCTTTTTGTTTTTGCAAATTAATGTTTTTTAGTCAATTCCAGCTTAATGTGCGTCAATTAAAATTATTAAAGTTTATCTCTTTCGTATTTTAAAGCATTTAGTAAATTAAATATAATTTATCCACTGACCAGTTCGAAACGCTTATGATTGGAACATTAGCCCAGCAGCTGACCTCGAAATGCTAAATATTTTATCATTGCAAATTACCAAATTTGGATAGGATGAGTCGAGCTCAGCATGGAAAGAGAGTATTTTGGTATGGGCTAAGATGAAAGAAAGATAAAAGAAAATATTTGGCTGATGTATAGAATAAAATTTTCAAGAAAGTAGCCAAATATAGATGTTCTAAGATGTAGCTAATATAAGCTTCTTCCATGAATCTTTGAAGTAGTCTCATTGCTGAAATAAAATAATTTTAAAAATTTATTTTCAGCGGATTAATCCGATATTTATGTAGGTATATTAATATAGAACAAAGTATACTATTTTGGCAGTGTTTACTTAAGCTAATACTCACATATCTCGCAGGAATTGTAATTGGTAGCCGCAGATGCACAGTTTGTCTGTCAGATACTCAGCGGACCACTCACGAGCAGCTGTCCAGATCAGCTACCAGGTGTGTCTGTGTGTATATGTGTGTGAGCCACACAATCTTCAGTTATCCCTTTGGCGCGTCGCGACCCTCGTTTCTCTCATTCCTCGCTCATTTCTGCTATCAACGCATCGAATTCGTTTGTTTTATAATTGATTAATTAGAGGTCGGCCTGCACAGGCTCTAGCTGTGAGTGGATGGATGTTCGGGACGCGGGCTATCGTTAGAATTATAATTGGTCTGCGGCATGTGTTATCCTAAGTAATATACCAATTTGCTCTCTCCCTGTCTCTCTGCCTGTCGGCAATTTGTTTGTGCCTCAGCGCCCCCAACCCCCAAATTGATTTTATTGACTTGTAAATGATGTTTGTTTGAGTGCCGAGTGCCCCTCGCTCGTTCCATCTGATACCCCTTGATCAGTTACCAAATTGCTTCCGTTTATACTCATATCCCTATCGATGACCATGTCGATAGCCATGTCCGTGTCCGAGTGCATGTCCGTTGGCGACTGATGTCACCGCTAGTTAAATTTATGACCCCATCAGCTGCCAATGAACCTTTGCCAGCCGGGCTTCCACACTCTGCTATATGACTTAGCTTACCCTTATACCCTTCTATTCGAGGGTATTATAATGTTAACGTCTTAATGTGACAGGTTTGAATATCATTGTTTCTTTTGTCATAAGATCAGATGCAGGGAATCACATCTTCGATCTGGGACTAGCTCTTCTTTCCAGTCGTATATTAATTTATTGATTTCACGCCGCCATTGCGAAACGCTTGCGAATATGTCGAATGGACCGAAGACGGTCTCCGGCTCGAGCGACCGCTCGGCGCCGTGGCAGCATTAAGAGCTGAGCTCACTATTAATTACATTTTGTAATTAGTTGCAAATTTTTATAGCTGGCCGCATGTGGCAAGCCGTCCGAGCTACCACTTGAAAGTCATAAGTACCTAAAGATGACTGCGAACCGCATTAAGATTGATAACGAGCTAATGAATGTAAATTTTATACCCCAACCTGCCTGTCTTTCTGTCTCTCAGTCGGTCTGTCAGCTGGGCCGTTGCACGAGCCTGGGAGTCCATCATTATAAGTTGGAGCTGCTGCTGGAGTTTTCAAAAGGTTTCCCAGAAGCTCGCAAATTGAATTTCGCACTAAGCTCGGCTTCCGTTTACATTTGCCTGCCATTGCCGCGCGCGGTAGTCCACGTCAACAAGTACAGTGAATATGCCATAAAAACGAACTGTGGGAGAAGGCACAAAATGTTGTGTGTAAAACAGATGTGAATGAAGCGGGTTGGGGTTTTTAATAAGTATGCAAACTAGCGAGTGGAGAAATTAAAGATTAGAATATGAACGAGTGGGAAAACTAAAGGGTGGGCAAAAGAAGGAATGGGTTAAGTAGGATAAATAACGAGTAGAAAATCAAACGAGCAGTTAACGAGAGTAGGCAATCGAACGAGTAGCATAAGGAATGAGTAGGCAATTGAACGAGTAGGAAATAGAGTTACTTAAGGAGTAGAAGAAGGATATTGGCTTCCTGAAAAAAAAAACCAAGTAAACGAGCTATTCATTGAGGCACGGGACTTGGAAAACTACTGAGAAATAATATTAAAAGTTGAATATTTTGTGAGTTGGAGTATGGCGAGATAATAGCTAGCTAACGAGTTAGTAGGGTACTAAGTAAATTTTCAATAGGATAACTGAAAACAATTAATAAACGAAACTGGTAACAGCACTCGTAAGTAATGCCCACTGTGGCTCAACACTAAAGGCCGAGCTTTGAGGAGGAGCAAATGCAATGCAATTACGAGTATGCACAAGCTACTTGGTAATAACGTATTGATAATTAAAGAGATGGGTCGAGGGCTCATCAAAGCTCTTCCCGTTGGCGCGGCGACGTTGACAAATGAGTTCATCAGCAGCTCCTTTGGTCAAGTGGCAGCAGATGCTAATTCATAAAGAAGAGCGAGAGAGAGAGAGAGAGAGACAGAGGAAGGGAGAGAGAGGTAGAGTAGGGCTGCATTAATTTTAAAGTGAAAAGCGATTTATTTTCGCCATTTGCGCCGTGTGGTCGTTTAATAAACAATTTAATAGCGCGCATAAATTTCAGACATCATATAATAAACCCATTTGTCTTGGAAGGGGAAGCAACTCATAAGCCTAAAGACCTTATGCACATGCCAAGACAACGACTCGAGGTTATTAAATTATGTGGCTCAAGCGTAAAAATAAACCGTAGCAAATTTTGGACGAGGCACAGCGAGAGAGTAACAATGAGAGAAAGGGAGAGGGAGAGGCAGATGGGGAGAGAGAGCGAGTGAGGGCGATCTGCCTGTTTAACGAGCCCTAATGGATCCCCAAGAGCCCAATTCAACCTCATAGCTTAGCCAACCATTCCGACTCGCTCTCGCCTCAGACTTTCTCTCGGAAAAAAAGAAAAAAATATTAGACACGAGTCGGCTTCAATTAATCAGAGATATTCGAATAAATCAAGTGCCATAAAAGTGACACAGCGTGAGAGCTGGAGAGCTAGAGAGCCAGAGAGCTGGAGATGGCACCACAGCAGGCACTTGGCCAGGCACAAAAGATGAATATTTAATTAGGAACAAATTAAGAATGCAAATAATGTGGAACTACCGTGGAGAGGGCGTTGCTCGATTGAACTACGACTCGGCGACTGAGTCGATTATTAATCGATAGACCTTATAATTAGTGGGCATACAACAAAGCACAGTCCAATCATCTGCTAGCGGGACGTCCCAGCTAATTGAGCCGGGGGAATCCATAAACTCGAATTTTGTGATTCGAAAATTGTGATTCTGATCCGCTGAGCGCGTGCTCCTTATCGGATTTGCCACAGCCACAGCTTGTTGCCTTCGATTCTTATCGGACGACACTCTGTTGACGGCGCATCGCCATCAAACGTTGCCGCAATGAAAACACATCAAATTGGACCCCCGAAATTGGTATCGATGTCATCGGAACTGATCGTTTATTTATTTATTTCTAGCGTAAAACAAGTAAGCTATAAAATTTAATTGAACATAAATTCAGCAATTTTCAAAGATTTCCCGATGATAACCCAAAAAAAAGAAGAAAAATCCTAAAAGCTAGCCAGATAAGTTTTGGGTGGCTTGACTTTAGTTATGATTCATGAAGTTGCCTGGATCTAGGGTCCTGTTCTACACTTACTCACAGAAGCACTGTTAATTATGTTATAGATATCTATTAGTTGAGAAATCAATATCCATATTTGTGCTCTTAATTGAAATTCACTTAGCCATAATTTCATTAGATCCTTAGCTCCTACGACTCTGGCATTCCTCAGTTTATGGACTTGGCGTTTAGCGGGAACAGAGCGCGAGCCAGTGGACTTCCTGGGAAGCGGAGCTGAACAACTTAATTAAGGCAGGGCATAGAAAAAAAACACACTCTCTGCCGTTCAAACAGAATCAAACAGTGGCAGGGGAAGGGTTTTGTGATTGGAATCGCAGGCATCAAGCAATTTGTATTCGGCCATCAGACAGCAACAAGTCATTTCACACTTTGATCACGCTGCACGCTGTACAACTTCAGCTGCAGGCAGCAGGACCTAAAGCCACCATGGCCATAAAAGGATGCCAGAAACAACAACTTTGGAATGCGCCTGCCCCATGCCCCATGCCCGATGCATATATTAAGCAACCAGTCGGAACAGTCGCCACATTCGCGCGGTCGCCCGCGCAACGTTCGAACTGCAGTCGAGAATCGAAGTCAGGAATTGGAGTCGAAGTAGGCACCTTCGCAGTAATTAACTTGTTTCAATAATTACGCATGCGCATTTGCACATGTTCCAATGGCCAGTTCCACGGCCTGCTCCAGTGCACCATTCGGCTGCCTGTTGCCAGCGCTTAACAAGATTTTTGCATTGCGTGCGCATTCAAAAGGTGAACAACGGACTCCGTTTCTCCAAATGCCCTAACAATGGCTTACTTAGTTTCCTGATTGTATTTGACTAGCCAAACATTTCTACGCGGGACTCTTGTCGACCAATGGATATCAATTTTGGGTAACAATTTGTTGATAGGATTTTTTCCCGACGCCGAGGAGGTCATGCTTTCGTATCGAAACTTAATCAATCTGTGACCAAATCACTGACAAATGTCTTTTCGTACCTATGGAAAATAATTCTATATGATTAGATATGAAATTTCCTAGGGACCCTACCTCAATCTTTGTTTAAGAGATACAATTTTATATGACGTACTCAGACCTTGCTTAAGCGAATCCTAACTACTTACTAGCTCAAATATCATGAAGAGACTTTCGAGTTCGTCGCTATCAATTGTGGATGGATTTCTCTTGTTTTTGGTGGAAATTTATGCAGCAGCCGCCGCTTATTAAGCAGTCCATGTCCGGGCCTCATCAGCTGTCCACATGTCCACTACAGTCCAGTCCACTACAGTCCACTACAGTCCACTCCAGTGCAGCCCAGGCTGAGTCCCAGTCCCGTCGATGTCTGTTGTCCGTTGAGGTGGCAGCAGCACTTAATTATTGATAGCATTACAAACGCAGGTTCAGTGGGTCACATCTTGTAGACGTCCGCCGAGCGCAGCAATTCCCTTATTCATATTGAGATCTCCATTTGGCGCACTCTTAACAATTTTTTATTTATTCAGGCAGCAAAACAAGAATTTAGTGTTCACAACTACAAAAAAAAAAAAGTCTCCAACACACAAAACAATATAGGCCTAAACAAATATGCGGGTAAAGACGCAGTGAGGGCGAGAGGAGTAGCACCATCTACATCTGAGTGCTATCGATGTCATGCACCGTGACACCCTCCATGCCGGGAATACTTTGAACTGCCTCGTTCATCTCTGCGGCCTTGCTCATAGTACTCATTTCATCCATACCACCCATTCCGCCCATTCCACCCATGCCGTCCATTCCGCCCATGCCGCCTAGCGCAGATAGGGCATCCATGCCGCCCATGCCACCCAGATCCAAACCGCCGAGAGCATCCTCCAGTCCACCACCACCACCACCGGCACTGAGAGCAGCCAGCGGATCCTTGTCGCGCACATCGGTGATGATGACCTCGGTGGTGCTGAGCAGCGAGGCAACGCCCGCCGCATCCTGTATGGCAGTGCGCACCACCTTGGTGGGATCAATGATGCCCTTGTCGATGAGGTTGCCATATTCCCCCTTCATCGCATCGTAGCCGAAGTCGCCCTCGCCGTTCATCACTTGGGCCACCACCATGGCCGCGTCGACCCCAGCATTGGCTGCGATGGTCAAGCAGGGTATGCGCAGGGCATGCGTGACTATGGCAATGCCTCGCTTCAAGTCCTCATTGTCCGGTTCGAGTTCGAGCAGCCGGGGTATGCAGCGCAGCAGAGCGGTGCCGCCGCCGGGCACAATGCCCTCCTCGATGGCGGCTCGCGTCGCGTTGAGAGCGTCGGTGACTCGATCCCGCTTCTCGCCCACCTCCACCTCACTGGTGCCGCCGATGTGGATGACGGCGACGCCGTTGGTGAGCGTGGAAATGCGAGCACGCAGACGCTCCTTCTGCTCGTTCTTCGTTGCGGGATCCTTTAGCTCGTCCTCCAGCTCCTTGATGCGTTGCTTTAGCAGCTCCGGCTTGCCCTTGCTCTGCAGCAACATGGTTGCGTCCTTGGTAACAACAACCTCGCCCACTTCACCGAAGTCCTCAACCTTGGCCTCCTCGATCTTGGCGTAGTCGACGTCATCCCCGAACACCGTGGCGCCCGTGGCGGCGGCAATGTCACCCACCAGCTGCTTCCGGTACTCGCCGTAGGCCGGCGCCTTGACGGCGCACACCTGCAGGCCCAGCTTGAGCCGGTTGAGCACCAGTGCGTTCAGCGCCTCGCCATCGATGTCCTCCGCAATGATGAGCAGCGGTCGACGTTGGCGCAGCGACTGCTCGAGTCCGCGCAGGATCTGCCTGAGCGACTTGATCTTCTTGAGGGTGATCAGCACGTAGGCATTGGCGTACTCCACCTTGGCGCCCTTGGCCGTGTTCACGAAGAAGGGCGAGATGTAGCCCTTGTCGAACTGCAGCCCCTGCAGCACCTCCAGCTCGTCCTTCAGCCGCTTGCCCTCTTTGACAGTGATGGTACCGGTGCGTCCCACGCGATCCGTTGCATCGGCGATGAGACGCCCGATCTGCGTGTCGCCATTGGCCGAGATCGTGGCCACCTGTTCGATCTCCTCACGCGTCTCGACCGCACGCGACATCAGCTTCAGCTCCTGCTTCACATGGTCGACGGCTAGCATGACGCCCCGCCGTATCTCCACGGGATTGGCACCCTTCGTTATGTACTGGAAGCCCTCCTTGGCAATGCAACGAGCCAGCACGGTCGCCGTGGTGGTGCCGTCGCCGGCCGTGTTGTTCGTGTTGTCCGCCACATCCTGGACCAGGCGGGCGCCCAGCTGCATGTGCTGATCCTTCAAGGAAATCGCACGGGCCACCGAGACGCCGTCCTTCGTTATTTTGGGCGAGGTCCAGGGTCGCTCCAGTATGACGCTGCGTCCCTTCGGACCGAGCGTGACGGCCACTGCATCCGTGAGCACGTCTACGCCGCGCAGCAGCCGTGCGCGCGCATCAGCACCAAATGCCACATCTTTGGCGTAGGCGCGGGCGGATGCCCGGCTTGAACGCAGTGCCTCGCGTACATACGTACGAAACATTCTTATGTTTATTCTTATGATTTAGTGAAAATTCTGATATATTGTACAAGAGCTTTTGTGTATATATATTTCGACTCTCTGTCTGTCTAACTGAGAATGAGATCGGGCCTGGCTCGATGTGGGGCACGGGACGTTAGAGGCTTAGCCTGCTTGCAGCAGAGCTTCGGAAAACTAGTTGGCATACTTGGGGAAAATCGTCTGTGTACGCACTTTTCCAATTAATTTCATTTCCGCTCCGCAGCCGGGGTTCCAGAACACATGTTCCAATCTTCAAAAGGTAGCGAAAACATAGAATCAATAATTAAGAAATGTCAAACATAAAACGAGAGGCCCGCACCGTGCGATAAGGCGGGATACTGTGGCGGGGCAGGCCCAAGGTTGTGCGGGTGTTGTGTTCTTTCCTATCGCAAACCTTTATTTTTTTTGTTTTCTTTTTTTGGAGCTCGCGTGACAAATCATAATTGATTGTTCCTTAATTGAATTGGAGGCTGATAAGTGTCACCCCAACCCCAGTGCTCCCAACAAAAGAGAGAGAGAGAGAGAGAGAGAGAGAGAGAGAGAGAGCGAAACGCATGCCACCCATGGAAAACATGACTCACGTGATCGCATAACTAACTACAAATGGCTGACACAAGTTCGAACACGCTAATAAATTGTTAATGGCTTTATCACAGCTTTGGAGTTTACGATATCACCTAATACGTACAGTCAACAGTCAACAACACCAACAACGATCGTCATAAATCTGAAGAAAACCAACACAAATACCGTATGCCGAAACATATGCTACAGACCCAAAGATAAGCGGCGTTTGCCCCCGGGAGCCGCTCGGGGCATTAGTCACACAGAATGAAGAGTGAGTGGGTGAATGGGTCAGCAACTAGACTATTCAGTGGGTCATCCAAAAGTAAGTAAGGAAAATAGTTGACAAAGCTGAGAAATATTTTATAAATATTTTAATATTCATTTTTTTTAATATTAATAAATAATGATAATTCAAATTTTTATAAAATATTTTTGAAAACTAAAAATATGTGAAACTATAGATAGTCAAAAAATAAATATATAAATTATACATTTTAATTCATATGTATATATCTTAAAAAGTTTTATGTATGTAAACTCCAGCTTATTGACGATATCAAATTAGTCTTTCGTTTAATATATATTCTAGCAATTCAATTAATTTCACAAACTAGAGCTAAGTTTCAAGTTTGTTTCTGATTTGAGTGAATCGCGCTAACCATTTGCGAGCGATCAGTGCAACAGTTTGGGCTCCTGCATAAGGATCGCCTGTCAGCGACAGAATCAACTCATCAACGTTGACAGCGGCCTTAATGGGGACTTGCGGCTGGCTACCTAAATAGCTGGCAATGGTCAGTGCAATTGACGCGTGATTGGCATGCAGGCCTGTCATCCATCCGTTTCCACATGCAGCAGCAGCAGCCACAACAGCAACAGCAACATTCAGCCCAAAAATAGTCATTTTTGCAGCATGCCCCGACGAGTTGGCAACTGGCGATTCTGTCGAAGAAGAGTGCTCCTCGACTTTTATTAAGGTGTCAGCTACTTGGTATGGATCGTATGGCATCGCCAGCTATGCCACGCTATGGCATGGTATCATATGGTCTGCCAAGCCACGACACTCATTTAGCAATGCATATTTTAAATTAATATTATTAAGAGTTTGGCCAAAAGCGAACGAGCAAGACTTGGCCAACTGCTATGTCTAATTGGCATCAAACTGCTTCAGCCGTCGGCTTTCTGAGCTCGCAATTCTCTAGCTCTCTCTCTCTCTCTCTCTCTCTCTCTCTCTATCTCTTTCTCTCTCTCTCTCTCTATCTCTCTCTCTCTGTCTCACTTTCTTGCCCACTCTCTTGGCAGTTGAATCGAATCTCATTTAAAATCTGCGGCAGTCGAATTTCGAATTTAAGTAGCAAATTGCTGTGGCGACACCTGCCGCGCTCACCTCTCTTCCTTCTCCCACCAGCTCGCCTAGCAAGTGCACTCACTCTCTCTCTCTCTCTCTCTCTCTCTCTCTCGCTGTGAAGCGCCGCCCTTTTCGCTCAGCGCTGGCAGCCAATCAGCGCGTCGCATGCTCAGCGCACGCAAAGAGAGTCAAATGGAGTGCCTAAGCATGTGTGTGTGTGTGTGTGTGTACTATTGCTCTGGTGCTGGTGTTGCTGTTGGTGTTGTGTCGTCGACAGGCAATTTACATGAAATCAAAATGAAACGTAAGTTTAATAAAGGCAGAAGTCACAGGGCATAGACGACGTGCGAATGCGCTGTCAAAAAATGTGAAGAGAGGAGGAGGACTGAGAGTAGAGAGAGAGTAGATAGACAGACAGACAGAGAGAGAGAGAGAGAGAGAGAGAGAGAGAGAGAGAGAGAGAGAGAGAGAATGTATAGACAGAGATAGAGAGAAAGAGAGACAGGGAGGAGAGAGAGAGGCATCCATAGGTATCCATATGTATATAAAACATAAACTATAAATAGATATATAAATATTATATAACTATAAATATATTTTAAAATCTCTCTCTCTCTCTCTCTCTCTCTCTCTCTCTGTCTCTCTCTCTCCATGATCCATGCAAATTAATGAATCATTTCAATATGCCCACCTCGCAGACAGTGTAGGGCATCAGCAGTGCCAGGCTAGAGCATGGCAGGCTTAGTGCAGGGCAGAGCTTGGCAGGGCTGGCATCGAGCCTTCCACTCAAGTTTTGTTTACTTAAACTTTTACCATTTGGGGCCAGTGTAAAGTGGCCAAATGTCTGTGTGTATGTGTGTGTGTTTGTGTGTGTGTGTGTGGGTGTTGGCCAACCGAAACGTAACTGCAAATGCACAGAAGTGTGGAGCTGTCTCCTGGCTAGAGGTCTCGGTCTATGGTATTTTATGTTGCCATTGATGTTGTTTTTGTGCTGTTTTTTCTTTTTGATTGTTTTTTAAATTGTTTTTGCACGCGATTCGTGTTTGGCGGCTTTATAGCTGTAATTGCCATTACCAGTTGTTGTAGTAGTTGTTGTTGTTGTTGCAGCTACATAATTTAATTTGAATGCATATGCTATCCAAAGTGAGTAATTGAATAAGTTTCGTTTTTCTCCAGTTTTGTTAGAGTTTTGTATATATATATATATATATATATATATATATATATATATATATATATATATATATATATATATATTTATTTTTTTTTTTTTTTTTTTTTTTTTTTAAATTAAATTTCTTTTTACATTATTTTTAATATAAATTTGATTAGTGAACGCGCGAAATTTGTTGCCTCGTCGCATGTTGTTGCGTGGGCGTTGCATGGGCGTGCACCAGGCAAACACCTCTGGCTGGAGTGGGCCACGCTTTGTTAATTTATTTGCCAGCAGCTACTGCTGCTGTTTGTTGTTGTTGGTTGTCTGTTTTTTTCAATTGAAATGCCAAAGTTTTCACACATTTTATATGGGCCAACAAGCGAGATGTCAGCTCAAGTGATTGTCTTAGGCTTAGTCTATTGACTGGAATCCAAACTGAAAACATTTTACTTATTATGTTTGAGTCGGAGGGTACGAGTTGTTGGTTAATGGAACTGCCTTGAAATTTCACCTAAGATGCAAGTTCTTCAGTTTCAGGTAGAGCTGCTGAGCCGTCGAATCTGAGTAGCTCAGATCTGGAAACTCTGCTAAGGAAACTCTGCTGGGATCTGCATTCAAAAATGATCCAAAAATGTAATTCGATATATTAAATAACATAAAAGTTTCTTTTTAAATTTCGCCTTTAATTTTTTAACATTTTTTTTTATATATATTATATATTTTATAGACATTTTTACTATGGTATAGTGAACAAGTCTTGGGACCCAGCACTCAAACAAATCTTTCTCTAACTTAATGTATCCTTTACATATTTTTACTATATGTATATACTTTTCTCGTATACCTTGGCAGCTAATCAAGAGAGATTACAGTGCTAATCCGCAGCTTATTTTGCGCTTTGCGCTTCGATAAATTGCTTTGGAGTTTTGCAAATTGATGCTCTGCAACAGCGCCGGCCACGCCTGGCGCAGCTCCGCTTGCAGAGATCTCCGAAATTCGCATTGCAATCGCTGGGCTCATTGTCTCTGCCCAAATAATCGAAAGCAATTTGCCCGGAAATCGTATGGGAACACGTAGCCAGCTCAGAAAATTGCGCCTAATGTGATTAAAATCTTTCATTTTGCGCATTAATCCAAAAAGTGATTCGATTCGAATCGATTTCCGAGGGTCAGACATTTGATTAGAGTGTATTATGGCTGCGCTGCTCTGTCGTTGAACTTGACGCGGAACGGAAATCAAATCGCATATTGGCATATTTGCAGTAGTAGTTGTTGTCTTTCGTACCACCTCTCGAGTCGTAATTAACCCATGACCTGTCAATTCGTACCGGGTGGAACCTTCACTTGGGGTCCATTAATCATTTGTGATATTCGAGCAGCGACTACTAATTAATTAATTTGATAAGCATTCGTTTATAAGTCTGTGCGAATTATGAGTTAATTTATGGCCAAAAAGTAGAATTTGCGAAACGAGTTCGTTGCCTGAGTCTTTCGTTTTACTCTGTCTTCGGGCTTATTCCGTGAGTATAATCACTAGCTTTGCCCATTTCGATGTGCTGCCCGAAAACCACCCTGCCTCCTGCCCTTCCCTTCCCGTTTAGCTAATCAACATAATTTAAATTTGTGCCACGCCCCCTAATGAAACAACTGCCCCTGGTTAGCTCATTATGCTGGTTCGTTCTATTGATTTCTTGATTTCGTTTCGTTCCGCTTAACTTTCGACTGCGTGGGCTGGATCAGCAAACGGAGTGAGAGAGCGAGAGGCAAGAGAGCATCATGAATATGCATTTTTGATATATATTAATTGGCTGTTCGGCAGATCGTTAGCTTCTTAAATATGGCATCACATGGCGATCGAGATGCGCGTGTCTTCTCGTTGCCATAAAATTTCATTAACATTATAACACTGTGCAACACATTTCAATTATCATTCGCTTTTTGCGCTTTAAATGGTTATTCATTAAGAATTTGTAAAGCTATCCATTAATGTTGAATTTTTAAACCTCAGGTAAAAGACGGGTTTTTAGCAGAATGAGTTTTATATAGATTTGTGGAAATTTTATGGAAAACAATTATGGGATATTTAGTTTTGGGAATTCATAAACAGAGCTATAAATATATTCCAAGAGTGCTAAATATAGCTCATGGTTCATATAATTGCTCAAGATATGTGTATGAACCATGATCTATCTATTCTATTATATACATAACTGGGAAGCTTTTAATTATCCTCATTCTATATATATTTATAAATGAACTTTTGATCAACTTGAAAGTCAACTACACCATCATATCTCATCAACTTCTGCTCCAATAGATCATTTCATCTCGTAAATCCGCAACTCATAAGCTGGTTGATCAGTGTTTGCTTGTGGGGTCCATTGCTGACTGCTGTAAACTTTGTATTAATAACAATCTATGAACATGCAGCACACACGGCCACAATCAACAGCCGCCAACATGTTCGGAGTGCCTGATCAGTGGCTGATTCAGTGGGTCCATTCGGTGCGCCGTCATGCTTGCTCATTTATATGCATGTCCCGCCTCTCTATGCGCCTCTCACGAGCTCATTCGGTCGGTCTGTCGGTCGGTCGGTCGGTCGCTCGTTGTCGAGTCAAACAAATGTTTGCACAACACACAATAATGATGACAGCGCAAATTAGCTACTAATTTTCACATAAACTCTAACTCAATGTGGATGGGAATGAGGATGAGGATGAGGGTCAGCTGAGCGCCAGGACCTCACACAGCTGCCGTCGCGCCGGAAGTGATGTGCCACGTCGACTCTGAACTCGGCTACAAATTGCCATAAATCAGCATTTGATTATCCTTTCTCTCTCTGTGTGTGTGTGTGTGTGTGTGTGTGTGTGTGTGTGTTTGGCTAATTTGGCTCTGGACCAGCCTCGGCTGTTGGCTCGTTTCTCTCATGTCATGTGCGTGTTACTTTGTTTTTTAATTTATTAATTATTAGGCGGTGTCCGCCGAGGCACGCCGCCTCAGCCCCGCAACGCTTCCGCTATTAGCGAAAACTGCGATCCATCCATCCATCCATCCATCCCTCCAGCTCATCTCGACTTTTTGGTGACTGACTGGCAGTTGGCTACCTCGCAAATGTGCAGCAGCCCAAGCATTCGGGTGGCCACCGAACGTCACTCAAATTGAAGTCTCGCAAATGAGAATTGCTGAGCAACTGGCCGCCCCTGACCCTGCCTCAGCCTCTGCCTTTGCCTCTGCCTCTGCCTTGGGCGCACAGTTGTTGGATTTTTAATTAAGCCTGGCCCGAAGTGGAGTTGGAGCTGGAGTTGAGTGGACTGTGAGTTGGTAACTGGTCTTGTTAGTAATTTTTAATTTGAGCTCTTCTGACAGCTTGCTGTCATATAAATTTAATTGAATTTACATTTTTATTAATTGCCAGGCAAAGAGCGAGCGAGAGAGCCTCTGCAGGGCAAGTGCTACCCGTTCGCACGGAGCATGAATGAAGCCGGAGCCAAGCTCAAAATTTCAAACTCTAACTCAAGCTGGAGCTGCGAGCTGCGAGCTGTGAGCTCTTGAATGAATTTAATTTGAGATGATTTGTTGATGGTTTCGTTGCGCTGATTTCTTGCTGACTAATTTAATGTGATTTTTAAATTGCCACGGACGCTGTTTGTGTGGCCAACGGCACAAGTGAGAGGGAACGAGTAACAGCGAGAGAGAGAGATAGGGAGAGAGGGAGATGGAGACATGGCGCGCTGAGTGGAAGATGCTGGGACTCATCTGCAGATTGATTTGGGGCCGATGTGCATTAGTCAAGACGAGCTACATGTACACAAGATTTATTCTTTATGCCCTGTATACATTTTTGAATCACAATGGGGTGTATTGGTTGTAAGTAAGGGTGAGGATAAGTATGAGCAATAGATTGAACTTGAAAGCAATTGAAATCGGCAAGTTTTTTGGCATTTATAATGAGAAACAAATAAATAAAAATAAAATAAATAAATATAAAATAGATAAAATTTTGATTTTTTTTTTTAAATCTTGTAGTTTGGAGTTAGCTATATCTATATATTTCCCAATTTTAAAGCTGAAGTCATAAAAATTGACAGCTCATCTACCTAGCTGAATGGTGACTTTTACAGGCTATCATGTAGTTAAACACTTTATCATATCATTCAGCATAGTTGTCTGCTGTTTGTTCGCCTACATTGATGGCTGACACGCCCACTTTTTGAAGTGCCTTTGCAACACCTTAAAAAACTGAACTTCGTATAGCTCATTTAGAGCTCTTTCTATACTCTAATATAATTTTGACATATGATTTGGCCCATGACAATTGAGAACTGGCCAACAACTGGCCTACACACACACTCCCTCCCTCTCGCTAACAGCCAGCGCCACTGACATGTTGCTGCAGCGCTAACGAGGCGCAGCCTTAATTTTTTGTTGTGGTTCCCTTTTTTTGTTGCACGCTGTTTAATTCGCAAATCAAACAACCGGAGGGCAGCCTACCAAAGTCGCGCATACATAAGTAAATTAAAAATAAATTTATGTTTCAGCCCAGAGGCGTACGACGGCCAAGCAAAAGGTCCGCAAGAGGGAGCACCAGAGGAAGGCAAGACGAGTGAGTGTGTGTGTGTGTGTGTGGAAACGGGTATCGAGCAGCGACTGTGAATGCAAATCCAATTAAAATTGCCTAACTCTGCACGGATGCGTCGAAAGAGAGAGGGAGAGAGAGAGAGAGAGAGGGAGAGAAAAAGAAAGAGCGAGACAGCAGGAGGAATGCTGCGGATGCTGGCGCTAAGCCGTAAAGCGGCACTGTGCGCTGATTTAAAACACTGCGGGGCGTGCTTATTGATTAAATACAAATTGCATTCATTCATCATTGCGCTAAGATTGCGGCTGTTGTTGCTGTTGCTCTGGCAATTAAATTACACTTTGTTGTTGAGCCTTCGCTCACTTTGTATTGCTATAAAATGCAATTAAGTGCCCAGTGCAATCAGCTCGCATTATTCAAACTGCGCGCCAAACTGTACGCAAGTTGACAGCCTCGATCGGCTGCTCGAAAGACTTTCCAACACAGTGGCAGCGCTATGTATTTAACTGGAGTGGCAACGCCGATATTTGTGAAATTATGAAATTTACAAATTGAGAAAATTCTGAACTTATGAATAATATAAAATTAAATGTGTCTGTTTTTATAATGTCAGCCGTGCCAAAGTAAAATGATAGATTTTGCAGCAATAATAATTAATATGGCCAAAAATGCCTAAAAAATACCGAAAATGTATTTTGTATATATTTATGCATAAATCTTATACGTACTGTAACTAATTATGAAAAGTAAATAATCTTAGCAATATGAAACTTCAATTTATATCAACAACCAAAGTCGCTTTATTGTTTATTTAGTTTATTTAATGCTCAATTTTAAATTTCGCGCCAAACAGCAACCACAAAAAGCTCGCAGCCAAAGTGCAATGCGTGCGAGTGCAACAGCTAGACTAGCCAAGAGCGAGACGTGCATATGCTGTACTTCCAACGGCAAACCAAAGTGTACCTACGGACAGCTTGCCGAGCTGCGCTGCACGCCTGTTACTATTCCGGTCTAAATCTAAATGATGCTGCTCCGCTGCTGCTCTAGTTTATTTTTTGTTTCTCATTTGGAAGCGCAGGCGAATCGCGCGCAAATTGAATTGACGGAACGTGGTGGAGTCTCGGGCCGCAGTCCTCCTCCAGCTGAAGTTCCAGCTGCCCAGCCCAACCAAGCCCAGGCAGGCAACGGCATCGCACTCAACTCTGAGTCGCTTATGGATTTCAAGCGCCATTGCTCACTCGACTCGATTGAACACTTGATCCGCCGCACCACCCAACCACACACACATATATGAAACGCCTCCTCCCATTCCCAAGCCGCAATTTTTTCTCTTGTTAAGTTTTTTTTGGTCTTGCGGTCGCCGTCATCGTTGCACACAATTTCAATTCATGGACTCTAATGAACAGGCTCGCAGCGATGCGAGCAGGCAGCTTTGAGAGATTTCTCGCCGTGACATTCACTCGACGGCCCATTCGCCGTTTCATTTCGTTGCGTTTAAATGAGTGTGAATTGGCCGTGTGCATGTGTGCGTGCTGCTCGCGTGCTCACTGTCTCTCTCTCTGTGTGTGTGTGTGTGTGTGTGTGTGTGTGGGGTTAGGCAAAAAGTTGGCAAAAGCTTTGTTGCTGGGGAAATGGCCCCAAATGGTGTAGAGTAGCGCAGATACACGTTTGCATGTCATTTGAGAAGCCGCAGCCGCAGTCGAAACCGAAGCCACTTCGCTGCACAATGAGCTTTTTCCAATACCCTAGAAGAAAGGTATATTACCACTTGCAGATTAAATATGATGATACTCATTAAATTAATATAAAATATGCTTAAGTATAAAAAGCTTAATTTAAATATTGATAAATAGAAAATGAGCTTTAGCTGCATAATGAGCTGTGCGGTAAGATTATTATAAACATTGATCTAAATTAGATAATAGTATTATAAATGTGATATATGATATATGATATATGACATATGATATATGATATATACCATATAATATATGACATATGATATATGAAATATGATATATATAATAAATGATTTATGACATATCATATATGCTATATAGTATGTATGTTTTATGATATATTATTTATTTTGTATGATATTTGATATATGCTACATAGTATTTGATATATACGATATATGTATATATATATGATACGATATATATTAAAAGAATCAAGCACCTGAAAATAGTACTCAAATTTATAAGTATAGCGCAACCCTGTGTTTTCAAGGGTATAAAATCTGCGGCATACCAAAATAGAATAACTTCTAATGCTCTGTCAGTCAAGTGAAAATGAGTATATTGGGTTTGACAGCTGCAAGCTTTGTTCATATTTAAATTGTGGTCAGGTCTACATATAGGAATCTAGCAGAGTTTTCGACTAAATATTTAAGCAAGATCTTCAACTGATTTTAGCGAGCATTAAGCAGTCGGTCAGATCGGTTCGCGTACTGCCAGTTGTCTTCTTGAAACGTAAACATGAGTTGATATGAAATTTGAGCTTTAGTTTGAGCAAGAGTTGACTTTTTAGACATTGAGCTTTGTTATAGTTGGCCATGTGTGAGTGTGTGTATATGTGTGTGTGTGTGTATGTGTGTGAGTGTGTATGTGTGTGTGTGTGTGTGTGTGTGTGTGCATTTTTGAGCAAATGCTGTTCGTTAAGCGCATTTTTTGTTACTCCTGCTGAGTTTGGGCCACAGGATAGCAGCAAATGTAGCACACATGGCAAGAACTGCCAAAAAATACGAATCCAAGCCAGGTCCCTCTCTCTCCCTCTCCCTCTCCCTCCCTCTCTCTCTCTCTCTCTCTGCTTCTAACATCGCAATATTGGGAGGCACTCAATTGAGTACGCATGTGTTTCGCTCATGACTTTTCAAGTCAAGCTGCCAAATTGAAGCCATCAACTCACACACTCACACACACACGCTCACACACACGCTCACACACACACAAACTCACACACTCAAAGAGTGAGTGGCATGCCTGGAAGCACGAAAAAATCCTTGAACATATTGATAAACCAGGAGTGCAGTAGCCGGAGCTGGCATTGCAGTCGATGCCTTTAAAAATAACTGGAATGACGGCTATGCTACCAGCTGGGCGACACGAGTCCCACTCCGACTCCCAGCTCCGTCTCTGGCTCTGCGCCCAGCTCCCGCCCTTCTATTGGGCACTCTTGCTTCGGTGTGCAACACAGGTTGATGGACCATTAGAAGCGCATCCGAAGGTCAAGTGGTTGATAGATAGACGTGCATTTTAAGGTTAAGCAAACATAACCTCACATCACAGAGACTTTTTGAGGTTAGGTTGGAGTTTGACTGGTATTTGCTTATGTCACGGGTATAAATTATGTATAATATTTATATATATCAACATATATATGACTGTATATACCAGATCTAATATGCTGAATATTTGAGTATTAAACTTTAGTGTATCCTTTAATTCACCTCATAATCAATATCACATGGTATTCAGGCCTAGATTTAGGTAACTATAACTACTTCACAGATCTAGGATAGGCATGCATAACACGCAACAAATTTATAATACCCTTGGGGAAGGGCATTCAAGAGTATTTGGCATAATTTACATAGGCTGTGCGCTTGCATCCCTGTCGAAACAAAAATGTGGCTCGAAGAAAAAAATGTCAAAACGAAAAAAAAGAAAACGAAACAATATACGCGCGCGTGTGTGTGTGTGTGTATGTGTGTGAAGAAGGAGACGAGCCGATTAGCGAGCAGCGACCCTGGGACCACGCTGAATGCAATAAAAAACTCTGTTGTCTATGTGTGCCTGTGTGTGTGTGTGTGTCTGTCTGTCTGCCTGTGTGAGCTGCTGCTGCTGCTGCTTGCTGCTGCTCTTGTCTGTCCCAATCGCCCGTATGTCGCTTTGTTGTTGAATTTCGCTTCCTCTTCTTCGCTTTGTGTGGGAAAATTCAGGCCGTGGGAATTACATGTGAAATTTCGATGGTGCGCGCGAACAGGCGAACAGCAGCAGCAGCAGCGACGCCAGCAGCAGCAGCAGCAGCACCAGCAGAAGTCGCAAGCAGAACCAGCAACAGAAAAGAACAGAACGTATGCCTGTGTGTGTGTGTGTGTGTGTATGTCTGTGAGGGACGGCAACATAGACGCAGCATATACATAAATATGTATGCATGGCATGCATGCAAGCGTGTGTGTGTGTGTGTGTGTGTGTGTGTATCCCTCACCCTAGCGACTGTCTGGCCAGAGCTTGTTTAGCGAATGGCAAGAGAGAGAGAGAGGGAGTGAGGGTCTGCAGCAAAGGGCCGCCGTGTGAGCGAGACAGCTACTCGCAGTCGTGCTTGCCCTTCTGGAGAGATGGAGAGGAGAGTAGCTGATGATGATGCTGTGCAACATTTTGCGGCATTGTCAACGCAGCGCACAGATTTTAACAGAACAATTTCGAACGGGCGAACAGCATTTAGAAGCCGCAACGCCATTAACATGTTGCAGGTTGTGTGTTGCATGTGGCAGACACACGCACGCACGCACACACACACACACACAGTGTGAGAGAGAGATAATAATTGCGAGCCCTGCTCCGACACAGAGGGCTCACGATATTTTTTAGCTAACAAAGTGGCCGCGCCGCGACTAAGCGCCTGTAGGCAACATTTGGGTAAAAGGTTTCGATTCGATTAGAAACTGCAACAGGGCAGCAGCAAGCTGCAGCAGGCAGCAGGCAACATGCAGTACGCAGCCAACGCAGCCAACTGCCAGCTGAAAGCCAAAAGGCTGGCAGTCAGTCGCTGTGGCTGGCATCCCAGGCGAAAACCGGGTCGCCGAGCCCTTTGCTCTGCTCTGGCTCTGCGCGGGATGAGCTACTTTTATTTATAGCCCTGCCACACGGGCCACTGGACCATTGTGCTCCGCTGACCGGAAGCGAGCGTCAAGTCATGCCAGAGAGCAGCGAAACATTATACAGAAAGTGGAGCTGTATTGAAAGCCCTTGTGCATCCGCAGGTTGCACGAATCTGAGTACCTCTTTCCATATTACCCATTTCTGATTGATTTGAAATTATAATTTATATAGTACACAAAGTCTGACATTAAACTCTATTTGATCAGCTCGGAATGTTGCTTGGCTCAGTACACAATTGGCCCTCACACAACACACACCAAATTAAGGCCTAACAGAAACACAAATATTTACACAAACAGTTAACAGACGATAAACACTAAACAATAAACAAAATGTCGGACACAGACTTACAATTTATCATTGATAAGGATATTTGGTCCTCTGATTCCATTTTCGAGTCCTTCGATCTAACGGCGATCGAATTTCCATTGCCACTGCAGACAGACCCCGCGCTGTGCCGCGATGAGTTCCTCAAGTCCATATTTGTATCGACCGATAAATTGGCCGTGGAGAGGCGCAATACCTTAAAATCATACGGGACAGATGCCGATGATACACAGACTATAACTGCTGAGGGTATGGCGATATATAATATGATGAGGAAGTCGCAATTATCGATGCGATTTGATTCGATATCGCAATATCGACCGTCGATAACCTCCGAGCAGTTGGAGAAGCTCTATTACGCCTGCCTCTATCAGTTCCAGAAAGCAGCCGTTCAGTTCCTCTCGGTCAGGCTTAAAAAACAGATCAATACACTGGAGGAAACTTGGCCAGGCGAGGTTGAAGAAATACCGCACAAACTGTTCAATTGGTCGCTGGAGTTCTTTCTGCGCCGCCGGAAGGTCAATCTGCTCTATCTGGACGTTCTGGTCATGGAGAGGTCGAAAGCGGACTTGGATTGCGCCAAATTCTGCATCGATTGCACTGAAATCGTGCGACTCGTCGAACTGGTCAGGAACGACTTTTACCTGGGCCACGACATATGCAGCACCTCAAGGATCATTGAGTGAGTCCGGCGGATTCCATTGATTATCATAAATAATTTGATATATTCACATCTGATAGCGATTCGAACTATGAGGTGAACTCGACGTGGGTAAAGGAGTTGCAAGATATGCGTAAGGTTTACCGCGAGCTCGGTGCTGTCATCCGGGAAAATGCGTTTCGTCTATCATCGCGGGACGGAGCCGAATTGGCTGCTGAAAATTATAAAACAGATGGCAAGCTGTCTTTGTCTGTGTCCTTTTAGTTGGTCCTGATCGAGTCTGATCTTTTCAGCTTTGTCCCTCATTGAGATGCGCTATCGCAGCAATTGGCTGCGCAGCTGTGCGGAGCAGAATCAAATGCTGTTGCAGAAGAAGGAGGCTGTGCTTGAGGACGAGATAAAGGAGCTGAACGACAAGATGGTAATGGATGTCACCACATTTGGATTCGTTGACTTCGTCTATCAGTATGCAATAGACACAAGTAGGTCGAAGATATCCTTATGGCAGGAGAAACTCGATGCTGATTTGGAGGCAGCCGAACTGCAGTGTAATATAACGCGCTCTCATTGGGTTAAGGCCAAAGAAGATCTCAAATACTACGAGGAGGAAATGGAAATGTTCAAGAAACGAATCGCTGAGGTTAGGGAAATCATCGAATATGAGGAACAAGAAAGTGCACGCCACGCAGCGAATGCGTCCTCTGTAAGTTTTCTCTTAACGACTATAATTTTGGCTCTAGATTAAATCTGATTCCGGATCTCCCATTAGACGGGGTCCAAAGGCAAAAGATCCACAAGTAAGACTACGAAGACGAAGAACAAAGCGAAGAAGAAGAAGAAGAAGGGATAGTCAAACTTCAAGTCACAAGTCGCCTAGCAGTGCAAGGGCTGCGAATATGGAAACAACATAGCAGCTGCGTTGGCAACCCAAACAGAGCCATAACAGAGGTAAATTTGAAATTCATAAGCCTGGCAATGGAATAGAATCGAATCCATCACAAATTGTCCAAAAAAAAAAAAGAGGGGTTGCCTGGTTGCCTCCCGTCTCAAAATCAAAGTCAAGCTAAGCAAACGAAACAACTTTTGTGCAAACATTTACTGAAATGCATGTGTGTAAGCAGCGAAAATGATGGGCGTGCTTATACCCTGCATACGTCATAAATTGATCAATGTATGAGTGTAGATTATAAAAGTGATTGATGGACTGTTTAAAATGTGTTTGATGAGGATTTGAAAGATATAATAGCTTAGCGATTGTCTGTTCTATGGCAAGCATCTCAATTGTTGTCTGATCGATAATTATCGATAGTTATACATGTATTCAAAGAACGAAGATCAGCAACAAATTTAAATAGATGAACGTGGAATATTATTATAATTATGTACACTGCCATGCACTTGAATAGGGACAGCATTTTGAAATCGAATATACAAGTATTTGACTCAAATAAACTTATTAAACCGATATACCATATTTTTTTTCTATTCAGTATTTCATCCTCTATTAATGTAACTAAACAAAAACTTCTTTAAAATAACCATATTTTTATAAAAAAAAAAATTCTGTGAGTTCTTCATAAATTGCATACTTTTTTACGTGCACTTGAATAGGGACAGAAGTGATTTCAACATTATGCATACAACTTTATGTTATGAAATTAATTTGTTTTCAACTTATAAACATTTTAAATATAAAAAAATACTTTGGGCCGCAGTAAAACACGTATTGGTGGAGAAAAAGGAACAAAATTTTCGTACAAGGAGTGCAACTTTACGTACAGGGAAATTAAAAAAAAAAATTGGAAAAAACAAAAGTTTGGTATACAATTTTCTTAAAAACTCATCAAATTATGGGAAAAATATAAAAGACTGCATAAAAAAAGAAATTTCATCTACTTCTGATTGACGAATTCTTCGAGGAGCATCAAATTAACATAGTCCAGCTTCGAAAATCCATTCAAAACAACAACTAAGTGCTAGTATCGATATTGTAAACAGTGTTATTCGTAAAGCTGAACATCTAAAAATATTGAAACTATAAAAAAAACCGCCACTTAATACCCAACGCAAGGAATCTGATCAAGTTTTTGCTTGTGATCATGTGACTTGGCAGCAGGAATGGCATTCCGTGGTGTTTTCAGAAGAAAAACGGTTTAACTTAGGTGGAACTGATGACTTTTCATATTATTTTCACGGTATTCGATAAGAAGAACACTTTCTGTCTCGGCACCATAGCCGGGAGAAAAGTGTAATGTTATGGGGGGCCATCTCATATTATGGACCATGCTAGCTCCAAGTAGTTTCAACAGAAATGAATGCAACGCATTACAAAGACTTGCTAGATGAAGCGTTTTCTGAGCTAAATAATATCTTTAGACTATTTACATGGACTTTCCAAAAGGATAATGCCCAAATTCATACTTTCCGAGTGTCTAAAATATGAATCCTGCCGCAAAACGTGGTTTTTATGGAGTGTCCTCCATATTCTCCGGATCTCAACATTGTTCAGAACGTATGAAGATGGATGACAAAAAATGATTTCCGATTCTGGTTGGCAATTCGAAGATATACAGGCATTAAAAGACGCCATCGACACAGCCGGGAGTGAAATATCCTTAAATTACGTAAAGGCTCTATATTACTCTCTTCGTAATGGGACTTATGAAGTTATTTCGAAAAAAAATTGTCTGCAAACACTATTAACCACTACTAAATTAATTGAATTAATTAAATAAGCCTTAAAAATTAATATAATGTATATATATTTTGTTAAACATCAATTTTTATCTCTTGTCCCTATTCAAGTGCACGTAAAAAAGTATGCAATTTATGAAGAACTCACAGAATTTTTTTTTTATAAAAATATGGTTATTTTAAAGAAGTTTTTGTTTAGTTACATTAATAGAGGATGAAATACTGAATAGAAAAAAAATATGGTATATCGGTTTAATAAGTTTATTTGAGTCATATACTTGTATATTCGATTTCAAAATGCTGTCCCTATTCAAGTGCATGGCAGTGTATATATAACTGTATATAAGCATGATAAAATTAAATAGCCGTGAAATTGAAGATGAAGTCTTCGGGAAATCGATAATTATCGAGCTTTCTGCGCATTGAGCATGTACCCAAGCTTGCACTAGGCACATCAATTATTATATTATCATTCTATTGCATTCCTAGAGTATTTTCCTAGCCCCGCTTTCTCTCTGTTCGAATTAGTTTTATGCCATTCATTGTCGTAGTAACGCCCACGTGTTTGGCTGCCCGCCCCCACTTGAGGGGCGTTTTATGTATCGTTATTTATGCGCCTGGCAACTGGTAGTCGCATAGCTTCTGCAACATGCGACTGTTGCCAGGCTCTTTGCTGTTTGTTGTTCGTATGTTTAGAGCTAGAAAATAGATGGAATAGTAGAATTTGCACACGGTCCAAACGCAGCTACACCGAGTCGGAGTTATTTATTGAAGCGAATTTTGTTTTGTATCCGAATGCCAGCGAATCTGCGGCCCAGCACAAGCGGCAACACGGCCGAGGATTGGCATGTCTTCGAGCTCTTATGCGGAAAGTTGTCGTCCTCAGCGGCATTGCCAATGTCACCAGCAGCACGCTCCACGGCTGAGGTAAGTTCCGGCGATATCTTTGCCTGACTTTAATGTGCCTTCAGTTGCCCGAAAAATCATGTGACAAATTACCATAATTCGGCGAATTTTATGCTCCATAAGAATGTGTAATAAAACCATCTTATTGTTCCTATACATATGCATATATGTATATATGTATCTGCATATCCATGTGTACCTCGTATAATTTCCTTTTGGCAAATTGAGCTTTCTATGCACATAATCGCTGGGCTGCCTTATCAACGAGCGAAACTTTGCTGGTGCCTGTTGCTATTCCCTGCACACTAAGCGAAAGAGAGTGTATTCGTTGTTATTAATGTTGTCAAGCAGAAATGAGACTATAGAAACCTCTCTTGGCAGACACAAATCCTAAGTTGAGGCAAGTTTCTGCTGTTTGCTTTTAGCTTTTCATTACAGGGTATTAGGCAGTCAGGGGCTTTCCAAATTTAGGCTAGTTGTTTTTCTGGTGTGAAATTTATGCGGTTGTTAGGGCTCAAAACTTTTGCCATTGTTATTTTTGTTCTCTTTTTTTTGTGTGAGTAACTATCGATGGCTCAAAGCGATTTGCATTATATTTAACTGCACAGTGGTTCGAAATCAGCATAATTAAGGGAGGGTAGAATGAACGAAATGCTATAAAGATAAATAGATAGATATTTAGATAGATAGATAGATAGATAGATAGATAGATAGATAGATAGATAGATAGATAGATAGATAGATAGATAGATAGATAGATAGATAGATAGATAGATAGATAGATAGATAGATAGATAGATAGATAGATAGATAGATAGATAGATAGATAGATAGATAGATAGATAGATAGATAGATAGATAGATAGATAGATAGATAGATAGATAGATAGATAGATAGATAGATAGATAGATAGATAGATAGATAGATAGATGGATAGATAGATAGATAAATAGATAGATAGATAGATAGATGGATAGATAGATAGATAGATAGATAGATAGATAGATAGATAGATAGATAGATAGATAGATAGATAGATAGATAGATAGATAGATAGATAGATAGATAGATAGATAGATAGATAGATAGATAGATAGATAGATAGATAGATAGATAGATAGATGGATAGATAGATAGATAAATAGATAGATAGATAGATAGATGGATAGATAGATAGATAGATAGATAGATAGATAGATAGATAAATAGATAGATAGATAGATATATATAAAACATTAATTTAATAATTTAATAAGGATACCAAATTTAGGATTCTCTCGTATGCTACACTTACTTCACGCCCAATTAATCTCTACGACTATTCGCATGTCAGCTAAATTTTACTGATCGCATGCCTGGCCGGCGCTTGCACACCTCAGTTTCCGTTTCCGGTTGAAAAATGAAAAACAAAATGGAGCTAAACACTGTGCTCGAGGCGGTCGAGAGGACGCCTCTTGGCAATCGCTTGCCATATCTCGCCTCGCGTGCGTACGTTGCTTTGGCTTGAATTGCATTTGCCATGTGAATGACCCAAATAACGGAAAACAAACTGAGAAAAGTTTGGAATGTGCAAACCTCATGCTTGCTGCGGGCGGTGGCCAGGCTCCCCTAGACTCCTTGCCACTTCCCCTCACAATGCTATTGAGCTCGTTTTCACTTATGTCGGCACCCTGCTAACCCGTTCGCTCGCTCGACCCTCAAACCTGGCTGGAGCATAAATCACAAGCATTTTATATTGTTTGTGTGATGTTATGTTGAGGTAAATTCCCAGTTGTTAGGCTGTTGTCAATGCCCCATGCTCGTGGGCTTATAGGAAATACAGGAAGTCTAGCCAGAGGACTCAGTTCGTGTCGAGCGCTTTCATTGAACGGTTCGTTTGGATAACGACAAAGAATTCAAATTGGAAATTAAATCATAATTCGTGCTAACTATGCCCAGTGATAACCATCTGCATCACCATCATCTGGGTCTCAGCGGTGGACTATCTCCGCATCATCATCATTTGGTATGATAGCCGAATATAGTGAATAACAGTGAATAGTGCTGAGTAGTTGGTCGGAAATCAAAGCGAAGCTTAGCTAAAGGAAGATTGGTAGATTTCAAGATACACTTTCTGTTGATGAAAGTAAATGTAATACGAGTTGAGCTGCTCTTACTGCAGCTGCTCTAATTGCAGAAAGATACAGATATCTGGTTAACGGCCCATATTTTACAGTCAAGAGCTGAGCTATTAGCCAACAAGTTTTCCAGTATTTTTTTTTAAATCCTTAATAAATCTCTGTTCCAAAAGATTCATTAGCCAAATAGCTTCAAGAACAGTGAGTTGTTAGATCTAACCCTAAACAGAAATATCAAGCTATTATTTCTGTCAGCTTCTGCCTCTGCTTCGACTAACGATATTCACTTTGCAGCTGGATAATTCATGCGGAAATGCGGGGATAACAGTGACAGAGCATCATCATGGCATCGATATGACGACGACGCTGCGCAGCGAGCTGGCCGCCTTGTCGTACAAAAAGGAGCGACTGACTGGGGAGGTAAGAGTCCACATAGAGTCCTCTCTCACTCTGGGAATGGCTCTAATTGCATTAACCGTTTTAGCTGGCTGAAGCGCGTAACGCTTTGTGCGGTCGGGAATCGGATGTGGAGAATCTGCGTGCACAGGCGGCACGGCAGACGGCACTGATCGCATCCCTGCAGAGTCGACTGCAGGCGGCCGAGCAGCGGGAGCAGGCGGTGCAGGCGCGCTGCGATGCCACCATACAGACGGTGCAGCGGGAGAAGCGCTGCTCGGACGAGCGCAACAAGGAGCTGATCTGCAAGCTGCAGCACGTAGAGGCGCACGCTGCCAGCGAGGAGTCGCACAAGGAGCAGGCCAAGGCGCAGCATCACGAGCTGCTGCGTCGCCTGAGCGCCTGCTTGGGCCTCGACGAGAATGGCCATGCGACGGCCGAGTGCATTGTGTCCCGCGTGGAGGAGCTGGTGATCGAGCTGCAGCGCGCCAAGGCGAAGGTCACCTCCACCTGCGACACGCTCAGCTCCTGCGAGAACGAGCTGCTCAACCTGAAGTCGCTGGCCAACATTGAGAAGCAGCGGCTGAGCGCTCAGCTGGACGGCGCGGGCAACCACAACCACGAGCTGGAGGGCCGCTGTCGCCAGTACGAGCGCGACTTGCAGATACAGCGCGATCGCCTCACCGAGTCGGAGATAAATGGGGAGAAGCTGAAGGAGGAACTGCGTGGGTTCGAGTCGCGTTGCCATCGGCTGCAGAACAACTTGGACCGCATCCAGGGCGATCGGCTGCAGTTCCTGCGCAACCTGAGTCACCTGGTGAATGTGCCCGAGCCCTGCGAGACCCTGATCAAGGACAAGCTGCGCGAGCTGCTCGGCGAGAATCAGGCCTTGCAGGCGGTGAGTTGGAGTCTCTCGAGATTCTCTTCTGTATGCCTCTACCTCATCCCTTTTTTCCTTAGCAATTGCACTCGCTGCGCGATCAGCTGAGCAGCGAGCACGAGAAGCTGAAGGAGGCGCGCGAGTCCACGGAGTGCCGCCTGCGCTCAGGCGAGGCGGAGAAGTGCGAGCTGGCGGAGCGACTGGACAAGTGCCATGCGGAGATCCACACGCTGCGCAAGGATCACATGGGCCTCTCCGAGTACCTGCAGCGGCTGGCCAATGCGCTCAGCTGGAGCGAGTGCACGGCTCCGCCCGCACTGGGAGCCGACACGAATCTCCTCGCGGAGAGCCTGTTGGAGCGCGCCGAGCGTCTGTCTGCGCACTGCGAGCACGAGCTGGCCGTGATTGCGCAGGACAAAGGCTGCTGCGATCACCATCACCATCATCATCACAATGGCCAGGGCAAGCTGAGGCGCGAGCGCTCCTGCCACGATCTGCCCATCAAGGAGAGCAGCAGCGTCTACAACTTGCAGCGTCGCGTGCGCGTTCTACGGGAGCAGGTGCAACGGCGGGATCTCCACCTGGAGCTGCTACGCCGCAAGCTGGCCATCATCGAGGACGGGGCGCGGGGCAAGTGCATGCTGCAGGGCGAGAGGGATGACGCCGTTTGCCGGGCCAAGAAGGCGGCCAAGCAGGTGGACAAGCTGAGCGCTCAGCTCGCCGATGCGCGCACTCAAATCGCTGAGGTCAAGGCCCAGCTGGCGGAGGCTGTGGAGTACAAGATCACAGCATTGGAGCGAGCACGAAAGATTGATGAGCTTAGCACCCAGATCTGCGATCTGGAGGATGAGAAAACTAGACTGCTCTCGCAGCTGAACGCTATGAAGGAGCGCATGAAGTCCGCCTGCGAGTCCAATCAGAATCGACGCTGCCGCGACGAGGCGCTCATCAATGTGAGTTGGCTTTGGCCTATGCTTATTATTTATTTACTTATTTCTCTCTCTCTCTCTCTCTCTCTCTCTCTCTCTCTCTCCTGCTAGTCCCTGCGCGATGACGTCAGCCGCCTGAGCGCCCAGCTGTCGGACACGAATCAACGCCTCTCGCACTTGCAGTCCTTCCGCACTTCGGTTGCGCGCACTTTGCACTTGAGAGATCTGCCCGAAACGGATCTGCTGCACCGCCTGCAGGCGCTCTGCTCCGCCCACCAGGAGTTCACCTTGCTCTCCAAGCGTTATGAGACTGCCTCACCCGTAGGCGATCATCCGTGTCCGCGCTTCGATGATCCCGTGCCGCCCTCCAGCCACTGCCGCCCACCGCGTGAGCTCAGCCCGGAGAGCATGCATCGCCACACCACCGCGGGCAGTGGCCACCATCACGGCCACGCCCACTCGCACGGCCACGCGCACTCAACGCTGCACGGTCGTCATCAGCGGCAGCGCAGCAAGAGCCGCGATAAGCGTCTGCACGACGAGTGCTTTGACTCGGATGTGCATCGCCTGCACCACGGCTGCAAGGATCAGCTGTTGGCCAACAATTCGGCTGGCAGTTGTGACGAAGACTATGATTTTAAGAGCAAGTACATATAGGTCAGGAGCGAGTCTAAAATAATTTAATTCTATACAATATATTTCAATAAATAAAACTACTTGTAAAAATAAGAATAATTAAAAATTCATATTTAAATTTAGCCTGAATTTACCATTCATTATAATTTGTATAAAATTTAGGGGTTTCCCCTTTACAATCGTCAAACTGTTAATAGATGACGCTATCATAGTGGTTTGTGTCTGCGCTAAATATGTTGACAAACATTTTCTTTGTTATACATTAATAGCTGATAGCTATGAAACTCGTTTTACGTATTCAAAACTTGAGTTTTGCTGCAGCTCAGCTCAGGTTTATCAACGGGATGGCCTTACAATAATTGCTCAAGACAAAAGCTGCCTGCTATCAGACTCGCCCGCCACATTCAAATTCAGAGCTTAGCCAAGTTTCGCACCGCAGCATATGCAAACTAGGAAACGCATTTTCATTGTCAGCTTACGCTGCTGTCAAATGGGAAAATAATTTAAATGCCAACATGCAACCAGTTTCTGGGGTTCATTGCGGTGGCGCTACCAAATTTGCAATTAATCAAAAGTGCAACAAATTTGCATTTGGTTTTTTTTGTTTTCATTCAGTTTTGAGCTGCCAATCAAGATGCATAATTTTGCCGAGCGTTTAGCAAATGGGAAATGACGCGACACGTGAGCGGAGAGCGGCAGACGTGGCCACCAGACGGCGGTGCAATAAACTTGACTCCCCGCCATGCGCTGTGGCATAAGATCCCGACCCGCTTGACTGGCTGCTGGCAGACAGCCAAAGGGCAAGGGGAATGCCAGATTCGATGCACTCGGTCAGAACGCAGAAGAATGCTGGCAAAAAGCATGCTGCCGACTCCAGCCCCACACACTGGCAGTGGTGGCAGTCCACATATGCTCGTTTTACTGATCTTGCCACATGCACGCGCTGCCACACCTCCCGCCGACACCCCTGCATAACAGGTTTGCTCTTTGATCTGCGTCTCCTTTTCCAACTGCCAGTCGCCAAATGCGACTTATGATCTCTCACACACACACATGTATATGCGTGTGAGTGTGTGTGCAACATGCGGAGATTCGCCCATTAGAGCTAAAGCCACTCAGGTGCGGCGAAATTCTTTGGGATAGCTAGCAAACGAGCTCTCGGCTGTTGGCTCTTGGCTCTTAGCTCTTGCCTGATCTTGTGTGAAATTAGATTTCAGATTTACAACAAACATGCATCAATTTTGCTTAGCTACTGGCAGCTATTCGAATAAGTTCTAAATGCTGCTTAAATTTGAAAAATATTTAAATAAATTTAAATTAAAATTTATTTAAATCAAAATTATTATTTATAACTACTGAAACAAAGAATATTTTTTAAATAAAAAATGTATAAAAATGTTAAAAAATAAAATAAATTAAATAATAAAATATTTAAGCTGAAACTAACTTAAGTTTTTTTTTTTTAAGTTTTCTACCTCCTTGAAGAAGTTACGATAGCTGTTGTTGAGTTATCTATCACTTCTTATACATATATAAAATATTATAAGTCTTGCATATATCAAGTCTAATACTAAGCAAAACATTTTGTAAATTATTTATGCTCATATTTTTGTACATTTATTTATTGCTAATGTTTTAAAATTCATTTTAATCTAAATATTAATTAAAATTTGTGTTTAGTTTTTCGACTTGTAGAGTAAATATCCAGTAATTTCTGTTTTGCATTTGATAGCAAATTTGGAATTTCAATATTTGTGTGCGCAGAGTAAATATTTTTCGATTTTGGCAAAGCAGTTAATGAAACTGGCTGATTGAAAGGCTTTGCTCATTAATATGCAGAGGCTGCTGGATTTGCTGCTTGTGCAAATTGATAAACATTCATTTATAATTGGCATTGCGTGTACGAATTAAGCTAGTATACTTTGACACATATAAATATATACATATACATATAAATATGTATGGATAGATATGGCTATAATAGCCATATACAAATATAGACACGTTCCATTTCAGTTTGACTAATGCCAATCCAAATGTTGACAGTTTGAATGTTTCAAAATGTGTGTGCTCAGGCTTCAAATGCAATATGTTTTTCCCCTGACACCCCATCCACCCGTCCCCGCTGCCGGTGCACCCGCTGTGCCGCCTGTTCGTGAAGTGTCCAGGTTGTGGACGCCATTGAATCACTTTCGGACGTGTCAAAGCCGTCCGCTGAGTGTGGGGCGTGGCAACTAGGAAGTAGGCCAACCTACGTGGCAAATGGAATGCCCATAGAAATTGAATTGTGCGCATATATCGTGTGCATGCACATAGCATATGGACATATCGTATGATATAACTATTGAAATCTCTTGCAGCAGCTTCGTCTCTTTGTTATACCCTGTAAATTGCAGGAGTGTGTAGACTAAAAGTTGGCAGTGTTTATTTATCAATAAATAATATATATATATATATATATATATATATATATATATATATATATATATATATATGTATTTTATTTTATTTTTTTTTTAATTTTCCATGCCATTTAAAGCCATGGCCTAGGTATCTGAATTGAAGCTCCTATTTTGTGGCTTGAGGCGGCTTTTGACTGTGCAAACATAAGGTCACATGTGTGAGTGTGTATGCACGGGTGTGTGGGTGTTATTTACAGTACACAACACGTGTTTGCCTAAGATGTCCTGAGAGGCAAAAACTAAAGCACACTCGCAGGCGCCTCACCTTGAAAGTGAAATTGTGGATAGATTTCTCGGCGTTGGTTGCTCGGGCAGATTTAATGGTTTTTCAAAGCGCACAAAGGCGGGCCCAAGCATTATCATCAGGAATGCGTGTTCGGCGCCTGACTTGCATTTTGATTGCGAAAGATGCTGTTGACGGTGCTGATGAGGCATGCGGCATGTGGCATGCGTCTGCTTGGCTGTTTGAACAGCTTTAACATTTTGCTCGCAGTTATTCAGTTACACAGATTTACTTACGACATGCGACACGCCACTCACCACACACAGACACACACCACAGCAGACACACTCCGACCACACACACGCCGCAAGCTTCCGCTTATTGTTTGCAACAACAATTAAGCCGCAGTTTTGCAGCAAGTCAACTAAAATCATCAAAATGTTTGCGGCTTTGCCGGCAGCACACCCGCACGCCCACGCCCACGACCACGCCCACGCCCGATTGCTAAATGCTAAATGCATGTGCCACATTATGTGGCATCAACTGTAAACCAGACGCCAAACAGAAAGTTGAGTGCTGCAAATGAAAATAAATTTTATGCATTCGCAGATCATCGGCGAACACAAAGCAGAAATTCTAGCTTCCCCTTGTAGCCCCAGCAACCGAACGAATTTCGATGCCTGCAGCAGCGGTGCAAAATTTATGTTTAGCAAATTTATTTGTTGCAGTCAAATCCGCTTACAAAATCTCGATTAAAAGTTGAAATTCAAATATGGCTTAAGCTTTGGGAGGGTGGGCGCCAATAAACGCAGAGCATAATTGATCTAGGGGAAAAGAGGGGAGGGTTAAAGAGAGGAGGGGTAAAGAGAGGAGGTAGAAAGAGAGAGAGAGAGAGAGAGAGAGAGAGAGAGAGAGAGATTGATTAGCATACAGTCATTTTATTTGCACATAAACACAAATATTTCATGCACTTAGCAGGCCGGCCTGCAATAGGCATTGATTATAGCTATTCAAAGTTAATGAAAATCAAATACAAAATATTGGGAATATTTGAGTAAAATAAGGTATGGTCAAAATATGCATTCAATATATGTATTTATTAAATATACATATACATATGTCAGATTGAAATTGCCCAACAATCATTAGAGCTCATTACACTTTGATTTTGTGATATTTCTTTTTGCTGAATTTTCATAGATGGATTATAATTGGAAAATAAATACCGAAATGCGAAAAGTTTTGATTTAAATTTATTGCATTGACCTGATTAGTATGTAAGAAAATGAATAAAAAAAGTTAGCTAGTTATATATTAAAGATATCTGATTTAATTTATTAACTAAATTCGAGCAATTTAAAATTTTCCTATTACAATTTATTTATTTATTTTAATTTCTTTTAAAACTAAATCATTTGCTGTTGCTTTGTGTTTTCATTTATTTTATTTGTCAAGCTTAGATTCTTAATAAATTTTTGTTGAATTTTAGAGTACATTAAAAATGTAGATTTACTTTGAGTAAATTAAATAACAAATGCAAATGCTGAGCGTTGCTGAGAGTACTTTGAAGTACGCTCACGCAACAAATTGTAAATTGAAATAAAATTTAAGATTTTCGCATTCCATTTGCTGTTGATTTCCAATTAATTTCTAAAATATTTACAATATTTTTATTTGATATGAAATGTTTTCTTTTTTGATTTGATGCCAATTAAAACGCTTATTCAAAAAGAGATTTTCAAACGAAATGCATCATTGTTGGTTACTTGCAGACATTTTTTGATGTCTGGCCGCAAGCGCGTTGGTTATTCAACTGCGTTGACATGAAATGTTGAAAATGTTGAAAACATTTAAATTGTCGAAATGGCCGCAACACGAAATATATGCGTAATAAATGTGCAGAATAATGGCATTAATAATGGCAATCTACACGAGACCAACAACAGCAATAAAACGACCATAAAATGCAAGCACATTCATAATGCTGAATACAACCGCAGCCGCAGCCAGAGCCACAGCGGCAGCCACTGGGGCTGAGGTGCGGTCATCCTCACCTCGCCTCGTCTCGTCTGTCCCTGGGTCTCTCCTGAGTGGCACTCGATGTGTCTTAATTAGCATAAATGCTTATTGCGGCCTGCACTGGTGGTACTTACACAGCTCACCGCCCCCACTGGACTATTAACCTCTTCCAAATAGCAATTGTAGCTGCATTTAACTTCCCAACAGCAGCGACAGCAGCAACAGCAACAGTCGGCAGTGTTGGTGTCACATGATTTAACAACTTTTATTGCACTTGCGGCAGTCAATCAGCAGCAGCAGCAGGAGAGGCAACAACAGCAACTCTGATAACAGCTGCAATTGTAGCAACAGCAGCAGCAGCAGGATAAGCGACATTAACTACAACGACAGCAGCAACAACATTGGTAAGTGTTTTTGGCACGTCATTTAAATACTTTTATTGCACTTACTGCAGTCAATCAGCGGCAGCACTGTAAGTAGAAGGAGAAGCAACAGCGTTAAGACCATCGGCAAAAACAGCAACTGTATTATAATCTGCAACTTCAACAGCTGCAATCGTGGCAACATCAACAGCAGGATAAGCGGCAGCAACATACATCAGCAGTAGCTGCTACAGCAAACATTGGCAGCAGCAACATCAACCATAACAACAATGACAGCAGCAACGAGATTGGGAAGTGTTTTTGCAACAGCAGCAACAACAACATTAACTTTATCGGCTGCAGAAACAGAAGCACAAACAGCAACAGCAGCAGCAACAGCAACGGCAACATCAACAGCAATAGTAATAATAACAGTAGTATGTAACAGCAGCAACAGCATCAACCGCATTAACAACACGAACACCATCAACAACAGCAACAGCAATAGCAACAGTAAGAGCAATAACAGAAGTATGTAATAGCTGCAGCAACAACAGCATCAACAAGAGCAACAACAGCAACGCCAGCAACATCAACAACATCAACAACAGCAATAGCAACAGTAACAGCAATAACAGAAGTATGTAATAGCTGCAGCAACAACAGCATCAACAAGAGCAACAACAGCAACGCCAGCAACATCAACAACATCAACAACAGCAATAGCAACAGTAAGAGCAATAACAGAAGTATGTAATAGCAGCAGCAACAACAGCATCAACAAGAGCAACAGCAATGGCTTCATCAGCAGCAACTCGAAAGTTTTTCCGTGCCCTTTGATTAATTATGCGGGCGCTCTTTACTTTACGCTCCACCCTTTACTCTCTCTTCGCTCCTCTCCTCTCTTTCTCCATTGAAATGGTAATTGTAATTGTAATCGTAATTGGTGGCACAATTAAAGGGTAATCATTGGCTATATAAGGGCCAATAATTCTTACCTTCACACAAATTGAGTGGAAACTTCATTCAACTCAATTTAAATAATTCAATAAAATATAAAATAAAGTAAAACAGAAGAAATTTATTTTTTTTCAGCTTTATTTGATTTTGACATTTGCGTACGCAATTTGACGATTAAGAAATACATAGTTTCGATTTTTGAATGTGTAATGCTTAGAGCTATGTACATACATACGGTTCGTAATAATCATAGATATATGTTATATATATATGTGTGTTTTATATTTAATATATATATATATATGTATGTATTTAAAACAGTTAGTAAAAATTTGTTAAGAAAACAAGCTTAGTGACAATATGGACTTATCTGATGAACTACGTATGAGTTGCTAAGAATGCAGCAAATGCGAAATACGAACGAATACACCCGATAGCTATGTATGGTATATATGTATATATATATATAGATTTGCACATGTATTATGTATATATAGTAGACGATATTAGAAAACGTTATAAAACTCGTTCGAATTGTCTTAAGTTTATTGATTTAACTTATTATTTCGTTCTTTATTTTATCTACTGAATTATTTTTTCTTTTTTTTCGCTTTTTGTTTTTTGTTTGATTTTTGCGATATTCCGAATGCTAAGTCTAGGAATATGTAGACGCCTAAATGGTATCACAGATAAATGCGCGATCCACACAGCTGTATAGGACGCACATTGGCATAACTTAGGCCTAACTGGCTATAACAAATAATATATGTATATAGACAATGTATATATGTATATATATTTATATATATATTAGATATAATTAGAGCTAGAAACTAATCCAATTTTTATTTTAATATTTCTTTAATTTTATGCTTTTGTTTTGGGACTGGAATTTTGTTTTGATTTTCTGTTATTTTATTTTCGTATCATTGTTTGGGTGGGGACTAATTCTGCCACCAGAGGGCGCTCGTGTTCCAGATCCACGCGCCCGACCCTGATCAACGATGCTGCTGCGCATGGGGCGGTCCGAACGCCTGCATGCTGTAGTAGCGTTCGCTATCCTCCTTCACCACGCTCGTCACATGATGGAACTGGCATGGGTGAGAGATCTGCGACTTGGGCGGCAGCGGCGCCGGCTTGACGCGCTTCTGCTTCTTCTGCTTGCGCCCGGGCACCGAGAGCGCAATGTTCTCGGGATCGCTGACCAGACGCTCCACGTGCAGCCAGAGCTCGCGAGCCGCATCGGTCGAGTCGAAGCTGAAGCCAATCATTTGCTGGTGATTTGTGGACAGGCACATGGTGTGAAACGAGGGTCCGGCAATGCGATAGTTGGACAGATTGTCCACACGGTCCGACCACAGGGCGAAGCACGAGCCGCGCTCAGCCAGCACCAAAGTTAGTCGCGGCATGGACCTGGCCCGTGCGTTGCCCTTGTCGTGCAGGATGACGGGAATGCCAGTGAAGACCAGGCGCCAGTCGCCGTCGTTGCCCGTGCCCTCGTACAGATTGGCCAGAGCGCCGCTGACGAAGATCTCGGTGCCCAGGCCTGCGAAAAAGCTCTCCACCTGGCCGCGCTCGTACTCCGACAGATTCGTGTTGCTGGTCGTGTCGGTGCTGATGGTGTCCGCATCGATGTCGGAGGCATTGTAGAGCGACGTGGTGCCATGGGCGCTGCTGCGCTGTGCCGACGACTGTGAGTGGGCCGACCAATCCGGATGTAGTATCAGCTCATCCCGCTGCTCCGACGAGGCGGTGCCCTCACTGGACTCCGATGGCGGCGCCGAGTCGCTAACGGAGCCCAGGCGCCGACGTGTCTGCTGCTGCTGCTGCAACTGCTGCTGATGTGACATCTGAAATGGAACAAAGCGAAAATCCCTAATTAGATTTGCGGCTAAGTGTAAAAGCTTTTCAATTCTATTTGCGAGGGCTTTAGACACGGAGCCAAAGATTGGCTTTGAGGTCTGCCGCTTGACGCATTGCATAACGCCAATCCAATGCTGTCTATACCCTGTTCAAGAGAGTATGCTGTTGCTAAGCATGCGTATGCAACAGGTAGTAGGAAAATCATTCTATAAATGATATATTTTTTTAAATTTTTATATCTTTATCTCTGTATATCTATATGTTCTATCTATCAATTAGTCTCTGTTCCGTAACTCCTACAGCTATCACTTTTCACAGGGTATCTCTGGCTCACTTTGTTTTTGCTTCACTTGCGCCGTGCTCCAAGTTGGCTAAAAACAAATTCCCCAGCACGCGCTTTTGCCATTTTGGCTGCACTTTCTGCACTTTAGTCTCAGCTCATGCTTTTTGTTTACTCCTGTGGCTCTGGCAGTTGTTGTTTTTGGTGTTTTGTGGTCGCTCATCTGGTTAGCTCAACTGGAAATTAAACACAATCAATTTCCGCTCCAAAACCCGTAAACATGGTCTGTAAAATGCGCTCGGCAAACAGTTGCCAAAACTATTTAAGCCAATCGAAAATTGATTTATTAATGCATCGTTTCAATCAGAGAATTTATCTGTGCACATAAATCTAATTTCTTTGTGCTTGAATTTTGCTGCAAATATTTGGAATTTACTGTATTTCTTTTGTCTGCCACGCTGCGTATGCGCAATATTTAAGCAGAACTGCGCTTACGGCTGTTAACAGTAAGAGCTTAGGCAAAGGAAATCATGTGCAATTGCAAAAGGATGTCAGAGATTCATAAAATGTTATTTTTAGTTGCCAGAGAACATTTGTTATGATTTTTTGTAGATTATATTACTCAAAGAAATATTAAGAAATAATTCAAATGGAAGAGTTTTTCATTTATTTCTTGAGCAGTGTAAAATTACTACTAAGCTGTGATATAATACAAATTTATTTAGCTTCTAAAATTTTAAAAGAGGAAATTCAGATATATTTTGAATTTTTTTATATTTTTATTTTTAAATTATTGCCATATATTATTGACATTATTAATTAAATTTTGAGTGCTCATTCTTGTTTGAATCTGTAACAGGCGAGAGCACTTTAAATGTAATCGGCACTCGTGTTAATTAAAGTTTAATTATTTAGCACACACTTGGCAGCAAATTGATCAACTTTCAACAGCAACAAAAATAAAATAGAATGAAAAAAAACCCAATTCACATGCAATGCAAATAAGATCGATTGAAATTGAATACCTGATGGCTGCATCGAATTACCCAAACTCAAATGGCAAAGCGCTAATGAATGGAAATGTGAAAACGTGGAAATGTGGAAATGCTGCACATTTGCAGAGAACCGCAAAGCCCGCAAAACTCCAAAGCCGTAAACCCCTGGCACGTGGACGGGGGCACGTTTTAATTAACGCCGCAAATTGTTGGTCACGCTGTAATTAAATTATTTAAATTGCTAATTTGCAGCAGAAAGTGGCGAAAAATGGAGAGAGAGAGAAAAAATCAAGCGCTAAAAAGGAAAGTGCGAAAGCCGCTGCGAAACTTGAAAAACTTAAAGTAAAAACCACGGCAGAGCCATAAATAATAATGCCATACGCAGAAATCAACACGAACCAGGGAGTATAAAATACAAAATGCAAAATGTAAAAAAGTTAACAATATTTCGACACATTTGTACACAGAACTGAGCGAGAGAGAGAGGGAGAGTCAGCAGCAGCCAGCAGGACCTGTCGGAAGCTGTGCGATGTTGTGTATCTCTGTTCCGGTTTGGCAGAGCCAAAAAGAGAGAGAGAGAGAGAGCGAGAGGGAGAGATTCGAGTAGCGGAAGCTGTGGCACACTTTTAGGCCAAGTTTTCGACAAAGTTGGCGCAAAGTTTACTCGAGGAGTTGCAGCATTAACGCGGTTATCTATAATTTACACGCACACGGAGCATGTCGAGCATGTTGAGCGGTTTGCCCGATTCTCGGATGCACATTTATTGTGCCGAGTCGAGCGTCTTCAATGTGTGTCCTGCCTAGTGTCCCCGTGCCCAGCCTCTGTAATAATATTAAAGGAAAAAACAAATAGAAGAAAAAACTCCACAAAATATTTAGCTCTCTAAGATTAATTGCCTTGCTTTGCCGGGGCTCGTTTCAGGCAAATATATTTGGTGCTGAGATTTATGTGGCTTCATTACGTATCTCTTGCTGCCGCGCGCTAGGGTCCCTCATGTCTCATGCTCCCTGTGGTTTTGCCCTTGTCTATGGCCAGTTGTACGAACATTTGGTCTAACAATTAAACAAGTTTTGCCCCGCAGGACGAGCCTGACATTTTTATTGTTGTGGCCGCCATCGACCAAATGAATATTTAATGTGCTTGCAACTGTCTGACTGCCAGCCGAACTCCCACTGGCCTTCGTCGCATCGATATAACAGCAAGTTCAATGTCAAACCCATCTGAGCCACGCGGCGTATGCGCAACATTTTGTTATTATTCTCCTTGCCTTTTGTTTTCGCTGGCGTTGCTTTTATTTATAGAGCTAATAATCGAAGCACAGCACCGATTGTTATTTACGCTCATTATAAATGAATAGTTGCGCATGCTGGTATATATACTCGTATATATGTACATACATGTATCTTGATTATCTACTTCTAATAGCTGCTTAATCAGTCCAGAGTATCGTAGTGAATAATGAGTTCTAATTGGAATATATATGTATGTGAGTGTCTGGGCGAATATATGAATGGGAATGAGCATTGGGCTTTGAATTAACGTTGGATAAGAAATTCTAGTGAATTATCTTTACCTTAGCTGAAACTGAAACTGGAAGATGAAGGGAACAATGCAAGTTGAACAGCTGAGAATTGTTCTAATTTATGGTCTAATCTATCAGAGTTTATGGCATTGCCCTAACAATCATTAAACCAAGAATACTTTTCGATAACAAAGAAATTTCTATTCTCTATAGAGTCTAACTGCGCGCACTCGAAGCTTTACCAACCGATTGTTGTTGAAGCGCTGTCAAGATTTCATATTTCATTTGACAAAATGCTTGAAATTGACAGGCCAAGAATCGACAAAAGCAAATCAACAGCAATTTGTGCTGGCCAAAGCGAACAAATCCGAAAAGAGAAAACAAGTATTTTGTTGCTGGTTTTTCCTCTGTTATTGTTGTGGATGGGCATATGGGGTAGGTCAGTGAAATGTTGGCCATGTCAGGGCCAGAAACACAAACAGAGAACAGAAATCAAACAAATTGAGTGGGCAGCAGCACGCACGCACACATAGGCATACACACACACACGTCGACTTTCCCAATTAGATACCGTTGCAATGGGCGTGGCATACAAAACGACTTGGAACGGGGGTCAGTTGGACAGTTTGGCCTTTATGTTAATTTCTGCCCGCTTTTCATAGCTGAGCATTATGAAAAATTGTTCAAGTGCAACAGCAGCAACAATAACAACAGCAACAGCAACAACTACAATAAAAGCAACAGCAACAAAAAAAATCATGAAACGTGCCGTGATTTAAATTTTCTGTGACGTTGGCCACAGCCAAACTGCCAAAGGGGAAAATTCAATTAAAATGCACAAAGCCAACGTCTCGCCAAGTGCACACGCCTCCTGCGCACCGCCCGGCCACGCCCCTCGCTGTCTACGCCCCTGTAAATGATTGTGTGCTCACGTATGTGTATCAAAAAATGCTTAAACTTAAATTGAATTTGTTATTAAACCAATTTCGTTTGGCCATAAAGCAATTTGCATGCAAAGCTGAAGCCGTTGCTGCAGCTGAATCTGCTGTCATCTCCTCCACCCCTCGTGCTGTCTTCCCAAAACTAAGTTGACATATCCATAACCACAACATCTGTCTCTCTCTCTCTCTCTCTCTTTATCGCTCTATCCCTATTTTTCTCTATCCAAAATATGCGCTGAGTTGGCACCACAAATCGCGCAAATTCCACTGACGCTCAAGTTGTCAAGCTCAAAATTTGCCGCGTTGCTCATACGACGCGTTGTCCGACCAACCACAAAGCCCGCACCCCGCACCACCACTTACCACCGCCACCCCACGCTAACCAACAATTTTTCATAAGAGCCAAACGCAATGCTTTTTCGCATAAACATGCAAATTTCGCACCATTGTATTTGCTAGTTGTAGTCCACAGCCCCAATCTCTGGTGCCTTCCTCCCTTTCCGCCCCCACGCACTGAACTGCACTTTGCCCCAATGAGTAATTTGCATGTAAATACATTTTGCCATTCCTGATACTCTTTGTTAGCGCATTGAGCTGTTCGAGCGAGTTTATCATAAGGGTATTCCCTTGTGAATTGAACTGATTATAAAAATCCTATATGTAAATATTTAAATGAATAATAATTCATATAATTATTATTATTAATTAATGTATCAAAATTATTAAATAATATATAAATTATTTTTGTAGATCAAATATACGAAATATTCAAATTTAAATATATAGTTTTTCATATTTCATGAATTATATTAAATATGAAAAGAAAATACAAAAATTGAATTTTATCATTGAGTTGATTACAGATATTGAAAATGAAAATAAAGAAATTCAGTATTCAACGTTCAAAATAGTTAGGTCATTTATCTATAGGGTATCTGCCGCCTTGGCATTCTGATAATTCATATTGCACGATCTTTGTTTTCATTTTCATTTTCTTTTGCTGCTGCTGTTTGGTTTCTGTTCATGAACTTCAGCAACGTGCTGCTGGCAAACAGAAATGTTGTTCACAAAGCGTCGGCATTGTTGGAGATGTTGCCGCTGATGACGAGGCTGAAAAATGGGAGTGAGGGTTGGGGGTGTATAGGAACGTGGCTGTCAAGTAGCTGACTAATATTTTTGTTAACTTGCAAATTGCCGGCTACACCAGAAACAGCAAACCGAGTGGAACTCACAGCGCGTGTGTGCGTGGGTGTGGATGTGTATGTATACATATATAAATATATATTTATATATGTACATGTGTATGTGTGGGAGTAGCTATATAATAGTCATTCATTCAGCTTGCTGCTCGAATTGCACTTCAAGTCTGCGCCGCGTTCTGGTTTATGACAACATTTTTTAAAAGCGAAATTTTTAACAACATTTTCAAATTTACATAAAGCAATTCTTGAGAAAAACACAAACAGCTAAAAAGTAAAAACAATAATAGAAACAACAACTGAAAGCAGGCACATGTCGTCGTCGCCGTTGTCGGCTATGGGAAATTTCTCAGCGCAATTACTCATTTGAAATATTAAGCATTTGTAGGCAATCGAACGGAACGCGGCGAATGCAATTTGACTTGAAATATTAAATGACACGTGCCGGGAATACTGAATGCACTCGTGATTGAATTTTGTGGGTGTTTATGAATCACAGCAAGTGCCTAATTAATGTTGATTCTCATGACATAACCATAAACTGGTCGATAGAGAACCTTTTCGAATGATTTTTGTCAAAAATGGAAAAATGGAAAAAACTCTACATTTGAATGCCAATCGAGAGTCGTGATTCATACGAGTCGAAAATTGCATATCTCGCTGAAATCGGTCAAATAATACCCGAGCTAAAGTCAGGCAAAAATCAAGACATCTTTTTCGGTTTCAGTGGACTATTTTGAAAAGTTATTGAAGCAGGAAAAATCTGTTGATATGGATAGATACTCGGAATCCATACGCTTCTAAAACGGTATGTCGTCCAAAAATGGGATAAGAAATACCAAAGTTACAGTCAGTCAAAATAGAGATATTGTCAATTTTTTCAACTTTTTCGACTCCATCCGATTTTGACAAAAATGATAAGGGGTTACATCACATTTTTTGTCAAAAACTGCAAAATTTCAATAGCTCAACTTTTGAATGCTAATCGATAGTCGTGCTTCATACCAGTCGAAAATTATATATGATTCTGAAATCGGCCAAATAATACCCGAGCTAGAGTCAAGCCAAGTTCAAGAAATACATATATTTGATAATATTCATTTATATTCTTATATGCCCACTGCAAATTATTCAGAATCGTGGGTATTCAATCAGCAATTGTAAAAGTGCAAAGCGCCGAAAATAAAATCTTTAAAATATTTAAGCAGTCAACTCGCACAAAGAAATCAACTTGAAGATTCTCAAAGTACTTTTCAAGTTTCTTAAGGGCTTCGCTATTTTGAGTAATTGTTTGCACAAACTGCTAACTCATGGCGATTACATGACTGACTGGATAATGCTCAGAGGCGACAGAGAGGGAGCGAGAGCTGGCAAGGACTCGATAGACACGATGAGTGAGCCAAATGCTGAAGTGGATGGGCCACGAGCTGGGGCAGCTGTTGCCATAGTAGAGAGAAAGACACATTGAGACACAAGCCAAAAAGCTGCAAAGCCTGGCAAATGGTCAACTAAATTCAATTGCTGAGTGGCTGGGCCAAATCGATTTGGCAGGCACAAGGCGTCTAGAGTGAGCCAACTTAATGGCAACTTGCAACCGATTGCTGCAACTGTTGCAGCGAGCTTCGCTTTTTTCTCGTTGTGGGAAATTTTAGTGGCACATAACACTTGATATTGGCCATGTAACCTGCTCTACTTAACTACGCATTTAAATCAAATTCCCACTCTCTGCAGCAGCAGCAACAAGTGGCACTCAAAGGGTGCCACGCCTGAACTAAATAATTGTGTATGCTGTGGAAAATTGCCTCCGGTTTGCTGCTGGCGTGTTTCACTGCATTTTTACCATGCTTCTTTTTTTTTTTTATACTATTTCACGTAGTGATATAGTATATTGGTTTTGTGCAATGTCCGTCATGCTGTCCGTCCGTCTGTCCGTCTGTCCGTCTGTCCGTATGAACGCAAACCATTTCGACGCTATTGAAGCTAGAGACTTGAAATTTGAAATATATACTCGTGTATACCCTCGTCTGATAAAGTGTCAAGATTTTCCCGATACGCCCACTAGGGGCGTGGCAAATCGGAAAATGCATTTTCCTGTATCTCAGAAACACTACTTCTAGAAGGGCTAGAGAGTTGGGATTTTAACTGAACACTCATTTCGACATCCCAAAATCAAAAAGCTATGGCGGATATATCTACGCCCATTGGGGGCGTGGCAAATCGGGTCAAACTGTATCTTCTACAGTTTTAAAGCTAGAACGCCCAAATTTGGCACGTGGGTTACTGTTACGATCCTATAAAGATCGCCCATAAATTTTTATGGCCACGCCTACTAGGGGCGTGGCAAATCGGATCTGAATATACAGTGATTTTACTAGTTTCGTTATATTTTGAGCACTATTGATGCTAGAGACTTGAAATTTGGTATATATACTCGGGTTAACATCCCACGACCGATAAGCTATGGCGGATATATCTACGCCTTCAGGGGGCGTGGCAACAAATATCAGCTTATATCTCCCACAGTTTTAGTGCTAGAAGCTTCAAAATTGGATGCTAGGTTACTGGGGGCCTCCTCTATCGATTCCCCAAAAATTATTGTTACGCTCCAAAAGGGGCGTGACATACAGAAAAATACCCTGTAATTTTCGCATTTTTCGAATGTAAGCATCCAAACTTTACAGTTATCTTCTTAAACGCCCACTCTATGCACATGCCAAAAATTATTTGTCTACGGCCACTGGGGGCGTGGCAAATCAAAACTGAAACATCTGCAGCTTCTGAGCCAATAACGCGCCACATAATGACTTTGTGACCTTTGACCTTGTCTTTTGATTTGCCAAATTATATATATGTGTTAGAAAAGAATATTTTATTAATACAAAATAGCTAAATAAAGAAAATGTAACAAAAATATCAACATGACCGCACCGGGGTTCGATGCCACACCTCGCCAACGAACTTATGTTTATCACATTTTCTGAGTTGCCACCTCTCTCATTTTGGGAGCTGCCACCTCTCTTATTTGGAGAGATGCCACATCTCTCGATTTAGGTGCGTGTTCTTGCTAAGGTAAGGCAATCGAGATAAATCGAGAGAGGTGGCATCTCTAAGCTTCGATTCTAATTGAAACTGTCTGGCTACCTCCAATGAAAAGTTTTAATCTGCAGCTGATTTGAGCGGCGACAGTGGGGATTTAAGGTTAAATTTTAAAAAATGTAATGTGATAGATTCCCCTGTGTGCTCTTGGGGCGTGAAATAGTATTTCGCTGTGGGTTGCGTCCGACAGCAACGTTCTTACTTGTTTTATCTTGTTTAGCCTTTTTTCTCTTTTTTTTTTTAGCTTGCTTTCGCACACACAATTTGCATTTTTGTTGCTGCACATGCAATGGGTGTGATTAACTACTTCCCTTTGGGGAGCAGGAATTGGCTTATGCCACACTTGGTTAGCTTCAGATCCCAATTGCCGTTGACACTTGAGCTGATTGTTGTTGCTGTTGTTGTTGCCTAATTGTTGTGTAATATAATAGTCGGGTAACTCAGCTAGCGACAGCATAATAAGGTATTGGATAAGTTTAGTAGTTAGGAAGTTAGGGAAGAGAGATGATTTTAAGTATAAATTATTATTTATTATTTTAAGTAGAAAAGGACCATCAAGTGAAGAAGGAAAAATAATTGGATAACAAATTGTCGCAGCGAATATCTATATATCTATACAAATGGTCCGTTGAATAACCTAGAGATAATACATATTTTAATGAATCAAATATATTAATTTATGATTATGATAAACAAACTGCTAACCAAATGCCATGGGAAGAAATAAAACTGCTCATGACAGTGAAAGTTTTTGAAATATGATCTAAGCTGCCAGCCAGAGGCAAGGGAACAATGCGGAGTCATAGTTCATAAGAGTTGCTCAATGCCACTTTTAAGCAAACTCTGATCACATAATGAACAACTCAAGCAATAATAGCTTTGAAAACTCATTTCAATTACTTTAAGCTTTTTAATTCTTTCAGTTGATAATCTGAAAGATATTTCCGATTCATTTTTTGAAGCCTCTCAAATCGTGCTGAATGAAAATCTCAGCTCAAGAAACTCGTGATGAACAAGTACCTTAATTGTTTTTCTCTATGATTTGTTTACACTCACGAATTGAATGAATAAATATTGAATAGCTCGTTTGTCTCTACAACGCTCGCATCTGAATACC